>CM056049.1:65572161-66172161 GCA_029574335.1 Rana kukunoris
CCTCGACAAGGCCTTATTGTGGTACGATCAGAGACATAACCCTAACCCTCCAGTAGAGTAGTCCTAGGAAATGAATGTCCTTAGGAACTGTTATGTTGAGATGCTAGAAGCCTTGCACCAGTTGGTGCCTACTGCCTCTCCTGATTCTAGGAAAGTGATCCAACAAACCATCCGTGTACTAAATGCGCAACAGAGATTCACTAACGAAAAAGGAGAAATTTGCTGTGCCCGCATCCGGGATAAGCAACCTGTGATCCTCAAACCCAACACCGAAACTCTCTTGTGGTGCCGAGCTGTAGTAGGAATTCAAGGTCAAGACTACCAAGCCCTGGTAGAGCCTGTTGTTTTGGAAGACTATCCTCTAGTTAGAGCTGCAAGGAGCCTAGTAACCGTAGTCATCAGTGAGTCAGTGAGGCCTCGGATTAGCAGCAGGAGCTCTACACGGCGCACGTCTCCCAGGAGTGGGAACGTGTGTGCTATAGCTCCAGGCAGGTGTAGGAGGTAGACAGGCAGGCTAGGTCTCTCCCAGCCTCTCCCTGCTAGCTTCAGCCCCAGCCCCAGCACTGCTCGTCCCCAACCTGGCCTTTCTCCTCCATCACTCCACCACAGAACCACAGCGGATCAGCCCCTTGGCCCTCTGGCCCCAGGTAAGAAATTGCTGTCGGCCGTCCTTGTCAGGACAGCCGTGGCAAACATCTTATGCCCCCTCGGCTTTCCTTGGCCTTTATCCTCCTTCCCCTGTGCCCCCATACCATCATCGCCAATCGCTAAAATTTTTTAGCACACCCGCGCCAGCCTGCATTGAATCGCGGGGCCGCGATCTAGGCAAGACCGCGGCTTCACCCGCGGCCTACCGCTGCAGCGCTCCCCACACCTTCACTCCTATCCTTCACCCCTATGCCCCCATACCGCCAGCCGAGACACCCTCCTACTACCCTCCAGCCACAATTCCGCCTTCCTAGGGCATTTTTTTTTGACACCCGCGCCGGCCTGCACTGATTCGCGGGGCCGCGATCTAGGAAAGACCGCGGCTTCATCCGGGGCCTACCGGCGCAGCGCTCCCCACTCCCTGTAAACCCCCCAAATCCTCTAGGAATTCCCCCCTTCCCTATTAGGACAGCCACTCTTTCCCTGGCTTACCTTTTGTGCCCCCAGTACCTCCATCCATTCGTGCAGTCAGCTCCAGGCTGCATCCTGCTGCCTGATCAGACAGCTCTCCTGCTATACTAGCAATAAGCACACCCCTCACCCCCAGCCACTGCTCCTATCAACACAACAGAAGCTTGATCCAGGGCTCATCCGATCGCCTTTTCACAGGGGTCAGGAAGGAATTTCTTTACCCCACCGGAGCACATTGGCCCAGCACCGCTAGGGTTTTTTTTGCCTTCCTCTGGACCAAGCCAGGAGAGAGGAATCAGTCAATTCCTCTCCCCATCGCCCCGGAGGAAGCCCCCCCCCCGTCCCCCCCCCTCCCTGGTGCTTGGCGACCATGGCATATCAGCAATATTCTGCAGAAACCATTTGGAGTTTGAGGCAATCCGCCGCAATACTACCAGCCATCACCAAAAAAGCCCTAAAAATTTAGCGAATATGGAGAGTCGATCAACGATCGACAGTCAGGTATTTCAGCCATTCACCCCAACCTAAGCACATATCTTGTGCTTTGATCAATACAAGATCGGCAGTAAAACACCGACTGGAAATCCGTGACCTCATTTTACAATGCGATTTAGATTGCCTCTTTATTACAGAGAGCTGGCTTACAGCCGACTGTAACACCATTCTAGGAGAACTGGTGCCAGAAAACTACCGTATCATAACGGAAAACAGAATAGGGCAAAGAGGGGGAGGACTGGCGGTGATCCACAAGATGCACCTTGCGGTCACTAAACCAGCCCTTCAAAACCTCTTCCATTCATGGAAACCCTTACTCTGCAATTGCAAACAAATTCCAAGGAGACCGTCCACATTCTTCTCTGCTATAGGCCACCCGGCCCAAAATCGCAGCTGATATCTCCATTAACGGAGTTTGTCTCCACTTACACCCTCAACAGCAAACATGTTTTGCTGCTCGGGGACTTCAATCTCTGGGCCAACTCCGCACAAGACCCCGTTGCCGACGCCTGTATCGACCACCTGGAAGGACTAGGCCTTCAGCAACTAGTATGTGGGCCCACACATGCTTCTGGTCACACGCTCGATCTTATTTTCAGACAAGATCTGGAAATAAAAATCTTGGAAAATGAACCATTGCCATGGACCGATCACCATGCAATTAAATTCATTATTTCCGAATTCCCCCCCTTAATAAAAACATCAAATCCAGTGACAACACACTGGACCAAGTGTCTGAAGAAGCTCCACTCGAACTCTTCAAAGCCACGTTAGGGATAAAATAAACACAATTCAGCCGCACCTAACAGCGGAAGAAACATTAGAGGCCATAAACACAGCACTATTGCAGTCAGCTGACTTGATAGCGCCGAAACGAAAGACCCAGATCAGGAAAAATAACTCCAGCTGGTTCAACAACCAGCTGGCTTCACTGAAGCAAGAGCGCAGAAGGGCAGAAGCAGCCTGGAAAATAAATTCTTCAGATGAGAACCTCTCGATCTACAAGGCAATAACCAGAAAATACCACAAGCAAATCTTCGAAGCCAAGAAAAACAATTTTTCTGAGGCTATCAACGGTGCCCTAAATCGCCCCCGCGAACTCTTCAAGATGGTCACCCAGACCATGAATCCAGGATGTCTTGAAGCCCCCAACTTGGACACACAAGAATTTTGCGATGAGTTATCGGATTGCTTCATTAACAAAATTGAGGCTATCCGGCAAAGCATTCAACAAAACAACTTCGCTCCTAGCCCCCCCCATAGTCAGTTACACAGCACCGGCAGCAATTCACCAAAGTTAGGTGAGTTCACGCTGGAACCCATCTCCATTCAGACCACTAAAAATATCATCGGCACTCTGCGCAACAGCACTGCGCCAAATGATATTATCCCCACCAAACTGCTGAAGGAATGCGCCGACATCCTGGCACCTCCTGTCACGCAGCTTATCAACCAATCCTTCAGGGAGGGCATAATGCCCTCCCAGCTGAAGGAGGGCTTTATTCAACCCATTTTGAAGAAAGCCACCCTGGATCCGAAGGATCCACTCAATTGGCGCCCCATAACAGGCCTAAATGTTCTCTCCAAGGTAATGGAGAAAGCAGTGGTACAGCAGCTGCAACAGCATCTAGATACCCACAACTTACTCGACCCATTTCAATCAGGATTCCGTCCCGGACACGGGACGGAAACAGCATTGCTTTGGATATGGGACGACGTTCTCGAGGCCGCAGACGAAGGAGAATCTTCTCTTCTGGTTCTGTTGGACCTAAGCGCAGCCTTTGATACAGTAGATCACAAGCTATTATTGACTCGGCTGGCTAAAATAGCCAAAGTCGCAGAAAGCGATCTATCCTGGTTCTCCTCTTTTTTGGATAACCGATCGCAAATAGTGAAGCTAGGACCCTTCACTTCTGAACAACGCACATTATCGTGCGGGGTCCCTCAAGGATCTCCCCTGTCGCCGATGTTATTCAACATCTATATGCGTCCTCTTTTCGAAATCATCAGCAGCCAAAAACTGCTATATCACTCATATGCAGACGACACGCAACTGTACTTCCGCATTTGCAATAAAAAGGATCACCACCTCAATCTAGAGACGTGCCTCTCTTTGATAGAGGACTGGATGACAAAGAGTTATCTCAAACTCAACGGAGTGAAAACAGAACTTCTTCTGTTTCACGCCAAGAGCAGGAATCAGCAACAACTTGGTTCCCCCCGCCCATTCTGGGCAAAATCATCTCCCCTAGCGCCAAAGTCAAAAGTCTTGGGGTCATTTTTGACTCCTACATGACAATGAACGCACAAATAGGGACAGTAGTCAGCGGATCTCACCATCTGCTGCGCCTACTACGCAGACTCATTCCTTTCATTCCCAAGAAAGACGTAGCGGTCGTGGTGGGAGCAATTGTAAACTCCAGATTGGACTATGCAAATGTCCTTTACCTCGGACTCCCCAAGTACCAAATCGCTCGTCTTCAAGTCGTTCAAAATACGGCCGCCAGACTTGTGACTGGGAAAAAACCCTGGGAATCAATCTCGCCGTCACTGAGAGCCCTTCATTGGCTGCCAGTTAAAGACAGAATTGCTTTTAAAGCTCTCTGTCTTACGCATAGATGTGTCTATGGGAATGCCCCCCTTTATTTATGCGAAATAATAAAAGCGCATAATCCCAATCGGCTTTTGCGATCCACGAATCAGAACCTGCTCCAGGTTCCGAAAGCCAACTTCAAGTCCAAAGGAGAAAGAAGATTCGCGATCCAAGGTCCCAGACTATGGAACGCTTTACCAACCAACATCCGGTTGGAGGAGAACCACCTAGCATTTAGGAAAAAGGTCAAGACTTTTCTCTTTTGATATCAAAGGAGACAGGAACAACAAGCGCCCAGAGGCGATTCAGTTCGCATGTGCCGCGCTATACAAGTTTTCATTCATTCATTCATTCACCAATCAAAATCGGCTTCAGATACCGAAAGCCAGATACAAGTCCAAAGGGGACAGAAGATTCGCTGTCCAAGGTCCCAGACTATGGAACGCCTTACCAGCCAGTATTCGGCTGGAGGAGAACTACTTGGTCTTCAGGAGAAAGATTAAGACGCATCTCTTTTGATCTCAAAGGAGACAGGAACAACGAGCGCCCAGAGGCGATTTACTTCGCATGTGCTGCGCTATATAAGTTTTCATTCATTCATTCATTCATAGTGTTGCTCACGAATATTTGCATTGCGAATATTCGCTACGAATATTGCATATTCGAGTATTCGCGAATAACTCGAATATCGCGGCGAATATTCGCTATTTCGAATATTCGTATTTTTCAAATTTCGCAATAAATTTCGCAATAAATTTCGCATTCGCGAAATTTCGCAATAGCGAAAATTCGCAATAGCGAAATTTCGCAATTTTTTTTTTTTTTTTTATAAAATATAGCGAATATTCGTAAATATCGAATATTCGTGATATTTTATCAAAAAAAAAAAAAAAAATAGCGAAATTTCGCAATCATCGTGATATTTTATAAGAAAAAAAAAAAATCGCGAAAATTCGCAATAGCGAAATTTCGCAATTTTTTTTTTTTTTTTTTTTATAAAATATAGCGAATATTCGTAAATATCGAATATTCGTGATATTTTATCAAAAAAAAAAAATAGCGAAATTTCGCAATCATCGTGATATTTTATAAGAAAAAAAAATAAAAATCGCGAAAATTCGCATTGGCGAAAATTCGCAAATTTTTTTTTTTTTTTATAAAATATCACGAATATTCGATATTAACGAATATTCGCTAAATATTCTTCGAAATATTCGCGAAATATCGCGAAATCGAATATGGCGTATTCCGCTCATCACTAGTAACCGTCTCTGAAGGTAAAGTGCCTATACGACTCCTAAACTTGAGTGATAGCAGTGTAACCCTAACAAAACATCGTCCTATTGCACAGCTAATCCAAGTCACTTTTCAAGATGTCATCAGTGTGGCTACAGCTACCACAGAGCAAATTACCAAGAGACAGAACCCACAGGACCAAAATGTAAACACATCCTGGTGGAAAGAAGTTCATGTGGGAGATGCTTCCACACCAGCAAACCAAATTGAGGGAGTACTAGAAATTGTGAAGGAGCTTCACCGTGCCTTCAGTAAGCATTCCACAGACTATGCAGAAGTGGATATTATCAAGCACTCCATTCCTACAGGTTCACACCCACCGATCAAGGAAAGATATCGGCCTATACCACCAACTATGTACCAATCCGTAAAGCAAATGATCCAAGAGATGAAGGACTCCAATGTCATTAGAAACAGCCATAGTCCATGGGCTGCACCTCTAGTCCTTGTCCACAAAAAGGATGGTAACATCAGATTCTGTGTGGATTACAGAAAAATTAACCAAATCACCCACAAGGATGCTTACCCTTTACCACGCATAGAGGAATCTTTGACAGCCTTAGGATCTTCAGCCTACTTCTCTACCCTTGATTTAACCAGTGGATACTGGCAAGTACCAATGGCACCCGAAGATCGTGAGAAGACTGCATTTACCACCCCTATGGGCCTATTTGAGTTCAACCGCATGCCTTTTGGACTTTGCAATGCGCCCGGAACTTTCCAAAGATTAATGGAGCATTGTTTGGGACACATCAATTTTGAAACCGTCCTGTTGTACTTAGACGATGTCATCATCTACTCCAAATCTTATGAAGAGCACTTGAAACATTTGGCCGAAGTTTTTCAAATCCTCATTAAACATGGACTCAAAGTCAAACCATCTAAGTGCTATCTGCTGAAGACAGAAGTCAAATACTTAGGGCATATTGTAAGCTCTGAAGGTGTTAAACCGGATCCAGAGAAGATAGCCGCAGTCCGAAATTGGCCTACTCCTACTACAGTGAAAGAAGTGAGGAGTTTTCTCAGTTTCGCAGGATACTACAGACGCTTTATTCCTCATTTTGCCCAAATTGCGGGGCCAATATTAGAACTTCTGAGAGGACACCCTAAGAGGTACCAAAAGTCTCCAATACCAGTTGAATGGAACACAGAAAGAGAAATTGCCTTCCAGCTCCTAAAGAAAAAGTTAACAGAACCACCAATCCTAGGCTATCCAGATTACCAGCAGCCATTTCGTCTTTACACAGATGCTAGTAAGAAAGGTCTGGGAGCTGTCCTGTCGCAAGTACAAGAAGGAAAATAAATAGTTATTTCCTACGCTAGTAGATCTCTTAGAGGTACTGAAAGAAATGACCAAAACTATAGTTCCTTCAAATTGGAATTCCTCGCACTCGTGTGGGCTGTTACAGAAAAATTTAAAGATTACCTTGCCGCTACACCATTTGTGGCCTTCACAGATAACAACCCGCTAGCACATCTTAACCTCCCTGGCGGTCTTCCCGTGTGTGGCACGGGGTGAGATTTTAAAGATACGATCGGTAACCCCGTGCCACACACGGACTTGCCTCGCTGGATGCAGAAAAAAGTTTACTTACCTTTTCTCTGCGATCCAGCGATGAATCCCCGCAGTACACGGCGGGCGGATGTCCGCCTGATGCTGTGTGTTCCGCCGATTCCCTTCCCTGCGAGCGTCGCGACGTAGGGGGGGGGAACGGCGCCAAATTTAAAAAAGTAAACAAACACTATACATACAGTACACTGTAATCTTATAGATTACAGTACTGTATGTAAAAAATACACACCCCCCATGTCCCTAGTGGTCTGCCCTGTACACTACATGTCCTTTTATATAATAAAAACTGTTCTTTCTGCCTGCAAACTGTAGATTGCCCATAGCAACCAAAAGTGTCCCTTTATGGCAAAAAATGTTTTAGAGCAGCTAAAAAACAGCGATAATAAATCAGAATCACTTGCAGAATTTAGCGATAGCGATTTATGGGGAAATTCGTCATAAAAAAAAAAAAATAATGACAGCAAAAATTCTGCAACTGAGCAAATTTCAGTGATTTTGATTTGATTACATTATTGAATAATTTTTACTATAATTATATTATTATTTGTTATAATTTTTTATAATTATTTATTATATTATAATTTTTAATAAGAAAAAAAAAAAAAAAAAACATACCCAGGATGCCTATTAGACTCTGGTTTGGATAGATTTCAGTGAGTTATTCCTAAGAATTACAAGCCTACAGTATAAAACGCCAAATTCCCTTGCAAATAATGGTACCGCTTTCAGCACCTAAAATCTTAAAGAATCATACCGCCAGGGAGGTTAATACCGCCAAGCTGGGAGCATTGGAACAAAGATGGGCCTCACGCCTGGCTAACTACGATTTCACCATAAAATACAGAACAGGAAAAGCAAATGAAAATGCGGATGCATTATCCCGTCTGCCTACCCAAGAAGACCCTACTACACAGGAAGATGTTTGGGAAGAGGTAGAAATGCCAGCTTTTTACAAAAATGTTGCCCAACAAGACCTTATCACCATCAAAGGAAGAAAAGTCCTTAACCTTCAACAACAAGTGGATCCAAGATCCCAAGTGGACAAAGAAAGGTGGATCAAGCTGCAAAATGAAAGCAGAGTGTTGGGAGAACTGCAAGATTTCTTCACAAGCGGAAGAACACCTGAAAGAATTCGCAGAAGAAATGCTGATCCAGAATTGAAAAAACTTTGGAGACACAGAAAACACCTCTTCCTACAGAAGGGCCTACTATTAAGAAGAACTTTAGACCCAATTACCTGGGATCGTCTGTACCAAATCTTAATACCACGCCGAGATGCAAGAATTATTCTTGAGATGTATCATGATCAATCAGGACACTTTGGCGTGCAGAAGACAGAAGCCACCATCCGTAGAAGATTCTACTGGATTGGGATGAGAGGAGACATTGAAAAGTGGTGTCGAGAATGTTCTACCTGTGCTGTTGGAAGAAATGAAAAACATGACCAAAAAGCACCCTTACATCCCATTGTAAGCCGAACACCGCTAGAAATAGTTGCAATTGACCATGTGAAGCTGGAACAAAGTCGCTCAGGTTACACATACGCCATGACCATCATTGATCATTATACCAAATTTGTTGTAGCCGTACCTGTCAAGGACTTGACCGCTAAAACGACTGCAGATGCCTTCTGGAAATATTTCCTATTGCCGTATGGATGCCCAGAAAGAATCCTTACAGATCAGGGATCTGCCTTTGAGTCGCAACTCTTCAAAGAACTGTGTACACTTCACCATTGCCAGAAAGTCAGGACCACAGCCTACCACCCCCAAGGAAACGGACTCTGCGAGAAAATGAACCAGACTTTAATTGAGATGTTAAGAGCAGTACCACCTGCTACAAGAAGTGATTGGCCTACTCTATTGCCTCAATTGATGTACACCTACAATAACACCATTCACTGTTCTACTGGGTATACACCTTACTATCTCATGTTTGGCCGACAAGGTAAACTACCTGCTGACCATACTTTGGGCGTACAAGTGCCTGATGCAATCAACCCTCTACCAAAGACTGATTGGGTGAGTGAGCACCAAAGACGTCTAATTGATGCACAAGAAATTGTTCGACATCGCATGGAACATGCTCAGGAAAAACAACAAAAAGATTATAACCAATTTGCCAAAGCAGAACCTCTCAAAATTGGTGACCATGTATGGTTAAAAAACGATCATCGCACCAGTAAGTTAGATAGCAAATGGGAGAGAGAACCTTACACCATTACAGCTATTCTCAATCCAGAGACTGATACTTATGAGATCACTAAAGGAAACAAATCACGTGTAGTACATCGCAATCGCCTTAAGTTATGTCTCAAGGAAAGTACTCAAGAAGAAGCTCTTCAAGAAAAAGCTGTCCAAGAGGAAACACAATCCATAGAACCAGAGCCTACAAAATCATCTGATTCAGAGAATCCACTACAGTCTTTTGGAAAAGCATTATTAGACTCTGATCCTTTACAGTGGTTCCTTACACCATGGCTCAATATCTTAGTGGCGGCCAAGACCAATAAAACCGCACTTCAACCAGAGGAGCTATCTCAAGAAGTGTCTACTACAGCTCAAGAGACGTCAAATTCCCTTGAAACAAGGCCTGTAGAAACTCAGCCGCTACGAAGATCTGACAGGACTACAAGAGGACAACCACCTGTCCGTTTTAAGGATTTCATGCACCAGCAGCCGTGAAGACAACTACCAACCCCGCCATTTCCTCGTTGAGTGCATCCGTACATCTTATTAAGTTCCAGAGTGAGAAGACTTACTTGGGATATCACGTTTATTCCATGTAAAGGACTTTCTAAAAGGATTACTTACCTACTGTTTTGCAACGTTCAAGCCTGCACCCGGAGATAGACTTTCACGTACCTGAGCCTCCGTGATATTCGTCTGTTGACATTTTCCTGTGCCCAGGGAACGGACTCATACCATGTGTGCCTCCTGAGTTGTTATTTTTGTTTTGTTTTCCTTTTTCCATCTCATCGTGGACTATTCTGGTTTTGCCATACATCACCAGTTTTCAGAGAGAAAACTACACCCCTTTTTGTCACCTTTTGTCACATTTCGTTGTTGCCTGAGATATGTTTGCCTAACCCATTTTACTTGCAGATACAAGAAGTACAAGAATGGGGTTATATTGTTATTTTCTATGCATGCATGCTTTTCCCTTTCTCTTATATCTTACAGGAAGACACAACATCGAGTCAAAAGTGTGTCGAGGTCGACACACGTTTTACCATGGGGGTATGCAGCGTCCCACTCAGGACATGTGGGAACTGCAAAAGTATTATTTCTTTGTTATTACTATATTGCATGTCATTTTGCATTTCTACATCTGTGAGATCCCTGTTCATATGCTGGTCAGGTGTGCTTCATACTTCCCACCACAAGATGGGGATAGCACCACTCTGGGATATCTATCCCAGCTCAGGTTATCTGTGGTCGGTAGTTAAGTTCAGGAAGTGTGTGTGTGGAGAAGGAAGAAGGTGAAGGAGAGAGAAGGTCAGTCCAGAGAAGGGACAGATTGGAACTGCTTAAATCAAAAGGTGAAAGCCATTAAATCAGCAGCAAAGACCTTTTTGAGCATAAAGGTGAAGGATTTCTTAGCCTCCGGCAACCTCACCAAGGTCACTGGATTCAAAAGGGACCAGTGACAAGCAAGCATAATACTGAACCACAGCCTGAGTCCAGGATTACTAAAGCCTATTAACAGTGGATCAGCAGAATTCTCTCTCTACCCAGATACTTTATTTTAACTGGATGTCTGTATTGCAATCAAAACCAGTCACAGTAAAAATTGTGAGTTGTATCCTACTTCTGTCTACCTCATTCTTCAACACTGCAAATGGTCATACCACCATTAACGGTACTGGCGTCACGACAAATACCATCAAGGGACCCAGCCGCCACAAGCACTTTAAACACCCCTGTCATCACGGGCACCTCAACCACCATCTTGGCTGGCGTTTCCCTATCACAGAGCGTGCCCCGGAGGATTTTGTGCTGTCTTCCCCATCTCTGTGCGACCGGCCCAGGGAGGCTTTCTGCTAACCGTGAGTAAACCGATGAACTGTATTATTGCTGTCTCCCATCGGCCCACTGTGCACCTCACGTGTCGCCCCTGCGGTTCTGGCTCGTCGCACACAGGTAGCACCACATACCCCACTTATTTTACTTTGGAATTCACAAAGCATGTTATAATTTTCACGTTATGCTTTCAGTTTCAGGTTTATTGCATTAAGCAGCTGAATTTTCCACCTACTCATTATTCTATTGATTTATGGCGTGGTGTTATGCATGTAAAAAGCAATAATAATAAAATACCACAATGTTCTGGCAGAACTTACAATTAGGAATCAATTAAAATTATAAAGGAGCCACAAAAATATGGAGATAAAATTAAAAGTAATCTGAAATAGAAGGCTTTCAATAGTTGGGGCAGGCAACCTCGGCACTCCAGCCGTGGTGAAACTACAAATCCCATCGTGGCTCTGCCTCTAGGAGTCATGCCTGTGATTATCGGGGTCTTGCAATGTCTCATGGGACTTGTAGTTTCACCACAGCTGGAGCCTGGAGGGCCAAGGTTGCCTACCCCTGGAAGTCTACTTCACTATCTTTAAATTATGACTTTGCAGCCATTTATTATTTTTTTCTCATTAATTTAGAGCAGACTTTGTACTAGGAAGCAAGGCTAGCTCATTAAAACAAGGCCCTTTCCTCTTTTATAGACCTTAATATTATATACCGATCAGCCATAACTTTATGACTACCCACCTAATACTGAGTAAGTCCCTTTTTTGCCACCAAACCAGCTCTGACCCATTGAGGCGTGGACTCCACTCGACCTCTGAAGCTATGCTGTGGTCTCTGGCACCAGTAGCAGATCCTTTAAGTCCTGTAAGTTGTGAGGTAGGGTCTCCATGGATCAGACTTTTCCAGCACATTCCACAGATGCTTGAGATCTGGACAATTTGGAGGCCAGGTCAACATCTCAAACCCATTGTTCTGTTCCTTAAACCTATCTTGAACAATTTTAGCAGTGTGGCAGGGTGCAATATCCTGCTGAAAGTGGTCACTTCCACCAGGGAATATTGTTTCCATAAAGGTGTGTACTTGGTCAGCAACAATGTTTAGGTAGGTGGTACGTGTCAAGTAGCAGACACATAGGGCCAGATTCAGATATCGCTGCCTATCTATAGGCAGGCGTAGCGTATCTCAGATACACTACGGCGCCGTAACTTTCAGTGGCAGGTTCCTTATTCAGAAACTATTTACGTCGTAAGTTACGGCGGCATAGTGTATCTGTGGCGGCGCAAGGCCGCGTAATTCAAATGTGTAAGATGGGGGCGTGATTCATGTAAATGAATCATGACCCCACGTTAGTGACGTCTTTTCTGAACGGCGCATGCGCCGTCCGTGGACGTTCCCAGTGCGCATGCGCGAAAACCCGTTGCTTTTTGTCAATGTAAACGACGTGAACGTAACTAACGTCGAGCCCCATTCCCGAACGATTTACGCAAACGACGTAACCGACCTAAAATTCGGCGCTGTCCCGACGTCCATACTTAACATTGGCAGGGGTAACCTTACGCCGCTAACGCAAAGGACGTAAACTACGACGGCCGGCTGCAAATACGTTCGGGAATCGCCGTAAATCCCTCATTTACATATTCGGCGCGTAAAACGACGGAAGCGCCACCTAGCGGCCAGCGTAAAAACTGCAACTAATATACGACGGTGTAACAGACTTACGCCGCTCGTATATTAGCAGAATACCGGCGTATCTTCTTTTCTGAATAGCAAAAAAGGATACGCCGGCTATTCTTAGTATTTACGCAGCGTATCTCCTGATACGCTGACGTAAATACTTTCTGAATTGGACTGAATTGGGCCCATAATGTCAGGACCCAAGGTTTCCAGGCAGAGCATTGCCCAATGAGTCACACTGACTCTGCCGGCTTGTCTTCTTCCCATACTGTATCCTGGTGTGATATTTTCTAGGGAAGCAATGCCCAAGCACCCAGCCATCCACATGATGTAAAAGAAAACATGATTTGTCAGACCAGGCCACCTTCTTCCATTTTTCCCTGGTCCAGGTCTGATGCTCACGTGCCCATTGTAGGCGCTTTTGGCTGTGAACACGGGTCAGCATGGGCTCCCTGAGCGGTCTACAGCCCCATACATGACAAACTGTAATGTCACTTTTTTTTCTGCTTTCAACACAATGTCAGGGACAACATGTTTACTTGCTGCCAAATATATACCACCAATATTTCCTCTAACGAACCAATAACACTAGGCATTTTTTTCCTACTGCCCAATGTTGCTGATCGCGTTTTATCCAAGAGACCACTAATACCTGGGCATTTTTTTTCCCCCAATGACCACCCACGTTGCCATCTTTATGTTGTGCTGCATCAGCATAATCCTGACCAAAATATTTGTTGTTTCAACGGTTGCTGGCTACTATGAAGCCCTCAAGTGTTTTAATAAAGTAGAGCCCAAATTGGGACCAATTAGTAATTTTCCCTCCCCGGTGTCATGTGACTCGTTAGTATTACAAGGTCTCGGGTGTGAATGGGCAGCAGGTGTGTTAAATTTGGTGTTATCACTCTCACTCTCTCATACTGGTCACTGGAAGTTCAACATGGAAACTCATGGCAAAGTACTCTCTGAGGATCTGAATTTTTTATTTTTTTTGCTCTACATAAAGATGGCCTAGGCTATAAGAAGATTGCCAAGACCCTGAAACTGAGCTGCAGCATGGTGGCCAAGACCATACAGCGGTTTAACAGGACAGGTTCCACTCCAAAGACGGCTCGCCGTGGTCGACCAAACAAGTTGAGTGTATGTGCTCAGCGTAATGCTGCCAGCATTGCTGCAGAGGTTGAAGGGGTGGGGGTCAGCCTGTCAGTGCTCAGACAATTTGCCGCACACTGCATCAAATTGGTCTGCATGGCTGTCGTCCCAGAAGGAAGCCTCTTCTAAAGATGATGCACAAGAAAGCCCAAAAACGGTTTGCTGAAGACAAGCAGACTAAGGACATGGATTACTGGAACCGTGTCTTGTCGTCTGATGAGACCAAGATAACATTTATTTGGTTCAAATGGTGTCAAGCGCGTGTGGCGGCAACCAAGTGAGTAGAAAGACAAGTGTGTCTTTCCTACAGTCAACTATGGTGGTGGGAGTGTCATGGTTTGGGGCTGCATGAGTGCTGCTGGCACTGGGGAGCTACAGTCCATTGAGGGACCCAATCAACTTTTGGGCCACATCCTGTCTGATGGCAGCCCATTTTTGCATAATCATCGCTTGGAGTTTGTCAGAATTTGTGTTTTTGTTTTTTGATTCACCCGCCTCTTGAAGACTTTTATACTGCGATCAGTGCTATAAATATGCACGAATTACTGTATAAATGTGACTGGCATTGAAGGGGTTAACACTAGGGGGTGAGGAAGGGGTTAAATGTGTACCCTGCATAGTGTTTCTAACTGTGGGGGGAGGGGGGTGACCGATCCTGTTGGATTTTCAGGTCCGCGCTGTAGCCGTCATTCGGCTATAGCGCGGGCCTCAAGTGGTTAACTGTGTGAAGTGTATTCCTTTCCGCTTGGAGAACCCCCCACAGGAGCAGGCAATACTGTTGTTGCATTGCCATTATATGCTATATATATATATATATATATATATATATATATATATATATTTATATATATATATATATATATATATTATATATATATATATAAAAATATATATATATATGCCTGCTATTGCGACCCCGGTCAAGCAGAGGTTGCAATACATTTGCTAGACATCTGATGTGTCAAGGGAGGGTTCCAGCCAGTTAAATAGGGGTGAGCCAAAAGTGAAGAGAGTAGATCCCAAATCTAAGCAGCGGCTCCTGAGGGGGTAGCGCTCCATATATAACTTTCTTTTGAGAACATCTATTCATTCCGAAATATGATGTCAAAGGAACTAAATGTTGAAGTACTTTGGAACGACATTTGTCAAGTAATTTTCATTCGCATAACCTAGTATATCTCCTGCTTTACACAGGTACTTGCAGGAACCACAAGGTCCCTGCACTTTAGTACTTTTGCTACTTTAGAAATGATTTAGCTACATGAATATGTTTACACAGGCAAGAAAAGACTCTAAAAGCATTCACATCAGCTGTCATTTTATGCATACTGATTTTATAGCTCTTGAGAGTTGTCCGGCTTTCGCTGAGTGTGTACAATATTCATACATGTATGTGAGCTATTCTATAATATATAGATATATGGAAACATTGAACAAGATATAAAAATCTGTTTCTGTTTCTCTGTTCTGTTTCTCTGTTCAGCTGTCATTATGACTGCTGGATTCTGATTTCTGAGCCCTTATGTGGTCATGGAAACTGTTTTTTTTTTTTGGTTCAGAACTCCATAATTCATGACCAGAATTTGCTGACATCAGACTTGTCATGTGCAGTAAAACTGTCACAACACAAGGCACACAATTAAAAAGAAACAACACAACCTAATTAGAAAAGACAAATATAATAAGATTTTCTGTCACCCAGCATTGTTCTTACATGGATGTAACAAATGGATATATGCATATACATAAGTTCATGTAACATATTCTACCAACAGCTTTTTAACCACTTCAATACGGGGCATTTTCACCCCCTTCCTGCCCAGGCCAATTTTCAGTTTTCAGTGCTGTAACATTTTGAATGACAATTGCGCGGTCATGTAATGCTGTACCCATATGAAATTTTGATATTTTTTTCCCCACAAATAGAGCTTTCTTTTGGTGGTATTTGATCACCTCTGCGTTTTTTTTTGCGCTAAACAAAAAAAGAGTGTCGATTTTGAAAAAAAACACCACAATGGGGGTTATTTACTAAAGGCAAATCCACTGGAAAGTGCACTTGGAAGTGCAGTCACTGTAGATCCGAGGGGGATATGCAAGCAAGATAAAAAACTTAATTTTATAAAATCAGCAGAGCTTCCCCTCATTTCGGATCTACCCCTCAGATTTACAGCGACTGCACTTCTAAGTGCACTTTCAGTGAAATTTCAGGTGCACTTGTAGAGCAAAGTGGATTTGCCTTTCTCAAATAACCCCCAGTATTTTTGACTTTTTGCTATAATAAATATCCCATTTAAAAAAAATAAAAAATAATCTCTTCCTCAGTTTAGGCCGATACGTATTCTTCTACATATTTTTTGTAAAAAAAAAAAAAAAAAAAAAATCGCAATAGGCGTATAATGTTTGGTTTGCACAAAAGTTATAGCGTCTACAAAATATGGGATAGATTTATGGTATTTTTATTATTATTATTATTATTTTTACCAGTAATGGCGGCAATCTGCCTTTTTTATTGTGACTGTGACATTGCAGCGGACAAATCGGACACTTTTGACACTATTTTAGGACCATTCACATTTGAACACTGATCAGTGCTATACAAATGCACTTTAGTGTTACTGTATAAATGTGACTGGCAGGGAAGGGGTTAACACTAGGGGGCGCTCAAGGGGTTAATGTGTGTCCCTAGGGAGTGATTCTAACTGTAGGGGGAGGGAACTCACAAGGGGAGGAGACCGATCGGTGACACTCACCCGACAGGACGTGGATCTGTGTGTCCCTGCTGTGTGATAGGCAATCGCAGGTGCCCGGCCCCCTAGAGGCCCAGGAAGTTGAGGTGTATGGAGAATGCACCTTTACAACACCACGTGATTCCGCTCCCTTAGGAAATGCGCTTACCGGAATTACAGGGGAACATCGGTTTAACCTCCCTGGTGGTATGATTATTTCAGATTTTAGGTGCTGAAAGCGGTACCATTATTTTCCATGGAAATTTGGCGTTTTACATTGTAGGCCTGCAATTCTTAGAAATAACTCACTCAAATCTGTCCAAACAAGAGTCTAGTAGACATCCCGGGTATGATAAAGTTTGAAAAACAAAATTATAATATAATAAATAACTATAAATAATTATACAAAATAATATAATTATAATAAAAATTATTCAATAATGTAATCAATTCAAAATCACTGAAATTTGCTCAGTTGCAGAATTGTCGCCGTCATTACTTTTTTTTTTTATGACGAATTTCCCCACAAATCGCTATCGCTCAATTCTGCAAGTGATTCTAATTTATTATCGCTGTTTTCTAGCTGCTCTAAAACCACTGTTGACATAAAGGGACACTTTTGGTTGCTATGGACAATCTACAGTTTGCAGGCAGAAAGAACAGTTTTTATTATATAATAGAACATGCAGGACACTGGGCAGACCACTAGGGACAAAGGGTGTGTGTATTTTTTACACGCAGTACTATAATCTATAAGATTACTGTATACTGTATGTAATGTGTTTGTTTACTTTTTTGAATTTGGCACCGTTCTCCGCCCCCGTGCGTCGCAACGTCGCAGGGAACGGAGCTCGGAAGCACACAGAGGCACTGTGTGAATCGAGCGAGGACCCGCTCGCTCACACAGAGCGGCGGCATAGCAGGATCCAGGGACAAGGTAAGTAACTTTGTCTCTGGCTGCTGCGAGGCGAGCCCGGGTCTGGCTCGGGGATACCGCTTTTGGTACAAAAATCTTACCCAGAGCCAGACTCGGGAATACCGCCAGGAGAGTTAATAGTAACTTGGTTTGAGAGTGTTTTGATTTGCCAGCAACTTTTTTTTTAAATTCCGACTGGGTTTGCGAGTGTTGACTCGCAAGACAAGCAGAATTCAAGCTAAATAGGCCTGCAGTACCTCATTTGGCCTGAGGTATGGGGGGCGCAGAAGCTCGCTTTGATATGCAAGTACTTTGGATTACGAGCATACTCCTGGAACAGATTATGCTCGTAATCCGAGGTTTAAATGTATGTCAAAAACACGCTCTGGATATGTAAAGCCCAGACGGCAAAGTCAGAGTTATCGTCCACAGTATCTCAAATCGATCTCCAGGACAATGGGTTGGTGACTCCAATTCACATTATTCTCACTCATATGACCGTAAGCAATTGTAAATGACACCCAACACACTTAGGTAGTATTTCTACAGCCACGGGAATACCGCCAGGAAGGTTAATGAAGAGTGCTGTCCTCTGGGGGACAGCGCAGCGTAGCCTGTTATATCTACCTCATATTTAACCTAGTCCTTTCTGGTAACAATTTACTGTTATGTTACTTATTATGTGTACACCCAATGAGGGTTATTTACGAAAGGCAAATCCACCTTGCACTACAAGTGCAAAGTGCGCTTGAAATTGCACTGAAAGTACACTTGGAAGTGCAGTCGCTGTAAATCTGAGGGGTAGATCTGAAATGAGGGGAAGTTCTGCTGATTTTATTATCCAATTACGTGCAAGCTAAAATTCTGTTTTTTATTTTCCTTTCATGCCCTCCTCGGATCTACAGCGACAGCACATCCAAGTGCACTTTCAGTGCAATTTCAAGTGCAATTTGCACTTGTAGTTTGCACTTGTAGTGCAAAGGGGCTTTGCCTTTTGTAAATAACCCCCAATCTTTCCTTAAACGTTCCTTCCTGACATCCTCTCTGATGTCGCCCCTACATGGGAAAACCTGTTTTAACTACTTGCCGACCAGCCGCCGCAGTTATTACGACGGCAGGTGCGCGCCCCCCGTTAGCCCCTGATCCCGACGCGTGTGCCCGGCAAGTGCGATCACCGCCTGGCACCCGCGATCGCGCGTTACAGAGCGAGAAGCGGGAGCTGTGTGTGTAAACACACAGCTCCCGGTCCTGTCAGGGGGGGAAATTACCTATCGTCTGTTCAAACAATGTGTGAACAGCGATTTGTAATTTTCCCACGTCAGTCCCCCCCCCCCCCCCTTCAGTTAGAACACACACAGGGAACATGATTAACCCCTTCCTCACCCCCTAGTGTTAACCTCTTCACTGCCAGTGGCATTTTTATAGTAATCAATGCATTTTTATAGCACTGATCGCTATAAAAATGCCAATGGTCCCAATTTTTTTTTTTAAAAGTGTCCGAAGTGTCCGCCATAATGTCGCAGTACCGATAAAAATCGCTGATCGCCGCCATTACTAGTAAAAAAAAATCTTTTTCTAAAAATGTCATAAAACTATCCCTATTTTGTAAACGCTATAACTTTTGCGCAAACCAATCAAATGCTTATTGCGATTTTTTTTACGAAAAATATGTAGAAGAATACATATCGGCCTAAACTGAGGATTTTTTTTTTTATATATATTTTCGGGGGATATTTATTATAGCAAAAAGTAAAAAATATTTTTTTTCAAAATTGTTGCTCTATTTTTGTTTATAGCGCAAAAACTAAAAACCGCAGAGGTGATCAAATACCACCAAAAGAAAGCTCTATTTGTGGGAAAAAAAGGACGCCAATTTTGTTTGGGAGCCACGTCGCACGACCGCGCAATTGTCAGTTAAAGCGACGCAGTGCCGAATCGCAAAAAGTGGCCCGGTCATTGACCAGCAATATGGTCCGGGGCGGAAGTGGTTCAAATATCGGAGTGGTAGACACTGGTGTGCAATTAAGACAACATTCTAACCCCCTCCATATTACCTAATATTATCTAACCTACTGTAGTATTTTCATCAGCTCTGACCTTTCCATATCTATAAGCATCATTCACCTAAACAGGGACTAGAGTCTGCGCTGAGATGGTCCATGGTCATACAGGCCATGCACCATGTGGGGGACATATGCTTTTCGGAGGCATGAGATTACACAGTCTTATTTGGAAGTTGCACTGAATGTTTTGTGGCCTTCCACAAAGTACATGGATGTATCTGAATCCAGCCCTATATCACCAAAAGTATTGGGACGCCTGCCTTTACACGCACATGAAAATGAATGGCATCCCAGTCTTAGTCCGTAGGGTTCAATATTGAGTTGGCCCACCTTTGCAGCTATAACAACTTCAACTCCCCTGGGAAGCCTGTCCACAAGGTTTAGGAGTGTGTCTATGGGAATGTTTGACCATTCTTCCAGAAGTGCATTAGTGAGGTCAGAAGCTAATGTTAGACAAGAAGGCCTGGCTCGTAGTCTCCGCTCTAATTCCTCCCAAAGGTGTTCCATTCAGTTGGGGTCAGGACTCTTTGCAGGCCAGTCAAGTTCCTCCTTTGCAGGCCAGTCGGGCTCCCCCCACCCAAAAAAAAAGTTCCTCCACCCCAAACCTACTCATACACGTCTTTATGGACCTTGCTTTGTGCATTGGTCCAAATCAATTGCTGGGGGGATGTGGGGTTGTTTTTCATGGGTTGGGCTTGTGCCCTCAGTGAAGGCAGCTCTTAAAGTGGTTGTATAGTCATTCTAGAAACTTTTACCTACAGGTAAGCCTATAATAACCTTTACAGTTTAGGAGATATTTCCCTTGCAATGAGCCGCTGACTGCAGCGGCGCATGCGCACAGGGGATTCTAGGCTTAAGGCCCGGCAGACAGCAGAAAGAAGTCTCCCGCGCAAGTGCGGGAATGACAACATCGCGGCTCCAGCCACTCACATCGCTGGAGCCGCGATACCCGGAAGACGCGCCGAGGCAACATGTCAGCTACATCAGCGTGGACCAGTAAAGTTACCAGCGCCTCGCTCTAAGGTAAGTGTTTTATAATGAGCTAGTATGCGGTGCATACTAGCTCATTATGCCTTTTGCCTTACAGGTGACAATTTTTTTTTATGGGACTATACAACCGCTTCAGCATACAAAGATATTTTGGACAATTTTATGCTCCCAACTTTGTGGGAACAGTTTGGGGATGACCCCTTCCTGTTCCAACATGACTGCACACCAGTGCACAAAGCAAGGTCCATGAACATCAGTAATGAAGGATATAGTTCCTTCGCACTACCAAGTGAACCTAATAAACTAAAATAAATGAACAAAATAAATGAAAACTGCTGCTACACCTAAAGTGTACACAGTGCACAAAAATGAATATTAGTGAATGGTGACCATAAACACCAGCCATAACTATATATATATGGCTCCCAAACATTCCAAAAGACATACTTCTGAACTTACTTTTTAAAAAACTAGCTCCCCGCTTCACCGTCATCAGCTTGAGAAAGGAATGCGGCAGTCGTGTCATTCTCTGCCTTAGCATTCGGAAACGCGTCGCTTGCCTGGTGACGTCACCATCCATCGCCCGCTGATGATGAAGAAAAAGAGGGAAGGACGGCCGCACTCCAAGGATTTTCAAACGAAAAAAGTTGTCTTTATTTGTAAATCCAAAAACATGTACAGTCACAGCAATCACAGAAAACAGGACAGCCGACGCGTTTCACACTCGATCAGTGCGATCAGTGCGTCGGCTGTCCTGTTTTCTGTGATTGCTGTGACTGTACATGTTTTTGGATTTACAAATAAAGACAACTTTTTTCGTTTGAAAATCCTTGGAGTGCGGCCGTCCTTCCCTCTTTTTCTTCATCATCATTGCTATTTGCATCGCCAGCACCTTGGTAATCTGATTATCCTTGATCGTCTACAGGTCTCACCTGGAGCGGTGATTTCTTTTCTTTTGTCTTTTTTGGATTTTGCATCCATCGCCGCTGTTCCTGCTGCACGCCGCTGTGCTCTTTGAGGATTGTCTCATCCATTGCACCCACTTACAACATCAAGGGAAACAGGACTGACTCCTCACCACACAGCGCTACACCAGTGGACACAAAGTGGATGAACGAGCGCACCAGATGACAGCCACCCCTCCCTTCTGGAGAATTTTTGATATGCCTGTATATCACCACCTAAATGTGAGTGGTTTTCTTATTTTTGGCTTTGTAATTAAATTTGCTTTTTAAATACTACACCCAGAGGCAGCCCTGAGTGTATATCCCCATCAACAAAATAACATTTTATTCCAAAACCCTGTTCCAAACAGCCTGAACTGTTTTTATTTTTATTAATTTTTACTTGGACCTTTTGCTGGACCCTGGTTTATATCACGCTGTTGGGATATATATATATATTTTTCTCTGATTTTTGCGCATAATTTACTTGTTGTACTTCTGAACTGAAGCTGTTATAGCTGCACAGGGTGGGCCTACTCAATATTAAACCCTATGGACTAAGATTGGGATGCCATTAAAGTTCATGTGTGTGTAAAGGCAGGTGTCCCAATACTTTTGGTAATATAGTGTATTATAGAGATGTTCTAAATTCAGAGATCAGTAGTGTGGACACATTTTTACAATTCAGAATAGCCTGGATATCAGAGGAGTTAACACCACACCGCAAATACAGGAAATCTCTGACAGGATCTTGTGATTGCAGATAAAGGTGGACAACTATCACCTCACAACTCACAAGCCATCAAAAGTATCCTCCAGAGTCAGACCTGGTGACTGGAAAATCAGCGAGTCATCCCATATTGGAGGCATCACACTGTCTGTTGCTACCACTCATTTTCTGACATCAGAGGGAATTTGTTTAATCTCTCATAAAATGTAACGTTTTAGTCGCAATGAGACAAGTTATTCCTCCTGATGGCACACTACACCACAGCAGTATGTGGATGCAAAGCAGTGTTTTCCAACCTTACAGAACCACCTACGGTCCCTGGTCATGTCAGCTTTGTGGTATTTTGTGGTATTTGGGACCACTGCAATGGGGATGATGTGATGATGTCAGAAATCTTAAGTCCAACCCACTGACCCAGCCATCCAAACCAGCTAGTCTTTATAACCTACGGCTACTTCAAGAGGCAAGGACTCACCAGGTGACATACCACCTTAAAAGGTGATTAGCCAAGATATGGCGTCTGTGCCACATCCATACCACTATAAAATCAGTATCCTGAAAATGAACTGTGTGATTTATCTGGATTAAAAAAAAAAATGGAAATTCCACATGCTCCTGTGGAAAGAATAAAGCAATATTGCCCAATTTCCCAAAATCTATTTCAAAGCAAAAATATCCAATATTCCTATTTGTAATTTTCTTCTTGTTTTTTTTTTTTTTTTTTGCAATTACTACTTCTATATTTATTTCACTGCACTGTCCGCCTAGAGACAGTAAAAATAAGATAAGGCCAATTTGTAAGCCATAATCTATAGCGTCCAAACTACATCTAAATACCCTATACCAGTGGCTTAAAAACGACCATAGCAGCCTACTCACTTGCTATGGGGCCTGAGGATGAAGGGGACCCCATTATGAGAGCCAATGAGGCAATCTAAACAGAGAAAATCTGTGTGCATGTGAAGATAACACAATATCCATCAATGTATTATTAACCGGTTCCCGACCGACTCACGCAGATATACTGCGGCAGAATGGCTTTACTGGGTGAAATCCCATATGGGTACGTCCATTCCTTTAGCAGCCACCAGAGGGCGCGTGTGCACGAGCGCCAGCACGGGGATTTGTGTGTGTAAACACACAAATCCCTGTGCTGTCAGGGAAGAGGAGCCATACAGTTTGTTCCTATAAATAGGAAAAACGATATGTCTCCTCTCCTAGTCAATCCTAGAACACACTGAGGGAACACACAATTAACCCATTATGCCGCGTACACAAGATCGGGCTATTGCCCGACCAAAAGCACATTGAAATTCCGACGGAGTAAAATTGAACATGTTGGGCCAGATTCAGGTAGGAGAGCGGATCTTTATTCTGGCGTAACGTTCGTCATTTACGTTACTCCGCCGAAACTTTAGGAGCAAGTACTGTATTCACAAAGAACTTGCTCCTAAAGTTGCGACGGCGTAGCGAAAATGAGCCGGCGGAATTCAAATTGGGTGGGTAGGGGGCGTGTAGTATTTAAACTAGGCGCGATCCCGCGGCGATTGTACTGCGCATGCGTCGGCTGTCAATGTATCCCAGTGCGCATGCTCCAAATTCTGTCGGTGTTTTCGTCGTCAACGTCAATGACGTCAATCCCCATTCACGGATGAGTTACGCAAACGACGTTAAACTTTTTCAATTCGACGCGATCAGGACGGCCATACTTAACATAGGATACTCCACCTAGGGGGCATGTTTTTCTTTACGCCGCGTATCTCTTACGGAAACGTCGGAAAGTCACTGCGTCGGGCCAGCGTACGATCGTGAATTGCCGTATCTCGCTGATTTACATATTCTCGGCGTAAATCAGTGGGAACGCCCCGAGCGGCCATTTTAAAATTGCAGTTCCGATACGACGGCGAAATACAATTACACCGCCCGTATCTGAACTCAATCCCGGCGTATCTTGTTTTCAGATTACAGAAAACAGAAACGACGGCGTAGGTTAGAAGTTACGTGGCTTATCTACAGATAAGCCGCGTAACTTCTACCTGAATCTGGCCCGTTCTATATTTAAACTGAGATGGAATTCATCCGAATTTCAAAAGGAATTTCTCCGATGGGGCATACACAGTCGGAATTTCCGACTTTTTCCATTGGAAATTCCGATTGTGTGTACGCGGCATTAGGGAAAAGGAAGTAACCGCTCCAGGTGGATGTGCTTTGGTGATCAACCTCCTCTCAGAGACCAAGGGTGCTGGCAATGCGTATAGCAAAGAACGAACAAAAATTTGGACAGCCGCACTCCTGGACAATTTCTTTAGTTGCCTTTATTGGTAAAATAGGATAAAAACACTACAAGCCACAGCAAGAAAATGGGACACACAGCTGACGCGTTTTGCACAAGTACTTAGCTGAGACTAAGCACTAAGTACTAGTGCGAAACGCATCAGCGTGTATCCCATTTTCTTGCTGTGGCTCGTAGGGTTTCTTGATCGCCCTCTAGTGTTAACCCCTTCCCTGCCAGTGACATTTACAGTGCATTTTTATAGCACTGATCGCTGTATAAATGCCAATGGTCCCAAAAAGTGTCAAAAGTCTCTGTTCCGTCCGTTGCAATGTTGCAGTACCGCTAAAAATCGTAAATCACTGCCATTACTAGTAAAAATAAAAAAATGATAAAAATGCCATAAATCTTTCTCATCGTTTGTATACACTAAACTTTTGCGTAAACCAATCAATCGCTTATTGTATTTTTTTTTTACCAAAAATATGTAGAATATATATTGGCCTAAACTGATTAAGATTTTTTTTTTTTTTTATTAGGAATTTTTATTATAGCAAAAAATATATTTAAAAAAAAAAAATTTGTATTTTTTTTGTTTATAGCGCAAAAAATAAAAAACCGTAGAGGTGATCAAATACCACCAAAAGAAAGCTCTATTTGTGGGGAAAAAAGGACGCAAATTTAGTTTGGGTACAGTTTCGAACAACCGCGCAATTGTCAGTTAAAAATTACGCAGTGCCAAATTGTAAAAAGTGCTCTGGTCACGACGGGGGTAAAATCTTCTGGGGCTTAAGTGGTTAAGGATTGCAGGCACAGGTTGATGTTAACCATGACCTTGTACCGAACAGTTGATGTCAAGAGAGAAACATTGTCTCTCGTCATAAATCTCCTTTGCAGGCTGTGCCGTAAAGCTGGCCATAGGCGATCAAAAGGCTGTAGCAGCTGGGTCATTGTTTTTCTTCTATGAATGAAGCCTTACAAGCATCATTCACAAGACTTGGTAGCAATATTATTGTTGTAATGTATTTTAATTCGTTTTTTTTCTGTGTATGTGTAATTTTGTCTGCACATAATCTCATTTACCTTTGAAATGTAAAAATGTAATCAAAGCAGTAATAAACCCAACAGCTAACATTTATTATATTGTAGCTCACCGGTTCTTTTTAAAGGGGTTGAAAAGGTAAAAAAAAAAAAATTCCCTAAATATCTTCCTTTACCTTAGTGCAGTCCTCCTTCACTTACATCATCCTTCCATTTTGCTTTTAAATGTCCTTATTTCTTCTGAGAAATCCTCACTTCCTGTTCTTCTGTCTGTAACTATACACCTTAATGCAAGGCTTTCTCCCTGGTGTGGAGAAAGCCTCTTGAGGGGGAGGGGGCGAGCAGGAGTGTCAGGACCCCACTAACACACAGCTCCTTTCTCTATCTGCAAAGTAGAGAGTGTTCTGACTTGCCTGCTCGTCCCCTCCCCCCTTAAGAGGCTTTCTCCACACCAGGGAGAAAGCCTTGCATTACGGTGGTGAGTTACAGACAGAAGAACAGGAAGTGAGGATTTCTCAGAAGAAATAAGGACATTTAAAAGCAAAATGGAAGGATGAGGTAAGTGAAGGAGGACTGCACTAAGTAAAGGAAGCTATTTAGGGAATTTATTTTTACCTTTACAACCCCTTTAGGCTTTTTTCCTTTATTTTCATCAGGTGATCTGGCCAACAAGTCTCTTGTTTTTTATCAGAACAAAGTCTCCTGTAAATGTTTCAGCTGAGAGTGTTGAGACATACCATTGCTTATGATCATCAGCTTTTAGTTATTCATGTAAAACCTTTATTCTGAAAGGAAAAAACTGTTGCAGTAACTGCTGTGTAACTGCAGTTTTAGCTGCAATTTGGATTACATTTGTTAGTGTATTTAAATCTGATGGTACATCTAACACTCCCCTCCCCCCAGACTGACAATGCTGCTGTCCAAAGGTGCTCCTTGTGCTCCTTCCATGTTCCTTCCTGACCTCCTGTTCCATGTCGCCCCTACATGGGAAAACCGTGGCTTGTTATGATTTCTTGAAATATTTAAACAGAATCAAATATCGGAGTGGTAGACACTGGTGTGCAATTAAGACAACATTCTATCCCCCTCCATATTACCTACTGTAGTATTTTCATCAGCTCTGACCTTTCCATATCTATAAGCACCATTCACCTAAACAGGGACTAGAGTCTGCGCTGAGATGGTCCATTGCCATACAGGGGACTCGATGTCCAGGGGTCCCACGGAGCGGCAGAACGGGGGGATGCCTATGTAAACAAGGCATTTCCCTGTTCTGCCTAGTGACAGGACAGAGATCTAATGCTCCCTGTCATCGGAAGCAGTGATCGCTGTCATGTCACTGGTAGTCCAGCCCCCTCACATTTAGAATCACTCCCTAGGACACACTTAACCTCTTCAACCTCTTCATTGACCCCCAGCATTTAACCCCTTCCTTGCCAGTGTCATTTACACAGTACATGCATTTTTATAGCACTGGTCGCTGTATAAATGACAACGGTCCCAAAACAGTGTCAAAAGTGTTCGATGTGTCCGCCATAATGTCGCATTGACAACAAAAATCGTAGATCACCGCCATTACTTTAAAAAAATTTTTAAAAAAAAATCCATAAATCTATCCCCTATTTTGTAGACACTATGGCCTGGATTCACAAAGCACTTGCGCCAACGTATCTCCAGATACGCAGCGTAAGTACAAATATGCACCATCGTATCTGTACGCCTGACCCACAAACTAAGATATGCCTAAAAACAGACTTCATCCGACCGACGTAACTTGCCTACGCCGGCGTAGAGTGGGCGCATATTTACGCTGGACGCATGTGGCGCTCCCATTGATTTTCTATTCAAATATGCATTTAAGGGAGATACGCCGATTCACGAATGTACTTGCGCCCGGCGCATGATTTACGCGGTTTGCGTAAGTTTTACGTTCGGCGTAAAGTTACTCCCCATAGATGAGGTGCAACCCATGCAAAGGTATGGACCAGGGAACACAAGCCTACGTATTGTACGTTGGATGTCTGTGAATATGGGCCGATGTGGGTCTGGCTAGGTGTAGGTTACGTTAACGGCGTATACAGTGATCCGGCGTATCTTAGGCAGTTGTTCGGACATGGTTGTGAGCATGCGCACGGGGATACGTTCACGTATAGATGCATTCGCAGTTTATTTTAAGTACTTGTCTGGCGCCCAGCCCATCATTTGCATGGGGTCACGCTTCATTAGCATGGATCTCGCCCACTTCCAGCCCACTTCCACTTACGCCAGCGCAGAGTTGGGAGCATTTGCTTTGTGAATTCCATGCTTGCCTCTCTGCACTGTGTCGGCGTAGCGTAAAAGAGATACGCTACGGTGGCATAAATGTGCGCTGATGTATGTGAATCTGGGCCTATAACTTTTGCGCAAACCAATCAATATACGCTTATTGTTTTTTTTTTTTTTTAAACCAAAAATATGTAGAAGAATACATATCGGCCTAAACTGAGAAAGACATTTTTTTATATATATATTTTTGGGGGATATTTATTATATTAAACATTTTTGAAATTGTTGCTTTTTTTTGGTTTATACTGCAAAAAAAAAATACTGCAGAGGTGATCAAATACCACAAAAGCTTTCTGCTCTATTTGTGGAGAAAAAAAGGACGTTAATTTTGTTTGGGTGCAACATTGCACGACCGCGCAATTGTCAGTTAAAACAACGCAGTGCTGAATCGCCAAAAAATAGCCCCAGTCATTGGGAAGCCAATTCTTCCGGGGCTGAAGTGGTTAAATTCTTTCTCCCTTTAGCTATTAGATTTTGCAGATTAAAAAAAAAAAAAAAAAAAAGTTACCCTACATTTTAAGCTTTTTTATTCTTAATTTTTTTTATTAATTAAAAAAAATATATATATATAAATATATATATATATATATATATATATATATATATATATATATTATATATATATATATATATATATATGCAATATATATATATATATATATATATATATATATATATATATATATATTAGCGAGTCATTACAAATACAGAAAAAAATAACTTTATTTACGCGCAAAAAAAATGAATTATTAGCATTGTACCAGAAACTTAATTTTATGGTTATTTAAATCACACAAATTTTACCTGTAGTTGTTTTTGTATACTAATACTGGTCAAACTAGGGGTTTTTTGTTTTAAGCTTCCCGTTAGAATACACAACATTTATAAGAGAATTTTGGCAAAATTAAAGGAGTTGTAAAGGAAAACATTTTTTGGGCTGAAATGACTGTTTACAGGGTATAGAGACATAATAGTTAACCGATTCCTTTTAAAAATTATTAAAAATAGATAAAAATCAATCATATAATGTACCTCTAGTTTAGTTTCGTTTTTGCTGTTGTTTCCTGTCTCTCTGATGTACAGAGCCAGAGAGCCAATAGAGGGCAGTGGTGGTTTGTAAAACGAAACTGGATTGATTTAGACACACAGTAATCACGCCTCCTTGATTAGTGACCGCAGTGAGAAAGCTCCCAGTACTGTGGTTATAAGGAAAATAGACAACCAGGAAGTGTCCAGAACAGAGAGGAATTACAGCAACATCAAAGCAAAAATGAACAATGAGGACATGAAACCAGGACTGCAGTAAGGTAAAGGAAGCTATTTAGCTAAAAAAAATTCCTTTAGTGACCCTTTAAACCTTGTGCCCCCCTTCCCCCCGAAGCAAAAAACAATCACGTGTTACTTAACCGCTTAACGCCCGCCGCATGTATATGTATGTCCACAGAATGGCACGTACAGGCAGATGGGCGTACATGTAAGTCCCTGCCTTGTTGCGGGTCAGGGGTCCGATCGGGACCCCCCCCCCCGCTACATGTGGCGGGCGTCTTACCTGCGGGAGCGATCTGCGATGAGGGGGCGGCCGTTCGTTTCTGTCCGGCCCCTCCTGATCACTCCCAGCCAATCCGCAGAGCCTCCGCTCTGCACTTCCTCTGCCTGTATAATGTAAACACAAGCAGAGAAAGTGATGTGAGCTCTCCTCTCTGCGGTATTTTCAATCCGACGAGAGGAGAGAAGACATCACAGTAAGTTGCACCAACACTACACTGACATCACACACATAGGCACATTTAACCCCTTCCGATCACCCCCCCCCCACCCCCCTGTCACAGTGTCACTGATTGCAGTGATCATATATTTACTGATTACTACATTTAGTGTCAGTTAGTAAAATCGCAGAGGAAATCAAATACCATCAAAAGAAAGCTCTATTTGTGGCAAAAAAAGGACGAAAATGTTGTTTGGGAGCCACGTCGCACGACCGCGCAATTGTCTGTTAAAGCGACGCAGTGCCAAATTGTAGTGGTTAAAATATTAAAATATCATAAGCAATAATTAACCAATAGATTTTTTAGCTGAAATGTATGATTTGATCTAGTCCATATACATGGTGTACAGGTGTAGAAGCTGAAGTGTGTCAATTTCTTGCTCTCTAGAAAGATTCAACCTATGCGATGCACTTGCTTTTACAATGTATTTATAACAGCCTTTTGCGATTTCTGCCTACACTTGTGCTCTAGAGATTCCTCCTGCCAAATTCTGACTTGGCATAAACTTTGCCAACTAATCACGCCGTGAAATGAAAAGCTTTTTTGTTTCGCTGTATTGGTACTTTTGGAACAAAACATGAGCAAAGCTGGCAGGACGCATCCAGATGTCTCTGAATATATTTTATGGAGAGTCCTATAAATAACCTTAGAGCAGTTCTGAAACTTGTTCAGTGGCACACTTTTGTGCAACAATGGTATTAGAACCGGCGGGGCAGACAGTGCATGAAAACAATTCTTTTTCTTGTCGGTATAAGCTGCATAGGCCTGGTGACTTAAAAGGGTTGTAAAGGTTTGTTTTTTATTTTTTAAATAGGTTCCTTCAAGCTAGTGCATTGTTGGCTTTTGCTTTGATTTCCCTCCAAAAATGTATTTTTTGTCTAAATTTCTCACTTCCTGTTCCTCTTCAGTAAGCTTGCCCCCATCATCCGAGCCGTTCTGGCTGGGGGTTAGTCAAACTAACCTTTACAACCGCTTTAAAGCGGAGGTTCACCCAAAAATCAACTTTCTGCAGTTAGATCCAGCATACTGCTGACATCTGCAGTATGCTGGTCTTTTTTTTTTTTGGTACTTATCGTTTTAGCAGTATTTCTTCTATGGCTCAGAGCGGGGAATCCTGCTGGGAATGGGCATTCCTGAAGGCAAGCAAGTTGATCGACGGCCTTTGATAGCGCGTCACGGCTTCTGAAAATAGCCGAGGTGACACTTGGCTGTTTACGGCACCTGCGCCTGCCATGTAGAGCTGACTGCGCAGGCGCCGTAAATTGCCGAGTGTCACTTCGGATATTTTCGGAAGCCGTGACGCGCTATCGAAGGCCGTCAATCAACTTGCTTGTCTTCGGGAACGCCCATTCCCCGCAGGATTCCCCGCTCTGAGCCACAGAAGAAATACTGCTTAAACGATAAAAAAAAGACCAGCATACTGCAGATGTCAGCAGTATGCTGGATCTAACTGCAGAACGTTGATTTTTGGGTGAACTCCCGCTTTAAGTTCTAAATACAGAAAAGTACTAAGTGCATCAGAGGTCAGTCCAGCACAAAGAGACATTCTTAGATGTGTGCCTGGTGGGCTTATACTCATGGATACCCCAACATTGGGATGTTTGTGGCATACCAACTGTGGGTCTTCTCATCTGTGGAGCATAAAGAGCAGTGGAGGCTGGTGGGTTCTTCTTTTGGGAGGGTGACAAACAAACAACAACCCCCCCTCTGTGGAGCAGCAGCAAGGAAACAGAACTTCCCCCCCGCGGGTGGTCCAGCACTTACCCCCTTGTGTGGCGGGGCTGTGGTGCCCTCTCCTGGAGTGCGGGCAGCAGCCACGGCGGCTTCGGTGTCCGCTCCTCCACTGTGTGTCTCCTCTTCGGCCAAAGCACTATATAGGATCAGTTAAGGTTTTGGCCAATCGGGAAACAGGTCTCACAGACCTGCCTCCTGATTGACGGGGGATAATAGTGTAAATTAATTTGCCTATCATCACACAACTGGATGGGCTCGGAGCGCCGATCCGGAGTGCCGACCCCTTTTTAAAGCCTTTAGGCCGCGTACACACGATCGGTCCAAACCGATGAAAATGTCCAGTTTCATCGGTCCAAAACGACCGTGTGTACGAACCCATCGGTCCGTCGGACCAAAGTTTTAAAACTTGCTTTAAAATCGGACTGATGGACGTCTGACCATCGGTCCAAACCCATGGTTAGTACGCAAAAGCATCGGTCCAAAAACCTGCGCATGCTCAGAATCAAGTCAACGCATGCTTGGAAGCATTGAACTTCATTTTTTTCAGCACATCATTGTGTTTTACGTCACCGCGTTCTAACACGATCGTTTTTTGAACTGATGGTGTGTACGCACATCAGACCATCAGACCGTGAACCAATGAAAACGGTCCGTCGGCCATTCTTATCAGGTTGGACCGATCGTGTGTACGCGGCCTTAGAGCTCCATGAGCACTGGATGTTAAAAGAACGTTCTAAGAACACCGTTAGCTTTGCAGTGAATCTTTCAAAGTTTTTTAACGTTTTTGCAATAGCGTTTTATTAGTGCTTTTATTTTTTGTGTTTTTTAGCGCTTTTCTGCATTAATGCTTTTTTTTGCAGCAATAAGATGAAACCCAATCCAGGAGAAAGTCCTGAAAGGCCAGCCAATAGAATCTGAGCTGAAGTGTGACCAGACGACAACGACATGCATCCTGTGCATTCCGAGTTTAGATCTCCTTGGCAGCACTTCCACAAAAGGCAGAAAATTGTTGCGTGAAAAGGCCAAGTAAAAAATAATCACCTGTCTCTGCCACAGCTTTTTTTTATACGGCTTTTACCGCTGACATTATCCTGACATTTATTTTTAGATGCAGTCACATTTAAAATAGCAAAATATACATGAAATACACATTGATCTCCAGGATGGGAGGTGAAGAGCATAAGAAAATGTCTTCAAAGAAGGGAAATGTGGAGGCACCATCACCAGCTGACGCTTCTCAAGCAGGAGAGGAAAGTTTAACAGCCACACAAAGGATGACATGTCAATTGCACTGGAAAAATGATTTGCCTGCATATGATCTTCCTGGCTTGTTTACTCATCCGTCATTTATGTCTGTTAAAAGCTCGGTATAACTAATAATACAGGGAAGATTTCTTGTGTCTGCAGCTTCAGAGACTGCACGGCCGTCATCTTATTGTACAGCTGATTGGTAGACATTTTTGTGTAGCCACCATGGTTATACACGGAAAATCGTCTTTCATTTATCTTAACCACTTGCTTACTGGGCACATACACCCCCCTCCTGCCCAGGTGATATTTTAGCTTCCGGCACTGCGTCGCTTTAACTGACAATTGCGCGGTCGTGCGACGTGGCTCCCAAACAAAATTGACGTTCTTTTTTCCCCCACAAGTAGAGCTTTCTTTTGGTGGTATTTGATCGCCTGTGCGGTTTTTATTTTTTGCGCTATAAACAAAAAAGAGCGACAATTTTGAAAAAAAATACAATATTTTTTACTTGCTGCTATAATAAATATCCCAATTTAAAAAAAAAAACACTTTTTTTTCTCAGTTTAGGGTGATACGTATTCTTCTACATATTTTTGGTAAAAAAAAAAAAAAAAACGCAATATTGTCTGGTTTGCGCAAAATTTATAGGGCCAGATTCACAGAGCCCTTACTCCAGTTTAACTGGTGTTAGACTGGAGTAATTTCAAATTACGCGCGTTTTATAGCTAGTCGGAAAGCTCAAACCATGAATAGACGGCTGCGGGCTTCAATTCGACTGGATTACGTGTTCGTACGCCTTCGGATCTACGCTGCAATAAAATTGCGGCCACTGGGTGGACTTCCCGTCGTTTTCCGCGTCGGGGTATGCAAATGAGCTTTTGCCGGCGATCCCCGAAATTACGATCTTCATTCGCAATCTCTTACGGCACCTTTAGTCATCTTTTTTTTGCGTAACACTATACCTGCTTTTTGCTGCTCTAATATTAGACAGCCCATGTTAAGTATGGCCGTCGTTCCCGCGTCGAATTTCTACGTTTTCCGACGTCTTTTATTATTTTTCACGCAAGTCGTCCGGGAATAGGAATGTTCGTAAACGACGCTACTCAAACAACGAATGACGTAACGACGTGATTTCGCGCAATGCACGGCGGGAAATTTCTGAACGAAGCATGCGCAGTTCGATCGCCGCGGGGACGCGCTTAATTTAAATGCTTCACGCCCCCTAATCGCGTATTTCGATTACGCGGCGAGAAATAGACTACGCCGGCTTAGCGTACGAGCAAAAATCTACCAGAATTCGGTGTAGAGCCTGGTAAAATACGGCAGCGTAGAGTATTTCGATTACGCAGCGCAATATTAAGTGTATGTGAATCTGGCCCATAGTGCCTACAAAATAGGGGACAGAATTATTATTTTTTATAATTTTTTTTTTTTACTAGAAATGGCAGCGATCTGCGATTTTTATTGGGACAGCGACGTTATGGCGGACAAATCGGACACTTTTATTCACATTTATACTGCAATCAGTGCTATAAAAATGCACTAATTACTGTATAAATGTGACTGGCATTGAAGGGGTTAACACTAGGGGGTGAGGAAGGGGTTAAATGTATTCCCTGCATAGTGTTCTAACTGTGGGGGGAGGGGGGGTGACTGGGGGAGGTGACCGATCTGTGTCCCTTTGTACAAGGGACACAGATCGGTCTCCTCTCCAGAGACAGGACGCTGTCTCTGTGTAAAACGGCAATGAGAGATGATCTCATATGTTTACATATGAGATCATCTCTCATTGGCCACGCAGATCGCATAGCAAACGGCCACTCTGATTGGCCGTTCGCGGCGATCTGTGATTGGCTGTGTCCAAGAGACACGGCCAACACAGAATTTCCCCGCGGCGCGCTCTGGAGCGCGTGCGGGGAATGTGCTAGTGACAAGCCGTCAATTGACGGCGTGTTGGATATTTAGATCCGCGCTGAAGCCGTCATTCGGCTATAGCGCGGATCTCAAGTAGTTAAAGAACCCTACATTTATTGTTGCTCATCTGAAGCGCACTCCACTTTTCTTCGGTATCTCTGGTCTAGCAGGACAGGTGGCAGCTACAAAAACTGGGCTGACTTTTAATAAACAGCCATTCACCTGTCCCACGATCCAGCGATGTGCTCACCCCAGCCGTTTTGACCTCTCATCTTCTGTCTTTGGTGGCGGCATCTTAACTGTGGGCATCTGCCCACTGTGCATGTAAATGGTCCTTCAATCTTCCGGGACCTCTCACGTGTCCCAGAAGACTGCAGGGAGGGAGGGGGAGGAGAACTTCCACTTCTGATCACCTAGGTGGTCGGAGCAGAAGTGAAAGTGGGTACCTGTCCAGTTCAGGTAATTGGATGAGAGAAAATTCTGGACAGCCGCACTCCAATAATTAGCATTTATTCGTAGAAAAATGTATCAAAAATACATGCCACAGCAGAACAAAAGACAGAAGAGCTGACGCGTTTCACACTATTTAACAGTACTTAACGGAGCTGTGGTGGCTCAACGCGATTGGCACTGCGCTGACAAGCCGTTCACCTCTGCAGCTAAGGGTTCGGATCCCGGTCTCGGCTGCATGTGAATTGAGTTTGGTGGTCTCAGCCCGGCTCCCGGTGGCTGTGCTATGCGAGGTAAGCCTGCGCTTAGTACACCCACCCCCCTCCCACAAAACCACCACACTTACACGCACTCGAAATTGGGTTAACATGCGCGCACTTTGGCCACGCAGTCTCTAAAAAAAAGAGAGGCGGAGGACTAACAGGGCTGGCTAAGTGGGCTAGATCCTCTCACTCCCTCATAGGGGAGTCCCTCTGCCCCGTTGGGCTTCAAAGCGGAGCAGGTAGGGCGGGCTGTGTGGGAGGACCCCCTCACACCCGCCATTGCCACCCGGGGGCATGGAGAAAGATGGCAGATTGCCTCTGGGGGAGGTCTGCCTACTCCCAACTCCTGCAGTCCGGTTCGTCTCTCGAGTACACGCACAAAATACACTTTACAAAAAAAAAAAAAACAGGACTTAAAGCGGATGTCCTCCTGAAAAAAAATATTAAAAGCCAGCAGCTACAAATACTGCAGCTGCTGACTTTTAATATTAGGACACTTACCTGTCCTGGATCGCTCGTCACCCTGCTGCTCCCCCCTCCATCCACGGTGAGGGAACCAGGAAGTGAAGCGCTCCGGCTTCACTAGAAAATATGGAAAAAACACTGCGCTAAACCAATGGGGGTGGAAGTGCTGCTAGTACCAATAATACAGATACATATATTGGAATAACTAGGAAAAAGGCAGTGAGGTACAGCGCAAAACCAAAATCCGTGAAATAAATGATAGTGATATCAGAAATAGATATACATGAATAATAGACCAATCTAGACAACACGATTGGTTATATGAACACACATTGTGAAATATGTCAAAAAAAAATTTGAATATTATATTGTGAAATGTGTCAAAAAAAAATTTGAATATTATATCATAAAACTGAATTAATATAACACCGGTATACAAAACCTAAAAATTATAACTAAAAAAACATAATAACGTGCACATTAAGATAAATATGAAGCAAATGAAAAAGTCCATAAATATTCCCAAAAGCATGAAAAAGGTATCCGTGTAAAAGTGAGCTTTAAGATGTCTTCCAAAGAGATGTTCAAAAGCTTGACACCACCTTCCACCAAAGATACACCCGAGTGTCAGAAAATATAATCTCCTTACCAGACCACCTGACCACACCTGCGGTCAGACTGCACACGGGTTTGTTTAGAGTCACCCAAACGACTATAGGCTGGAGTTGCTTCTAATCACAATAAGCCAAAGCGGATGCATATCTGCAGGCATGTCTTTCCAACAGGCAGACTCTCCTAGTGGTGGGGGCATGAGGGACCGTCAAGCCTGCCCGGCTTCACTGCCCGGGTTCCCTACGGCGCATGCGCGAGTCGAGCTGCGCCCGCCGATTGGCTCCCGCTGTGTGCTGGGAGCCGAGAGTTTCCAGCACACAACGGGGGACAGACGGGATGTGAAAAAAAAGCCGTCTTTTACCCGAGACTGTGTGGCCGGAAGTGGGTGCAAATACCTGTCTTTAGACAGGTATCTGCACCCCCCTCCCCCCTGAAAGGTGTCAAATGTGACACGGGAGGGTTCCGATCAGCGGAAGTTCACTTTAGGGTGGAGCTCCGCTTTATTCATGCTATGATTAAGCACTGTTTGATAGTGAGTATAATGCCCAGTGTAAGCTCTGTGTCAGAGCTTACACATAGTTAGGAGCTTGGCCTGGCTATTGGCTACTCAGGCACTGCATAGAGAGGGGAAGGAATAAGGTCACATGTTCAGTTCTAGCCATTAAGGGGAGAGTAGAAAAGCATAAAAAAGTACAGTAAAACCTTGGATTGCAAGCATAATCCGTTCTGGAAACTTACTTGTAATCCAAAGCACTTGTATAGCAAAGCAAATTTCCCCATAAGAAATAATGAAAACTCAGATGATTCGTTCCACAATCATTCATTCATAAATCTTTCATTCATCATTCAAATTCATTCATAAATCATTTATAAAAATAGAAGCGTCCATAAGGGGATTATAAGTAAAATCCAGCAGGAGATACAGAGTATAAAATAGAAGAGAGGTGTAGCATTTTGGTTACATTTAACCACTTAAGGACCCTTTCACGCCAATATATGTCGGCAGAATGGCACATCCACGTACCTGTACGTGGCCCTTTAAGCCCAGCCGTGGGGTCGTGCGTGCACGCGACCCGGTCCAAAGCTCCAGGACTGGGGGACTCGTGGACCCGATCGCCGCTGGAGTCCGGCGATCGGTCCCTGGAGCTGAAGAATGGGGAGAGCCGTGTGTAAACACAGCTTCCCCGTTCTTCACTGTGGCGCCCGCATTGATTGTGTGTTCCCTTATATAGGGAATCACAATCGATGAATTCACACCTACAGCCACACCCCCCCACAGTTGTAAACACAGATGAGGTCATACATAACCCCTTCAGCGCCTCCTTGTGGTTAACTCCCAAACTGCAAATGTAATTTTCACAATAAACAATGCATTTTAAATGCATTTTTTGCTGTGAAAATGACAATGGTCCCAAAAATGTGTCAAAATTTTCCGAAGTGTTCGCCATAATGTCACAGTCACGAAAAAAAAAAAAAAAAATCGCATTAGTAGAATTTTTTTTTTATAAAAATGCAATAAAACTATCCCCTATTTTGTAAACGCTATACATTTTGCGCAAACCAACCGATAAACGCTTCTTGTGATTTTTTTAACCAAAAATAGGTAGAAGAATACGTATCGGCCTAAACTGAGGAAAAAAAATTTTTTTTTATATATTTTTGGGGGATATTTATTACAGCAAAAAGTAAAAAATATTGCATTTTTTTCAAAATTGTCGCTCTATTTTTGTTTATAGCGCAAAAAATAAAAACAGCAGAGGTGATCAAATACCACCAAAGGAAACCTCTATTTGTGGGAAGAAAAGGACGCCAATTTTGTTTGGGAGCCACGTCGCACGACCGCGCAATTGTCAGTTAAAGCGACGCAGTGCCGAATCACAAAACCTGGCCGGGTCCTTTAGCTGACTAAAGGTCCGGGTCTTAAGTGGTTAATGAAGGTAAAATATTTACCAACTCAAATAGTTGATGATTAAAACAGGCACATCTAAGTATGCAGGTATCCAGGGTAAAGCTATCCACATAGACCCATCTCCTCACGGCTGTCAGTCTGCAATCGTTACTGGGAAGACTATTCTGCAGTAGAGCGATCTGAAAGCGAGACTTGAACCTCTCCTGGGGCACAGCGTGGAAGGGACGACGTCAATAACGGTGCGGAGGACGGTCTATGTGGACAGTCTTACCCTGGATTACCTGCATACCACAGTGAGGCATGCACATGGACACAGTGAGGCTTGCAGATGGACACCCTAGGCTTATACTTGAGTCAATATGTTTTCCCAGTTCTTATGGTAAAATTAGGTGCCTCGGCTTATATTCGGGTCGGCTTATACTCGAGTATATACGATATTTGCCTTTAGTAAATAAACCCCAGTAGCAAAAAAAAAAAGGTACTAACTGAAAATTTACTACATCTTCTCTTTCATTTCAAAATGTAATTTCCTTACAAAGCAGCTAATCACCCATTAGCTTAAAGCGGAATTTCACCCTAAATATAAGCCCTCCCATGTGATCCAGCATACTGGCGTCAGCGCCAGTATGCTGTTTTTTTTTTTTAAATCCATGTACTTACTGTCTTATTCAGAATTTTATTTTTTTTACCCCGCGGTGGACGGCGCCAGTATAGCGCGTCACATCTTACGAAAGTACCCGAAAAGGACTCGGGTAATCGCGGTGAAAATGCGGCGCCTGCGCACAGACCTAGGAGCTGACTGCGCAGGCGCCGTATTTCTCCGAGTCCTACGGCTATGGCGCGTCACGCCCTCCGAAAAACGCCGAAATAGGACTCGGAGAAATACGGCGCCTGCGCAGTCAGCTCCTAGGTCTGTGCGCAGGCGCCGCATTTTCACCGCGATTACCCGAGTCCTTTTCGGGTACTTTCGTAAGATGTGACGCGCTATACTGGCGCCGTCCACCGCGGGGTAAAAAAAATAAAATTCTGAATAAGACAGTAAGTACATGGATTTAAAAAAAAAAAACAGCATACTGGCGCTGACGCCAGTATGCTGGATCACATGGGAAGGACTTATATTTAGGGTGAAACTCCGCTTTAAGAAATGTAAAAATAACAGCAAAGCAATTACTTTCTGAAAAATCAAGAGAAATATATATTTTTTTGCCATCTAACTTACAAAGCGCACTGGACTTTTATGTTTTTATTAGGTCCTTAACCACTTCCCGACGGCCATACGACTATGTACCGCCGCAGGGTGGCTCTACTTCTCTGGAACGCTGTCTTTTGACGTCCACTCCTTTTCTTGTTCCCAGAGCACGCAGAAGGGAACTTCTGTGCTGGCCGTGTCCCTTGAACACAGCCAATCACAGATCGCGGTAAATAGCCAATCACAGCGGCTATTTACAGCGCGATCTGTGCGGCCAATGAGAGATGATCTCAAATGTAAACATTTGAGATCATCTCTCATTGCCGGCTCACACAGAGACAGCGTCCTGTCAGGGAGAGAGGAGACCGATCTGTGTCCCTTGTACATAGGGACACAGATCGGTCACCCCCCCCCCCAGTCACCCCCCTCCACCTACAGTTAGAATACAATGCAGGGAACACATTTAAACCCCTTACTTACCCCCTAGTGTTAACCCCTTCAATGCCAGTCACATTTATACAGTAATTAGTGCATATTTATAGCACTGATTGCAGTATAAATGTGAATGGCCCCAAAAATGTGTCCGATGTGTCCGCCATAATGTCGCAGTCCTAATAAAATTTGCAGATCGCCGCCATTACTGGTAAAAAATAAATAAAAAATAATAATTCTGTCCCCTATTTTGTAGGCGCAAACCAGTCGCTTATTGCGATTTTTTTTTTAACCAAAAATATGTAGAAAATTGGGCTATTTATTATAGCAACAAGTAAAAAATATTGTATTTTTTTTTTCAAAATTGTTGCACTTTTTTGCTTATAGTGCAAAAAATAAAAACCGCAGAGGTGATCAAATACCACCAAAAGAAAGCTCTACTTGTGGGGAAAAAAGGACGTCAATTTTGTTTGGGAGCCACGTCGCACGACCGCGCAATTGTCAGTTAAAGCGACGCAGTGCCGGAAGCTGAAATTTCACCTGGGCAGGAGGGGGGTATATGTGCCCAGTAAGCAGCTCTGATTAGTATGTCATAAAAAATAATGCTTAATGAAAAAAACCTATGCGGAATCTTTTCTGTTTCCTTCGAATGCAATTTCTGCTGTTAATGTGTTTGAATTAACCCCGTCTTCATCTCCGTGCACAAAGGACCGAGGAGCCACTGTCTGAAACGTTCAACATCTTGAAGAAACCCACCCTAGACCACAAAGACCCAACTCACCTGCCGTCCCATAACAGGCCTAAAACGTCCTCTCAAAGAATTATAGATGTCTGGATGGGAAAGAGTGGAAACAGTGCAACAGCACTAGATGACCCATAATCTACTTGATCCATTTCAATCCGGTTTCCGTCCCGGACACGGGACGGAAACAGCATTGCTGAAAATATGGGACGACGCACTTGAGGCTGCAGACGAAGGAGAATCTTGTCTCCTGGTTCTGTTGGACCTAAGTGCAGCCTTCGATACAGTAGCCAAAAACTACACCTCGATTGATGAAGTAGCCAAAGTCGCAGAACGTGATTACATGGTTCTCCTCTTTTTGCGAAAACCGATCACAAACAGTGAAATTGTCTGACCTTTTACTTCCGAAAAACGCACGGTGTCATTGTGGAGTCCCTCAAGGATCACCCCTGTCACCGGTGCTCTTCAACATCTGCGGATCTTCGCCCTCCTTCGAAATCATCAGTAGCCAACAGTGCTTATACCACTCCTATGCAGACGACACGCAACTGTACTTTCGTCATCTGTAGGGCTTATAACAAAAAGGATCATCATCTCAGTTTAGAGAATTGTCTCTCTTTGATAGAAAACTGGATGACAAAGAGTTATCTTAAACTCAACAGCTCCAAAACAGAACTTCTTCTGTTATCATGCCAGTCGCAAGAGTCAACCTGCAACAACCTGGACACCTCCCCCCATTCTGGGCCAGATCATCACCCCTAGCTCCAAAGTCAAAAGTCTCGGAGTCATCTTTGACACCTGAACATGAACTTTAATGGACGCATCAAATAGGGTCAGTAGTCAGCGGATCACACCATCTGCTGCGCCTACTACGTAGGGGACTCATTCCTTTTATCCCCAAAGAAGACGTAGCAGTCGTGGTGGGAACAATTGTGAACTCCAGACTGGACTATGCAAATGCCCTTTACCTCGGACTCCCCAAGTACCAAATCACTCGTCTGCAAGTCGTTCAAAATACGGCCGCCAGACTTGTGACTGGGAAAAAACCATGGGAATCAATCTCACCTTCTCTGAGAACCCTTCACTGGCTGCCAGTAAAAGACAGAATTGCCTTCAAAGCACTCTGTCTGACACATAAGTGCATCCATGGGAAGGCTCCGGCCGACATATCTATGCGAAAAGATAGAAGTCCACAACCCCAGTCGCATTCTGCGATCCACCGACCAAAATCTGGTCAAGATACCCAAAGCCAGATACAAGTCCAAAGGAGAAAGAAGGTTTGCTTTCCAAGGTCCCAGACTATGGAACGCTTTACCAACCAGCATTCGGTTGGAGGAAAACCACCTGACCTTCAGAAGACAGATAAAAACTCTGCTCTTTTGATGACCAGAGAGACAGAAACAACAAGCGCCCAGAGGCGATTCAGTTCGCATGTGCCGCGCTATATAAGTTTTTCATTCATTCATTCATTCAAGTCACTGCCCCCTATTAAAAAAAGAATTGTAGATGTCTGGATGGGGAAGATAAATTAAGTGACTGATGAGCAATTATTTGATGGTTTGTTTCACTGAATAATTCCCCCATGCCCCACCTCTATGTATGTGTTACATGTCTGCGCAATCACTGTTGTCTGATTATATGTCTTATTGTACTGACTGTCTGCAGGTCCTGCGGAGCTTTCCCTTGTAGTGGTATAATGTGTTTGTCTTCTGTAGGGCTTATAATAAAACAGAACTTTAGGGAAACATGAAAATACCTTTTAGTCCAGCTACATTATCATAGAAAAAACATTGTACACGATATTGTCAAAAGTATTGGGACACCTGACTTTACATGAACTTTAATGGCATCTTAGTCTTAAAGGGGTTGTAAAGGTTCAGCTATTTAACCACTTAAGCCCCGGACCAATATGCTGCTAAATGCCCAAAGGCGTTTTTACAATTCGGCACTGCGTCGCTTTAACAGAAAGTTGCGCGGTCGTGCGACGTGGCTCCCAAAGAAAATTGTCGTCCTTTTTTCCCCACAAATAGAAGCTTTCTTTTGGGGGTATTTGATCACCTCTGCGGTTTTTATTTGTTGCGCTATAAACAAAAATAGGAGCGACAATTTTTGAAAAAAATGCAATATTTTTTACTATAATAAATATCCCCCAAAAACATATATAAAAAAAATGTTTTCCTCAGTTTAGGCCGATACGTTTTTTTATAGCATTTACAAAATAGGGGATAGTTTTATTGCATTTTTTTATTTTTTATTTTTTTTACTACTAATGGCGGCGATCAGGGATTTTTGTTCGTGACTGCGACATTATGGCGGACACTTCTGACAATTTTGACACATTTTTGGGACAATTGTCATTTTCACAGCAAAAAATGCATTTAAATTGCATTGTTTATTGTGAAAATGACAGTTGCAGTTTGGGGGTTAACCACAAGGGGGATTTGTGTGTTCCCTAATGTGCGTCCAGGACGTGAGCGCGAGAGTAGCCGAGCCTGCCCGACTATACACGAGTGTACTGCGCTCGGTATATGCCGGCGTTGTATTCAAACTCGGCGCGGGAAAGCGAGGATCGGCGTATATCGCGCACCCATGATTTTGCCCTGATTTTCAGGGCAAAAAAAGTGCGCGGTATACGCCGATAAATATGGTAGATTGAAATTTAGACAGTTTTGGTTGTACCGCCTGTATTTCGATCAATGTGTACCCGACTACGTTTATAAAAAATATTCTGTATTTCCATGTAAAGCAGCACTTATGTACACACGATCAAATTTTCGATGGAATAAAATCCAATGGAATTTTCTGTCGGAATTCCGATGAAGCTGACTTTCATCAGTCTTGCCAACACACGATCAGACTAAATTCCGAGCTTCCAAATTGCGGGGACATAAAACACTACGACAAGCCGAAAAAACTGAGCATGCGTCGACTTGATTTTTCTCCGATGGAGTTTCACACAGACGTTTGGAATTTCCTATCGTTTATTTTTTTCCATCGGAAAAATGTAAAACATGTTCTATTTTTTACACAGATGGTAAAAAGTCCACACGCGATCGTTTTTTCTGATGACAATGTCCATCCGACTTTTTTCATCGGAAAAAACGATCGTGTGTACACGGCATTAGGTTGGGAAAGGGAAATACAGGACTCTGAGCCAAATTGTGTTTATTTTCTCTGCACAATGCTGTGTAACACAATGAACGTTACTGCATTCGGGAGAGGCACAGGGCAGGGTCGCTTCATTAATGTGCTGTGGGCCTTTATTTAGCAGGTGGTGAGGATGTGGGAATTTAATAGTCATCCATCTGAAGACTACAGTCGTTAACAAAGTACCATTATTATCCTTTTGGGGGTACCGTAATTTACGGCGTATAAGACGACTTTTTAACACAAGAAATTCTTCTTAAAAGTCGGGGGTCATCTTATACGCTGGTACCTAACATGCAGAGTCTCAGTCAGACCATGGCCGTCCATTTTTCAAAAGCCACGCCTCCTCCTCATGCTGTTCCGTGATAGGCGGAACGCTCAGCTTCCACGGGGAGCCTCTGTTCAGTGTTCCGCCTCTCACGGATGCCCTCTTGTCCTTGGACGAGAGGGCATCTGTGATAGGTGGAACACTGAACACAGTGTCTGCTGGGAAGCCGAGTGTTTCGCCTATGACAGAACAGCATGAGGAGGAGGCGTGGCTTTTGAAAAATGAACGGCCACGGTCTGACTGAGACTCTGCATGTTAGGGATAAGGTAAGGGATCGTTGAGGCATGTAATGGTGGCACAGTGAGGCGTGTAATGGTGACACAGTGAGGCGTGTAATGGTGACACAGTGAGGCGTGTAATGGTGGCACAGTGAGGCGTGTAATGGTGGCACAGTGAGATGTGTAATGGTGGCACAGTGAGGCGTGTAATGGTGGCACAGTAAGGCGTGTAATGGTGGCACAGTGAGGCGTGTAATGGTGGCACAGTGAGGCGTGTAATGGTGGCACAGTGAGGCGTGTAATGGTGACACAGTGAGGCGTGTAATGGTGGCACAGTGAGGCGTGTAATGGTGGCACAGTGAGGCGTGTAATGGTGGCACAGTGAGGCGTGTAATGGTGGCACAGTGAGATGTGTAATGGTGGCACAGTGAGGCGTGTAATGGTGGCACAGTGAGGCGTGTAATGGTGGCACAGTGAGGCGTGTAATGGTGGCACAGTGAGGCGTGTAATGGTGGCACAGTGAGGCGTGTAATGGTGGCACAGTGAGGCATGTAATGGTGGCACAGTGAGGCATGTAATGGTGGAACAGTGAGGCATGTAATGGTGGCACAGTGAGGCATGTAATGGTGGCACAGTGAGGTGAGGCAAGGCATGACTAGTACTGTGTTTCTCTGAAAATAAGCCCGGGGGTTATATTATTTTTGGCAACAAAAGGCATGGTAGGGCTTATTTTTGGGGTAGGTTAGTATGTAATGTGTTGTCTTCTCTCCCTCCCTGTCAGGAATCCCCAGTGTGAACTGAGCTAAAATGCTTGTAAAATCCTATAATCCACTCTATTACCGTATTATATTATGTACAATGTGTGGGTTTCTGTAATATAATTGTGCCAAATACCTTCGTTATAGTGCCGCTCTGTGCTTCTGTGACCCGCCGGAGCTTTCCCCCCCCGCAATTATATTACAGAAACACACACATTGTACATTATATATTACTGTAATAGAGCGTATTATAGGATTTTACAAGCATTTTAAACTAGGGCTTATTTTTAGAGTAGGGCTTATATTGCAGCCATCCTGGGATGTAACACTAGGTCTTATTTTCAGGGTAGGTCTTATTTTCAGAGAAACAGGGTAGGAAGGGGGTCGTCTTATATGGCGAGTATATCCCAAAACCAACATTTTAGTTGGAAAATTAGGGGGTCGTCTTATACGCCGGCAGATACGGTATGTGGAATTTAATTGTGCGCAAGATCAAGCTTGTAGCTATAAGAGCAGGATAGAACACACCCATGGGGCAAAGACCTCTCACCTGGAGGTTATGAGCTGAAGTTCTGCGTTGAACATGGCCTTCGTAAAAGCCAAGTTAGACAAAGCCATAAGCAGTTGTAATAATCTTGTGGGCACTTTCTACACACGAGGGGGAACACATTTTTCATAGTTTTTGTGTAATATAAAAAAAAACAGATTTATGGTATAAAAAGTTGACATCCTTCATTTTGAATTGCTATGTGAGATCTTATCCAGTCATTGAGAAGAGGAGTAGAAGTGGTGAAACATGATAACCTGATTATAATATAAATGTTGAAGTGTGACAAATCATTTCAGTGATAGAAGGAAATACAATTGGTGAGGGAGTTTGTTACACAAGAGCACCAATCTTGGAGAAAGTTAAGCTCATCATATTAGGCGCATTGGATGGTATGATTGGATAATACAATCGGCTTTAAAGATAAATTCTCACTTTCTGAAACATAAGAGGGGCACATTTTCATAACAATATTATCAAGTCTCATGCCGCGTACACACGATTGAACGGCATTAAAAAAAACTCTTTTACTAACACAAAATCAGCTAAAGCAGCCCCAAGGGTGGCGCCATCCGCAAGGAACTTCCCCTTTATAGTGCCGTCGTACGTGTTGCACGTCACCGCGCTTTGCTAGAGCATTTTTTTTAAAACAACCGTGTGTAGGCAACGTCGTTTTAATGATGAAGTTGGAAAAAACATTGTTTTTTCTACATGCCGAAAAACGATCGTGTGTACGCGCATGAACTATTACAAATGACAGTTGTAGGGAGATCACATGACCTATTACAAATGACAGTTGTAGGGAGATCACATGAACTATAACAAATGACAGTTGTAGGGAGATCACATGAACTATTACAAATGACAGTTGTGTGGAGATCACATGACCTATTACAAATGACAGTTGTAGGGAGATCACATGAACTATTACAAATGACAGTTGTAGGGAGATCACATGACCTATTACAAATGACAGTTGTAGGGAGATCACATGACCTATTACAAATGACAGTTGTAGGGGGATCACATGACCTATTACAAATGACAGTTGTGTGGAGATCACATGACCTATTACAAATGACAGTTGTGTGGAGATCACATGACCTATTACAAATGACAGTTGTGTGGAGATCACATGACCTATTACAAATTACAGTTGTAGGGAGATCACCAGACATATTACAAATGACAGTTGTAGGGAGATCACCAGACCTATTACAAATGACAGTTGTGTGGAGATCACATGACCTATTACAAATGACAGTTGTAGGGAGATCACAAGACCTATTACAAATCACAGTTGTAAGGAGATCACCAGGGATTCAGCCACCAAGTGAATGCACCAATTTGGTTGAATTGACTGGGCTATCAGCTGCAACATTGTTTCCACTGATATTTATTATTATCACTATCATCATTTAAATTTTTGCCCAAATTCTTTTATATCCAACCTGGCATACATGCCCAATAAAGCTGCAGTTCACGGATAACTGAATCCCTCACGTCCGGACCAGTGTCGTCAGTTTATGTTGTCTAGTTGTCTAAATGTGAGTTTTGTCTGTCTTTTTGTATATGATAATTATATTTAATTGTCATAATTTTTTTAATTATATTCTCTTAACAAAAATTCCCTTTTTGATACTATAATAAATTAATTTTTGTATCTTACTTGGGCAATCTTGATCATTATTTGTTGCCAATAGTAACCCACTTTTTTCCTGATCTGATCTCAGATAATTTCCCACCCCTCATCTTTTTCCTCTTTTATTTTTATTTTTAAAGGAGATCACCAGACCTATTACAAACGACAGTTGTAGGGAGATCACCAGACCTATTACAAATGACAGTTGTAGGGAGATCACCAGACCTATTACAAATGACAGTTGTAGGGAGATCACCAGATCTATTACAAATGACAGTTGTAGGGAGATCACATGACCTATTACAAATGACAGTTGTGTGGAGATCACATGACCTATTACAAATGACAGTTGTAAGGAGATCACCAGACCTATTACAAATGACAGCTGAGGGGAGATCACACGACCTATTACAACTGACAGTTGTGTGGAGATCACATGACCTATTACAACTGACAGTTGTGTGGAGATCACATGACCTATTACAACTGACAGTTGTGTGGAGATCACATGACCTATTACAACTGACAGTTGTGTGGAGATCACATGACCTATTAAAATGACAGTTGTAGGGAGATCACATGACCTATTACAATGACAGCTGTGGGGAGATCACCAGACCTATTACAACTGACAGTTGTAGGGAGATCACATGACCTATTACAAATGACACTTGTGTGGAGATCACATGACCTATTACAACTGACAGGTGTAGGGAGATCACCAGACCTATTACAACTGACAGTTGTGGGGAGATCACACGACCTATTACAAATGAAAGATGTGTGGAGATCACATGACCTACTACAACTGACAGTTGTGTGGAGATCACATGAGCTATTACAATTGACAGTTGTGGGGAGATCACATGACCTATTAAAATGAGTTGTAGGGAGATCACCAGACCTATTACAAAGACAGCTGTGGGGAGATCACCAGACCTATTACAACTGACAGTTGTGGGGAGATCACATGACCTATTACAACTGACAGTTGTGGGGAGATCACATGACCTATTACAAAGGACAGTTGTGGGGAGATCACATGACCTATTACAAATGACAGCTGTGGGGAGATCACCAGACCTATTACAAATGACAGTAGTAGGGAGATCACAAGACCTATTACAAATGACAGGTGTAGGGAGATCACCAGACCTATTACAACTGACAGTTGTGGGGAGATCACATGACCTATTACAAATGACAGTTGTGGGGAGATCACATGACCTATTACAAATGACAGTTGTGGGGAGATCACATGACCTATTATACCTGACAGTTGTGGGGAGATCACATGACCTATTACACCTGACAGTTGTGTGGAGATCACCAGACCTATTACAAATGACAGTTGTAGGGAGATCACATGAACTATTAAAAATGACAGTTGTAGGGAGATCACAAGACCTATTACAAATGACAGTTGTAAGGAGATCACATGAACTATTACAAATGACAGTTGTAGGGAGATCAGCAGACCTATTACAAATGACAGTTGTAGGGAGATCACATGACCTAATACAAATGACAGTTGTAGGGAGATCACATGACCTATTACAAATGACAGCTGAGGGAGATCACATTAACTATTACAAATGGCAGTTGTAGGGAGATCACATTAACTATTACAATTGACAGTTGTAGGGAGATCGCATGACCTATTACAAATGACAGTTGTGTGGATATCACATGACCTATTACAAATGACAGTTGTAGGGAGATCACCAGACCTATTACAAATGACAGCTGAGGGGAGATCACCAGACCTATTACAACTGACAGTTGTGTGGAGATCACATGACCTATTACAACTGACAGTTGTAGGGAGATCACATGACCTATTACAACTGACAGTTGTAGGGAGATCACATGACCTATTACAAATGACAGCTGAGGGGAGATCACATGACCTATTACAACTGACAGTTGTAGGGAGATCGAATGACCTACTACAAATGACAGTTGTGTGGAGATCACATGACCTACTACAAATGACAGTTGTGTGGAGATCACATGACCTACTACAAATGACAGTTGTGTGGAGATCACAAGACCTAATACAAATGACAGTTGTAGGGAGATCACAAGACCTAATACAAATGACAGTTGTAGGGAGATCAGCAGACCTATTACAAATGACAGTTGTAGGGAGATCACAAGACCTATTACAAATGACAGTTGTAAGGAGATCACATGACCTATTACAAATGACAGTTGTAGGGAGATCACATGACCTATTACAAATGACAGTTGTAGGGAGATCACATGAACTATTACAAATGACAGTTGTAGGGAGATCACAAGACCTATTACAAATGACAGTTGTAAGGAGATCACATGACCTATTACAAATGACAGTTGTAGGGAGATCACATGACCTATTACAAATGACAGTTGTAGGGAGATCACATGAACTATAACAAATGACAGTTGTAGGGAGATCACATGAACTATTACAAATGACAGTTGTGTGGAGATCACATGACCTATTACAAATGACAGTTGTAGGGAGATCACATGAACTATTACAAATGACAGTTGTAGGGAGATCACAAGACCTATTACAAATGACAGTTGTAAGGAGATCACATGAACTATTACAAATGACAGTTGTAGGGAGATCACATGACCTATTACAAATGACAGTTGTAGGGAGATCACATGAACTATAACAAATGACAGTTGTAGGGAGATCACATGAACTATTACAAATGACAGTTGTGTGGAGATCACATGACCTATTACAAATGACAGTTGTAGGGAGATCACATGAACTATTACAAATGACAGTTGTAGGGAGATCACAAGACCTATTACAAATGACAGTTGTAAGGAGATCACATGAACTATTACAAATGACAGTTGTAGGGAGATCACAAGACCTATTACAAATGACAGTTGTAAGGAGATCACATGAACTATTACAAATGACAGTTGTAGGGAGATCACAAGACCTATTACAAATGACAGTTGTAAGGAGATCACATGACCTATTACAAATGACAGTTGTAAGGAGATTACATGACCTATAACAACTGACAGTTGTGGGGAGATCACATGACCTATTACAACTGACAGTTGTGGGGAGATCACAAGACCTATTACAAATGACAGTTGTAAGGAGATCACATGACCTATTACAAATGACAGTTGTAGGGAGATCACATGACCTATTACAACTGACAGTTGTGTGGGTAACACATGCGATATTACAACTAATAGTTGTGGGGAGATCACATGACCTATTACAACTGACAGTTGTGGGGAGATCACATGACCTATTACAACTGACAGTTGTGGGGAGATCACATGACCTATTACAACTGACAGTTGTTGGGAGATCACATGAACTATTACAAATGACAGTTGTAGAGAGATCGCATGACCTATTACAAATGACAGTTGTGTGGAGATCATATGACCTAATACAAATGACAGTTGTAGGGAGATCACAAGACCTATTACAAATGACAGTTGTAAGGAGATCACATGAACTATTACAAATGACAGTTGTAGGGAGATCACATGACCTATTACAAATGACAGTTGTAGGGAGATCACATGAACTATAACAAATGACAGTTGTAGGGAGATCACATGAACTATTACAAATGACAGTTGTGTGGAGATCACATGACCTATTACAAATGACAGTTGTAGGGAGATCACATGAACTATTACAAATGACAGTTGTAGGGAGATCACAAGACCTATTACAAATGACAGTTGTAAGGAGATCACATGAACTATTACAAATGACAGTTGTAGGGAGATCACAAGACCTATTACAAATGACAGTTGTAAGGAGATCACATGAACTATTACAAATGACAGTTGTAGGGAGATCACAAGACCTATTACAAATGACAGTTGTAAGGAGATCACATGACCTATTACAAATGACAGTTGTAAGGAGATTACATGACCTATAACAACTGACAGTTGTGGGGAGATCACATGACCTATTACAACTGACAGTTGTGGGGAGATCACAAGACCTATTACAAATGACAGTTGTAAGGAGATCACATGACCTATTACAAATGACAGTTGTAGGGAGATCACATGACCTATTACAACTGACAGTTGTGTGGGTAACACATGCGATATTACAACTAATAGTTGTGGGGAGATCACATGACCTATTACAACTGACAGTTGTGGGGAGATCACATGACCCATTACAACTGACAGTTGTGGGGAGATCACATGACCTATTACAACTGACAGTTGTGGGGAGATCACATGAACTATTACAAATGACAGTTGTAGAGAGATCGCATGACCTATTACAAATGACAGTTGTGTGGAGATCATATGACCTAATACAAATGACAGTTGTAGGGAGATCATATGAACTATTACAAATGACAGTTGTAGGGAGATCACAAGACCTATTACAAATGACAGTTGTAAGGAGATCACATGACCTATTACAAATGACAGTTGTAGGGAGATCACATGACCTATTACAAATGACAGTTGTAGGGAGATCACATGACCTATTACAAATGACAGTTGTAGGGAGATCACAAGACCTATTACAAATGACAGTTGTAAGGAGATCACATGACCTATTACAAATGACAGTTGTAGGGAGATCACATGACCTATTACAAATGACAGTTGTAGGGAGATCACATGAACTATAACACATGACAGTTGTAGGGAGATCACATGAACTATTACAAATGACAGTTGTGTGGAGATCACATGACCTATTACAAATGACAGTTGTAGGGAGATCACATGACCTATTACAAATGACAGTTGTAAGGAGATCACATGACCTATTACAAATGACAGTTGTAGGGAGATCACATGACCTATAACAACTGACAGTTGTGGGGAGATCACATGACCTATTACAACTGACAGTTGTGGGGAGATCACATGACCTATTACAAATGACAGTTGTAGGGAGATCACATGACCTATTACAAATGATAGTTGTGTGGAGATCACATGACCTATTACAAATGACAGTTGTAGGGAGATCAGCAGACCTATTACAAATGACAGTTGTGTGGAGATCACATGACCTACTACAAATGACAGTTGTGTGGAGATCACATGACCTACTACAAATGACAGTAGTGTGGAGATCACATGACCTACTACAAATGACAGTTGTGTGGAGATCACATGACCTATTACAAATGACAGTTGTGTGGAGATCACATGACCTAATACAAATGACAGTTGTAGGGAGATCAGCAGACCTATTACAAATGACAGTTGTGGGGAGATCACATGACCTACTACAAATGACAGTTGTGTGGAGATCACATGACCTACTACAAATGACAGTTGTGTGGAGATCACATGACCTATTACAAATGACAGTTGTAAGGAGATCACATGACCTATTACAAATGACAGTTGTGTGGAGATCACATGACCTATTACAAATGACAGTTGTAGGGAGATCACCAGACCTATTACAAATGACAGCTGAGGGTGGAAGGGTTAACTAGGGCGGTGATCAAGGGGTTAAAACTTTATTGGGGGGGGGTACTGGGGCTACCCTGGACCTAACACTAACTGCCTGTCACACCAGCTGTCACACTGACACTAAATGCAGTGATCAGTACATATATTATTAGTGACACTGTGACAGGGGGGGGGGGTGATCGGAAGGGGTTAAATGTGCCTATGTGTGTGGTGTCAGTGTAGTGTTGGTGCGACTTACTGTGATGTCTTCTTTTTTCTCGGCGGTTTGAAAATACCGCTGAGAGGAGAGCTGACATCACTTCCTCTGCCGGTGTTTACATTTTACAGGCAGAGGAAGTCACACGGCGGGACACGACGCGATTGGCTGGGAGCGATCACGAGGGGGTGGACAGAAACGAACAGCCGCCCCCTCAAGACGGATCGCTCCCGGAGGTAAGCCACCCACCGCACGCAGTGGAGGGGGTCCCGATCGGACCCCTGACCCACTAGAAGGCAGGGACGTACATGTACGCCCATCTGCCTGTACGCGCCATTCTGTGGACGTACATAGTCGTGCGGCGGGCGTTAAGTGGTTAAACCCTACAGCAGCACCCTGCAACTGAATGCATTGCACAGGGATGCAGGAAACCCCCACTCACTTGGATGGGCCGCATTCAGCCGGCATTACAGCTCAATTTTTGCCACACTGTGATGCAAAGAATTGTGACTGCTGCGTGTGCCCATCCCCCCTCTGCTGTCTTTGCAGCAGAAGAGGAACAGTTGAGTAGCAGTAAAAACTCAGCTCAATCTCTATTTTTTACTGTCCCCCAACCACAAGTGTAAACAAAGTCGCAGAGCACTCTGAAGAGTAATCCACAGTGGGGTTTTTTCTTAGAAGTATGTGACAGGCGGTGAAGAAGTATTATGTTTCCTCGCCACCTCTTTTTAACCCCTAAAATCCAATGCCACTGAGCTGTAGCCATTGTGTATTGCACACAGTTGCTGCAGAGCCCCATTCAGTTAAATGGGTTGAGTTAAAGCGGAGGTCCGCACAAAAAGTGACCCTCCGCTTTTCTGACCCCTCCCCCCCTCCAGTGTCACATTTGCCACCTTTCAGGGGGGAGGGGGTGCAGATTCCTTGTATCATACAGCTATTTGCACCACTTCTGGGAATAGACCCCATTTATTAAAAGTCAGCAGCTGCAGTATTTGTAGCTTTTAAAAAATGTTTTTTTTTCTTTATGTGGGATCTCCGCTTTAAGTAATGGTACGTGCCATGTGCTAGTGGGCTCTTTCACACGGGAGATCCTGCCAGCAGACTCCATTTTGCTTATCAGGGGATCGATCTTCTGATGTCCACTGAGCAGGCAGGTGACAGGTCTGTCTCCGATCACTGTGCAGAGATGGACCTGTCAGAGCTCTATTCTCCATTTTCATCCGATCCGCCAGACGGGTGGAAAATGGGGTCACCATCCGTCTGGATTTCACGGTGTTAGCGAACATGATCTGCCGCACCATAGAGGTGAATGAAGGCTCCGATCAGGTCCGCCTGAAAAACTGACAGGCCTGATCAGAAAGCCAGCGTGAAAGGGGCTTTCGTGTTCGGCTTGATGAAAAGGTGGTAACCCTACCTGTCATACTTGCGTGCAGCCGCCAGCCGGGTCACGTCACACACTGTCTGTGTCTCGTCCTCTCTACCGTGCTGCTAGAACCAGAGAAGGGACTGTATCCTAGCAACCAGGCAGGACGCTTGTGCAGGACTCGAGAGCATGGTGTTAGACTCCGCCCCCTAACAGGTTCATACACATTGTTGCAGCGGCTCCTGGAAGGTATGTTTTTTGTTTTTCTCGCTCTGAGGGGGGGTCTGTGCATTGCTTCTTATACTGATACAAAGGGGGGGCCCTGGGGGAGGTCTGTGCATTGCTGCTGATATAAAAGGGGGGTCTGAGGGCAGGGCCGCTGATAGAAATCATGGGGCCCCTACAGCCTACCTGACGGGGCCCCCTACAGCTCCGCCCCTGGTCCCTCCTTCAGCCACACCCCTGGCCCATGCCCCTCCCCATACACTGCCTTGAAACAAAGTGCAGGTTTGTCTACAAGTGATAATTATTTTTCTCATCCATGCCGCAAATGCCATAATTGTGCTGCAGACAGTGCCAGCCATGACACTAATGCCAAATGCATGTGTTGCCTGCAGAGACAGTGCCACCCATGCTGCCTAAGGCATTATGCCATTGGCGGCATGGGTGGCAATGTCTGTAGCACAAAATGGCATTAGCGGCATGGGTGGCACTGTCTGCAGCACATTACGGCACTGGCGGCATGGGTGGCACTGTCTGCAGCACAATATGGCACTGGCGGCATGGGAGGCACTGTCTGCAGCACAATATGGCACTGGCGGCATGGGAGGCACTGTCTGCAGCACAATATGGCACTGTCTGCAGCACAATATGGCACTGGGGGCATGGGAGGCACTGTCTGCAGCACAATATGGCACTGGCGGCATGGGAGGCACTGTCTGCAGCACAATATGGCACTGGCGGCATGGGTGGCACTGTCTGTAGCACAAAATGGCATTAGCGGCATGGTGGCACTGTCTGCAGCACAATATGGCACTGGCGGCATGGGAGGCACTGTCTGCAGCACAATATGGCACTGGCGGCATGGGAGGCACTGTCTGCAGCACAATATGGCACTGGCGGCATGGGAGGCACTGTCTGCAGCACAATATGGCACTGGCGGCATGGGAGGCACTGTCTGCAGCACAATATGGCATTGGCGGCATGGGAAGCACTGTCTGCAGCACAATATGGCATTGGCGGCATGGGAAGCACTGTCTGCAGCACAATATGGCATTGGCGGCATGGGAAGCACTGTCTGCAGCACAATATGGCATTGGCGGAATGGGTGGCACCGTCTGCAGCACATTACGGCATGGGTGGCACTGTCGCTGCAGGCAGCATATGTGTTATGGGCAGTAACGCATGTGCTACCTGCAGACAGTGCCACCCATGCTTTCAATACAATATTGTGCTGCGGACAGTGCCACCCATGCCATGCCGCCAATGCCATATTGTGCAGGCAGCACATGCGTTACGGACAGTAATGCATGTGCTACCTGCAAATAGCGCCACCCATGCTGCCAATGCCATATTGTGCTGCAGACAGTGCCACCCATGCCATGCGGCCAATGCCATATTGTGCTGCAGACAGTGCCACCCATGCCATGCGGCCAATGCCATATTGTGCTGCAGACAGTGCCACCCATGCCGCCAATGCCATATTGTGCTGCAGACAGTGCCACCCGTGCCATGCCGCCAATGCCGTATTGTGCTGCAGACAGCAGAAAAAATAGTCCCTTCTGGCTGTCACCGAAAACGGAAGTGTGCTACTAAAAAAAAAAAAAAAAAAAAAAAAACGTAAAAAGCAATGCGGCCCAGGGGGAATGGGTACTTGGCAGGTGTTGTTGGGGGCTTTGGTCTGGATAATGTTCGGTCAGCGGCCCTGCATGGGCAGGTCTGTGCATTGCTGATGATATAAAGGGGGACCTGCGGGAGGTCTGTGCATTGCTGCTGATACAAAGGGGGGCCTGCGGGAGGTCTGTGCATTGCTGCTGATACAAAGGGGGGCCTGCGGGAGGTCTGTGCATTGATGCTGATACAAAGGGGGGCCTGCGGGAGGTCTGTGCATTGATGCTGATACAAAGGGGGTCCTGGGGGAGGTATGCATTGCTGCTGATATAAAGGGGGCCTGGGGAGGTCTGCATTGCTGCTGATATAAAGGGGGGCCTGGGGAGGTCTGCATTGCTGCTGATATAAAGGGGGGTCCTGGGGGAGGTCTGTGCATTGCTGCTGATATAAAGGGGGGCCTGTGGGAGGTCTGTGCATTGCTGCTGATATAAAGGGGGCCCTGGGGGAGGTCTCACTCTCTATGCATGCTGCTGATATAAAAGGGGGTCCTGGGGGAGGTCTGCATTGCTGCTGATATAAAGGGGGTCCTGGGGGAGGTCTGTGCATTGCTGCTGATATAAAGGGGGACCTGGGGGAGGTCTGTGCAGTGCTGCTGATATAAAGGGGGACCTGGGATAGGTCTGTGCATTGCTGCTGATATAAAGGGGGGTCCTGGGGGAGGTCTGTGCATTTCTGCTGATATAAAGGGGGGTCCTGGGAGAGCCGTAGGGTTGCCACCTTTTCTTCAAGTCAAACCCGAACACTTTAGCGGCACACAGCAATTATTTTTTTATAAAATAAACTATACATATATTTTTCTATTAAATAACATTTCTAATCATATGAAGTTAATAACAAAAATGTCCTCTTTACATCAGAGTCCACAGAGTTCCCACTTTTACATCTGAACTCGCAAGGTAAGGGGGGACTCTGCAGACTCTGATGTAAGGGAGAACTTTGGGGACTCTAATATAAGGGGTGCTCTGGGATCCCTGATTTAAGGGGAAACACTGAGTACTCTGATGTACGGAGAGGACTCTGATGTAAGGGGGAACACTGTGGCTTTTGGTGTAAAGGGGAACTCTGATGTAAGGGGTGCTCAGAGAACCCTGTTTATCCTTAGTTTACTCACTCAGAGGGAGGAAAGAGAATGGGGGAGACTTCAGTCACCACAGACAGGGATGGATGGCGAGCTCACTCACCCCTTGGCAGTCAGCACCTCTCATCCAGATGTATCTGAGGCTGCTGGACTTCAAATTTCCAGCCCCAACTTTCATTTTCTGAGGTGCAGTGCCAGTGATTGGAGTGTGGGAAGACACAGAGGGGTAGGGGTGGGAGGAGGAGGTGCAGGTTGAGCCCTCTCTCCTCTCCCGTCTGTGTGTGGGTTTGGGGGGAGGGGAATTGTTAGTGTGGGCAGTGTGAAAGAGTGTAACTAACAACTGCAGCCAGCAACCATGCTGGGAAGCCATAGTCCAGTCTGAATAATGTGTCCGGGTTTCAGGCAGTCCGAAACCCGGACACATGATCCCAAACCCGAACTGTCCGGTTGAATCCTGGACAGGTGGCAACCCTAGGGAGAGGTCTGTGCATTGCTGCTGATATAAAGGGGGGTCCTGGGGGAGGTCTGTGCATTGCTGCTGATATAAAGGGGGGCCTGGGGGAGGGCTGTGCATTGCTGCTGATATAAAGGCTTTATATCAGGAGCATAGACCTTCCCAGGGCCCCCCCTTTATATCATCAGCATGCATTGTATGTAACTAACTAAACTCTTTTCTTGGAGGTGAAAACGCTTACTAAACCTCTACGTTTTTACTCATTACATGCAATATATTTGATTTCTTATATGTAATAATATTTTATAATATAATCAATGCACAAATAGGCCCGGATTCACAGAGAGTGGGCGCACATTTACGCCGGCGTAGCGCGCACACAGTACGCTACGCCGGCACAGCGCGGAGAGCAGGGGTGCCCAACCGCTGGCCCACGGCGCCCTCCGATATGGCCCGCCATGTCTTGCTCTGAGATGGTGGGTCAGGAAGCCCAGATCGCGGGTTCCCGACCCACTATCTCCGAGCATTAGTGCGAAGAATGGGGTCATGTGCGGCAGCGGCGGCTGGCCTATCCGTGATCGCGGCGGGGCAACGGGGCTGGCCTATCAGTGATCGCAGTGGCGCTGGAGTCCCTCCTCTGCCTCCACCTCATTGTGAACACCGCTGCCTTCACTTCCCTCCGGGCTCCCCCTCTGCTCCGGACTGATGAAAGCTACAAGCTGCAGGTGAGGGGGTGGATACAGTCTGGGGAGAGAGGGAACAGTATAGTGGTCAGTGTAGTGTAGTGGTCAGTGCAATGTAGGTGACAGTGTAGTGGTCAGTGTAGTGGTCAGGTAGTGTAGTGGTCAGGATAGTGGACAGTTAGGTCAGTGTAGTGGCAAGTATAGGAAGCTGGTAGGTTAGTGTAGTGGTCAAGTAGGTCAATGTAGAAATCAAGTAGGTTAGTGTAGTGGTCAGTGTGGAAATCAGGCTGGTCAGTACCATTGTATGAAGGGGAGCCGACAACCCACGCTACGCCACTGACACTCATTGTGGACCGCGACCGGTTAGTAAGTCGATAAAGTGGCCCTCACTCCTTAAAAGGTTGGGCACCCCTGGCAGAGAGGCATGCACTGCATTCAGCAAGCTATTGCTCACCAAGATACGCCAGCGTAGCGTTTTTTTGAAGGCGCAGGCCAGCGTAAGTGGAAGTGGGCGTGACCCCATGCAAATGATAGTCCGGGTGCAGTGTTTTACGCTCGGCATATCACAAACTGCGCATGCGCCGTGAACGCATGAAATTGCACCCTTATGCGTACGCTTAAAACTACGCTGGCACAACTGCCTAAGCTATGCAGGATCACCATGAACGTGAATGTAACGTATGCCCAATACGCCGGCCTGTGTTCTGTGGTGCAGACCTTTGCATGTCTGTTGCCGGGTGGCGCCTCATCTATGAGGAATAACTTCACGCCGGACGTACAATTTACGCGCACCTCGGACAGCATGCGTCGGGCGTGCGTACGTTCGTGAAGCGCCGTATTTCCCTCATTTGGATATTTTAATGCCTTATTAATGGGAGCAGCAACATGCGCCCAGACGAAAAGTACACCCACGCTACGCCGGGGTAAGTAAGCTACGTCGACGTAGGGTGGCCAGTTTTTAGGCGTATGTTGGTTTGTGGGTCCGGCGCACAGATACGCCAGCGCAAATTTGCACTTACGGGCGCACATTTGCACTTACGTCGGCGTAAGTGCTTTGTGAATCTGGGCAGGGCCGTCATCAGGAATTATGGGGCCCCTTACACAGCTTCAGGCATGGGCCCCCTGAAGCAGAGAACCGTGGGGCCCTGGGGATCTCTGGGCCCTTTAATAATATTATATATATATATATATATTAAAAAAAAGGGGGATTGTCATCCGGGGCCCTGGGGATCTCCGGGCCCCTGGGACCTCCAGACGCCTAAAAAAATAAATAAAAAATTGTCCCTTTAATAAAAAATAAAATACAAATATATTAAAAAAAAAAAAATTGTTATAAAAAATAAATAAAAAAGGGGGGTTGACATCCAGGGCCCTGGGGACCTCCAGACCCCTAAAAAAAAAAAAAAATTGGCCCTTAACCACTACCCGACGGCTATTTATTACAGCAACAATTAAATTTTTTTTATTTTTTTTCAAAATTGTCGCTTTATTTTTGTTCATAGCGAAAAAAATAAAAACCGCAGAGGCGAGCAAATACCACCAAAAGAAAGCTCTATTTGCGGGGAAAAAAAGGACGTCAATTTTGTTTGGGAGCCACGTCACACCACCGCGCAATTGTCAATTAAAGTGACACAGTGCCACAAGCTGAAATTTCACCTGGTCAGGAAGGGGTATATGTGCCCAGTAAGGAAGTGGTTAATAAAAAATAAAATAGATTAAAAAATATATTTTATATTTATAAAAAAAATAAAAAAAAAAGGGGGGTTGCCATCCGGGGGCCCTGGGGACCCCCAGACCTCTAAGAAAAAAAATTGTCCCTTTAATAAAAAATTAAATAAAAATATATTAAAATAAAAAAAGGGGGGGTTGCCATCTGGGGCCCTGGGAGCCTCCGGGCCCCTGGGGACCTCCAGACCCCGAAAAGAATAACAAATTCTCTAGGAGCCTCCGGGCCCATGGGGACCTCCAGACCCCTTGAATGAATGAAAACCTTATATAGCGCGACACATGCAAACTAAATCGCCTCTAGGTACTGCCTGTACCTCCCTGAATCTGAGCCATTGTATCTGGGCACTGTGGGCACTAAGAGACCTTTTCCATGTAAATAGGAGGCATCCAATCTCATTTTATGAAGCCGCTTACAATGGATGTGGGTGACTGAGCACAAAGCTTGCAAGGTTTGCTGATTTATCTACAGAGGAGTTTAAAAAAGAAAAGAAAAGCAAGAAGGAAATAACCAAGATATTTTTCCAGTGAGGTTTAGTAGTTTTTTTTTAGAACTTAATATGACACAGCAGCACAAGGAACAAAAAGCAATATAGCCAAAGCTCTGAATCTGAGAACTGGAGTGAAACACTGCCACATAATAACCCTTATAAAACGCAGAGACATTTTTATTAAATAGATTTTCAGCCTTACTTTGTTACACAACTCATTCTCTCCTAAGTCTTTTATACGGATAAAATCCAGGAAAAATGAAAAACACAGCAATAAGAAGTGTTAGTTTCATGAAGAACATGGGCAAAGAAGGGTAAAGTGGCAATGTCTACAGATAGGGCACCCCCTAGATATGTACAGTATACTAACCCGACCATGCTTCCACACCACCTATCCACACAGTCAGAGCAACTGAACAGATGCAGAGCAGATGAACTTCCGGAAACACGCTGGAACAAATAGGCCGGAGCTGACGTCATGGGGCGGGAAACGCGTTTCGGAGCATGAGCAATTCGCTCCTTAATCAGACCTATGCCCCTGTGTCAGTGGCGTAGTGTGGGGGGTGCCAGGGGGACCACCGCCCCGGGCGCAAAATTTAGAGGGGCCCTGTCACAAGTGTGGAGAGGAGGGAGCACTAACAACAGATGGAACATAGGAACATATGCATATTGTCACCACTCCAGGCTTTACCAGTCATTATCAAGCAGTCTCCTCTTCCCTACAGCCACCGCTGTCTCACACAGTGGATCATGTGACCAGATTGGAACTAGCTGAAAATAGGTAAGTCAATGGGTCAGGGAGGTGCAAATTACTTACCTCGCCCCAGGCACTGACAACCCACGCTACGCCACTGCCCTGTGTATGGAATGGGCTTTTATGCAGCCAAAGGGAGGGGAGGAGAGGAGGGGAATGGACTAAATGGGAGGTCTAATTAGAAAGCATATAGTAGCTGACAAAAGTGAGTACACCCCTCAAATTTTTGTAAATGTTTTATTATATATTTTCATGTGACAACACTGAAGAAATGACACTTTGCTACAATGTAAAGTAGTGAGTGTACAGCTTGTATAACAGTGTACATTTGCTGTCCCCTCAAAATAACTCAACACACAGCCATTAATGTCTAAACCACTGGCAAAAAATGTGAGTACACCCCTAATTAGCCATTTTCCCTTTCCGGGTTCATGTGACTTGTTGGTGTTACAAGGCTTCAGGTGTGAATGGGGAGCAGGTGTGTTACATTTGGTGTTATCGCTCTCACTCTCTCATACTGATCACTGGAAGTTCAACATGGCACCTCATGGCAAAGAACTCTGAGGATCTAAAAAAAAAATGAATTGTTGCTCTACATCAGGGATCCTCAAACTACGGCCCTCCAGCTGTTGCGGAACTACACATCCCATGAGGCATTGTAAAACTCTGACATTCACAGACATGACTAGGCATGATGGGAATTGTAGTTCCTGAACAACTGGAGGGCCGTAGTTTGAAGACCCATGCTCTACATAAAGATGGTCTAGGCTATAAAAAGATTGCCAAGACTCTGAAACTGAGCTAAAGCACAGTGGCCAAGACCATACAGTGGTTTAGCAGGACAGGTTCCCCTCAGAACAGGCCTCGCTCAGCGTCATATCAAGAGGTTGTCTTTGGAAAATAGACGTATGAGTGCTGCCAGCATTGCTGCAGAGGTTGAAATTGTGGGGATCAACCTGTCAGTGCTCAGACCATACACCGCACACTGCATCAAATTGGTCTGCATGGTCATCCCAGAAGGAAGCCTCTTCTAAAGATGATGCACAAGAAACCCTGCAAACAGTTTGCTAAACAAAAGCAAACTAAGGACATGGATTAGACCAAGATAAACGTATTTGGTACAAGAGTGCTGCCGGCACCAGGGAGCTACAGTTCATTGAAGGAACCATGAATGCCAACATGTACTGGGACATACTGAAACAGAGCATGATCCCCTCCCTTTATAGACTGGGCTGCAGGGTAGTATTCCAACATGATACGACCCCAAACACACCTCCAAGAGGACCACTGCCTTGCTAAAGAAGCTGAGAGTAAAGGTGATTGACTGGCCAAGAATGTGTCCAGACCTAAACCCCATTGAGCATCTGTGGTCCTCAAACGGAAGGTGGAGCCGTGCAAGGTCTCTAACATCCACCAGCTCTGTGATGTCATCATACTGTAGGTATGCGCAGCCCATTACAATAGGGTGTGCACCCCAAAGCTCAAACACACTCATATATATATATATATATATATATATATACATATACATACACACACAGATACACACACACACGTGTTTTTAGAAATAATTGTAAACAAACATTTTAAAATGTATTAAAGCCTGTTTTAATCAAAGCGGAGTTCCAGCCATAGGCGTGTGCACAGGGTGTGCCAGGTGTGCCCAGGCACACCCTAATCACTCTGTGCAGAACAGATTCCCCTACTGACCTGGCTCCCCCTCCTTCCCCCCACAGCATTTCCGGCTTCCCTCCTCTCCCACCAGTTGTTTCTGTGAAGCCGCGTACACACGGCAGAGAACCTCGACGGGCAGAACACATCGTTCCGCCCGTCGAGGTTCTCTGCCGGCCGTCAGATTCGGCGACCCGCCTGTCGGGAATGGCAACCAGCCATTCATCCAGGCGGGCCGTCGAGCAAATAGAGAACATGCTCTCTATTTCTGCTCGACGGCATTCCCGACGGGATGCTCGCCGAGAGCGTACACACGGCCGAGGTTCTCGCTGGAATGCAGCTTCCAGCGAGGTTCTCGCTGGTTTCCAGCGAGAACCTTGGTCGTGTGTACGCCGCCTGAATGTTTTAGGATGAGTCAGGGAAGGGGCCAATAAATATGCCATTTACCATCCTCTTCCCTTTCTGAATGAACATGGTAAGTGATTGGTAGAGTGTGTTTGAGCTTTGGGATGCACACCCTAATGCCAAAGGCTGCGCACACCTATGGTTCCAGCTGCTGGCTTTTAGTCATAGGACACTTACCTGTCCATTTTTTTTAAACAATGGTGTGTGGGCAACGTCGTTTTTAACCACTTGCTTACTGGGCACTGTGAGGGATTAACGCGGTAGCGGGTGTGTGTGTGACCCCCCCTCTATGGGTTCACTACATGCTGAACTGTACAAAAAGGCACTGGAGGATGACCGAAAACAAATGATATGGTTTATTTTTCCATCTTGCGGGATACACGTGCAAGCATCAAAACAGTATAAACAAAACATAACATAAAATAAGCCCTTGCCACTTGGGGCGTCTACCATCCCAACACAGGAACCTACCTATTGAGTCTGGCCAGCCTACTGCTGGGCAGACACTGCTGGTCCTACAGCAGTAAACAACAAAAAAAGTCTCTTTGATATTTCTCACACAAATATCCATCAGCACCTCACCACTTCAGAAGTGCTTCTGACTGCTCCTTCACTAACAAAGCCCCAGGATGCAGCAATCAGCCGTTATCCTTAGGCTTTATTTATAGGGGCTTTAATTGCTTCATTTTGAACAGCTGAAGGCTTCTAACTCCCCAAACCTCTTCTACAGCCGACGCCCAAAAGTAATTGGTGTATTGTCTACACAAGGCACAAAAGTATCTTCCGTCGGGGACAACACACACAGATTTACCTGACTTCTTGTCACAGCACATATACCCCCCTCCTGACCAGGTGAAATTTCAGCTTCCGGCACTGCGTCGCTTTAACTGACAATTGCGCGGTCGTGCGACGTGGCTCCCAAACAAAATTGACGTTCTTTTTTCCCCACAAGTAGAGCTTTCTTTTGGTGGTATTTGATCACCTCTGCGGTTTTTATTTTTTGCACTATAAACAAAAATAGAGCGACTATTTTGAAAAAAATACAATATTTTTTACTTGTTGCTATAATAAATATCCCAATTTAAAAAAAAAAAAAAACACATTTTTTTTTTCAGTTTAGGTAAAAAAAAAAAAAAAAAAAAAATCGCAATAAGCGACTGGTTTGCGCAAAAGTTATAGCGCTTACAAAATAGGGGACAGAATTATTATTTTTTATTATTTTTTACTAGAAATGGCAGCGATCTGCGATTTTTATAGGGACTGTGACGTTATGGCGGACACTTCGGACACTTTTGACACATTTTTGGAGCCATTCACATTTATACTGCGATCAGTGCTATAAATATGCACTAATTACTAATTACATAAATGTGATTGGCATTGAATGGGTTAACACTAGGGGGTGAGGAAGGGGTTAAATTAGGGTGACCAGACATCCCCAGTTTCAGGGGACAGTCCCCTGATTGAGGACACTGTCCCCGGACCAAGTCTGTCCCTGGTTTTGTCCCCAGATTGGATTTAATAGGGGGCAGGGGCAATTTCAAAGACAATCAGTGCAGAATTAAAATAAAAAAATTAGAATTACACCCTCCCGCTCCGCCGTGCCTACTAGCATAGGGGGGGTTGTATTTTTCCTATTATCTGTGCCCCTTTCTGATGATCATGTGCTGGTTGGAGTGGAGGAAATATTTCTTCAGTTTCGAGCGCATGCCCATTCAGCTCCGCTCGCATGTTTTTCTGCCTTGGCTCAAATCCTGGCCAGCCACCTGCCTATCTCCTTGCCTTCCCTGGCAGTGATCTTCCTCCGCTCCCCATCCAGTGGTAGCCGGGGCCCAAAGAGTAAGACTTGAGAGGCTGTGAGGCGGGCGACGACGGGCAGAGAGTTGGTGATTGTTACCATTACTAGTAAAGAAAAAATATGTCCCCGGATTTCATTTTAAAATCTGGTCACCTTAGGTTAAATGTATTCCCTACATTGTGTTCTAACTGTGGGGGGAGGGGGGGTGACTGGGGGAGGTGACCGATCTGTGTCCCTATGTACAAGGAACACAGATCGGTCTCTCCAGAGACAGGACACTGTGTAAAACGGCAATGAGAGATGATCTCATATGTTTACATATGAGATCATCTCTCATTGGCCGCGCAGATCGCATAGCAAACGGCCACTCTGATTGGCTGTTCGCCGCGATCTGTGATTGGCTTTGTCCAAGGGACACGGCCAACACAGAGCTTCCCCACTGCGCGCTCTGGAGCGCGCGCGGGGAACGTCCAAAGGGGAGGCCATCAAAAGACGGCAGCTTGGATATTCAGGTCCGCGCTGTAGCCGTCATTCGGCTATAGCGCGGGCCGCAAGTGGTTAATGATGAAGTTGGAAAAACGTTGTTTTTTGGACATGCTGAAAAACAACGTTTTTTTTCATGTCGAAAAATTATCGTGTGTAGGCGGCATGATGCTCGGTTTGAACTTCAGCAAGTCCTCTTTACCAACGTTTAGATGCCTAAATGCACTGAGTTTCTGCCACGTGATTGGCTGATTAGCAATTTGTGTTACCAAGCAGTTGGACAGGTGTACCTAATAATAAAGTGGCCGGTGAGTGTATATATTACAGTACACACGTGAATATATTACAGCTGCTTTCCTTATTGTAGAATGCTACTGATCACATATTCACCTGCTCCGTACAAGAAAATCCGGCTCGCATTACCCAATCAACCCCCTGCTGTTGATAACAGTTGACTGGGAATATATACAGCAGTCAGAATAAAGAGAGTAAAAATCTAGAGAGACAGCAATAGTTCTGACTGCCCTGAGGACTTCATCTTCACAGTGAACAGAAGGTAACAAGGTCACTAAGACCTCCACACAGCTGTGAGCATTCCATATGCAGCTCCTAGAAGGAAAGGAAACCGGTTACTTTTTAACTTTTTGTAAGTGTTGACAAACCCAGGACCCGGCATTCCCTATATCTGACCTGCCACAGTACACCGAACATGGAAATGTCATTATTTTAGTAAATATAAACTACTAAATATCTTTTCTCGTCAGATGTATATAGCAGTCTTGTGACTTCTATCAGTTCCTAGTAAAGCTTGTAGTAGGAGTTTTCATTCTCCCCTAATTCTCTGTCTTGACAGTGCTGATTGGCCCTGTGATGATCACATGCACTCTCTAGCAACACACACTAAACTGAGCATGTGCAGCCCGTCCCCTGGCTCTGTAAATATCAGCTTATTATTTGGAGACAGCAGAAAAGAAGAGGACGATCACAGAGACAGGGGTTGTTTTACTAAAGCCAAATAGACTGTGCACTTTGCAATGTGCAATTGCTCTCTGCAAGTGCAGATGCTCCAGAACTTAGTAAATTATGTAAAGCTTCACTTTGCAAATGTAGCGCCCCCTTACTTTCAGTGCGGGCACTACGCTAAAGTTAGTGGGTGAATGGGAGAGTTACTTTGCTCCCATTCCTTATTTGTTAAAATGCAGGCTGCTGTTGTTTCAGAACTGTCCTGTAGGCCGGTCTGCGGCCCCGAGGTGTGATTACACCCCTGGGCGACAGTTGGAGCTAGAGGGGTTCTGACGGAATCACTTTTCCCCAGCAGCCAATTAAAGGAGTTATTCCCTCGCTGGGCATGCTGGGGAGGGGTATATCTGTGGCAGCCGCCGCGTGTTCTGGGTCGGCGGATGGTTCCTCTTCTTTGCGTGGGGTCCACGTTCCAGGTGCTGCATCCACCTTCAGGGTGCGCGCATCCACGGACCCCGTTCTCATGGCCCACCTGGCCAGAACCACCTATCCCATGGAGACCCATTCGGATGTCGATGGGGGCCCCAGTGACTTACTGGGTTCCCAACCTTACTGAGAAGATGGCAGGCTGTGTGCCGTTCGGTGGGGGATCGGCTTGAGGAGAACGAACCATCGGGGATCTGGTCACCGGGATTGACAGGTATATGTCAGCTGTCAGTCAGTGACCCCTTTTCATTGCATTTACTGGAAGGATTCGCTCAATCCGAATTGTTCTCTTGAGTACTGAAGTACTGCGCCTGTGGCAGAGGCCCGAGCCAGGTCTGTCATAGAGACCTGTTCCTCCCAGCAATTTAAAAAAGTGACATTCCGGCTGCCAGACTTATAACAGGAGTCTGTCCGGGGGCACTTCACCCACTCCTCCTGAGTGGCGACGAACTGTATGTACTACTACCGAGAGCGAGACTGCTCTGTGTTATATCCAGGCCTGATACCGCACTGTTCTCTATTGCTTCATCAGCCTTTCCTATCCCCTGTTGATGTTGGCCGTTGTTAGACCCTGGAATAAAGCATTGAAAAATCCATTTGGTGACTGGACATTCGCTCACTGCTACTACTCACTGCTACTACCCCTAGACACACTACAAGGTAACTAAATACGCTGATCCCAAACAGCAACCAGCGGCTCCTGAGGGGGTAGCGCTACACAAAGAATACCCAATCACGTGCCAGGAAGAAATAAATACAAGTATTTGTGCTTGCACATGATTGGATGATGAAAGTCACCAGAGCTTCTGCTCATTTACTAAGCTCTGGAGCAACTGCACTTGCAAAGGGCACAGTCTATTTGCCATTAGTAAATCAACTTCACAGGTTTAAACAACCTTTATACACAATGCAAAGAAATAACCCCTTAGGTTCCACAGCGAGTATAACAAGCATGCTTTACTGCATATATGTTTGGACTCTGTATTCCCCTACTCTGTATTTTCTCCCCTCCTCCTCTGTATTTTCACCCCCCTCCTCCTCTGTATTTTCACCCTCCTCCTCCTCTGTATTTTCAACCCCCTCCTCCTCTGTATTTTCACCCCCCCTCCTTCTCTGTATTTTCATCCGCCCTCCTCCTCTGTATTTACTCCCCCCTCCTATGTATTTCTCCCCCCTCCTCTGTATTTGCCCCCCCCATCTCTGTAATTACCTCCCCTCCTTTGTATTTGCACCCCCTCCTCTGAAATTGTCCTCCTGCTGTCTGGCCCCCCTTGTGTGCTGGTGCCCCGTGATACCCCCTGTCGGCTGCCATGGGGGTATTGGAGGGAGGGGTATGTACTGATGGGGGTGTCTATACTGATGGGAGTGTCTATATTGATGGGGAAGTCTGCACTATGGGGGGGTGTCTATACTGTGGGGGTCTGCACTAAGGGGGATTCTATACTAGTGGGGGGGTCTGCACTAAAGGGGGGTGTCTGCACTAAGAGGGGGGATTCTCCACTGATGGGGTGTCTGTACTGAGGGAGGAAGTCTATACTAACGGAGGGTGGTTTGTACTTAGTGTGGGGTCTATACTGACAGAGGGTGGTCTGTACTTAGGAGGAGAGGTCTGCTCTTAGTGAGGGGGATCCACACTGCGAGAGGGGGGATCTGTAGTTAGTGGAGGGGGTCTGATATATATACATATATAATGTATGGTGTGTGTGCGCGTGCACCGGCCCTGACTGGTGGAGTGATCACTTCCTGTTTGTGAGAATAAAAGGAGCCGTGAGGAGCTTGAAAAGGAAATGATGGCTGTGATGGCGAACTGAGAACAAGCTGGTGTCAATGGTCTGTTATTGAATGAATGGAAGGGGATGAATGGTGAGTGAACCCTTTAGCTTAAAGGAGTAGTAAAGGAAAACATTTTTTTTGCTGAAATGACTGTTTACAGGGTATAGAGACATAACAGTTAACTGATTCATTTTAAAAATGATTAAAAATAGATAACAATCAATCATATAATGTGCCTGCAGTTTAGTTTTGTTTTTAGACTAGTTTCAGTTTGTTCTGTGTGTACAGAGACACACAGAACAAAAGGCTGATTTTACTGTTGTGAGTTTAGTAACACTTTAACCTCCATAGTGGTATTATTTATTTATTTGGTTATGACCACACTTTCAAAAATATGAAAAATTGGTGCCTACCAATACCCTGTGTATAGAAGTAACATCACTTTTCTGCTGTTTGTCATTTTATTGTTTAACCTTGTTTTGGAAACTTTTTTTTACCTAGATACTGGATAACTTTTCAGTATTATATTTCTATTGAGACCATTATTTGGCTATATAATGCTGTTACTGTTCCTGAGCTATTACCTTTTGTCATATATCATACATCTGCTACTATGACATAGATAGTTAAGCCTGGTAACATTAACTATGTTTTTTATGTGTATTGTTGTTGACTACTTTATCGCATTTAAAGCTGAGGTCCACCCAAAATTCTTTTTTTAAAAGCCAGCAGCTACATATACTGACTTTTAATAAGTGGAAACGTACCTGTCCAGTGCGCCCGCGATGTCTGCAGCCAAAGCCGAGCAATTACTCGTCTCTCGGCTGCCCCCGCTGCCATCCTCGATGAGGGAATCAGGAAGTGAAGTGTTGTGGCTTTACTGCCGGTTCCCTACTGCGCATGTGCGAGCGGCCCATCCTCACTGGTCCCCACTGTCTCCTGGGCATAGGTGTGCGCAACCTTTGGCATTAGGGTGTGCACAGAGGCCTATCTAGTGGAAATGGCGCCTATGGCAAGCACCAAAACTGCACCCCTGTCAAAACATTCACCCCCCACAGTAGTGTAGTGTCATGACCTTCTTTGTTGTAGGGTAGTGCCACTGCCTCAAAGCCGCTGAGACCGCCACCGAGTGCCTTGCCTTTCTTTGATCCTCCATCACACCATCCCTCCTTCCTCCGTGATCCATCCCTCCTTCTAGGGTTGTACCGATACTAGTATCGGGACCGATACCAAGCATTTGCCCGAGTACTTTTACTCGGGCAAATGCTCCCGATGCCTCCACCCGATACTTGTACTGTCGGCGGGGAAGTTCCAAGCACCGTTCACTGCTGATTTTAAAGCAGCTGAAAGCCGCCGTGTATCCTGTGTATGCAGCCATGTATCCATCACCTCCTCTATTACCTTAAGGTGTGCCTGCCTGCCCTGGGCTGGTCCGTTTATGTTGTGAATGTCTGGGCTAGGCTGGGCTGTCGCACAAATACAGGTGGCCGTGGTCGATTTTGGCAACACTGCTTTTTGCCCAGCCACTCACCTCACCAGCGCCCCCCCTAATATGGCGCCCATGGCACACGCCATATGTGCCATGCCCTAGATACGCCTCTGGGTGTGCACCCCAAAGCTCAAACACACTCTACCGATCACCCCCGATGTTCATTCAGAAAGGGAAGGGGCTGGTAAATGGCACCTTTCACCACTCATCCTAAAACATCCACAGCAACAACCGGTGGGAAAGGAGGTAAGCCGGAAGTGCTGTGGCGGGAAGGAGGGGGAGCCAGGTCAGTGGGGGAATCTGTTCTGCTCAGGTTCTGCTCAGGTTGTGATTAGGGTGTGCCTGGGCACACCTGGGACACCCTGTGTGCACGCCTATGCTCCTGGGACCAGTGTGTTTCCCAGAAGGGGGGGGCCTGAAAGGTGCCAAATGTGACACCGGAGGGGGGAGGGTTCCGAAAAGCGGAAGCAGGCTATGAGTAAACATTGAAGTTAGTGTGAAACGCACAAGGTGTCCTAGGTTTTGTTGCTGTGACTTGTAGTGCCTGTTTCCAGTTTTTTACATTAACCTCCATGGCAGTATGATTATGTCAGATTTTAGGTGCTGAAAGCGGTACCATTATTTTGCATGGAAATTTGGCGTTTTGTATTGTAGGCCTGTAATTCTTAGGAATAACTCACTTAAATCTGACCAAACAAGAGTCTAGTAGACATCTCGGGTATGATAAAGTTTAAAAAACAAAATCATAAATTATAATATAATAAATAACTATAAATAATTATAACAAATAATAATATCATTATAATAAAAATTATTCATTCAATAATGTAATCAAATCAAATACACTGAAATTTGCTCAGTTGCAGAATTGTCGCTGTCATTACTTTTTTTTTTTGATGACGAATTTCCCCACAAATCGCTATCGCTCAATTCTGCAAGTGATTATAATTTATTATCGCTGTTTTCTAGTTGCTCTAAAACCATTTTTGACATAAAGGGACACTTTTGGTTGCTATGGGCAATCTACAGTTTCCAGGCAGAAAGAACAGTTTTTATTATATAAAAGTGTGTGTAGAACACTGGGCAGACCACTAGGGACAAAGGGGGGGGTGTATTTTTTTTCATACAGTACTGTAATCTATAAGATTACAGTATACTGTATGTATTGTGTTTATTTACTTTTTTTAATTTGGCGCCGATCTCCGCCCCCGTGCGTCGTAACGTCGCAGTGAACAGAGCTCGTGGCACACAGGCACTGTGTGAATTAAACAAGGACACCGCTCGATCACACACCAGAGAGGCATCGGAGGATCCAGGGAAAAGGTAAGTAATTCTCTGCCTGTGGACACTGCGAGGCGATCCCAAGTCTGGCTCGGAGGTTACCGCTTTTGGTTCTGAAATTACACCCAGAGCCAGACTCGGGAATACCGCCAGGGGGTTAAAGTTACGTTGGATTGGAGTGAGGCTGTCCTGATCATCTTTTGTTCTTAACTGCCATGTCCATTGCTAGCACCCTCAGTTCCTGAGATGAAGCTTTGCACCCAACAAGACCTGCCTGGAGCGGCAATCTTTGTCTCTTCCAAAAAGCGGAGGTTCACTTTTTGTGTGGACTTCCGCTTTAATGGTTGTAATGCATATTTTTTAATAAAATCTTATTATTGAAAAAAAAAAAAAAAAAAGAAAACATTATCAGCCTGTGTGCAGGGGACGATGGGAATATAATAGAAAAAAAACATTATTACAAATACTATTTTCAGACATTAGGGAGTGGAGAATATGAGTTTAAGATTTAGAAATCAGCTCTTATAAGAATATTACACACATGAAAAAAACATTTGTGCAAACTGTGCAGCTGTACAGTGACCTTCTGGGCCTTAGGGGGCCATTTATACTACTGTAGGTGTGAAACAGACAGGTGCTGGGACCTCTTCTATTGGCATATAAAACTAGAAATGGCTAATTTCTGTCAATCAATATAAATCATAAGTAAGTCATACGTAAAGGGTTAAAGTACCCTTAGGTCAGAGGCACGAAAGCTCCAATGTGACGTTTTATTTCTTCAAGACATGCCTGATGAAGGGGTCCTGCGTGACAGTGAAACGTTGCACTCTCCTTGTGTTGTGATCATGCAATAAATAATCTGTTTGCATGCCACTTTTGTTGATCCATGGTGTGCTGGCTAATATATACTCTATAGGGGTTATTTACTAAAGGCAAATCCACTTTGCACTACAAGTACAAAGTGCACTTGAAATTGCACTGAAAGTGAACTTGGTATTGCAGTTGCTGTAGACCCGAAGGGGACATGCAAGGAAAATAAAAAACAGCATTTTAGCTTGTACATGACTGGATGATAAAATCAGCAGAGCTTCCCCTCATTTCAGATATACCCCTCAGATTTACAGCGACTGCATCTCCAAGTGAACTTTCAGTGCAATTTCAAGAGCACTTTACATTTGTAGTTTGCACTTGTAGTGCAAAATGTATTTGCCTTTCGTAAATAACCCCCAATGTCTCCAAGAGACACACTTCTGTCGGGAAAAAGCCCCTACATTATTCCACCAAAAAAATTCTGCACATCTTTTGCGCAAATGCAAAGGACATACTCATCGCAATCAAAGATACTGTGGCCTTCAAACTGATTGACCACACAACTGACGAGCAAGGAAGATCAGAGGCGTATATAGTGAAAATATCGCCTATGGCAAGCACTAAAACTGCGTCCCTGTCCAAACATTTGAAACCCATCTTTCATATAACCTTAACAAAACAAAAAAAAACAGCACAAAACAAAACTAGTGATATTTATCTTCCCTTGTGATACCTTGGGTAGTGACATATCCTCTTTATGGAGAAATCTGGGGTTTATTAGACCCCTGATCATTCCAAGGCCAGGTAAATGCAGAACCAATACTGGAAGTGATGAAATCTTTATCACTTAAGGCCTCAGTTTTCACAGAGGAGAGGGAGAAACTGATGTTCCTCCTTCTTTATGTGCTGCCAATCCGACCAGATGGAATGGGAGAGCCTGGGAGAACAGGGGAGGGCTGTGGCTGAACGCAGCAGGGATAGGCTGCCATTGTCTATTAGCAAAGGTGCTGAAAAGGAGATCCTGCCCATGCTCAAGAGGAGGGAAGAAGAAACCCTCAGACCCTGGTAAGTGCCTTGCTGCCCAGCCACTTAACAGCGCCTCCTTTATATGGAGCCCATGGCACTTGCCATGGCTGCCATACCCTAGATACTCCACTGAGGACGATACATAATTGTAGTCTGCAAACTCAACAACGTAAAATATACCACATTTAACATTTATGCTCCCAACACTTGACAAATTCCGCTCCTCAGAAAGCAATGTAGAAATATAAATAAACACTTACAAGGACGTATATTTATCTGCGAGGACTTAAACATTGTTCCAGATGCCTCCATTGACATCAAAGGCCCCTTGCTGAAAAAGCGACGCACATCTGCTTTATCATCTTTTATACATCAAAACAACCTGTTTGATATCTGGAGATATCAACACTCTCTAGAACAGTGGTTCTCAACCTGGGGGCCGGGTCCCCCTCCGGGGTCAAATGATGATTTGCCTGGGCTGTTCCTGAAGCCCGTGGCCGCCCACTCAGCCTCTTTGCAGCTGCCCATTCAGTTCACAGCATGGCTGGGGGGCAGAGACTAGAGGCCAGCTGACTGGTGAGGAATGTGAAGTGGGAGGAGCTGGAGGAGACCCTATCTCCTGATTTCGGTATTGGTGTCACTGCTACGAGACACCACAAAGTCAACGACACAGTGAAGCCAGAGCCACAGTGAGTAACACTACCGTATTTATTGGTGTATACCGGGCACTTTTTTTCAGGGGAAAATCGTGGGTGCGCGATATACACCAATACTGTTGCAGCGGTGTTCGTTTTTTGAGGTGCCGAGCGCCGCAGCATAGACCCGAGCCGAGTGTACTGCGCACTCGGCTACGCCCGCAGCCACAGAAGCCGAGAAGAGCCGAACAATCCGGCTCCTCTCGGCTCGGCGCCTAATTCAAAAACGAACACCACCGCAACCCCGGGCACTGTAAGTAATTCATTTTTTTTTCAGGAATTTTCTTTCTAGATTAGGTGTGCGCGCTATACGCCGGTGCGCGCTATAGGCAGATAAATATGGTACCTGTGATTATAGTTCCCATTAAAAGTCCCCACTACAGTTCTCAGCTCCCTCCCTCCCCCCAACACTGACACTCATCCCATTCCCTCTACCAAGAAGTAAGAGAAGGAATAAAAATAGAGAATACATGGAAGGGAGAGGAAAAAAAAAAGAAAAAAGAAAAGAAAGAAAGATGGCTAGAAAAAAATAGGATAGAGAGAGATAAAAGGCAAAGAAATGAGAACAAAGAGAAAGAGTGTTACATCCTAAAATGTACCATAAGGGGTTTTAATACTGTACAAGTGGAAGGAACTCAGGGAGCGCTAAATGTCCGTGGGTTAGGGGCGCAAACAGGGGCGGACTGACAACTCATGGGGCCCCAGGGCAATAGAAGTTTATGGGGCCCCCGGGCTTACAGATGGCTACCATGCCAGGAGGCAATGCAGAGGCGGGGCAGCTAAAATCTCAGGGATTTTCACATTGAAAGCATGTCGGTTTCTGACTTATAAGGGACAGATGTAAAAAAAACACAGATTACATACTGTCCCTGGTTTTACTGAGCCTGGCAACCCTGATGGGGCCCCCTAGTGGCATGGGGCCCTCGGGCAGTGCCCAAATGCCTCAATGGTCAGTCCGCCCCTGGGCGCAAATTACTTGTCTTGTCTTGGGTGCTGATAACCCACACTATGAAAATAATTTTACTATTGGGGGTCCCCACAAATTGGGAAATTTTATGAAGGGTTCACGGCACTTGAAAAAGGTTGGGAACCACTGCTCTAAAAAGAGATTTTAAACATTTTTAAAAACCCCACTGCACATATTCCATAATAGACCTGTTCATAGGAGACAAACAGCTCCTACAAAAGGTTCTAGCCTCAGAAATACACAACATCATGTGGTCTGACCACGCACCCATTCCCATAACACATGGAGAGAAAGTCAACAACCCATCATTCTCAAATTGGCACAATGATCCTTGGTTGATACCTCCAACATCAGCAAATATCCAAGGGACTTCTTCTAAATGAATTCTTCCTTGGACATTGATCCATTTCTACTATGGTGCGCACACAAGGCCTACATTTGAGGCATCCTAATTAAACTTAGTTCCAAGGACAAACGCCAAAGGACACAGCAGCTGACTGAATTGTTAGACACAATCAAAACATTAGAATTAACAAACAAAGCTAACTCCACACCACACACCAGTGACAAAAAAATCCAAGCTAGAAATGCCCTTAGGAGCCTCCTGTCAACACAACACACCAAATTACTACAAAATGTACGGGCAAACTTTTAAGCATCATGCAACAAAGCAGGCAAATTACTTGCAGCGTAAGTTAAGCAACTTAGAACCAGACAAATGATCCCATTTATCCATCACCCTTCACATGGTGATAAAATGTACCACCCTAAAGATATCACAAACAATTTCCAAGCTTATTATAGTGCATTATGCAATCTCAAAGATGATCCTGCAGTGACTCAACCCACAGGTTTGGGTATCGCAAACTTTCTAACGTTCTTTTAGAGTCCCTACACTTACCTCAACACCATCTAGAAAACCTCAATGCTCCCTTCACCTTGGACGAAACATTACCTGTCTTCTAATTTCGATGCAACCCTATTGATGCCTGGATAAATTTCTCATGCTTTTTTCATTTTCTCATATTGAATATATGATTGGAAACACACCTTGCCTCGGAGATCCCTTTCCTTTTGCTCTCTCCTCTTTCCTTTCTTTTCTGACCCTTTTGCTATTTTACCTTTCCTTTTCCTTACTCATAATTGTATTTCTTGCTTTTTAGGATGTTATTAATCGTTGGAATTTTCTCTTAGACCCCTTTCACATTGCGGCGGGAGCCGCGCTGACGGTATAGCGTCGCTAAAATTAGCGGCACTATACCGTCAGATTTGCCGTGAGTTGCGGCCGCTAGCGGTGTGGTATTAACCCCGCTAGCGACCGTGAAAGGGTTAATACCGCTTGCGCGCATTGCAGGCAGTATTGCCGCGATTTCCCATTCTTTTCAATAGGAAGGAGCGGTATACATGTCGCTCCTCTCACCGCTCCAAAGATGCTGCTGACAGGAGATTTTTTTCTCTCCCACCAGCGCATCGCCTCAGTGTGAAAGCCCTCGGGCTTTCACATTGAGGATGCAGTGAAGGAGTTTTTCAGGCGGTATAACAGCGCTATTTTTAGCGCTGTACCGCCTGAGAAACTCAATGTGAAAGGGGTCTTACTTGGAAAATGAGAGCGATAATCCCTTAACACTTTGTTTATTAAGTACTTTAGATATTAAGAAATTATAATTATTTTGAGACTCCGTTATTCTACAGTACAATAGTCTAAGTTTAGACAAATTTGTTTTCTTAAAGGGGTGTTCCAGCCAAATTTAGTGTTTATTAAAAGTCAGCAGCTGCAAAAAGTGTAGCTGCTGGCTTTTAATTAACACACACTCACCTGCTCCACGATCCAGCGACGCGCCGGCCAGGGGGTCCGCTCCTCTCCCCCCCTCCCCGGCCGGCATCTTCATCCTAAGTGTGGGCACCCGACCATGACAGGCTTCGGCTTCACGGCCGGGCACCCACTGCGCATGCGCGAGCGGCACTGCGCATGCGCGAGCGCGAGCGGCACGGCCCGCCGCTGATTGGACAGGCGATCGCATGGGACCTGTCAGTGTCTCATGCGATCGCCTACAGGGAGGGGCTGCTGTAGGCGATTAAGCTTAATTGCCTAACCAGCCCCTCGGCGGAAGCCCACTCCTCCTAAAGCCCCCACTCCCCCTCCCCAAAAAAAATTACATGCCAAATGTGGCATGTAAAGGGGAGGGGAGTGGGTTGAGCGGAAGTTCCAATTTTGGGTGGAACTCCGCTTTAACTCTATAGGAAATGTCTTTCTGAGTTGACAATCTCTTGATTAAAGTACAAGACAGCTTTATTTTTAGTCATATTATAATGTTATACTGTACCTTACTATTGTATATACCTGTATCGCTTTTGAACCTGTTCCCTGACTTGTGAAATTTCAACAAAGATGATGACAAAAAATAAATAAAAAATACTGCCACTATATACCTTTTTGGATGATCTGTATATTATGGTTACGTGATAAATTGCACAGTTTCTCCAGTGATCAGAGTTCAGGTAGGAGGGGACTTCCACTACAGCCTGTATACATGCCCACATGTGTGATGTCAATATAATGTAACCTGGCTAGCTCTGAGAACAAATAAATGTTCTCTTCAGCATAAAAGACACAACTGAGCATGTGCAGGTCGGCTACCCTGCCTGTGCCCCCCAGATAGACAGTGCAGTGGTGCATACAGGATAAAGCAGCTTTTTTTACATAATGAACTCCTTAAGTTCCATAGTGAGTATTACAATCATGCTATGCTGCATATACAGACTGATTTTGCTTGTGGGTTTAGTAACACTTTAACCTTAAATCTTGATAGTTTGATAACTGTGCTGGTTTTCTCCCCAGACGAGTCCATACAATTACCAAGAAATTTTCTGCAACTGTGTTTATGCTCGTTTCTATTTTGAACGTTATTTACTACTCACTAACAAGACTATTGCTTCTCAAGAAACTCAAAGAATATATTACAATATATATCATAAGTATACAATGAAGGCACAATCATAAGTCAGTCAATACAAACAATTTCTGTCAATTAAGATATAATTGATGTAGGTCATGTGAACTAAAATTCTAAGATTAAGTTATGTAACCCAAGGCTACAACACCTTGGGATCTACCTATCCTTATGCCGCGTACACACGATCGTAAATTCTGACAACAAAACCGTGGATTTTTTTCCGAATTAATGTTGGCTCAAACTTGTCTTGCATACAAACGGTCACACAAATGTTGTTGTAAATTCGGAACGTCAAGAACGCGGTTACGTACAACACTACGAAGAGACGAGAAAAATGAATTTTAATAATTCCGAGCATATGTAGGATTTTTGTGCATCGGAATTGGCTACAGACGATCGGAATTTCCGACAAGAACTTTTGTTATTGGAAAATTTGAGAACCAGCTCTCAAATTTTTGTTGTAGGAAATTCTGACAGCAAATTTCCACACACAGTTCGAATTTCCGACAAAAAACTCACAACGAGCATCTGTTGTCTGAATTTCTGATCGTGTGTACATGGCATGAGAGTTTAAATCCACTTTAAGAAAACGTTTAGCATAGCATATTTCAATTTGACCCTAAATATTTAAAGGCATGCTACACAATGAGAATTAAAAGGTTTCCTATATGGGCTAACTGCTATAGATGACAGAAAAATACTGCTTCATCTATGTGTTATTGGTTTTTACCAGTCTTCTGTTCTGAAAACATCTTGAAACCCATACATATTTATTTATAAATATAAACTGTATTAAGAGACTTATGTGGTGTAGGCATAATACTCCTTAGAAGGAAGTCCACTGAACAGATTTTTATGGTGGGCATTTGGATAAAAAATAAGACTCTCATTTTTATATTCATTATTCATAGTGACTGGATGTGTTGCTCCTGAAATACCCACACGGATTTATTTTAGGTCCTACCTAATATCCTGTTTTTTCCCAACAGCCTCAAATATCAGTGGGGTTGATTTATTAAAACTGGAGAGTGCAAAATCTGGTGCAGTTCACCATAGAAACCAATCAGCTTCCATTTTTTTTTTGGTCAAAGTTTATTTAAACAAGATGAAGTAAGAAGCTGATTGACATTGTCCCATTGCAGGTTCAGACAGAACACATGGCAGAAGTGATCAACATGGAGCTTTTATAGAACTTAAAAACAGTTAAAAATCAACTGCACCCAAAAAATCACTATACTGACTGAGTATAATGGGGAAAAATTCAATGCACATTGCAGGACCCCAGCACAACCATGACAGACCATGGCAAATATTTCATTTCTAGAATCCGTTATGGGGTAGATAGTGTAGCATTTTTTTTGTTTTGGTTCTCAAAACATGCCTCAATAGTAATGCATGATTTTTAGAAATCTTAGGCAGACACTGTCATTTTAACAGCAACAGTGTCCACACATAGCCCTCTCCTCCAAGCATGTATGCTTACCCAGCTTTTCGCCCTACCAAATACAGCATTCCCACCTACATAGGTTTCATTGTCAAATGGTGTTGGAAATTAGAGAGAGGGTTTTGCCATATGACTGTGTTTAGGCCTGGAGACTGGTCATTAGCGCCCAAACACTGTCACATGGCTCATGTGTAAGCCTCTGGAAGTATCTTTTTAATTATCCAAGATGGGATTAGATTCCCATGAATGCTATTTAGCTATCTTTATTACTATCAGCAAAACATGAATTGGTGTTGGAAAACGCTGCTCTACTTAAATTAAGATCTCAGTTTCAAGTTCACTATGTATATATGTATAAATGGGATTTCAAAGGTGAATTTTTCGATCATATTTAAACAAGAAATCAATTTTTTTTAAATTTTTCTTACCGTTCTGTTATAGTTTCCCTTAGTCCACTGGTAACCCCTTTGACAACAGTACTAGCTTTTGGTGTTAATACCACCTGAGAAATAAAAAAGGTGCCTTTCCTCCTCCGTTCAGTAATAGACGACTGTAGAAACTGAATTAACTTTTCCGTGTCCGTGGTATTAGCCCATGGGGCTGGCATCATCTGCCCAGGCCAGAGAAATGGAACTTCAAGTGCCACTGGACTGTGGTAGAACACCAAAATTTGGTAGTTCCGTTCCCAAAGATAATGAAGACTTACTTCCTGGGCAAAAATAGCTGGGCATGTTTTGTTCCCAAATATGTCCTTCAGCATCTGGACTAGATTTTCATGATGGTACTTTTGCATCCCATAAAAATGGTTAAAGTCCAAAAATACCACTTCCTTCGGGTGAGTGTTCAAAAAAGCATTGATTTGTTCAAGGCCTTCGTTAACTTTGGCACTAAATAATCCATGAGCGAAATATAACTCATTATCCGGGTCTCTAGGTTTTGTTGAAATCCGAAAATCAAAATATCTTATTCCAGCTTCCATTTGGCTGGTAAAGTTCATTGTTTGGGTGGCCAACCACTTTCTCATGAGCTTTTTGGCAACTGTTCCAAACACAGACACAAAGTTCTGGACAGAGTCTGGCTGTTCTGGTCCAACTGGAGATGCCTCGTCAATGTAGAAGCTGAAGGAGTCATGTGATCCTGAAATAGAAAGAAAATCTGTAATTCATGGTCAAAAGCAAAGAGTAAAAAGATACCTTGAATGTTTGCACATGGCAACCATAAACCTCCCACTGAAACTTAAAAGAGCGGGTTCAAATTTGAAAGCTACTACTTGACTGTATGCTATGGACAACAGCCATACTTCTCGCTTTGCCTTTTTTTTATCAGCCCCAGAGAGCATTTATTTTTGCAGTTCTCATTCTGCTCTTTCACACTGACCCTCACTTCCCCCTTGAGACACTGAACTGCCATGTGTTCACAAGACTCATGTAAGGGGACCAATATTAGCACCACAGGATGACTTTATACTGTAGTTGCTGGTTGGTAAATTAACCATTTCACAAGTGACAACTGAAGCAGCCCATGGGCCAACTCAAGACCAACTTCTGCCTGGAACGTCAACTGTACTAAAATTATAGAAATGTTGCTTGCAAGCCAACTATGAAATACATAGTAAGAACTTTGTACTGAGAGAAACCAATGAGCCGCCGAGCTCTGTGACAAGTGTGCTATGCTATGCTAAGTGATGGTACTGAAGTCGCTTATTCTAATACAATTATTATTCTAAGAAATACAGCAAATATTCTAAGAAATTATAGTCTAGGAATATAATATTCTAAGAAATTATAGTCTAGGAATAAACCATCATATGGTGAAATAATTCATAAGTAGGCGCTACCTGGAACAGGTATATAGTAAAATTCTGTATTTTTAAATCCTTCAGGCTGTTTTGATGTTCATTTTTAAAAGCAGAGCTGTTCTGCCAGATCAGCAAACCTCTGAGATCAGCAGGCTTGCCTCTGCTTTTAAAATTCAACATCTAAACAGCCAGATGCCTTTTAAATACTGTATTTCACTATATAAGCTTTGTTTACTGTTAAAAATAAGTGTGAAATGCAAAACTCCAGTGGGTGTAACAAGATGTCGGCTTGCCGCCTTCTCACTCTATCCTTACAGTGGACGAGTGCGGGGTGCAGCAAGATGATGGCGACGGAACGTCACTTCTGTTACAAATTCTGATGGGTCGCCTAATCTGACAAAACACCTGTATCTCTAATTTACATACCATTTTGACAGGACTTAGGATATTATTTTGCTCAAGACATAATGCAACATTAGATGGACACCTAGTGGTCAGTGGTCATGATTAAATGATGTATTGTGGAGCAAAATAATACCCAACTGGGACCTTAGATGTATATTATGATTATGGTCCTGTACTGTAATTAAATATTTTAGGTAGTTTTAGGTTAATTCAATATTTTGAATGGCATTTATGTGCACCGGTCATATCCTGTTTGCCACATGATTTGCATAAATCCATCTGTATGTATGTAAGGGGGGAGTCAATATGGTGGAGAGGAGATATATATTGAGTTAGCACGGCATGATCTTCAGCTTCTGATGACCTCACGCTTAATGATGAAATACATAAGAATGGAACGCACATGCTATGTCAGGTGGAACGCATGCTGACTCCGGTGTGGGTCTTGCAATTTCCACATCCTCCACTGCATAGTGCGGTTGTTCGCACAGGAGGTTTGAAAACTACCCTTTACCATTCTATCTGTTACACTCTTGTAGTCCATTGAGGCTTTTAATAAACTACCTCTACAATTTTATACTATGGAGGAGTTTGTCCTCTCTTTAATACCAGGATTTGCCTGAAAGACCCAAGGAGGTTGGGGAGACCCCAAAAGCCCTTTGTGATTTTTTTCTGTCATAAGGCAGGTGGATCTACAACTTCTGGTGAGTGTGCATCTGCACTTTATCACTTTTCGCATGATCCATGTAGGAGGAAGCCTTTTCATTGGATGACTTAAAGAACACAAATTTTGGGACTTTTTTCAAACACAACTAATATTTATTCACTTTATGCACATCTTTTTCTTTTGGCACCGATTTGCTTTTACACACATGTGTTGAGTGAGGGGTGTGTTTGTTTAAAAAGCCAACCCCCCCCCCCCCGGCTCAATTGCAACATTGTTTGCACATTATGGCCGGATTTACAAAGATGGGCGCACATTTACGCCGGCGTATCGCACACATAGTACGCTACGCCGGCGCAGCGCGGAGAGGCATGCACTGAATTCAGCAAGCTATTGCTCCCAACTCTGCGACGGCTGGTGTAAGTGGAAGTGGGCTGGAAGTGGGCGTGATCCATGCTAATGGAGCGTGACCCCATGCAAATGATGGGCCGGGGTGCCAGACAAGTACTTAAAATGAACTGCGCATGCATTGAGACGTGGACGTATCCCCGTGCGCATGCTCACAACCACGTCGGAACAACTGCCTAAGATACACCGGATCACTGTGTACGCCGTTAATGTAACCTACGCCCAGCCAGACCCACGTCGGCCCATATTCACAGACGTCCAACATACAATACGTAGGCTTGTGTTCCCTGGTTCATACCTTTGCATGGGTTGCGCCTCATCTATGGGGAATAACTTTACACTGGACGTAAAACTTAGGCAAACCGCGTATATCATGCGCCGGGCGCAAGGAGGTTCGTGAATCGCCGTATTTCCTTCATTTGCATATGTGAAAGCCCAATCAATGGGAGAAGCAACATACGTCCAGACCAGACCAGACATACGTCGGGGTAGGATGGCCTATTCTTAGGCGTATCTTGGTTTGTGACTCTGGCGCACATATACACCTGGTGCATATTTACGCTATGCCGGGAAAAGGTGAGTTACTTCGGCGTAAGTGCTTTGTGAATCCGGGCCTATATGTTTTGCATTAGGTTATGATGTTACACATTGTCACATTATTAATTTTGTTATTTTGATGTCGGTAAGCACTATTTGCTCTTTGTGCACAATTTTTTAGCATTCACTTTGAGGGTTGAAGTACCAGCTATCTATTTATTGATGTGATTTACATAATTAGTTAATTGTCGTGGGTGTATTGTTTAACACATTTAACCTATCCTGACTTTACTGACTTTACTGATTTTGTCTGTTTCCCTAATGGAGATATTTAAAGTGTGCCACAACAGGGACACAGACAGCAATATAAACTTAAAAGAGGCTCCAACCCTTTATTACTGTATCCTAAACCAGATAAAAAGTTTTGGCTGCAGTTGGCATTTTATTACATTTTTGGTGAAAATGTAACTAACTTAATATTTTTTTTTCATGTATCTGTATTTTTTACCGATGTTCATAAGGCTTAGTTGCCTTTGTATTAAGGTTGCCAAATGAAAAACCTTTGAACATTTTTTCTGAATTTAATATAAGAAAACAAGCACCTACTGAACCCATCTAAAGTGCTTATACATTTATCTGTGAAACACCAGGATAGATAAAACTTTCAGTCTTTAAAAGCTGAATGTGAAAATGATTCTTGAACAGTGAATTTTACCATAAGTGGTTTTATTTCTGTGTTCATTGCTGCAGTATAGCCGGCGGGAGTTTCGATCAGTAATTGTCGGGCATCAGTTATCTTGCTGGTGACTAATGATCTGTCAGGGCATGAAGACAAAGTGGGTATGTTGCATATCCCACCTCGGTAATCAGCACAGGCTGACAATGACATTCCAGATTCACCTGCCATCAGTGCTTTAAGTGGGCCAAAAGAGGTGCCGGTACTCTATTAGGCGCCGGTGACCCCCCCCCCCCCAATACTGAACATGAAAATACCCTTCAGAACCTGGAGGCTGACAGAAGACAATCAGCTGCCAGGTGACTCTGATCACAGGGGGGGGCAAAAATAAGTGAGCTTCTGTGACCCACATAAAAAGTAAGGACAAAAGAGCTTTGGCTATTCTTCTACTATAATCTTGACACCAGTTGTCACTCCTCCTCAGGCAGGACTGAGAGCTCCCCGGCATGTATAGTGTTAATGAATGGGTAGGTGGGATTAGAGAGAGTGTACACCACGTGACACGTGAGTTGTGTAACGCAACACAGTCAGTTACACAAGATGCCCGGTACTGAGCACAGCGCCGGTCACAGGGGTCACAGGGGCGCACCAAGTTTGGAAGGAGGAGAGGAGAGAAGAGAAGAGAAGAGGGGGGTTCCCGTCCGTCACCATGGGGATGGAATAGGCGGGAGGAGGGATATAGCCCTATAGACAGTCCGCGCCCATCACTTAGCCTTGTATAACATTGCCGCGTTGAATAAGCGGCTGGGCACTCTGATTCCCGCTCCCAGCTCCGCTCTCCGGAACCCCTGGAAATGGAGGAACATCACAGTACTTACAGTTCTGAAGGCAGTTCTTCCTCTCCTCTCTTCAGTCTCACGGACGGTAACAGTTCTGGCGCGCGCGCTGATACATGTCCCGCCCTCCTCCTCTAGACCAGCTTGTGTGACAGACAGCACACTGGCTCTATCACACGAGCTAGGAGGAGGAGGAGGGCGGGACATGTATCACAGCGCGGCGCGCCCTTTTTTTTTTTATGGCCGTTTTAAAGTCCACCGCGGCCGGGAGCCGCGGGCTGCCGCTCCACTGAAAGTGCCGCCTGGGGCTGCGTTCCGGTACGGGAAACGCACGTCCTGGGCGCACAGAGAGGTGCTGGTACTCTCCAGGGCCATTTTTGGAAGTGGCGGTACTGAGTACCGCCGCGTTCCGGCCCACTTAAAGCACTGAGGAATAGATACAGAAGACATAATATGCTATAGAGACAGGCAGCCCACTGTGACTGAAACTGAGTACACAAACACAACTCTTCCAAAGAGCGACTGAGAAAACATAATTTTTTATTTTTTATTTCTGTATTCTATCTTTCTGTGTATCTATCTAGAGCAGAATTTTTCAACCTTTTGTAACAGAAACCCTTGAAATAATTTTTAGGTCTTGGGAAATCCTGCTTAAATCAATTAATTGGGGATCAATGGAAAAGTTGCCCCTTACATTGGTGGCCAGTGGGAAGAATGCCCCCTTACAGACAGACAAAAAGATCTCATTCAGAGAGCTCTGCCAAGCTGATATGGTCCCGGAAATATGCAGACATTTTAAAATAGCAACCACTCAAGTAATCCTAGGGTTCCACACAACCCAGGTTGTGAATGACTGCATTGAAGGATTCCTAGGGTTCCACAGAATCCAGGTTGTGAATGACTGATATAGACTTTGCAATACATGCTTTTAAAGCTATAGGGCCAGATTCTCAAAAGAGATACGACGGTGTATCGTAGGAAACACCGTTGTATCTCTGTTTTTTTTAACTGGGTATCTATGCGTGTGATTCCTAGAATCACTTACGCATAGATACAGCGAAGATCCGACAGGTTTAAAACAATTACATTGTCAAATCGTAGATGTGATGACTTCTCTGTCCGCTAGGTGGCCTGTACGTTGATTTCTCATTTGCCTATGCAAATGAGCCTAATCCGACGATTCCCGAACGTTTTTACGCCGCCCCGTCGTCGGTTACGCCATTTCCGTAAGCGTAAACCTACCCCTGCTATATATGGGGTAGGTTTACGTAGTTCCGTTGTTGCCATGTTAAGTATGGCGTCGGGTCAGCGCCATCTTTTGCTGCCGGTTACGTTATTTTACTAAGTCGTTCGCGAATAGGGATTTACGTAAACGACGCTCACGTCGGTTTCATTCACTTTTTCCGACGTGAGCTGGAGCATGCGCACTGGGCTATTTTTGAGGCCGGCGCATGCGCAGTTTGATCGACGCGGGGGTGTGCTTAATTTAAATACAAGCCGCCCCCTTTGAATTACGCGGGGATACGCCGGGCCATTTACACTATGCCGCCGCAACTTACGGAGCAAGTGCTTTGGGAATACGGCACTTGCTCTGTTAAATTGCGGCAGCGTAATGTAAATGGCTTACGCTACGCCAGCGGCAATTCTACGAGAATCTGGCCCATAGCATTTATTCTCTGTCTAAACAACCTAAGAACCCTACCAACCCTCATGGGTAAAAAACTTAAAGCTCAATTCTGAATTCCTTCTTATGCTCCCTAGTTTCTTCCTCTTATGCCGCATACACACGATCATTTTTCAGTTTTGTAAAAAACAAAGTTTTTCAGGCTCTAGAAAAAACAATGTTTTTTTCAACGTCATCATTAAAACAGCCTTGCCTACACACGATCGTAAAAAAAATGCTCTAGCAAAGCGCTGTGACGTACAACGCGTACGACGGCACTATAAAGGGGAAGTTCCATTCGGATGACGCCACCCTTGGGGCTGCTTTAGCTGATTTGGTGTTAGTAAAACACGATTCAGCGCGATAATTGTGCTTACTCCATTACGAACGGTAGTTTTACCACAGCACTCCCGTCTCATAACTTGCTTCTGAGCATGCGCTGGTTTTTCACGGCGTTAAAGTCCACACACAATCATTTTTTACAACCCGAAAAACTACAACGTGTAAAACGTCGCGGAAAAAATAGAGCATGTTCAAAAAAAAATTGCCCGTTTTTCAGAATCCGAAAAATGCTCTGAAGCCCACACACGATCGTTTTAAATGACATTTTTAAAAAACTTTGCTTTTTACAACCCGAAAAATGATCATGTGTACGCGGCATTAGAGTGCTTCTGCCCAACCTGAGGGTGTATTTTTTGTTTTTTGACTTTTTCGATTTTCAGTAACTTTATAGGTCTGGTCTTGTGAAGTACATAGTCTTCTCCAGCAGTGGGTGGTCAATACTGCTTTCTGCACCATATGAATGGAGGGTGTTGTGATGTTCATTGCGCAATGCATTTACAATATGTCCTCAGCCTTCCAGGTTAAAGAGGAACTTTACCCACTTTCCTGTTTTTTTTCATTACCAACTTTTAAATGGTTATCCTTAATTAAAAAAATCACGCACCCAGCAAATCCAGTGTTGTCCTGTTGTAATCTGACTATAAAAAGGTTGCTAGTAAACAGGCCTTTTTAGGTACTGATATATGCTAATGTCCAGTGTGAAATTACAATTGCATGATAAAATCACATAGCACAATAAATAATTCCATAAGGAAATGGTTGAAGACAATTCAGCCATACACATAGATTTATATCTTTTCAAGTATCATTTATGCAGCATAACCTCATTCATGAGTATATTGACAGAATAGTTTTTCCAAAGACCCAAAGTTTTCTAGGATGTGTAACGTGAGTATACCAAGAGCCTAATCTGTAAAAATATATTTAGAAAAACATATGCAACTCTGTTACAGGAGGAGGCTTTAACCACTTGGCGCCCAGGGGACGTCATATGACGTCCTGGGCTTTGTGGTATTTTGTGGGGCTACATGTGAATGATGCCTGAAGCTACAGGCATCATTCAGATATCGTCATTTTCAGCCGGCGATTCCCTACACCATAGGAATGATCACAGTGGCTGTTCCGCCGATTAATTGTTCCTACGGGCGGCAAAAGGGGATGTCCCCGCCACCCTCCGGTGCTTCTACCGACTCACCTGTGCGATTGGTGAGTCGGTGACAGGAACCGCCGTCCCTCGGATGCAGATCACAGAGAATTCCGGCAGACTAGATGGTTGCCGAAATCTCTATGATCGTCGGAGGCCGTGTGCGATGTTATGGCGTCACGCCCGGCCTCTGCATTCAAAAAAATGGTGCCGCTTCAGCTGTGAAGCGGTGATCGTTTATTTTTTTGGTGTTTTTTTTGTTTTTTAGCCTTTCCAGCCTAGCAGTGAGATGTGGGGTCTTATTGACCCCATATCTCACTGTAAAGAGGTCCTGTCATGCATATTCCTATTACAAGGGATACAATTTTTATTTTTATTTTTAAAGTGTCAAAAAGTAAAATTAACAATAATAATATATATATTTTTTTTTAAAGTGCCCCTGTCCACGTGTGCTCGTACGCAGAAGCGAATGTATACGTAAGACCCGCCCACATATAAAAATGGTGTTCAAACCACACATGTGAGGAATTGTCTCGAACGTTAGAGCGAGAGCAATAATTCTAGCCCTAGACCTACTCTGTAACTCAAAACATGTAACCAGTAAAAAAAAATTAATGCGTCGCCTATGGAGATTTTGAAGTAACGAAGTTTGGCATTATTCCACGAGCGTGTGCAATTTTAAAGCGTGACATGTTAGGTATCTATTTACTCGGCGTAACTTCATCTTTCAGATTATGCAAAACAATTGGGCTAACTTTACTGTTTTTTTTTTTTTTTAAAGCATGAAACTGTGTTTTTTTTAAACGTGTTTAAAAAATTGCTGCGCAAATACTGTGCGAGATAAAAAGTTGCAATGACCGCCATTGTATTTTCTAGGGTCTCTGCTAAAAATATATATATAGTGTTTGGGGATTCTATGTAATTTTCTAGTAAAAAATAGCCAAAAAATATGATCTTTACATGTAGAAACAAAGTGTCAGAATTGGCCCAGGCCTGAAGTGGTTAAATAGTTCCGTGACATTCACCCTGGAAGACTGAGGGCATCTAGTGGGAGAAAACTATTACTGGAAAGGATGTGAGTATTGCACCCAGAGTTTTATTTAATTATTTTCTACGCCTCCAGACGGAACTTTCCAAAAGAACATTAAGCCCAGAGCTGGGCTCATCCTTCTTTTTTGGTGTTGAAAACACAGAGTATTGCTGCCAGACGGAAGACTAATTCATCTGTTTCTGCTGTTTTGCTACTGTTGAACCCTGACCTACCAATTGGGGTACTAAAACCTTTCTAAGAAAATATTAGGCTGTATATTCTATGCAATATCCCTAAGTGCTTGTCTTTCTAAGTTTCTAAATAGCTCACCTCCATCATTTTCAATCACTGTGCTTCTGTTTTATTGAAGACATTTCTTACCCCACCTCACAATTTGAGAGGCACTGATTAAGAGAAAAAGGAAAGCTGGACATCTTCGAATCAAAGCTACATTTAGCTCTGAGCATAACACTTCAAATTATGCTTTGCAAACTATCAGCAAAATCCTGCTTATTACTGCCTATTTTCTCTCCCACTGTACGAAGTGACAGCAATCCAGTGCAGCAACATGGCTATTGTCAAGATAATAAGCATTCATCAAAGAGTGAGATTAGGAGATGGTAAGCTAAATAGAGGAGCAAAAAGAGTGGTAAGAACTGCTGCATTAGAGATGTGAACAAGAGTAGGAAACAAAAATGACACGAGAATATATATTCAGCTCTACCAACTAGAAGGAAGAAGACTGAAAAAAAGGAAGAAGTCCATAGGGAAAATGAAGATGAAGTGGGGAGAAAAGGAGAGGAAAGAAATAAGGAGAGGAGAAGGGCAAGAGAAAGCAAAAGAGTGAAGGACAAAGGGAAAAGAGAAGAATAGAAGGAAGGGCTGAGAAGGAAGAGCAGTAAATGGGAGGAAGGGGAGAGAGAAGACTGGAGGGCAGGAATGGAGTGATGAATGGAAGGTAAGGAAAGAAGGAAGGATGGAGGAAGGAAGGGAAAGAGATAAGGATGCGATGAAGATAGTGAATCATGAAAGAGAAGATAGAAGAATCATGGAAATGAAAGGAAGAAGGATGAAGGGAAAGGAATAGAGAAAGATATAGGAAAAGTCAGAGAACAGAAGGTAAGAGAGAAGGATGAAGGGGAAGGAAGGCAAGACAAGAGAGAGGAATGGTGGAGGAAAGAGAGAATGTGTGGGGGGTAGGGGGGGGGGTGAAGGGCAGAAGGGCAAGAGAATAGAATGGAGGGAAGGTAAAAAAAAAGAAAAGAAAGAGGGAGCGACGGGAAAAGAAGAGAGAACAATAAAGGGAATGTAATTGTGAAGAATAAAGGGCAGAGACGTTAAGGAAAGAAAGAAGAATGAAAGGAAAGGAGAGACAGAAAAATGGACAGAAGGGAAGAGAAGTGAGAGGACTGCTTGAGATGAAGGAAAGAATAATGGGGGAATGAAAGGTAAGAAATAATGGTGAAGGTGTAAAAAGACTGCAGAACATAGGGAAGGAAAAGGAAGAAAGACAGATGAAGGGTAGGGAAGAAACAAATAAGGACAGGAAAGAAGGGTATAGGGAAGGGAAGAGAAGTTAGAAGGATGGAAAAGGCCAGGCGGGTAAAGAATGATGAAGGAAGGGTGATATAAGGATAGTGGGAAGGGAAGAAACAGGGAAGCTAAGCAATCAGGAAGAAAGATCATTTGAATAATTTGGAGAGGACAGAAGGAAGGTAGAAATGACTGGGGGAAAAAAAGTTAACTAGAGAGTATATGCAAAAAGACAACTTCTAAAGTTTCTAGAGTTCAAAATTTGTACTAACATCATGTAGTACATAATTCATTTCATGGGTGCTGCCGGATTTTATATCCCTGAATCATATCCATGCAAAAAAGCAATAGGTTAATCATAGGCGTGCGCAAGGGGTGTGCCAGGTGTGCCTGGGCACACCCTAATCCTGGGGTTGGCAATACGTCAATGGCCAGCAGGTGACAGGCAAACCACAGTCCTTCCTTGCCGACCCTTAGAACCTGGACAGGAAAAGCATCAGGGGTGGAATTTAGTGTAACTGATCTGTATTTTCCTGCTGCAGCAGCTGAAAGTAGGCTTCGCCTCCTCTCCCTCTTGCCAACATTCAGCTGCCACAGGAGGTTTATACATGGGATTGGTACCGATATATGCCACCCCAGCTACCCCTCTTGTCCTTTTTCCTCTTCTTTCTGTTGCCCGGGTCCCCCTGTGTGCTCCCTGGCTCCCCCTTCCTCCAGTTGTTTCAGGATGGAGAGCAGGGAAGAGGCCGTTATGTCCAACGCATATGTGTTTGAGCTTTGGGGTGCACACCCTAATGTAATAGGCTGCGCACACCTATGAGGTTAATCCACCCCCTGTGTAATTGTCAACTGCTATTGACAGTAAATCAAGATCTCCAGACAGGTTTAAAAAACGTACCCACAAAACAGAAACGCTAACAAACACATACAGTAATAATATAGCTATTATATTAAAAGGTCAGTTAATTTTACAGGAGAACTGACATCTTCTTGGAGATGTAAAATTAAAATGAAGACAGCCATTTGCCCCGAATCCACCTTTATTTTCAGTTAATGGGGTAATTGATATGTTCAGTAAAGTTAAAACCGTAGACGTGTTGAGTGTAGCGGCACAGTAAGGTGACATTTTACAACCAGTATCGTCTTTTGCTAGTCATATTTAACTGGCCAATCTTGACATTTAAAGAAAGACAAAGCAACATGGTTCATAGCCCCCAGCCACCCAGGATATCAAAATATATTTTCCAGTTTAATGGTCCTTTAAATGTTTGCTGGAATAACATGAAATCTGTAATGAAAACTCTCACGCAGCACTGAATGACAGCCATGCAAGGTCCACAGATACGTATTCTTCACTAAAATCTATTTCCAGTCAGTATTATTATGGATTATGACCACAGCAAGCTGAAAACATCTTCTATTTACAGGATTCCAAGCACAGATAAAAATACTGAGGAGATTAGTCTAGTTCAGGAAGTAATAAAAAATTCAACTATACAGGCAGTGGAAAGGTAAGTACCAGTCCAAGACTAACAGTGAGCCTGAGTTATAATATATTGCTAGAGCCTGTCACATTATTTCTAACTAAAATAAGTATGGAACCTGATAGGGTAAATGGAATAGGCTTTTATTTAATCAAACATTTACTCACGATTGTCAAAGCATGTGTTTGATTTGCTCTGTATGTATGTGTATGTATATATATATATATATATATATATATATATATATATATATATATATATATATATTATATATATAGTAATATTGTCTGTATCTGTTAGTCAAGATATATTGTTATGCAACATATACCTTGTGTTCAATAGCCTGTGTTTTGATGTATCAAAACATAGGATATGAACAGTGTCACGTTCTGTTCCTGAACAGATGCCATTCACACCTTTAGCTGGGAAAGGGGCTATCTCTGACTTCTTTCCCAGAGAATTTGGGGAGTGACATGTAGATGCTAAATGACCATTTGTGTCTTTGAATGAAATGGCATTCAGTGCCTCCCACTTTAGAAGGTATAACAATTGTACTGAGACACACAGTTAACTAGAACACATATTTTGAATGTATGACAATGTATGTACATGCTGTTCTCCAAGCTTGCAGGACTATCTGCTTGCTTGTATATTAAATACATCTTTTTTAAATGAATTTGGATTCAGCATTCAACATGTTATTGGAAACCCCTAGTTTTGGGGTCCCTGTCAAACCTTTTGAGTGATTAAAGTGTTACTAAAGGCAATAAAAAATAAAAATAAACTCTGTGGTAATGGTGGCAGAGTTTTAGAAACGTCTTTGCGTCACTTTCGGTCAGGACCCCAGGGATGTATTCTGGCCTAGGCCAACAAGGCCCAGGCCTAGGGCGGCACTTTGTGGGGGGCGGCCCTCTGTCCTCTTCCCATGGCGTCCCTCTCTCCTCCTCCCAGGGCGTCCCTCTCTCCTCCTCCCAGGGCGTCCCTCTCTCCTCCTCCCAGGGCGTCCCTCTCTCCTCCTCCCAGGGAGTCCCTCTGTCCTTCTCCCAGGGCGTCCCTCTGTCCTTCTCCCAGGGTGTCCCTCTGTCCTTCTCCCAGGGCTTCCCTCTGTCCTTCTCCCAGGGCTTCCCTCTGTCCTTCTCCCAGGGCTTCCCTCTGTCCTTCTGCCAGGGCATCCCTCTGTCCTCTTCCCATGAATATGACAGGGATGTGGCTTTGACAGGAAGGGGTGGGTCATATTTAAATTAGAGGGTGCGCAAGTTTAGTCAGGCCTAGGGCAGCACAAAACCTAAATACACCTTTGCAGGACCCTAATTACCTGCTCCCCCATTCTAACAGAACTGGCTATTTTGCTCAGACTGCAATGAAAAAGGAGTGGCTGTGGATCACTTGAGACCTATCAGTGTGAGGGAGTCATTTAGCCCTGACTGAACAATGTGACTACTCAATTATTACCATTATACTCCCCTACCAACATACAGATCTTTAAGTAGAATCCAAAACTTAAAAAGGGGGAACCAGAGTTATATCATACTGATATGGCCAATAAAAATGGCCAAAGTTCCCAAACCCTAAAGAAGACCAGAACTAAAGATGTCAAAGCCAACAAGAGAGCTTGTGGACATTGCATCGCTGAAGGGAAGGTATAGTTCCAGTGTTATGAACTGGTCTAGGTGACCTGAGTGACAGGTAACTCCACATTAATTTTTTTATCTTACCTTTCTTTCAGCTTTATAGTCATCAACTGTGTTACAACCGCTGCCTGTCTTAGGCCGCGTACACAGGACCGAGAAACTCGTCGGGCGAAACACATCGTTTTCCCCGTCAAGTTCCTAGTTCGGCAGTCGAAAAACCCGTCGAGCCAAATTTTTCCATTGCCCAACGAGGAAATAGAGAACATGCTCTCTTTTTTGCTCCACACGTTTTTCGACGGGTTTCTCGGCGAAAAGTGTACACACGACCGGTTTCCTCGGCAGAATACGTCTCCCATCGAGTTTCTTGCTGAATTCTGCCGAGGAAACTGGTCGTGTGTACGCGGCCTTATGCCACGTACACACGATCACTTTTTGTGATGAAAAAAACCACCGTTTTCAAAAACGTCATTTAAAATCACCGTGTGTGGGCAAAAAAATTCGAACATGCTTGAATTTTTTGTGTCGTTTTTCAAAACGTCGTTTTTTGTGTCATAAAAAGTGATGGTGTGTGGGCAAAGCGATGTTGAAAACAACGTTTTTAAAGCTGCGCATGCTCAGAGGCAAGTTATGAGACGGAGCTTCAATGGAACAGAGTGCCGTCGAACGTGGTGTACGTCACCACGCTTTGCTAGAGCATTTTGGAAAAACGATGGTGTGTATGCAACGTCGTTTTGGAAAATGAAGTTTGGAAAACGTCGTTTTGTTTCATCACTTGAAACTTCGTTTTTTTTCATCACAAAAAGTGATCGTGTGTACGTGGCATTAGAGTCTCAATGACAGAAGAGGAAGTGATGGGAGACTTCTTTAATGGGGACACATAAAATACCAATTTTAGCAGCAAAGTGTAGCGTGGTTTCATGCTCTGATTATAATAACGTTTTATCTGGTGATCTAAATATCACATGATATTACCATGCTAAATTATTTAATGTAGTCTAGTGTGATTTAATAAAAATACAGACAGTATAAAAGGACTGCCATTCTTAATAAGACCAGGCGTGTCTGGATGTACATGCTGTTTAGAACATGGTGCTTACATCATGTCTGTCAATGTAATGGTACTACTGCACCACTAATTAAATAATATATAAAGTTCAATTCAATTAGATAAAAGGTTTCCATGTGTTATGTCTATGACTCCTTAGTATCCAGATACGGATGATGATGATGCTAGACTAACTTCAGTAGATTACAAAGCCAACTGTGAGCAGGCAGGCTATTTATTGTTGAAGACACGTCTTTATTGTTGAAGACACGTTATGTCTTCTCTGCACTAAAAAACGTACCTGCCTGTTCACATTCTTCTTTAGAATGTACACTGGCCTGAGCTTTACTTAGATGTAACAACTCTTGTGCTTGGGCAGGACTTAGTCAGCCTGTGCTGCCAATCAAAACACTCAAAGAATCAACACCTACAAGAGAAGATGTTGGCACCAGAGAGGAAGAGAAAAGAAAACGGAGGGCGCACCGACCTAGTGTATTACCGTTTAAAAGGATTTTATTAAATAAATTAAAACAATAGTCATACTTACAAAAGGAGTTATGGACAGCGCTTATCAGTCAATAAAACTGGTACACAGCATCGACAAACAAACTAGGTGACAGCATGGATCAGATAGTATCAGACCAGCAAAATGGCTTACGCGTTACAGAGGCAAGCCTGCTTCATCAGAGCCTTGGTGGTCCGTAGTTACTCCCTCATAAAAGAGACCTCAGATATATATATACAGGTGAGCATGTGCGGAGGAGTCACCAGAGAGGAAGATTCGCTAAACTGGAGCTGGGTATTTACGGACTTTAGTTCAACTTTAAAGTGATGGTAAAGTGTCACAAAATGAAAGAGAAAAACATTCCCCTGTCCTAATATGCTAGTATGCAGGTATGGTTTTGTCAGGAGGACCTGGGACCACTTCTGTGTCCAGCGTTGACTCTTCCCACTGAGCTATCTGGGATGCTGGACAGCTCCCTGCCTGATCTATTGGACAATCCTATCTGATCCATTGGACAACCCTGCCTAGTGTCTTGATTGCTGTTGAACCATGAACTCCTTGCTCCTTCCATGAACTTTCTATATAAGCCTTGTCTAAGCACTTCCTCTTTGAAAGGTTATTGTGCCTTCCCAGCCAGTGCCTTGCTCTTGACTTCCCTGCTGCCGTCTGTATTTTGCTGCCACTTGTGATTGACCCTTGGCTTGTTCCTTGACTACTCTACTGCCTGATCCCAACCTGCAACTACTTGTTACCGAACTTTTGGCTAGTTTACTGACCACGCTGCTGTTTAACCCCCTAAGCGGTGATCCCGAGCGTGACTTGGGGTGTTTTTTCCATGCTATTAACGGTAACCCCAAGTCACGCTCGGGGTAGCTATGCAGAGCCTGCAGCGTGCACCGGCTTAGCTTCTCCAGGCACAAGTTACTTACCTTGTCCCTGGATCTAGTGATGCCTCTCTGCTGTGTGAGCGAGCCGTTCCTCACTCAATTCACACAGTGCCCGTGTGCCACCAAGCTCTGTTCCCTGCGACGTTACGACGCACGGGGCAGAGAATGGCGCCAAATTCAAAAAAGTAAACAAACACAATACATACAGTATACTGTAATCTTATAGATTACAGTACTGTATGTAAAAAATACACACACCCCTTGTCCCTAGTGGTCTGCCCAGTGCCCTACATGTACTTTTATAAAATAAAAACTGTTCTTTCTGCCTGAAAACTGTAGATTGTCCATAGCAACTAAAAAGTGTCCCTTTATGTCAAAAGTGGTTTTAGAGCAGCTAGAAAACAGCGATAATAAATTATAATCACTTGCAGAATTGAGCAATAGCGATTTGTGGGGAAATTCGTCATAAAAAAATAAAAGTAATGACAGCGACAATTCTGCAACTGAGCAAATTTCAGTGTTTTTGATTTGATTACATTATTGAATAATTTTTATTATAATTACATTATCATTTGTTATAATTATTTATTATATTATAATTTTATGATTTTGTGTTTCAAACTTTATCATACCCGGGATGTCTACTAGACTCTGGTTTGGTCAGATTTAAGTGAGTTATTCCTAAGAATTGCAGGCCTACAGTATAAAACGCAGAATTTCCATGCAAAATAATTGTACCGCTTTTGGTACAAAATTCCAGACATAATAATACCGCCAGGGAGGTTAATCCTTATCTGCTCATCCGCTACTGGACCCTGTCTTGCTCACACCCTGGTGGGGTAAACCCGAGGACCGTGACCTTGTACTTGCATGCCATCTCTACCATCAGGAGCTCTAGTGAACACCGGCTAGTACTTAGACTCTGCACCTCAAGTGAGCCTGTGTCATCTGGCAGAGTGATTGCCTGTATACCTATCCTGCTGGTCGTGGTAGTCCTGCAACTTCTATAGCAACTGGTCTTCAAGCCCAATGTCTGATTGTGACAGGTTTATGCTTCCCATTGAGGAAAAAATGGGGGAATCTCGCGCCAAAAAATGATTGGGGGGGGGGGGGATAATGCAATACAGTGCAAATAATAAGAGCTGCTCCCTAAATAATACAGAGTGCTGGATTATACTTTTGAACAGGTGAAATAAGGGGCGCTGAGTAGTAATATATTTTGCATAAAGTGCTTATGCGACAATAGTATATGTGAAAAATCGTAACACAACAATTAAACAACAAAGTATTAGAAACAGCAAATGTGCAATAAGCGGTGGACAATGAATTGTCTACCTAGAGTCCATATATAAAATGTGCAATATTGTGCTAATTAGCAATTGTGATCTTATAAAGTGCTCCGTGCTAAATCTTCAAAATAATTGATTCCACCTTCACCAAAGGACTACCTCAAGTGGGGATCGATGGCTCCTTACCCGATGGTGTTGACCTATTAGTTATAATAAGGTCAAGTGAGCTCAAGAATCAGCTGCTTCCCATGGAAAACTCGATTTCAGTGCAGGTTTAATAGCAGATTTCATAGAAAAAGGAAAACGGCTTCCATAGTGTAAAACGTTTTAATAAAATATAAATGCTAAAAATACAGTGCCGAGTGGCCTCTTACTTGAAGTAGTGCCCGTATCCCGGCACTGAGGCTGTGGATTTGTAGGGATATGGAGAGAGATGGTGTGGTATGCTGGTGAAGCCGGCGTGCGTTCCACCGCCGTCAGCTAGGAAACCAGGAAACCGGAAGTTGGTTAGTAGTGCGTGCCCAGGTACCGCCTCGACGTACGTTTCGTTGTTGTCGTCATCAGGAAGCGTACCTGGTGCATGCCATGGGCTACTAATATAGGTCTGTCAATCAACAAGTAGGAGGGGCAATTCAATCGAATGACAGCCTCTGTCCCGGTCACTGCAGGAACCATATATACAATTGCGATACGCAACAGCAATCTCGAATGTCAATCAAGTCAGCAGTTTTTAAAAACGTATCGAAAAGTTTGAAATACAGATTATTAAATACAAATAGGTTGTTAATTCTATTTTGTGATTTTAGACCAAAAGTCCTCATATCTTACTGATCTATTTTAGGGACTCAATATATTATAAAAATTTCTGATGAAAAAAACAACCTATTAAATCAAAAAATATAAAAATAATAAAAATAAAATATTGGCTTAAAAATATAAAATTAATAAAATTATTTTATAGTGACTATATTAATAGTCAATATTGCACCTGGATAAAACGCCGTTGGGCAATATTAATGGACATTTATCAACTCAACATTATCTTTAATTGTCAGTTAAGAAACAGTTGAGGTCCAATTCTATGTTGAGGCCCTGTGGCCTCATTGTTCTGAGGCGATGGATCCACTGGGTTTCGTTTTGGGATATTGCCTTAGTCAAATCTGTTCCACGCCAGTGTTTGGTAATTCTATCTATCCCATAAAAGTTTAATAGACTGGGGTCTCTGTTGTGATGAAGATCGAAGTGTTTTGACACACTATGGTCAGGGAACCCCTTTATAATGTTGGCCACATGTTCATTTATTCTAATTTTAAGTTCTCGATCTATCTCGAGCGGAACTAACAGTACTGTCACATGGATTGAAATTTGCCCCAAATATAAATCTCAACAAATTTGAGACTTTCATAGATGTGGAAAAATTTGTGAGGAAACTTAACATCAAAAAACATTTTTCCCAACAACCCATCTATGAACCTCAAACCAATACTACCACATTCCAACACAGTGGGCTAAAGAATAGTTCAGTCTTTAATCCAAAAAAGGGGATGCACCACCATGTGGAGGTCTTCAAACATATGGTACAAGGTAAAATCCAAGATTTGGAAATCAAACCTTCCAATATTAATTATAATCATAATCTGGTGTCAGAAGGAATCAAAGCCTTATAAAAATATAAAAACATAGTAGTACGCCCAGCCGACAAAGGCGGAGGAGTGGTTATACTCAAAAAAGCAGACTACTATGGAGAAATCCAACGTCTGTGCCGCTGACACATACTCCCTTCTCTCGGGTGACCCATTGGGTAAACTCAAATTTGAACTTGCCCTTTGGGTTAAAGATGGTTTAACACAATCTATCCTTACTGAGAAAGAAGCACAATACTTGGTCCCGAAAGTACCCCGTACACCTGTACTGTATATAGTTCCGAAAATCCACAAAAACAAACCCCACCCTCCTGGGAGGCCTATTGTTAGTGGAATAGGTTCACTTTATTCCAGGGTAGGAGAATATTTAGACATTTTTCTTCAACCCCTGGTTACCCAAGGTAAATCTTATTTGAAGGACAGTAGAGATCTTATCAAATCCTTAGCAACCTTTACAGTTTCTGAAAACATTTGGTTGGTTACGGTGGACGTCGAGTCGCTTTACACCAACATTAGCCAACCAGATGCAATTTCAGCGGTACAAGATGCATTAACATCTAAATCTTCAATACCCCCAGCCCAAATAATGTTCCTGGTCAGAGGACTCCAATTGGCCATGGGGAACAATTATTTTTGGGCCCAGGGCAACTTCTATAAGCAGATCAGAGGAGTTGCAATGGGGGCCTGATATGCACCCAGTGTGGCAAATTTGGTACTTAACAGATGGGAGGAGGAAACCATCTATAGAGATAATGTCTCGTCTTTAGTCTACTACCGTAGGTATATAGACGACATTATACTCTTATGGGAGGGGTCTCAATTTTCCTTAGATCAATTTTTAGCTAAAATTAACATCAACGAATACGGTCTCAGCTTCACCGCTGAATCCAGTAAGACCTCTATCCATTACTTGGACCTCATAATAACCAAGAAAGACAACCAAATCCACACTAAGACTTACTTTAAGCCAACCGACCGCAATGGGTATGTACCGACCTCAAGTTGCCATCATCCCAAATGGTTGGGTGCCATACCAAAGGGACAATTCATGAGACTACGCCGTAATTGTAATGATATAGCGGACTATGAACAACAGTCAGAGATACTAACCAAGAAATTTGTGGAAAAGGGCTACAGCCCAAGTAAAATACAAAAGGCCCAAAAAGAGGATTTGGGTATGGACAGGCAAACTCTATTGGAAAGTAGGACTAAACCACCAAGGAAAGAAGATGTGCCTTTCTTGTCTGGGTATCACAGACAATATAAAAATATAGAAAAAATATTCAAAGAATATTGGCTAATCTTATTAAAAGATACCGACTTGGCTAAAGTCCTACCCACACACCCTACCTTTATATACAGGAGAGCACCGGGCTTGAGAAATATGGTTGCAGTAAATGTTCCAGACCCCCCGGAAAAAACTCTCACTTTCCTTGATGGGTCCAGTTTTCATTACTGTACCCGATGCAGATCATGCAACAAAACAAATAGGCAAGGAAAAAAGGTTACTAAATTCAAATCCAGTGTAACCCAACAAGAATTTACCATCAAACCATTGATCACGTGTCATTCAAGGTATGTTACGTACGTATTGGTATATCCCTGCAACCTCCAATATGTAGGCCGGACTACTCGAGAACTTAAAATTAGAATAAATGAACATGTGGCCAACATTATAAAGGGGTTCCCTGACCATAGTGTGTCAAAACACTTTGATCTTCATCACAACAGAGACCCCAGTCTATTAACCTTTTATGGGATAGATAGAATTACCAACCACTGGCGTGGAACAGATTTGACTAAGGCAATATCCCAAAACGAAACCCAGTGGATCCATCGCCTCAGAACAATGAGGCCACAGGGCCTCAACATAGAATTGGACCTCAACTGTTTCTTAACTGACAATTAAAGATAATGTTGAGTTGATAAATGTCCATTAATATTGCCCAACGGCGTTTTATCCAGGTGCAATATTGACTATTAATATAGTCACTATAAAATAATTTTATTAATTTTATATTTTTAAGCCAATATTTTATTTTCATTATTTTTATATTTTTTGATTTAATAGGTTTTTTTTTTTCATCAGAAATGTTTATAATATATTGAGTCCCCAAAATAGATCAGTAAGATATGAGGACTTTTGGTCTAAAATCACAAAATAGAATTAACAACCTATTTGTATTTAATAATCTGTATTTCAAACTTTTCGATACGTTTTTAAAAACTGCTGACTTGATTGACATTCGAGATTGCTGTTGCGTATCGCAATTGTATATATGGTTACTGCAGTGACCGGGACAGAGGCTGTCATTCGATTGAATTGCCCCTCCTACTTGTTGATTGACAGACCTATAATAGTAGCCCATAGCGTGCACCAGGTACGCTTCCTGATGACGACAACAACGAAACGTACGTCGAGGCGATACCTGGGCACGCACTACTAACCAACTTCCGGTTTCCTGGTTTCCTAGCTGACGGCGGTGGAACGCACGCCGGCTTCACCAGCATACCACACCATCTCTCTCCATATCCCTATAAATCCACAGCCTCAGTGCCGGGATACAGGCACTACTTCAAGTAAGAGGCCATTCGGCACTGTATTTTTAGCATTTATATTTTATTAAAACGTTTTACACTATGGAAGCTGTTTTCCTTTTACTATGAAATCTGCTATTAAACCTGCACTGAAATCAAGTTTTCCATGGGAAGCAGCTGATTCTTGAGCTCACTTGACCTTATTATAACTAATAGGTCAACACCATCGGGTAAGGAGCCATCTATCCCCACTTGAGGTGGTCCTTTGGTGAAGGTGGAATCAATTATTTTGAAGATTTAGCACGGAGCACTTTATAAGATCACAATTGCTAATTAGCACAATATTGCACATTTTATATATGGACTCTAGGTAGACAATTCATTGTCCACCGCTTATTGCACATTTGCTGTATCTAATACTTTGTTGTTCAATTGTTGTGTTACGATTTTTCACATATACTATTGTCGCATAAGCACTTTATGCAAAATATATTACTACTCAGCGCCCCTTATTTCACCTGTTCAAAATTATGCTTCCCATTGCCTACTCCAGGGTGCCACTTCAGCATTTACGGGATGATCAATTATAAAAACCCATTAAAGCGGTAGTAAACACTTAAAAAAAATAGAAGCCCTCCAGTGGTCCGCTGTCAACGATGCAGATGCTTCAATCTTCACCCAGTTTTTCTTCCGGGTTTTTGGGCTGTGGCCACTTGAATGACCGAGCCGTAATGACATCAATCCAGTCTCGGCCATGACACACAGCTCTGAAGGAACGGCATTGGTATGCGCTCTTTTAGAGCGAATGCGCCAGTGGCGTCACCGGCTGCTGCTCACTAAAATATCTTTAACCACTTAAGGACCGCCTACTGCACATTTACGTCGGCAGAATGGCACGGCTGGGCACATCAACGTATATATACGTTGATTTTAGTACCCAGCCGTGGGTCGCGGGCGCGCGCCCGCGACCCTGTCCGAAGCTCCAGGACCGGGACCACAGGATTCGCGGACCCGATCGCCGCTGCAGTGCGGCGATCCGTCCCTGGAGCGGAAGAACGGGGAGAGCCGTGTGTAAACACGGCTTCCCCGTGCTTCTCTGTGGCCGTAGCATCGATCGCGTCATCCCTGTAATAGGGGGACGCGATCTATGACATTACACCTACAGCCACACCCCCCTACAGTTGTAAACACAACACATAGGTCACACATCCCCTACAGCGCCACCTGTGGTTAACTCCCAAACTGCAACTGTCATTTCCACAGTAAACAATGCAATTTAAGCGGTATCCCCGAGCGTGACTCGGGGTGGGTTTTTTCTGCTAAGAACGGTATCCCCGAGTCACGCTCGGGGTAGTGCAGAGCCTGCAGCGCGCGCTGGCTTACCTTGTTCCTGGATCCAGCGATGCATCGCTGTGTGAGCGAGCGGGTGCTCGCTCGATTCACACACGACGACGTTAGCACGGCGCCAAATTCAAAAAAGTAAACAAACACTTTACATACAGTATACTGTAATCTTATAGATTACAGTACTGTATGTAAAAAATACACACTACAACATGTTCAGTGTTCTTTCTGCCTGGAAACTGTAGATTGCCCATAGCAACAAAAGTGTCCCTTTATGTCCAGCTAGAAAACAGCGATAATAAATTTTAATCACTTGCAGAATTGAGCGATAGCCTCGTCATAAAAAAATAAAATAATGACAGCGACAATTCTGCAACTGAGCAAATTTCAGTGTTTTTGAGTTGATTACATTATTGAATATTTTTTATTATAATTACATTATAATTTGTTATAATTATTTATAGTTTTTTATTATATAAAAAATTATGATTTTGTTTTTCAAACTTTATCATAATGTCTTGTTTGGACAGATTTAAGCAAGTTATTCCTAAGAATTGCAGGCCTACAGTATAAAAATTCCCATGCAAATAATTGTACCGCTTTTGGTACGTAATTCCAGACAGAATCATACCGCCAGGGAGGTTAAATGCATTTTTTGCTGTGAAAATGACAATTGTCCCAAAAATGTGTCAAAATTGTCCGAAGTGTCTGCCATAATGTCGCAGTCACGAAAAAAATCGCTGATCGCCGCTATTAGTAGTAAAAAAAAATAATTAATAAAAATGCAATAAAACTATCCCTTATTTTGTAAACGCTATAAATTTTGCGAAAACCAACCGATAAACGCTTATTGCGATTTTTTTTTACCAAAAATAGGTAGAAGAATACGTATCGGCCTAAACTGAGGATATATATATATATATTTTTGGGGGATATTTATTATAGCAAAAAGTAAAAAATATTGCATTTTTTTTAAAATTGTCGCTCTATTTTTGTTTATAGCGCAAAAAATAAAAACCGCAGAGGTGATCAAATACCACCAAAAGAAAGCTCTATTTGTGGGGAAAAAAGGACGCTAATTTTGTTTGGGAGCCACGTCGCACGACTGCGCAATTGTCAGTTAAAACGACGCAGTGCCGAATCGCAAAAAGGGGCAAGGTCCTTTACCTGCATTTTGGTCCGGGTTTTAAGTGGTTAAATTTGCCAATTTAGGATATATTCATTTTACCTACAGGTAAGCTTTATTATAAGCTTACCTGTAGCTAAAAATCTAAATGCAGAGTTTACTACCATGAGCTTGTCCAACCACCACAATTTGGTTGATTACTAAGTTGAAACTAGCCCAAAAATGAATAGGTTCCATACAATTTATTGAAATATGAAATTGAAATTGACAGAAAGTGAAAAAACATTGTCGTAAGCGATCAGATATTTCTGCCATGTTAAAAAAATCATCAAAAGTTTGATCATTCTATAAATTTCTATGTTTTTGGACAGTTTTAGGCACGTGTGTATTCTCCACTTTCTGCCATTACACGGTTATGTACTCCAGCAAGCCAACACCGTGCTTTTATCCCCAAGGCCTCTCTTACTTTTCTGTGACTCTCAGGCCAGGTCCCTGAAATGTCCCATACTACTAGGGAAGGATCCAAGCACCCTGCTCCCTTCTCTACCAGAGGCCGCCATCACCTCTGCCAGGCTTACAGTGCCCATGCCGAAAAACGACGACTACCGTGCTCATGTGCAGGAGTGACGTCATCGCGCCCCCGGTCACTCATGTAGCGGTAGGCTGCGAACCTGGAAAGCAAGACCAGGGGAAGATGTCAGCCGTCTTAGCAGTGACATTGTGGTGCTGGAGGGCTTCGTTCTCAGGTAAGTCTATTATAATGTGCTAGTTTGCGATGCATACTAGCACATTATGACATTGCCCTGGAGGGGATTTTTGTTTTTAATTATCTGCAGTTTACAACCGCTTTAAGTAGAAGGGTCTCTCTTCCCTTTGTAATTTATTTGTGTTCTTATGATACACTTGCATGCATCCCTTTGTATCTCCAGACCAAGCAGTAGTTCTCCAATAAATAAAAATGTACTTAAGAAAATCTTCTTTACATCCATAACAGCAAGTTCAACACATAACTAGTCCTAACACTGCTGCATCATACTTGTAGTGGTATTACCCTCGGTGCCCCTATTCCCGATTTTAGCATTATAGCTCAAAAAATGATGTACAAATTGACAAAGGATTCATAATCTGTGTTCCAGGAACCCCGACCAGGTTCCTGCTGAAGGTATCTCGTAGAATGGAATGTCTTGTACATTCTGCATGGATGTGATCTCCTTACACATACACTGGCCATCAGCTCCCCTCCCAATGCTGATTGCCTGTATTTATATATTTCCAAATCTGAACCACGTGAGCACTGGAGATCCACATGACTCAACAGAAAAAGAAGACTCAAAAAATAAATAAATAAATAGAAAAATACATAATAGTTTTTGTAGGGACCTGCCTAGTGTCTACACATGCATTTAAGCAAGGTGCTCAGAATGTGTCTCAACAGTCTCTCAAGCATGGACATCATTCATTTTCCATGGCTCATGATCAATGACTACAGGAAAAGGCCTAAAACAAGAGACACCCTCACTGGTACCGATGGGAACATTTTTAATGCTTTTAAGAGTATTTTTTTCACAGCATTTTTAGAAACCCATAAAACATAAAATAAACTCCTACCCTCCGAGTCCTTCATCCTGAGCCAGAAGAACTGTAATGGGTATCAATTTGCATATTTATTGGGCATTTACGGGTGTCTGCAAAGATTTATGAATGTTCTGAGAGAGCTTATGAAACACTGCTGAATGCTTAGAAAATGTTATAGGAGTCTCAAACGCTTTTCATAGAACTTTCATTTGAATATCTTCAAATATCCAGGCTTACTGTGAATGCTTAAAGCAAATGTAAAACCTTACTGAATGACAATTTAGCTTGCTAGAACAATTGTGTAAAACTATTTCAATAATTTTTTATTTTATGTTATATTCTATACTCGAGTATAAGCCGACCCGAATATAAACCGAGGCACCTAGTTTTACCACACAAAAATGGGAGTATAAGCCTAGGATGTCCATCTGCATGCCTCACTTCCCCTTACTGTGTACATGTGCATGCCTTACTGTGCCTCACTGTGCCCATGCCTCGCTGTGTCCATGCCTCACTGTGCCCATGCCTCACTGTGTCCATGACTAGACTGACGTTTAACATGGGAGCCTATGGAAGGGGTGCCCAGGTACCAGGTCCCCAAAATCACCAGAGAAATTACAGTTTAACATGGGAGTCTATGGAAGGGGTGCCCAGGTTTTTAAAAATCAGTGCTCCCCAGCCGTAGGTCCCCCAGACAACAAACTTTGCACAGTTGTAAAGAAAGAGTGGAGCGACATGTGTGCCAAGGTTGGGGTCCAGGGGACCTATGCCGTCTGGCACCGAGTCCCTAAATTCCAGGAGATCAGGCGCAAAAGGTGACTCGAGTATAAGCCGAGGGGGGCATTTTTAGCTTATACTCGAGTATTTACGGTATATAAGCTGCTGTTTTCAACTTTTTTCATTCTTTATTTCATATCAGCACTGTTAATCTCCTGCAGGCTCATTGCAGCCACATTATTTTGGCATGCACTCCAGCAACTGCAGGGTGTCATTTCTTATTGCAGATTTTCAGATGGTGACAACAGTAAATCAGGCCTGTGCAACAAGCTTTATAGTCTTGTAGTGGGATGAAAGGCCCTATTCTTTGGTCCAATAGTTAGCCTTGGTGTAGTACCATAGGGAACCACTGTATAAGCCCAAATCTTGTGATTCAATCCCCAGTGGATGGTCTATTTCAGGGATAGAACTGCCTGTGTGCCCAGATGCTCTCCTGCTAAAAATATATACCAATAGAGCATGGTTGGTTGACATGAATCCTCCACAGGACCACTTCCCTTCTGCTGCAAGACTTGCAGTGGACTGATATGTAGGCTTGGATAGCCATAAGCAGGCATTCTTCCCTGGGGGAACATATGGACTGCTCCTGGTTGGGAGGTAAGGCAATCTCCATGCAATCACTCATTTGAGAGCGGGACTGGGATACGTTCTGCTTTGCGGTAATGGTGCAAGTCTCTCTTCCTCTAAAGAGCTATATACAGTTGTATTGTTAATGTACTGTCATTGCTTGGAATGACTGTTGTTATGTTTAAGTACGTAAAGTTATTAATTTACTGTCTCGACCCTTTATTATTCTGTGTAATGGGTATAGCAATAATCCCTGGAAGGGCTGCTGGAAATAGACCAGGACTGCCTTACCTCTTCAGAGGCCAGGGCCAGAGATAAGTTTCAGAGTACATCGGCAAACAAAGGCTCAGTATAGGGGTGTCTTTGTAAGATTTATTGTAGTATTTGAAAGAGGCAGGTAGAGAGATGAAGTTTCAGGATACTTCAAAACACATGCAGGTATTAGAAGACAGATTGTCAAGCAAAGACCTTCTTAAGTATTGCTTGAGGTAGAAGAGACAGCCAGCTAGTCTGAGACTTTGTAAGAACACTCACAGTTCTTGCAGCAGCCTCTGACATTTAACCCAGAAGCCACAGGCACACCTCGAGTTCCAGGCAAAGGTCCTATTAACAATGTCCAGATATGGCTTCCAACCAGCTTCCATGCAAGCAGTGGTGGCCCGTCCATAGGGGGCGCATGCCCCCCCCCCCCCCCCCCCAGGCAGTCACAAAAAATAAAATAAAAATGTGCACTGTGTTTGGCACCAGACAAACACAGACAAACACAGAAGCGTGACGTCTCTGCAATCCCGTGATTGTAGACGTGATGCTTAATTTGCCCGTTTCAGCCCTCCCTATGGTGCAATCGGTGGCGCCATATTGCTCATAAAATGTAACCATATTACTACGCTTAGAGGCGCCTCTCTTTTATTTTATATTCAGTTGTGACACAATGCTACTTGTATATCAAGACATCGCTTCTATATCAAGTCAAAATGTATTAAAAAATTTAGCTTGTCTTGCAAAACGCTCTCAAACCAAGTTATTCTCAAACCAAGGTTTTACTGTATGTGCATGAGCCCTACGTAAACGCACACAGAGGTGCATACAGCAGTCTGCAGTCCCGCATCTATGCAATTCTAAGGACTCGTATACAATTGCATTATTCCTCTGAAGAGTGATGTCACCTTCTCACCACTTCTTTTAACCCCTAAACGCCAAGACCACACCCTTACAAGCACGTGTATTGCAGGGGATTGTTTTTGGCATGATCCTATTCACTGAATGAGTTGCGTTTAGCAGGCTGTACTGCCCATCCCGCATGACAAGTAGTATAATTTTTGCATGTGTATACATGCCTTTGCAGTTTTGGAGGGGGCTTGGGGTAGCAGTAAAAATGTGACTCAACTCAACTTTTTTTAAATAACAAACATGTCATACTTATCTCCACTGTGCAGCTCGTTTTGCACAGAGTGGCCTCGAGCCTCATCTTGTGGGGTCCCTCTGTCTCGGCTCCTCTCCGCTTCTGGTAACCCCCCTGGGAAGCGCTCACCCAAGGGGGTTAACTTGCGGCAGCCGCCGACTACAGGACTCAGCCCCGCCCCCCGGCCCTCACATCATTGGAGTTGATTGACAGCAGCGCGAGCCAATGGCTGCGCTGCTATCAATCTATCCAATTGAAGAGCCGAGAAGCAAGCGTGCTCTCGACGTGGGACTTTCGATGGCTCAGGTAAGTAAATGGGGCTCCGGTGGGAGCGGCAAGTAGTGTATTTTTTTTACCTTAACCCCCCTGCCGGTAAACCCGAGCGCAACTCGGGTTGGATTTTTCAGGTAAATAGCGATATCCACGAGTTGCGCTCGGGGTCAATATGCAGAGCCTGCAGTGCGCGCTGGCTTACCTTGGATCCAGGCGGGGTACTGTACTTACCTTGTCCCTGGATCCAGCGATGCATCCCCGCTGTGTGAGCGAGTGGCGTCCTCCATTCGACTCACACAGTGCCCGCGCGCCGCCGATCTCCGTTCCCTGCGACGTAACGGCGCACGGGGGCGGAGACCGGCGGCAAATTCAAAAACGTAAACAAACACGTTACATACAGAATACTGTAATCTTATAGATTACAGTACTGTATGTAAAAAGTACACACCCCCCCTGTCCCTAGTGGTCTGCCCAGTGCCCTGCATGTTCTTTTACATAATAAAAACATTTTTTTTGTGCCTGCAAACTGTAGATTGTCCATAGCAACCAAAAGTGTCCCTTTATGTCAAAAGTGATTTTAGAGCAGCTAGAAAACAGCGATAATAAATGATAATCACTTGCAGAATTGAGCGATAGCGATTTGTGGGAAAATTCGTCATAAAAAAATAAAAGTAATGACAGCGACAATTCTGCAACTCATCAAATTTCAGTGATTTTGATTTGATTACATTAGTGAATAATTTTTATTATAATTACATTATTTGTTATAATTATTTGTTATAATTATTTATAGTTATTTATTATATTATAATTTTATGATTTTGTGTTTCAAACTTTATCATACCCGGGATGTCTACTAGACTCTGGTTTGGACAAATTTAAGCGAGTTATTCCTAAAAATTGCAGGCCTACAGTATAAAACGCAGAATTTCCATGCAAAATAATTGTACCGCTTTTGGTACGTAATTCCAGACAGAATCATACCGCCAGGGAGGTTAATGCATAGGATTCATTAACCACTTAAGACCCGGACTAAAATGCAGGTAAAGGACCAGGCCCCTTTTTGCGATTCGGCACTGCATCGCTTTAACTGACAATTGCGCGGTCGTGCGACGTAGCTCCCAAACAAAATTTGCGTTCTTTTCTTCCCACAAATAGAGCTTTCTTTTCGTGGTATTTGATCGCCTCTGCGATTTTTATTTTTTGCGCTATATACAAAAATAGAGCGACATTTTTGAAAAAAAAACAATATTTTTTACTTTTTGTTATAAGAAAAATCAAATAAACGAAATTTTAGTCAAACATTTAGGCCAAAATGTATTTAGCCACATGTCTTTAGTAAAAAAAAAAATTGCAATAAAAAAAAATAGCTACCTAGCGGGAACAGCGACACTAATACAGCGATCAGAAAAATGAACGTTTAGTGACGCTGGCAATCGGGAGTGAAAGGGTTAACTAGGGCGGTGATCAAGGGGTTAAAACTTTATTAGGGGGGGTATGGGGGCTACCCTGGACCTAACACTAACTGCCTGTCACACTGACACTGTAATAGAACTACTAAAGACTCTGATTAAATAATTAATTTCCTGACATACTCAGGGAAGGCTGGCATTGTCTTACTGCAATAAAGAAAAAGACCAGGATGGTTCTCAGTAGAGGGGAAAAAGAAAAATGAATGGCTGGAGCCCAGCCAGCTTCTGTTTTTTCTTTCTCGTACATCACGGGACACAGAGCGGCATATTCATTACTATATGGGTTATATGGAATACCTTCAGGTGTGGACACTGGCAATCTCAAACAAACAGGAAGTCCCTCCCTATATAACCCCCTCCCCTAGAGGGAGTCCCTCAGTTTTTTCGCCAGTGTCTTAGGTGTTGGTCACGGAATAGCTTTGCTCCACATCCTTGGGATTAAGGGCGGGCTAACCGGATCTGTCCAAGGAGCCTCAGTGCCAAAGTGGACAGTACCCGGGCCCCAAACCGTGGGGTTTTGCCTATAATGCTCCTCTTTGGAGGGCTGGACCCTGGGCCCAGGACTTGGAGTTTGTAAAGACCATAAGTTCCTGTTTGCCAGGGTGCTATATAGGTCCAGGACAGTGGGTACCTTCATAGGACCCCAGGGCCTGAAGGTCTACTACGCTACCCACGGAGATGGGAGAAGATTGGACCGTTTTTGCAAAACGTCCTGCGGCATGGAGCAGGTAAGAGGGGAGCCTGCGGGACTTGGTTCGACAGCAGGCTCTCCAGGGGAGATCCTAAGGGGGGTAGCCTGAGTATGCTCTGCATTGGCACCATGGTCACTATGTCTGATAGACAGGATGCCCTGAAATGTTTCCCCCCATAACTTGATCCCCCTACCTATTTATGTATGTTTGCTAGCTACCTGCTGCTCGCTGGTTGAAGATCTTTTAAAAAAAAAAAAAGATCTGTCTAGGCTAAAGGGACTCCTTAGGGGCCTGTGTTAGCCTTACCTTGCCGGGATTCAAATCTGCCGCCTGATGCGTCCTCCAACCTGCATTCCTGGGCTCCAGAGTGCGTCTCCTCCTGGGCTCTCCTCCCCCGACAGTCGCGCGCGCGCGCGCGTGCACGCGCGCATGCATATAGAAAATGTTCGCGCCGTTCGGGAGGGGGGGGGGGGGCGGGGAGTGTGACTGCATGGTAGAGTGGGCGTGCCTTTAATGGCTGTTATACACAGCAGGCGCGTTCTTAGCTCAGTTCAGAGCTGAGCTGGAGAGAGAGAGGACGTAGAGCTGGCAGCACAGTGACTCCCGGTGGCGAGAAGGGGTACTACATACTGGAGTCAGCTCCAATACTTTTTGTTAAGCCAAAATCCCCTTGGCAACAGGTTGAATGCTGGCAAACATGTTGGGGGTGGGGCTGTATGTGGTGAATAATATATAAAAGAAAACATACTGAGCCCCACCGGGTTTGGGGCATTAGTGATCCTATTTTCCCCTAAACCTTATTTTTTTTTGTACTCCTGGCTATAACAGTCTGTTGTTGTAAGCGGAGTCCTTCGGTTTGGTATTATGGCTTCCAAGGGTTCAGGATCAAAACAAAAAAATAAATAAATAAAATAAAATAAAGATAAAGAGAAAAGGCAAAGACAAAGTGGTTCCTCCTCTGGTTCTGATAATATGCCAATACTTTCCCCACAGGTTATTCCTATAGGGGTCACCCTGGATAAGCCATTAAGGGGGTCTGGTGCTGAGGCTGGCCCAGGTCGGCCCAACCCTGTGTTATCACAGAGGAGATGCTAGCCGTCACCCTAGGGGGGCTAGAGAAAAGAGGTTAACAGCTATAATCGCTGGCTCTTTTTCTGGCAAGAAGCGGACTAGATCCCCATCGCCAAAAGGGACAGAACCTAGAGGATCTACCACTGTAGAATCATTTTCAGCCTCCCAGGCGGAGAGTCTGTGGGTCCAGTCTTTGACAGACATGGTCCGCTTGTCATTCAAGTTGCCATTTCCAGAGCCTCAGGTTCCTGCGGTATCCTCTTTGGGTTCTTTTAAAAACGCCTTTAAGCAACGCAGCTTTTCTGGCCCATCCTCTGTTAGAGGAATTGGTTTTTCCAGGATTGGGACGACCGGACAGAATTTTTTCTGCCGCCTAAAGCTGACGAGAGGGTAGTCTTTATGCACGTCTGCCAGGAAATATTTGTGCTTGCAGGCACTCTTTCCCCTGACCAAGTGCCCTTTAAAAGGGGCCCGGATGGCTCAGTTGGTAGAGCATCGGACTTTTGATCTGAGGGTCCAGGGTTCAGGTCCCGGTTCGGGCACTGCTTTTCAACTACCCGTGAGGTCCTTGAGGCCGCATCTCCCGGAAAGCGCCCGATCTCGTCTGATCTCGGAGGCTAAGCAGGGTAGGGCCTGGTTAGTGCCTGGATGGGAGACCACCTGGAAGGTTTTCTGTTATTTACCCTATGGAAAAGACATTTTTCTAAAGAAAGGGGGCGCTCCCAACGGTGGACGCAGCCATCTCATGGGTGAATAAATCATTAACTGGCCTAAGGGGAAACATACAAATGTTTAAGGTCCCGGTCGATAAACGTTTAGAGACACTTTTTCCAGCATCCCTGGCTACAGCCAGCAGTGGCTACAATTGGAGTTTTTTTCAGGCATTAAGGAACCAGACAAAACAGATGCTTAGACATCCCTGCCCAATAGGCAGAGGAGTTATTGGATATTCCCAGAGCTCTGTGCTTTGCGGTAGAGGCTATAAAAAGACTCCATCCAGCAGGCGTCTCGTTGTCACTATTTTTAGTGCATAGGAGAAGGCTCTTTTGGTTGAAGAACTGGGCGGCCGAGCCCCATGTAAAAGACTGCTGGCAGGTTTGCCCTTCCATGGAAAGATCTGGATAAATACATTCAGACTGTTTCAAGTGGCAAAAGTACCCTTTTACCAGTCAAAGGAAGTTCCGGGGTCCTGCGTTTAAAAGGGGCAGCTCCCCCCGGTTCCAGGGCCCTCAAATTTCAGGCAGTACGGTCCTCCTGCGCGATCAAACTTTTAACAATGGATCGCAAGGACAGGCCTCTGGGGATCGGTCCCCGACAGAGGGGGTCCGATCATCTGTGGCCGCAGGCTACAGATTAGAATTTCTAAAATTTCCTCCACAAGGAAGGCCTCAATGCGGGCAGCATTGGATCACCTGCTTTACCAGGGCATAATGGTAGAGGTACCAGCCCAAGAACAGGGGCTAGGTTTCTATTCCAATCTGTTTGTCATACCAAGGCTCATCGGCAATGTCAGACCAATTTTGGACCTAAAAGGTTTAAATGCTTACCTAAGGGTTCGCTCTTTCCGGATAGAATCCGTTTGGCCAGCAGCCGCCACACTCCAGAAGGATCGGGCTTCTATAGACATAAAGGAGGGTTACCTTCATGTACCAGGTCTTTCAGCCACATCAAATATTTTTGTTTTTACGCTTCGCAGTGATACAGCGTCACTTCCAATTTGTGGCGCCCCCCTTCGGGCTGGCTACGGCCCCCGGGTATTCACGAAGGTCCTAGCTCCTATTCTAGTCAGTCCAAAGGATCCAAGGGATCTCGGTCCTAGCATACCTGGACGACCTCTTAATCATAAAATCACTCGCTTCCTTGGTGGAATGCGTAGTAGCCCTCATGGTTCAGTACCTCGAGAGGTTCGGCTGAGTCCTAAACCGGGGAAAGATCAGCATTTCAACCTACAAAGCAGTTGGAATATCTCGGCACGAGATTAGACACAGAACAGAAGATGGATGTTCCTGCCCCTGGTAAAGGTCGAAGCTATCAAGAGATTGATTCAGTTGGTTCTAAGCAAAAAAGAGCCAACTATTCGCCTATGTAGGCGATGGCCATGTTCGAGGCGATACCACACGCTTCCACGCTCGTGTCCTACAGGCAGCAATTCTAGCAGCTTGGTTCTGCCCAGTGGTCTGGAAGGCTGGAGAGCGGTCTTGAACAAGTTCACTCGCCAAGGAACTTGGGCAGAGGCGGAGAGGCAGCTGCCCATCAAGGTCTGGGAGTTCTGAGCGGCTCAGCTAGCCCTCCTGGCATAGACATCCAGATTACAGGGGTCCTCGGTGAGAAGTCATTCAGACAAGGCCACAGCGGTGGCATATAGGTGAACCACCAAGGGGGAACCAAGAGTCAAGCCACTCAGAGTGAGAGGAGCTTGGTTTTTCGGTGGGCAGAGGTTTATGTACCCTGCATATCGGCGACATTCATTCCCGAGGTGGACAACCTGCAGGCGTACTTCCTAAGTCGCCAAACCCTGTCACCGGGGGAGTGGTCTCTGCATCCACAAGTTTTTTCAGACAATCTGCCAGAAGTGGGGAGTGCCAGACGTGGAGGTCATGGCATCAGGATTCAACAAGAAGCTAGACAGGTTCATGTCTCGAACGAGGGACCCTATGGCCTGCGGAACCGATGTGTTGGTTTGCCCTTGGCATCAATCATAACTGCTATATGCATTTCCCCCACTGCAGTTACTACCCCGCCTGCGGCGCAGGATCATACCACAGGCTGGTTATCCTGGTAGCCCCAGCTTGGTACCGGAGGGCATGGTACTCACTAGTCCTGAAATTGGCAGCGGGAGGCCCTTGGACTCTTCCTCTAGGGCCAGACCTACTCTCACAAGGCCCGATCCTCCACCCTGCATTACGGCGTCTAAATTTGACGGCCTGGCGGCTGAATCCCTGATTCTCAGGGGTAGAGGTCTGTCTAGGCAGGTAATCCCTACCCTCATTGAGGCTAGAAAGCCGGCCTCCAGGGTAATTTTGTTACAGGGTTTGGAGGGCCTACGTAGGCTGGTGTGAGGCTAAGAGATGGGTTTCCCGCAAGTATACCATTGATAGAGTATTACGTTTCCTCCAGCTAGGAGTGGATAAAGGCCTGGCATTAAGCACGATCTAGGGACAGATTTCAGCCTTATCAGTGTGATTTCAGAGGCCGCTGGCCGCCCACTCGCTGGTTAAGATCTTCGTACAGGGAGTCTTACGTGTTAATCCTCCGGTCAAATCACCACTTTGTCCATGGGACTTAAATCTTGTTCTGTCAACTCTACAGAAACAACCCCTTGAGCCGTTGGCTGAGGTACCTTGGTTTTACTGACTAGAAAGTCGGTATTTCTGATCACCATAGTTTCGGCCAGGAGAGTATCGGAATTGGCAGCCTTATCTTGTAAGGAACCATATCTCATTTTACATGAGGATAGGGCGGGGTTCCGTCCTCATTCTTCCTTTCTACCAAAGGTTATATCCAGTTTCCACCTGAACCAGGATGTGGTACTTCCATCCTTCTTCCAAAACCCACCTCTAGAAAGCAGGGGTTGCTGCATACGTTGGATATTGTCAGGGCCATAAAGGCCTATCTTAAAGCTACAGAGAAGGTTCGGAAAACAGATGTGGTGTTCGTTTTACCGGAAGGGCCCAAGATGGGTCAGGCAGCTGCTTGATCCACCATCGCAAGATGGATTAAACAATTAATCGTTCAGGCCTGCGGTTTGAAGAGGTTGCCTCCTCCTTTGTCGGCAAAGGCCCATTCTACCAGGGCCATGGGCACCTCCTGGGCAGCACATCATCATCAGATCTCTATGGCTCGAATATGCAAGGCAGCAACGTGGTCGTCAGTCCACATGTTTACAAAATTTTATCAAATGGACGTAAGAAGGAATGCGGATACAGCCTTTGGGCAGTCAGTACTACAGGCCGCGATTCAAGCTCCTCAGGATCTGAGGGGGCTCCCTTGATTTGATTTGAGATTTACATTTCTCGTTTAAGTTGGATTTACTAGTATTTGAGTATACCTCTAAATGAAATCCTTCTTTGGAAGATGTCTCCCTCCCCTCATTAAAGCATTGCTTTCGGACATCCCATATAGTAATGAATATGCCGCTCTGTGTCCCGTGATGTACGAGAAAGAAAAAGGGATTTTTAAATACAGCTTACCTGTAAAATCCTTTTCTTGGAGTACATCACGGGACACAGAGCTCCCACCCCTCTTTTTGGGAACATTTTGGGAGGCATACTGCTTGCTACAAAACTGAGGGACTCCCTCTAGGGGAGGGGGTTATATAGGGAGGGACTTCCTGTTTGTTTGAGATTGCCAGTGTCCACACCTGAAGGTACTCCATATAACCCATATAGTAATGAATATGCCGCTCTGTGTCCCGTGATGTACTCCAAGAAAAGGATTTTACAGGTAAGCTGTATTTAAAAATCCCTTTATTAAACAACACAAAATCTAATCATTGGTTGACATGATACAGATACACACCCTCACATGATAAAAACACACCCAGTTCCCTCCCATCCAACCACTGGCACACCCCACATACGCTCACTCAAGAACATGTGCTCTTTAATGCTTTGTTTAAGGTACTTATAAGGGGATCCTTATCCAGGATTCCAAGGGTCTGACGTATAACATGTGGGACAGTCCAAGATGCAAGGGGAGGTTCATGTTTAGAAAAAAAATGTCCTTGTTTTAAATCATCCTTTCAGTTGGTTCCTTATTTGGCAAATATTGAACAGTCCAGCATAGCTTCTCTTGATTGCAGACAGGAAGTTGGGGGAGGGAAGAATGGTTGTTGGCTTTCTCTTACAGACTTTCTTCACAGATGGGGGATGGGACGGACACATTTGTAACATGAGGGTAAATTGAGAGGAAATGGCTTTTTTGAACAAACAGCTCTCCTTTTTATAACACATCTTTTATATATATCATCAAGGAAAAATAAAGACGTATTGTGGTTCACAATCTCACACGTGCATATATATATATATATATATATATATATATATATAAAAAAGATATATAAAAAAGATTATATAAAAGAATATAAAAACTTAAAGGAATATAATGGGGAAACACATCAGTGGTTCTAATAAAAAATTAGCTTCAACTTATCAAATATAGTATTTTAAAATAATTCCACCACAACACTAAATACAGTAATCATACATATATGATTACTGTATTCAGTGACACTGTGACAGGGGGGGTGATCGCAAGGGGTTAATGTGCCTATGTGTAGTGTGTGTCAGTGTAGTGTTGTGCAGACTTACTGTGAGATGTGATCTCTCCTCAGCGGCGGTTGAAAATACCGCCGAGGGGAGAGATCACATCACTTCCCTCTTCCTGTGTTTACACAGGAGGAGGAAGTGACATGGCGGGAGCACGCAGATTGGCTGGGAGCGATCCAGAGGGGGCGGACAAAAACGAATAGCCGCCCCCTCATCCCGGATCGCTTGCCCAGCAAACCGGACCGCTGCATGTACTAGGGGGGGGGTCCCGATCGGACCCCCAACCCACGGCAAGGCAGGCACGTATATATACGTTGATGTGCCTGCCTGTGCCATTCTGCTGATGTAAATGTACATGCGGCGGTCCGCAAGCAGTTAAGGTGAAAAAACATGAAAGTTTACAACCCCCTTTAACAAACAAAGCTCCGGCACTCCAGCAAGTGCCTCCACACCTATTGATATAGTTATTCCATGTGTATCTCCATCACCCTTAAATCAAAAAACTTCCTTCCCTCCTTGTAGTTTCTTTCTTCAGAAGTCACATATTTTTTATGGTTTTATATTTGCTCCTAACAGCTCAGCCTTACTTTCGCTCTTTGCAACAACATAACATTGTAAAAACTGTGTTTGGAAAGGCCTGCCTGGAACATCAAAACTTAGACAGTAATAATTTGGAAAACCCAGCTGGCTCGTAAATGCTTTCATCCACAAGTACCACTCAATCATAGTTACTTCAAGCCTATAATAAGTGGCACACATGCTGTCCACCCACACAGTCACTGAAACTCTAAATACAGTATTTAAACCCAAATATTCTGAAAAGGGGAGAAGATCGGTCAACAGAAAATAACGTATTACAAATTAAAGAAAAAAAACACAAACAGAGGATTTCACGCTAATTAAAGGGGTCCTCCGGCAAAACCCTGTATTTGTGTGATAACCCCTCTAGTCCCAATGTGTATGCCTAAGCTGTGTTTTGTAACCCCCTGTAGATCAGTTGATGGACAAGCAAAGGCTGCCTTCCAATCAGCTCAGTTGCAAGCAATTTCGTGGCCTAAGTTGACTTTCAAACATCCCCCAGTTGTCAGTCTGGTAAGGATGAGCAACGCCTGAACTGCAGGGGTCTCCAGCTGCTCTGCAAGCTGGATGGCAGGGCTGCTTTTTCTTCCAAATGAAATACTTTCATTTCAGTAAGTTCTTATACAAATGTGACAATAACTTTGTGCTTTAGAAAAGATATTTACAGGAAAATCTGATTCCCCTATTAGCCTAAAGCAGAACGCCTATAAAAAAAAAAAAAGATAAAATAAAAGAACCTTGCACTTCATTACTTACTGTTGCTCTGGAGCTGTCTTGAGCAATACTTTTTTCCACCACTAGATGTACAATGGCCGGATTCACATACATCGGCGCATATTTATGCCGCCGTAGTGTATCTTTTACGCTACGCCGGTGCAGCGCGGAGCGGCAAGCATGGAATTCCCAAAGCAAATGCTCCTAACTCTGCGTCGGCGTAGCGTATATTTCGTTGGCGTAAGCGGAAGTGGGCATGATCCATGTTAATGAAGCGTGACCCCATGCAAATGATGGGCCGGGCGCCAGACAAGTACTTAAAATGAACTGCGCATGTGTCGGGACATGGACGTATCCCCGTGCGCATGCGTACAACCACGTCGGAACAACTGCCTAAGATACACCGGATCACTGTGTACGCCGTGAATGTAACCTACGCCCAGCCAGACCCACGTCGGCCCATATTCACAGACGTCCAACGTAAAATACGTAGGCTTGTGTTCCCTGGTCCATACCTTTGCATGGGTTGCGCCTCATCTATGGGGAATAACTTTACGCCGAACGTAAAACTTACGCAAACCGTGCAAATCATGTGCCGGGCGCAAGTACGTTTGTGAATCGGCGTATCTCCCTCATTTGCATATTTGAATTGAAAATCAATGGGAGCGCCACATGCGTCCAGCATAAATATGCGCCCACTCTACACCGGCGTAGGCAAGTTACGTCGGTGGGATGAAGTCTGTTTTTAGGCGTATCTAAGTTTGCGGGTTCGGCGCACAGATACGACGCCGCATATTTGTACTTACACAGCGTATCTGAAGATATGTCTGCGTAAGTGCTTTGTGAATCTGGGCCATTGTGTTCAAAGTTGAAATACAAAGAGCATCCTTCAGCCCACTTCCTCTGAGCCCAGGCTGGCATGGACCTGCCTTCAGCCTGTGATAGGACAGTGAAGGAGAAGCAGCATGATGATGACCTTTTGGGCTCATATAATCAGGTATTTAGATGCCACATATAGATGGCACGTTGACAACAGCATATAGTTTTTGTCTAAATATAGCACTATAGGAATCAATGAGGCCAAAGAGAACAGGAAACAACAAAGGGAACAGGATACTTTTTTAAGACAAATACATGGCACAATAGACGCATATTAGGAATATTAAATTAGCTAACATTCTTTATTGAATACAGAAATGCATACCGTACTTTATGTCTTTTATATCTGCCTGGGGTTAAGTTTACAACCAAAGCATGGCAAAGCCTCAGGTTTGCTTTAAAGAGGAACTGCAGTCTGCTCACATTATATTATTGTAATAAAAACATCTTTGCCATTCTGAAGCTTTCCCGCAACCACTTTGTATATTATTTTATATATACTGTGATTCTGTACTTGCCAAATATACTACAGAAATCTCCCTCCACGTAGTCTGGCTGCATCCATTTTAACTGTGGGCAGCTGAAGCTGCTGTCTGTTCAGTTCCTGGATTTACACTTAGTTACACCTCCAGCTTTGCAGCTCTGCAGCTCTCATTTGCCCTCTTATGACTTACCCCCCTCCCTTCCTGGCAAACTAGCATGAGAGTGAGAGAGAGAGAGAGAGAGAGAGAGAGAGAGAGAGAGAGCTGTGCATGATGTCATAAGCCTAGGCCAATGACCAGACAAGAAAGAGGAAGTGGGCTGTATAAGGTACTTACCTTCTTTATGTCACCTTAATCCCTTAATTATCAGTTGTTGAACACATGTGTACTGTGTTCTATTAAGCAAAATGCTTCTCGACTTGATCATTGGTGTGCAGGTTTTCCATTGTAATTTTATTTGTCTACAGTATGTAGCACCCTCCTAGCATAGAATTCTAGGTAAATTCATCTTTTAGCTTCTTCTGTAATCAAGGGAGCAGTGATTGTTTGTCTTGGTCTGTTCTGGGTGTCACATGATAGGATTTTCATTGTTTCCCTCTGAACCTGGAAGTTAATAAAGGGAATTTCAACATGAATATTTATCATGCTCTAGCCGGTCTCTGGAAAGAAGTGTCTGGAAGGGGGGCTGGAGAGGTGATAATCCTAGGCTGCGTACACATGATCAAATCTGTCTGCTGGAAACGGTCTGCCAGACCGTTTCAGCAGAGAGATTCGATCGTGTGTACGGGCAAACAGGCGGATTTGGCCAGCCGACAGATTTCAAAGCATATCTGCTCACACATGCGTCAAATGGATTCGACGCATGCTCGGAAGTGTTTTACTTCCAGGTGCGGTGACGTGGCGGCGTCAACGTCACCGCCACGTCACCGACACGTCAGCGCGCTGTCTACCGGCGGGGATTTTGGTTTGATCGTGTGTACACGATCAAATCAATACATCCCAGCAGACAGATCTGTTCAAATCGGTCTGTCCGACCGATTTGAACAGATCTATTTGCTTGTGTGGGCCTTATAGGTAAAAGAGTCTGAAGCACTGGAGAGCTGGGTTTCTTCTCCCCAGGAGGATTTCAAAGCTTTAGGGGCTGCTTCCCCCTAGGCAGACAATGGACTTTGTAGCGGCTCTGGAGGCATCAGCATTGTCAGGGCTGCGGGCCTGAAAGGATCCTCTTAGACGATGGATGCAGGACCTTACAACAAGGAATCTAGTCTGTAGAAGGACTGTCTCACTCACTGGGCCATGTCCAAAGGAGGCTGGAAGGTGGCAGCTGTCGTGGAGACTTGTGAGTGAAGACCCTAAATTGAGCCCCGGATTGTATAGTGTTTTGGAAAGCGCATCAGCTACTAATACTTGTGCTGTGGTGAAAGGCAACAAGATACCAAAGATCCTTGTCTCATGGTCTTCATCTATGAGGCCTTAGGCTGTCCAATATTGTTACCAATGAGTTCACTTAAAGGTTACCTAGTTAGGAGAAGATATTTGCAATTTCTGTAATTGTATTTTGAGTCAGTACTAGACGACACCCAGTGCTATCAGTTCTCAGCCTTAAAGGTCTTCAATAAATCCTAAAAAGACATCCCCTATACAGAGTTATCTGTGATCAGGACAGGCAGTGGCTGAGCAGGGAGCGGAGTGGAGTCTTGAGAGGAAACTGCTTTCTGAGGGACTCCGTAGGTGTCAGAGAGCTAACAGCTGTCCAATCAGACGCTTCAACTTCTGGTGACCTCTGGCAGCCATCTTTTTTTTTTTTTTTTGAAATATTTTTATTGGAGTTTGTACAGTAAAATAAGATGACGTAACGCGAACAAATAATACAAAGACAATGTATACAAAACCATGTACATGGGAAAGCATTATACATATCGGATCACAGAGAGATATGGAAAGGGTAGTGAAAGCTTGAAACAGAAGAAAATAACCATACAATCAGAAAATAAAAATAAAAATAGAAATAAAAATATAACCACAAAGAAAATATAGAGAGAGAGAGAAAAAGTAGAAAACCAGAAGCAGGAATTGAAAAGAGAACAAAACAGAGCTATAAAACCACTATTACCTGTGTATCACAATTACACCTACAGGGGTTGCGGATATACAACCTTGTGTTAGTGTCAGCTTAAGTTACAATCGGTGCGATAGGACATATAAACTGGCAGGTGACGGATCATTAGGCGTAATGCACTGTGGAGGGCATGAAATATGGTAGGAACGCTAAGGGGCTTGTATCTATGGTTGCTAGGTTCATGGTGGCAGAAGGGCCGAGGGGTCCGACAGATTCACCAGTTTAAGGATACCCAAGGAGTTTGCAAGGTCCCTATGGAGATACCATTCGGTGTATCGGAACGGATGCATGAGAGTTTGTAGTTCCGTTTGGTCAAACGTGTGTTCCATGAACTTCCGCCATCTCATAAAGAACCGTGGGGTAGAGCGAAAGTTCAAGACAATGGTATCCAGTCTCTCTAAATAGAAAAGCGACGAGAGGGCCTTTCTGACCGCCGGTAGATTCGGCGGACTTGGGCTGATCCAATGAGACATGATAGTCCTACGGGCCACTAGGAGGCATAGGTGAGCCCATTGGGGGGTGGGAAGCGAGCCTCCAGTTATTGCGGGAGCAAGGGGAGGCGGCGGTTCGGACCCAAATAGGCATATTAGGTAGTCCCTCGGGATCAGTGTGTCAGTAACTTCATTTACATAGGCAAGTACAGAGTCCCAGTATTTAACAATAGGTGTGCATTCCCATAGGCGGTGAAGCAGAGACGGGCGGGGGGTAGAGCACCAAGGGCAATTTTCCTGGGTAGGGTCAGCCTTACTAAAACGGAAAGGATAATACGCCCTGTGGATGAGTTTGAATTGCGTCTCCCGCCATGTTTCTGATATGGTTAATTTGTGTACCCGTCTGTAGCCCTCGAGAATTGTGGTGGGGAGAGTGTCATCCTCAAATATTTGCGCCCATTTCTGAAATGGTTTGAGACGGTATTTGGCAGCCTGGTGCTCAATAAGATGAGAATAGAGGGAAGATATGGAGTAATCGTTGTTGCGTAAGACTATATCAATGAAGGATTTTTGCAGGGGATTTGAGCCGGGGGCACAGCAAGTACGTAAATAACCGACCATTTGGTGATAGTAAAAGACGTGTGAGGCTGGCAAACAATATTCCCTCGACAAGGTGAGAAAGGATTTGAAGTTGTATTGGGTGTCTAGGTATATCGAAGCGACAGTGGTAAGTCCCCTGGCGTTCCATTGTTTAAAGGCTTCGTGTAGAGTGGACGGTGGGAACATTGGGTTACCAGACAGGAAATACTAGAGGGCAGCCCCAATAATCTACGGACCTCTCTCCATGCTATAACTGTATCCCTGATGAGGATACTGGACTTCATGTAGGTCGGTAATTTGTTGGGGTTTGAATGTAGGATGGCAGGTAGAGTGTATGGATGGGTCGAGGCTTCTTCTAGTATGGTATTGGAGTATTTAGATCTGCCTGATAGCCAGTCCAGGCCTTGTCTCAGCAAGCAAGCCAGATTGTAAAAACGTATGTTGGGCAGGCCCGCCCCGCCCTCAGACTTCGGGAGACATAGTTTTTGCAACGCAATGCGAGATTTTTTGCGAGACCAGAGAAAGACAGATAGTGCCTTATGTATTGTGTTTACATCAGAGTGTTTAAGTAGAAGAGGTATGGTCTGCATGGGATAGAGTAGGCGCGCGAACGACACCATTTTAAATAAGTGGCATCTCCCAAAGAGCGAGAGGGGGAGGGCCGCCCAAACATCCAGCTCCTTCACAATTTTAGAGATTAGCGGTGGGAAGTTGAGTGAGTACAGGGTGGAAGGGTCTCTGCCAATGTGTATGCCTAAGTAGGTAATATGGTTCTTCGCTATGGCAAAAGGAGAGTGACCCACCCACTTGGCAGCCAATCTGGGGTGGAGCGATAAGATCTCGCTCTTGTCAAAATTAATTCGAAAACCTGAGCATAGTCGGAAGGATTGAAATAATAGTCGAAGTCTGTCAAAGTCCGCAAGGGGTCGTGTGGAGAATAACAATATGTCGTCTGCGAATAGGGCGGAGCGGAGAGAATGAGAACCTATTGGAATGCCACTAACTCCGTCAGGGGAATTGAGTATTCGGGATAAAGGCTCGATAGCTATATTAAAGAGTAATGGGGAGAGCGGGCATCCTTGTCTAGTCCCCTTCAGCAGAGGAATTGTGTCAGATATAAAGTCGGGGGTCACCAGTCGCGCAGTTGGGGATTCATACATACGTCGTAAAAACTGTATAATCGGGCCTGAGAAACCAAAGTCCGTCATCACCCGGAACAGCCAGGACCAACTAATATTGTCAAAAGCCTTTTCGGCATCGAGCGACAGGATGGCAACGTCCTGTTCTGGGTGAAGTTTTGCATATTCTAATGCCATTAGGACCTTGCGGATATTGAGGGTGGCCGATCGTCCCTGAACAAATCCTGACTGTGCCGGGTGAAGCATAGAGGGCAGTAGTTGAGCCAAACGAGACGCCACAATCTTGGATAATATCTTAACATCGACATTAATTAATGAGATTGGGCGGTAAGAGCCCGGGAGCGAGGGGTCTTTACCTTTTTTAGGAATTATTCTAATATGCGCCTGGGATCCTGTAGGAAGATAGGGGCCCCCATCCCACATATTTGTGTAGACATGACGTAGGGTGTCGGGAAGGAAGTCTTTAGTCAGTTTATAAAATTCGGCAGTGTAACCGTCCGGGCCTGGGGCTTTAGCAGAGGACAATGAGGTGATCGTCTGTTTGACATCTTCAACGGTTATGGGAGCGTTGAGAGTCTCTAAGTGTTCCCTCTGAAGTTTGGGGAGGTGGACCCTAGCCAGGAAAGCGTCGGCCTCAAGTTGGTCTGTAGGATCCGCCGAGTATAACTGTGTATAATAGTTGACTAGGACTTTACTAATCTCAGTAGGCGAAGTGACTACCGTGCCAGCTGAGTTTGTCAGGGCAGAGATATGGGTAGGGCGTCTAGGTCCCGTACACAGCCTCGCTAGGAGTTTGCCGGCCTTGTTGCCATATCTGTGGAAGTGTAATTTAGCGTACGAGTTCTTAGCCAATTCTTGTTGTTCCGCCCAAAGGTCAAATTCACGCTTGGCATTTCTCCAAGCATGTATATTGTCAGATGTGCGGTTAAGTGTCAGGAGTTCGTGAGCCGAGCGCAGAGCCTCACTCGTTCTTACATAGCTTTGTCTGGCATGTCTCTTAAATTGCGCGGTGTATGAGATTATTTTACCTCTCAGGAAGGCCTTTCCTGCTTCCCAAAACAGGTTAGGGTTTGTGAGGTGCGGTTCGTTGTTGGAGGTGTATTCTTCCCACGCCGCAGAAAGCATGTGTCGGAAGTCCTCACTGTTTGCCAGGTACGAAGGGAACCGCCATATGCGAGGGGAAGAGGAGGGTTGGGCGTTTAGTAGATGTATGGCAATGGGACTATGGTCAGAGATTCTAGCATCGGCAATTACTGAGTCACTTAGCATGGGGAGAAGTGCAGGGGAGGCAAAAAAGTAATCGATGCGGGAGAATGAGTTATGGGGTGGGGAGTAGAAGGTATAGTCGCGGTCAGTCGGGTGTTCTAATCGCCATACGTCAAGGAAGTGCATGGAGTCTATGGCGTGTGCGAGCAGCGACGGGGTTGAAGTCGATGAGGTATGCCTGGGCGGAGTGTGCTTCGTGTCGCTTGCCCGGTCGATTGTTGCGGACATAACCGAGTTAAAGTCCCCACCCACCAGATGTAGGGATCCCGGAGCAGCTAGAATCCATGTCACCATGTCTTGGAAGAATGAGATGTCAGGTGAGTTGGGCGCATATATGTTGGTGATGGCTATGTCTTTGCCCGCTAGGGTTAGGTGAATAGTAACTTTGCGGCCCATCGAGTCGGTCTGTACGTCTCTAAGAGTATGTCTCAGGTTTTTGTGTATGAGTATGGCCACCCCAGCTTTGCGTCCTAAGGCAGGGGAGCCGTATACGGTTCCCACCCACAACTTACGTAGACGAGTTAAGTCATCTGTGGAGAGATGGGTCTCTTGAAGTAGTGCCACATCTGCCCGAAGACGCTTTAAGTGTCTAAGAATGGACGTGCGTTTGTTCGGAGAGCGCAGCCCCTTAACGTTCCATGAAACAACCTTTAGGTGATTCCCAGCCGCTGAAGAGGCCATATTTGAGCCGGAGTCATGTATTGAGCTAATGATGGGAAGCATAGTTCCCCTCCAAGAGTCAGTACAGCAGCCTGAGGGTCACCCAAACATTGCAAACTTTCTGAGGATACTGGTACAACACAGGTAATCATATATAGTGTAAACATTAAGTAAGAGTAAGGAAAAAAAAAGAAAATAGCATAAAAACAATAATAGCATGGAGGCCTAAACTCTAGGCCTCTAACAAATAGGAGGGACTTCACTTTTTTCCACATGAAAGTGAGACGCATAGCAGGGCTCCCGCAGTACGCCAGGTCCCTATTCCCAACAGCAGAACAAGAACTTCGGGGGGGAATGTAGAGGGGAGGGTGGGGGGGGGAAGGAGAGACAAGGAAGAGCTGGCTGTGTGAGGAGTGAGTTTCAAGGGGATATCAGCAGTGGCAAAGCATATACACGGGGGGGGGGGGACAATAAGAAAAGTGAGGTGATACTACCCGTTTTACTCAGGTCTGCCGAGATGAGAAGACTCTGAGATGTGTCCTTAGCGGCTGTCCATGCAATCCGCGTGAGTGGTGTAGCAACTCCGCTTGTACGGTTGCTTGGTAGGGCTGCCGGGTTGCTTGCGGGAGGCGGATGGGGTAGTCGGTTGAGATGAGGAGCCGTCTTCAGAGTTGGTGAGGTCCATTCCTGCAGCAGCTGATTCCAGGTATCGGTCCGCCTCATCTGGTGATGTAAAAGTAAGGTGTTCTCCGGTCCTGGATTGAATGTGAAGGATGGCTGGGTAGTGCAGGGAGAATCTGATCTGGTCACGGTGCAGGGTCGAACAGATGGTCGAGAACGCTTTACGTTGTTTCATCACCTCGACAGAGTAATCTGCAAAAAGCAACAGTTTGGCCTTGTCAACCGAGAGGGAACGCGTGCGCCGGAACGCCTTCATAATGGCAGTTTTGTCCGCATAGTTCAGATATTTCACAATGACGTGCCTGGGTTTGGCGCGATTCTCCGCGTATTGACCAAGGCGATGGGCACGTTCGACGGTGCAAGGTATGCGGAGTCCCAGTTGTTCAGGGATGATTTTGGCACATATGGTAGCGAGCTGGCCATTTGGGACGGACTCTGGCAGGCCAATAATGCGCATATTGTTCCTCCTAGAGCGATTCTCGAGGTCGTCCAATTTGCTCCAGAGTTCCCTGTTTTCAGTAATCAGTCGGGCAAGTTGTGCAGACTGAGCGGTGGAGTCATCTTCCAAGGAAGAAATTCTGTCCTCAGTTTGTGTGATTCTCTGGGCCTGAGACTGCAGTTCCAGGTGGAGCTGTTCAAGACCCTTTTGCACAGCAGCATCCACCGTTGCAGAGAGAGTGGGTCCCAGCAAGGCAACCACTTGCTGAGCGATGGCCGCCGGGGATGCAGGATCGACTGCTTGGACGTCCGAGGCGGCGTGTGTGTGAGAGGATGCTCCGGAGGATGGCGCGGCCGCCATCTTGGCTGCACTTGAAGCCGCGTCTACCGCGGGAGGTGCCGAGGAAAGGACTCGGGCGTAGGATCGCTCTACAAAGCGATCCATCTGTGTCCCCACAGCAGCGGGGGAGAGATGGGGTTACCCCGAGGTTTTGAGCGGGCGTGAATAGCCGATAATGGGAGGACGGCGGCGGGAGCAGCGTCTCCTCACTCCTGTCTCATGTGGCGCCGGAACCGGAAGTAATCCTGGCAGACATCTTGATGTGGGACCTTATAAAGTAGCGTGCCCTCACCATTTCGGCTTGCCTAGAGCATGTGATATGTCAATGGCAGAGACCCTGTCTGTTACGAAGAGTGTATACTTCCTGTGGAGTAGGGTCAGTACAAGGTCAACGCTTGTGCCTACTGGATTAGTGGGGTGGGACTCTCCCAACAGGAACAGAGTGTCACCCCAGTCTCCTGACTATTGCCACCCCTTCAGTGGAAGGCTCAACCCAAGCCTGTTAAGACAAATTGAATTGTTTATGTGCTTGAATGCCAAAGACTACAAAAAAATTTTCATTGCATTACTGTTTATCTAAATACAATATACAAGCCAATTTACAACATCAAGAACTGTGTGTGATCTCTCCAAGAATGGGTACACCAACCCTAGGCTCCGCCTTTATGCAACTTTATGCAGGTTGTTTCATCGTTAATTTAGATTACGTATTAATCGAGCAAGGGGAAGGTAGTTAGCTTTAGTTAGATTCCTTCTTCTGACTCCAGTTTCTAAGTACCCTACCTGCAACATACATGCAGAAAAGCCAATGAGAAATCAGAACTGCTTATTTGCATTGTTGTGCTAGTTAGTAACTCGGGAAGTACTGAAAGCCAACTGAACTTTTATTTTAAATCACCAAAATACATTCAAAGTGCATAAAAAGAAAGGGTGTTCAATCTCTTAGGCCGCGTACACACGAGGAGATTTATCCGATGAAAACAGTCTGACAGACCGTTTTCATCGGACATGTCTCCTGGGAGATTTTGGTCTGATGTGTGTACACACGATCAAACCAAAATCCCCACGGACAGACAGCGCGGTGACGTAGCGGTGACATTGATGCCGCCATGTCACCAAACCAGGAAGTAAAATACTTCCACGCATGCGTCGAATCCAACCAGCGGACATGTCAGACAGATGGGTTTCCAGCAGACAAGTTTTAAAGCATGCTTTAAAACTTTTGTCTGCTGGAAACCTGTCTGCTAGCCCGTACACACGATCAAATCTGTCCGCTGAAACTGGTCTGCGGACCAGTTTCAGCAGATATATTCGATCGTGTGTACAGTACGCGGCCTTAGAGTTAATTTTCTTTAAAAAGTAGATACAGCCTGCGTAAAAAAGCATGTTCCCTGCCAGCAGCCAGCACTTTGCTCACCACGTGCTGAGACAGATTAAGCTCTGCAATCAGCAAAGCTCATATTCCCCACTGAATGGACGGACTTGGCTCTAACTTAGCAGGGGCCATGTCAGACCTCTTTGTGTTTTTTGTAGCCCCATTAAAGGGGTATTTTTGTCCCCAGAAATGTGTTTTGTTTTTTCTTTTTTGCCATTTGTAATAATAATAATAATAATAATAATAACAATAAAAAAACTTTGAACCCCTAAGGCCACATACACACGATCGAATATATCCGCTGAAACTGGTCCGCCGACCAGTTTCAGCGGACATATCCGATCGTGTGTACGACCTAGCGGACAGGTTTTTCCAGCGGACAAATTTCAAAGCATGCTTTGAAATTTGTCCGCTGCAAACCTGTCCGTCGGACATGTCCGCTGGTTAGTACGCCTAACCAGTGGACATAAATCTCCCGCATGCGTTGAATGGATTCGACGCATGCGTGGAAGTATTTTACTTCCTGGAGTGGTGACGTGGCGGCGTCAACGTCACCGCTACGTCACCGCGTCCTCAGTCAGAGGGGATTTTCGTCCGATGGTGTGTACACGCCATCGGACCAAAATCCGAGGAGACATGTCCGCTGGAAACGGTCCGTCGGACATGTTTGAGCGGACATGTCTCCTCGTCTGTACGCGGCCTAAGACAATTGTTTGGTGCTAATTTTGGCTCAACTACGCTTGGATTTCTCAGTTTGGGTGATCCCCACTTCTTCCCAATTTGTGGAGTGCTGCCAAACTCAAGTGGAAATGGCTTTTTCTACTAGCTGAAGATTTGCATGCATGAAATACCATAGAAGATGCCTATGAATGTCCAAGTGTTGCTTGCTGTATATAATTTTATAATCTTTGTAAGTAAAACAAAAAAACAACAATATGATGACTATTATAATTTTAACTTAAAATTATTTACCGGATAAAAAAATAAAACATATCTCAGCAAATTCTTCAATTTTGCATTTTGTTTCTAAGCAGCTGAATAATATGGTAATAGCAATATACCTTTTTCAATAGCAAAAACATCATTTAACAAAAAGAAAATGCTTAGGGATGTTTCCCAAGAACTTCTGACTCATTCGGAAATAATACATTACAAAAGAAAATGGACTGTTTTTCAAGGAAGATTCAATTTATACCAATTCATTTCTCCGACCACCAAAGTACTGCATGTACTGTGAAAATTGATTGAGACAATGTCGTGGTACAAGTACATTTATCATTTGTGATTTATTGTCCTTTGCCGTCAGAAATGAGCTATAGAGTGAGCAATGTAAAATGACCTAAAAAAAAACAGGGGGGCTGCCACTTTTGATCTCTCAACAGCACACCTGAACAAACTTGGTTTTCAGCACTTTAGAAACACAACAATACAGACTATGGGCCAGATTCACGTATTCCAGAGCATCTTTGCTCTGGAGTAACGCTTCTGATTTGCGTTGCGCTGCCGAATTTTTAGGAGCAAGTGCTGTCATTCACGAAGCACTTGCTCCTAAAGTTGCGGCAGCGCATCGCAAATGAGCCGGCGCAATTCAAATGTCGCGGGTACGGGGCGTGTAGTATGCTAACTACGCGCGATCCCGCCGCCGACGTACTGCGCATGCGTCGAGTGTCAAAACATCCCCGTGCGCATGCTCCAAAATCTGTGAATGAACGTCAATGACGTCACATTCCCATTCATGACCGTTTTACGCAAGCGACGTTTTTTTTTTTTTTCCCGACGCGATGACGACGCCTATACCTAACATAGGATACTCCAACCCCATGTAGGTATATCTATGCGCCGCGTATCCCGTCCGGAAACGTCGTAACGTCACTGCGTCGCGCCGGATTTCGATCGTGAATTGCCGATTTCCGCTCATTAACATATTTTTTGAGCGTAAATCGGCGGGAACGCCCCCGGCGCCATTTTTAAGTTGAAGTAACGATGCGATGGCGAAACTCAGTTACGCTCATCGCATCGGAACTTCAACCCGGCGTTTCTTGTTTTCTGGTTACAGAAAACAGAAACGCCGGCTCAAAGCCACTGTTACGCTGGCGGATCACTCGATCCGCCAGCGTAACCTTTCATGAATCTGGCCCTATCTCTGCCATGCAGCCCACTGCATTGTAAATATCTGTTTTTGAGGTGTGCTCCAGCCCTTTTAAAGTTAACTGCCTACGGCAGTAGAAGAGAGATGTTAGGAACCGTTGCACATGGACAGGGCCATCAACAGGGGTACAGGAAGTTACCCACTATACCAGGCTCCATTGGGGAGGCTGTACAGGGCCCAATGGTTTTTTTATGGCAGCCCTGGGGTGAATGTATGAAATAGCTTCTGCACAGCACAAGGATTTCCATGATTGGTCAGATAGCAAAGTGGGCAATAAGGGGGCAAGGCAGGTAGAAACACAGTACTAACTGGAAGCAGCTAGGGGGAAATGTTACCATGCGGAGACTGGGAGAGAGGTGAATATATGGGGGTTGATTTACTAAAGGCAAATTAACTGTGCACTTTTGAAAGCGCAGTTGCATTTTGCAAGGGCAGTTGCTCCAGAGCTTAGTAAATAATGGAGAGTTCTGCTGACTTCCATCATCCAATCACGTGTCAGAAAAAATGCTGTTTTTGACATTTTCCTTGCACATGATTGGATGAAGGAAGTCAGCAGAGCTCTCCATCATTTACTAAGCTCTATTTGCCTTTAGTAAATCAACCCCTAGGTGTCAGGTAGACAGTACAAGGCCCCATAATTTCTAATAGTGGCCCTGTTTACATGCCAAAGCAAAAGCAGTAAATATCTCTCCTTTTTTATCCTGTCTGTGATGTCTTTAATGTAACTAGTAACTCAGGCACTGAACCCACATTACTGATATCCTTTCAGCTTCTTGGAGAAAAGTTGCCATTCAGGGCACCTAGACATTTTAGTATGTCATACTTTATAGGTTTCATATTAAGTGTTGTTCATTTTTGCATCACCGTTTGCCTGCCATTTAAGATGACAACTAGGAGATCTAACACTTAGAAAAGATCACACGGAGTTAAAGCAAGCATAAAATGTAGAATGTCAGGGTCTATTTTGCTAAGATTTATAATTTTCTTATAAGAAATATGATAAAAATGTCTGAACATAAATAAAACTAAAGCCAGGAGGCTTTATCTCATCTAGCATTAATTATTACAGTGCATCTTGAAGACAAACTTTTTTATTCCAGTTTTGGGTGGAATAAGGAAGATTTGGACCCTTTGGTAAATTTTTACTGCTATCTGTGTCCCCACTGGGTAGATGTACAACTCTGTTTGTCCTGATGACCACTGTTACTGAGAAATCCCCAAAAGAGTTGTACCCAGATCCAAAGGTAAGGGTAGATCTTCCAATCAGGGCACCTGTCTTGGGGATAGCTGTCTAACCCCCAACCACTCTCATAAGCTGAAAGGGCGGCCATACAGGGGCATACATATGTAGTAGTATATGTTTTACTTTGTGACATGGCATAAAAAATACCCACTGTTGTGTTCAATGACCAATGCCGCCTATCAAACATGACCCATTTAAGTAAATGCCCCTGTGAAATTGTAACTACCCTGTGTTGATTACAGTAAGAGCCCTTTCACACTGGGGCGTTTTTCACGCGGTACAGCTCTATACCGCATAAAAAAAAAATGCCTTCCAGGCTTCAATGTGAAAGCCCGAAGGCTTTCACACTGAATCGGTACGCTAGCAGGACCGCTCCAAAAGTCCTGCTAGCCACATCTTTACAGCGGTATAGGAGCGGTGTGTTCACCCCTCCTATACCGCTCCTTCCCATTGAAATCAATGGGAAACCGCGGTAATAACGCACGCAATGCGCCTCTATGAAGGCGCATTGCGGGCGGTATTAACCCTTTTTCGGCCGCTAGCGGGGGTTAAAACCGCACCACTAGCAGCCGAATACCGCGGTAAATACGACAGTATAGCAGCGCTAAAAATCGCGCCGCTATACCGCCACCGCGGGTAACGCTGCAATGTGAAAGCAGCCTAACAGCAGCTGTGGAGATACTTGTTTACACTTTTGTTGTCCTCCTTAAGTGCCACCCGTAAGCTGCAAAGGCAGCCGTACAGGGGTATACACCTGCAGTGGCCATGGTGTGGCCAAAAAATTCATGCTGTTGTGTTTTATTGGAAATACCACCCACCAAACGCTACTCATACAAGTGAATGTCCTGCAAGTGACCCATTTAAGTGGTTGCGGCACAATGGTGCATGCTGTTAGGGGTTAAAACAGACAGTGAGGGGGTGACATGACACCTTCTCACTGCCTGTCAAACACTCTGTGAAAAGCTAATGCTTGTGTAAACAATTCCCCTTGCTTTGGGTAATTTCCTATAACGGTCTTGTTCCTTTTTTTGGACAGGAAGTGAAGGGAATTTTTCCTAAAGAACATTTTGAAATTAAAAAAAAAAAAAATCTTATTTAAGAATTTCCATTTAAATTTGCACCTTTAGTGGGCTGCAGCAACAGCCGGTTTTCGTGCGGCCATCGAATTTGAGTAATCGGAAATTTTTTGAAAAACAAACTAAATTTTATAATCAATGATGGGAGAATCGTGCGAGAAATGTAATTGAAAAAAAAATGCGCAAAAAAAAAAAAAATTACCTAACAAAAAGAAGATTCCCAGAAAATGAAAAGAAAATTATTTTCTGTAGCAACAGAAGGTGAAATTGAAGGCTTGGTTGGTGGAATCTTGAAATCAATGGTGGCACTATCAACGCACAAAATTTCTGATTTTCAAAAGATTTTTTTTTCAAAATTCGACCATGTATGGCCAGCCTAAGGTGCATAAACCAATTCAAAATGTGGTTATATATTGGCATTTAAGTCCTAAACTCTGAGCCTCGTTCATGGCCCTCAGTACTCCCCTACCACTACACGTGGAAGTTCTCCCAGCTGTATTTTATGCTTTATTGTATGTAGTTATCTTTCTCCGATATTTCCAGGCTGGTCACAGGACCTGCAAGGTTAATTTTCTCTTTGGATCTTCTCTGGCAGTTGGCAGTCATCAATGATCCATCTTGTTAGCACAGCTGTGAGTTTAGGTGACTAAGCCCTGGGGGCATGGTGAAACATGTTGGAGTCGTGGTCTGGATGAATCAAGCTGAGGCTACTTTTACCTTCTAACCACTCAGGCCCAGCCGGGTGAGTTGTGCGGGGGACAGGCTATCTATTCCTATTCGTGCAGTATACATTGGGTCTCGATGGACCTTTCCTAAGCCTTCACCCTCACTAGTCAGTGGCATCCAACTCATTGGTCCTTGCCATCCTGTGCAGGGGCCCCTAAGAATTTATTGTGGGTCACTGTGAGTTTAAGGTGCCAATAGGACACACCACATTGGGCAGATCCATGATGCCCTGCACTCACTGCATGTCCTCAGTCTTCTTAATCCTGCCTACTTCAACCCACAAGACTGAGGACATATAGTGGCTGAAAAGAATTACTGCAAAGGATAGTGCCAGAGAGGAGGTGAGTACTGCAGACAGAGTTGTTTTTTTGTTTTTCAGGTTGAAAAGGTACCATTATTTAAATTTTTCATTTAGGTTCCTTGCTTGCTAGGGGGCCACATCAGGGTTGCCAGGCTCATTAAAACCAGGGACAGTATGTAAAATTCTGTGTTTTTATTACATCTGTCCCTGATATGTCTAAAACCTACATGCTTTTGATGTGAAAATCCTGAGATTTTAGCTGCCCCGCCTCTGTACTGCCACCTGGCTTGGTGGCCATCTGTAAGCCCGGGGGCCCCATAATCTTCTATTGCCCGGGGGCCCCATGAGTTGTCAGTCCGCCCCTGTCCCCAGGTTTTCTAAAACTAAAATTTATGACACTAATTTGTTGGAGTTATGAGTAATCAATGCACTACATCCCTTACTGATATCCCTTTTTTTAACTAAAGTTATTTAAACACACCTGTAAAAATAAGAATATAAAAGCCAATGAAAAATGTGAAAAAAAATTATGATAAATAACCTTACTGGAACATTTTAGCTTAGGACCTGCCCACATTACGCACACACACACACTTGTTTGCTTTACCAACCATTACCAACCATTTGTTACTTTTATTTGAGATTTTACTGTTTCCACAGCAACCTAAAACTTATTATATATTTGCATTCTTTCCTGGGGTCTATCTGTGAATAGAGAATGCTCTGCGCCATCATAGGAAGAAGCCTCTTGCCTTGATCCTTTGTTCTTGCTAGGGAAACACACAATTCTGAACATGAAAAGATGGTTGGATTTAACTCCTATGATGCCTCCACTCTACTGGGGCCTCATACAGGACATAAAAAGAAACTGACAGGCAGGGGTTTATATTACAGGGACTGTAGCTGAGTCTAATAAATATATACTTCTAGATTTTCCATGTATGAGCACAAATGAATAATTAGTGTGTAGGCACACATAAATGACTGCGATAGATAAAATTCCAAGTTATAATTCTTTGTTATACGCGCAGCCGCAAAAATAATGGAATCTGTAGATCTAATATAATGGGGGAACATTTAGTCTTATTGCATAGATTAAAAGGCTAGTTATATAAACTGCGGGAAAGATACTCCAGTCAAACACGAACATTAGGCTTTAAGGATGACTTCACAGCATCCTGTCCATTGCAGTGCTTTACATCTCACACACAGTACCCCATGTTACATGTAAATGTGCAATACATTAAAGGAGACTATTCATTTTAAATGGGCAGCCAGCTCATGGCAATGTATGAAAAACGAAAGTTGTGTGAATTGCACCACAATCCAATGCACAAAACGATGTGCATTACTAAGATGAAATACTCTTCACAGTTAGTGATCAAAATATGGAGAATACACTTTATTATCACCAAATGAGTAAGCATTGCTTAATATACACGGTTATTCAATATTTTCCTAACTAAAATTATAATCAAAATTCATAATTACATAATTACACTATTTCACAATAACAATAATTATACTAAAACTTTTATTCATTATATGTATCAACATTTATTCATTATATGTACCAAACTATAGTACAGGGCCCATTGGACCCTGGCGGTGCAAGGTGGTACAACAAAAAGACAGTGGACCGAGCATTAAGTTGCTAGATTTTGAAAATAAAGACATACTATACTTGAGTAATGTCTATCCACATGGTTCAAGAGTAGTAAATGTGTTTTGGTTACAAATTCACATCTCCCCATTGGTTTTACGGAATTTCATGGCGCAAAAAAAAAAAAAAAAAACATGGTCTCCTGATGTTACAATTGAAACTTCCTCCCACTGGCCACCATGTCCCTATTGTGTTCAGAACCATTGAGTGTAATAGGAAACCAGGAGATCGACACTCCTGGAAGTGTAAGTTTACAAAGAAACCTCTTCTTCAAATGAGTAGTGTTGGTCAGTATGGGTGACAGGGAAGGTAAGTATTTACTTTCTACAGGAAGAACTTTTTTGGCACTTTAAGCTTGTTAAAATAATCTCTGAAAGAAATTGCAAGGGTGTAGTGAATAATATTTAGTTCTATATGGAGATGGCCATGTTAGGAGTGTCTGCAGCAGAAGCATTCTGATAGTAGGAAATATTCTTTAAGATCATAAATGTATCACTTCCCTGACCCCCATGTGGGGTACCCCAAAGGCCAGATGGGCAAGCATTTTCCAAGGCTAAAAGGTGGAGAATGTGTGTGGCCACGTACACACGACTGGTTTCCTCGACAGAATCCATCAAAAAACTTGGTGGCAGAGCTTTTTTGCAGAGGAAACCGGTCGTGTGTATGCTTTTCATCGAGAAAACTGTAGAGGAACTTATCAAGGAAAAAAGAGAGCAAGTTCTCTTTTTCCTCGACGGGAGTCTGGCCTCGTACACACGACCGAGGAACTCGTCGGGAAAGACACATCGTTTTCCTCGATGAGTTCCTTGTTAGGCTTGTCGAGAAACTTGACACGCTGTCTTTGCGTACACACCATCACAGCACCTACCACCCAAACTGATTTGACACCTTCATCTGCGAATAAAACTGTTTACTATGTAGGTGTACCCTCGGAATGGCAAGACCAAGGAAGGGAAGTGAATCTGGGGAAGAGAGTGGTAATGGATTTGGCTCAAGGAATATTACATTCTGGAAGAAACATCACTTGTGATAACTTCTTCATGAGCCTGAAGTTAGCTAAAAAAAATACTGGAGAAGAAAATCACAGTTAGAAAAATTTGTGACCACTAAACAACGAAATGTCTACTCTACTCTGTTTGGTTTTCAGAAAGACATGATTATTATTATTATTATTATTATACAGGATTTATATAGCGCCAACAGTTTACGCAACACTTTACAATATAAAAGGGAGACAATACAGTTACAATACAATAAAATACAAGAGGATTACGAGGGCCCTGCTCAGAAGAGCTTACAATGTAATAGGGTGGGGCAGGTGATACAAAAGGTTGTAACTGTGGGGAATGAGCTGATGGATCATACTGTCCCAAGAAAAACAAAGTTGTTAACCTTTTAAGCTCTATGCATTCCCAACCTACTGTTCAAATCCGAGAAGACAAAAAAAAATGGGATAATTCAATCATACAAAGAGACAAAAGGAAGCGTTGATACGTTGGATCAGATAGTTCTTACTTACAGTACTAAACAAATGACCAGAAGATTGCCAATGGTTATATTTTATAACATGTTGAATGCTAGTGCTATCAACGCCCCTTTATTTATGCGAAATAATAAAAGCTCATAACCCCAATCGCGCTTTGCGATCCACCAATCAGAACCTGCTCCAGGTTCCGAAAGCCAACTTCAAGTCCAAAGGAGAAAGAAGATTCGCGATCCAGGGTCCCAGACTATGGAACGCTTTACCAACCAGCATTCGGTTGGAGGAGAACCACCTAGCATTCAGGAAAAAGGTCAAGACTTTTCTCTTTTGATATCAAAGGAGACAGGAACAACAAGCGCCCAGAGGCGATTCAGTTCGCATGTGCAGCGCTATATAAGTTTTCATTCATTCATTCATTCATTCATTCATCTGGATGTTGCTAAAACAAGACTAGAATGCAAGTAAATCGCACAAAAGGAAGGTTTTCCTTACACATCTTGGGAAAGCACTCAATGGAATATCCGAGGGACAGTGAAACATTTTCATCATATTAGCACAACTTTTCTAACTATCTATGCCCTACACCTACAGATAAAAATGGCATGTCTCTCTCAAATGACAATTTCTTTATAAATTGTTATCGTTATCATGTTATCATGTTATCCATTTATGTGCAAAATAATACAAGATTAAATACTCTTCACATTCAGGCCGTGTACACACGATGAGACATGTCCACTCAAACTTGTCCAACGGACCGTTTAGAGCAGACATGTTTTGGTCCGATGGCATGTACACACCATCGGATCAAAATCCCCGCCGGCAGACAGCGCGGTGATGTGGCGGTGACGTTGACGCCACCACGTCACCGCACCAGAAAGTAAAAAACGTCCATGCATGCGTCGAATCCATTCGACGCATGTGCGGGCAGATAGTGTACTAACCAGCGGACATATACGACGAACATGTCTCCGGCGGACAAATTTTAAAGCATGCTTTAAAATTTGTCCGCCGGTCAGACATGTCCGCTAGCCCATACACACGATCAGATTTGTCTGCTGAAACGGACCAGTTTCAGCGGACAAATTCGATCGTGTGTACGCGGCCTAAGTAATCAAAATATGGAGAATACACTTTATTATCACCAAATGAGTAAGCATTGCTTATTATAACATGGTTGTTCAATATTTTACAAGCTAAAATTATAATCAAAATTCATAATTACATAATTACAGTATTTCACAATAAAAATAATTATACTAAAACTTTTATTCATTATATGTATTAACATTTACTCATTATATGCACCAAACTATAGTACAGGGCCCATTGGACCCAGACGGTGCAAGGTGGTACAAAAAAGAAAAGCCGGTAGACCCAGCGTTAAGTTGCTAGATTTTGAAAATAAAAACATACTATACTTGAGTAATGTCTATCCACATGGTTCAAGAGTAGAAAATGTGTTTTGGTTACAAATTCACATCCCCCATTGGTTTTACGGAAATTCATTTGAACAGAAAATATGTCTTTGGTGAACAGCGAAATACCCTCCTGAGACTTGGGTTAAGCATTTGTAATTGTAATATATTTACTGTAGCAAATTGTACATGCAATTTCCTATTTCTCTTCCGCAGTCATTATGCTATAATAATCAGTAATAACAAATGAAAACACGAAATAAGAGCAAATTCCAGTATATTGCAATCCCCAAATACCGGAAATCACAACAAGGCTGATATATCAGAATGTTCTTCTTTCTCTATTCACTGCTAGTTATTTCCCTGTACCCACCAATTGGAGGGTAGGGTTGAATTTGATTGGTGTCTAGGAGGAAAAAACTCCAGTTCTTAAAGTGTGACACTGTTGCTACCTAAAAAAGTTGAAAATTAGATATTTTACCCATCCATGCGGTCGTCTGCACTGCTGATCTGTAGGGGACAGCAGAAGAAACCATAGAGAGAAAAAGAATCCAACAAAAGAATCCACAACTTCTGATTTTGTTGGATTCTTGGTCTCCCTGTGGTTTCTGTGCTGTCCCTACATCACTACTGTCTCTGGTAGGGACATAGGGGCCAGCAGAAGCAAACACAGTTGGGGTGCCAGTGATATGACACTCCTGAAAGTGTATTAGATGTAGACTATTCTACGGAACCTGTAGTTCTTGAAAATTGGTTTCAGCAGGTTTTTTTATAGGGTTTTTTTTTAAACATTTTAGTCTAGAGACAGTGGGCTCGATTTACTAAACCCGGAGAGTGAAAAATCTGGTGCAGCTCTGAAACCAATCAGCTTCCATTTTTTTGTGTCAAAGCTTAATTGAATCAGCTGAAGTTAGAAGCTAATTGGCTACCGTGCACAGCTGCACCAGATTTTGCACTCTCCGGTTTTAGTACATCAACCCCAGTGTTGCTTTAATAGAAACACACTGACTGCCACCCCTAGAAACATTGAGAAAAAGCATTAGGGAGAGGTTGAGGCCCTGGAGATACTTCACCCGCACTAATGGATGCAGGATCGCTGATAAGGCAATACAACTGGTCCTGTTGTACTGGGCCCAGGCTTTATCAGCTAAACAGGGGGGTCCAGGGCAGCTTTATTGTTCATTTCTACCTAAATTAATAAATTGATTTTACTAGACCACCCCCCACTCCTACGTGCTCACCAGGGCTTAAATTACATTTCCCTGGACCTATTACGGCAACAGTGGGGCCAAGAAGGTGGAAGCAGAGGAGGAAAACATTTTCTTTTTTTGGGGCATAGGCATATAAAGTCAGTTCTGCTGTTTCACTGCACTTTGGGGGGGGGGGTGTAGGCAGGGTTTTGGGTCCTTGTCAGGAAGGCCATATGGGGCCCCATGATTTCTAACAGCAGCCCTGAATTGATGTTTACAGTCCCTGTTCCACTCTAAACCGGCCCCCAGGCAAACCTCTGATCAGTGGCAGCCCATCCAGTGGTGCACCCTGTGAATGCGTCCGGCCCCCTAATCTACATGCAGGGCTCCAGTATCAATGGTGTTTTTTTTTTTTTTAACCTTTAGCTAAACCATGAAAACTCATCTCTTCAGGAAAGCCTATCCAACTTCTATCTAACTGAAATTAGAATGACTCCATCAGCTCATCCCTCTTACAGTCATTACCTTGCCCTTCTTTATCAGATTTTAAGCCTTCACGAGTAGGACCCTCCTAACCATTTTGTATTGAATTGTGTTGTAACTGTACTGTCCCCCTTTATATTGTAAAATGCTGTGCAAACTGTTGGCACCATATACAGTAAATTCTGTATTATAATGATTAGAATTAATCTGAATACTCATACAGTATGTGCCCATGCTGAATGCCTACAATCCCTGCACCAAGAACCTACATAACCAACATCTCAGCACTAGCTCGCCCACAGCCCTGCACACCCTCTTTTACTTAAATTGGTAGTAGTAAGTAAGTCTATTATAGCAAAATCACATTGTGATTTTCTTTGATGGCAGTGGACAATGTGAATGATTCAGTGATCTCTGTAAAGAACTGAAAACTGTCAGTAGTTAAAAATGAAGAAAAGAAAATGTAATAATTTTCCAGTTTGAAGCACATAAAATGCTGTTTACTTTAATCAATCAGTGTCTATTTAACTTCTAACTGAATTTTTTTACTGTACTTTTCTCTTTCAGAAATGATAAAGAAAACTAATTACATACTGAGCAGCACTGTGACTATCTACAGACTTCTCATACCTGATTCATTTAACGTTATCAGCTGACTATTAATTTACCAAGAAAGTTGCAATAGAAAGCCGGCTGTCAATTCTCATTTGTAAGAACATTTTTGTGCAATATTATGGGATGACTACTGCAAAACATTTGTACACAGCAAATATGAACAGGGCCAGATTAAGAACAACATGGGCCTGGTGCTGAGGATTTTGGTGGGCCTTTTATAAATAATAAATAAATATACAAATTTTTTGTTATAACAAATTAAATTAAAGAGAGAGAGGGAGGATGAGAAAGAGAGAAAGAGGATGAGAGAGGGGTGAGGGGGTAAGGGAGGGAGGATGAGAGAGAGAGAGAGGGGATGAGCATGAGCATGCATGGGAATGACATCAACGCAGCCAAGACAAGTGACCGAAGGCACAGAACCCAGAAGGAAGACCGGGTGAAGATGGAAGCGCCCGGGACCTGCCGGACAGATCACAGATCGCAGTGTTGGAGGGCTCAGTCTGACAATTTAAGTGTACCCTAATGTACTAATATGCTGTGCATATTTGTACACTATGGCATAACCTACCTCAGGGACTCTAAAAAGTAGTAATGTTAGCAAAGTTTACTACCGCTTTATTATCACAGGAGCCTCTCATGGGCCCCCCTACTGACCCAGTGGCCCTTGGGCAGTGCCTAAGTGCATAGTTGCCAACATTTTAAAAATATTTTTAAGTGACACTTTTATTACAAGTGCTATATTTAGAGTAGCTGAGATCCCCTATGTTCCTCTATACATCACAGTAGTAATCACAAAATTAAATAAGTACTAATAATTGGCAAAACAAATATGAGAACTGAGAAGATTTCCTGGGAAGGCCCTGGCTAGTATCAGAGCCAGATACACACAGGTTGTATACGCCACGATCGTTAGAGCAAGAGCAATAATTCTAGCAATAGACCTCCTCTGTAACTATAAACATTTAACCTGTAAAGAAAAAGTTAAAGCATCGCTTGGGACAGTGGTTATCAACCCTGTCCTCAGGGACTACTAACTGGCTAGGTTTGCAAGATAACTGAAATACATGACAGGTGATATCATTTGCTGCTCGGTGATTGCAGTATTCTAGTCTGCATCTCCCCAAAGTAATACACACAACCTGGCCTGTTAGTGGGCCCTGAGGACAGGGTTGATGACCACTGGCTTAGTATACCAAAAATAAATCGTGCTAACTTTAGTGTTTTTTATATATATATAATGTTTGAGGGTTCTGAGTAATTTTCTAGAAAAACACAAATAATGATTTTTACATGTAGGAGAGAAGTGTCACAATTGGCCTGGGTGGCAAGAGGTTAATTACCATAAGTGATATACAAATAATTATTATAAGCCCTGTGATCTCATCCTCCTTGTCTGCTGCTGCAGAGTGTGTCAGCTTGTATTTAAACTGGTCGCTCTGTATGTAGCTTCTGACAGGCTGCGCAAGCAGCCCCGTATCTCCGGAACCATAAATTATAGGAGTCACATATTTTGACGAGTAGTGGGGTGGGTCTTCAGTTACATACCCCCCAATGTGGGGTACCGAGCTACAATCCGCAAAGTCAATCTCTTTTTTTGTGATTTTTTTTTTCTTTTTTGGCAAATGGGCCTATCTTGAGGAAGGGTGGTTATCGTCTATTGTGGCTATTTTCTACTCCATATGTGGTTGAATCCATCTCTGTTGAAGATCGATTGGTTGACTCATTGCCTCCAAAGACGCCTTTGCAGTTTACATCGGTCCCTAAGCTTGTCTGACTCATATGAGATATACATTTCTTTGAGTCCATATGTTCCGGTAAGCCTGCATCCTTATTGGTGGAGGGTTCTTTACTGCACATAAGTCACATCTATTTTTGCATCACATCAACGTTTGAGTTTCAGACAATTTTGTGACACGCAGTGGATGTTTTGGACATTTATGGTTATTTATGGACTTATAATTATTTGGTTTACAATCTGTATATCAATTTCATCTCCGTGAGATTTCACTGGTTATTTTTTCACAATTGTTTGCATTTAATAGCATTCATCATTCATGTTATTTTGAGTACAATTATTTTATTATGTATTGTATTAGTTTAAGCGCTACACATACACCATACTATCTTGAGGAAGGGGCCTGGAGCTGCAGTTCCAATAGCCCCTATGTTAATCCGGCCCTGAATATGAAGAGACTATGGGATTAATTTACTAAAACTGGAGAGTACAAAATCAGGTGCAGCTCTTCAGAGAAACCAGTGAACTTTCAGGTTTTATTGTCAAAGCTTAATTGAACAAATTTAAGTTAGAAGCTGATTGGCTACCACGCACAGCTGCACCAGATTTCACACACTCCAGTTTCAGTAAATCAACCCCTATATACGGTGTTGTTCTAGGATTTAGTAAATAATATTACTTTGTCTTTACATTTACCTGCCAACTAAGATATCCAGAAAAAGCGGTGGCAACCCTGGTTCAAAATAGCTCATAAAAGATGTGAGGGCAGTGGGCGCAGAAAGACTTGTGCAAGTATACTTTGTTCTCTTCGAACATGCCACTTCTGTGCTCTCAATCAATTTACCCAGAGTTACCCTTCTTCAGTCACTGGGCACCCAGTAATGATACATGTTCCAAGTGAAGGTGCCAATGGAATCATTATGTTAAGGCAACTTGGGCTAGTGGAGCTGAAGAAAGCAAAGCCCTGGAACCATTAGTATTTTTGCTGGCAGACACTTTTCTCCTGCCTGTAAATACCAGTAACTAGATATGTGCATTCCCGTTCGTACGAATGTTATTTTTGTACGGAAATGTTCATTTTCGTACCCGCGGGATAATGTGTACATACGAAAAATTTAAAGCACCAAAATACAAAAACGACGGCATTACGAATGAGCCGCATAACGAACAACCGCAAATATGAACGAACGATCCGACGAAAATGGCAAAAGAACGAAAATGACATCTATAACAAAAGATTTGCATTCTGTATTTTGTTTGAATCCTTTTTCTGTTTGTATTTTCATTCGTATGTTCATTGTTCATGACATCTATAACAAAAGATTTGCATTCTGTATTTTGAATTCCTTTTTTCTGTTCGTATTTTGGATTCAAAATACAGAATGCAAATCTTTTGTTATAGATGTCATATGAACATGCGACTGAAAATACGAACAGAAAAAGCATTTTCGTCATTTTGTACTTTCGTAAATATATTGCGGGATTCGCGGCACTTTCAACACGCGGCTCATCCATATTAACTATTGTTAAGCCCCATACACTTGGTCAGACTTTTTTAACAACAAACATAAAAACGATCGTTTTCCGTTCGTTCTCAGAAAATCTGTTCGTTTTTAAACTCCATCAGAAAACCATTTTTGGGTTCAAAAGTCTGGCCAACTGATCTCCCTTCAGATGAAAATCCACAGAAAAGTTTATTTGGCTTTACTGTACTACTCACTGTACTAGTGCACTCAGCACAAAAGAGAAGCTGCTTCACTAACTACACTCACACACTGCCCATTCAACAAAACAAAAATGACATCTATAACAAAAGATTTGCATTCTGTATCTTGAATCCTTTTTCTTTTGGTATTTTCAGTCGTATGTTCATATGACATCTATAACAAAAGATTTGCATTCTGTATTTTGAATCCAAAATACGAACAGAAAAAAGGAATTCAAAATACAGAATGCAAATCTTTTGTTATAGATGTCATATGAACATACGACTGAAAATACCAACAGAAAAGGGAATTCAAAATACAGAATGCAAATCTTTTGTTATAGATGTCATATGAACATACGACTGAAAATACCAACAGAAAAAGGAATTCAAAATACAGAATGCAAATCATTGACGAAAATTCACGAAAATTATTGTCTAACAAGTAACGAACATAAATTATACAGAATAACGAACCATCCGGCATGTACGAAAATAAAACAGTAACAAAAAAATACGAAACGATCGGAATACGAAAAAATCGCGTCGTACGAAAAACGAACGGCAACGAACAGGAAAACGGGCGTCTTACGAAAAACGAACGGAAACGAACCTACTGAACGATACGAAACGGAACAAAAAAAAAACGAAAACAAATTTTGTGCACATGTCTACCAGTAACAGGAAAAAGGTTGCCAGTAAAAAAAATATGTCTGTGACACCCTAGACCATCCAAGTGCCTGCTACAGTGTGTTTGGGCAGTGCCAGTGGGGGCGGGTCTGGCCGAGGAGGCGCTTAACCATGTTATGAATGTAACCCAAACTGTAGCAAGCTCAGTAGATGTAACCATGACTGGTCTACAGAAATCTCAGGCTGCAGCAGGGACACAGACAAGGAGGAAGGGACTGTGAACAGCAGGTTTTTGAAATACTTAGACCAGCCCGTCTGACACCAACAACCATGCCATGTTCAAAGTCACTTAAATCCCCTTTCTTCCCCATTCTGATGCTCGGTTTGAACTTCAGCTAATCGTCTTCACCACGTCCAGATGCTTTAATGCATTGAATTGCTTCTGTGTAAATGGCTGATTAGCAATTTGTGTTACAAAGAAATTGAACAGGTATACCTAATAAAGCGGCTGGTGAGTGTATAGTGATTAAGGCCGGGTTCACACTGGTATGACAAACGCTCCGACATTGGGAGCTCCTGTCGCATGATGTGTGAAAATCAATGTTTCCCTTTGGGAGCCGTCTTAACTGGTCTGACACAAGTCTGTCTTAGGCCCCATACACACGAGCGGACAGATTTGTTCAAATCTGTCCATCCGACAGATTTGAACAAATCTGTCTGCTGGGATTTTGGTTTGCTCGCGTGTACACACAAGCAAACCAAAATCCCCGCCAGCAGAGAGCGCGCTGACGTGTCGGTGACGTGGCGGTGACGTTGACGCCGCCACGTCACCGCACCAGGAAGTAAAACACTTCCGCGCATGCGCCGGCGGTGCGGCGGCGGAGCGGGACGACATGTCTGCTGGTAAGTGTACTAACCAGCAGACATGTCGGGCGGACAGATTCCCACCGGATAGATTTCAAAGCATGCTTTGAAATCTGTCGGGTGGACAAATCTGTCCGCTAGCCCATACACACGATCGGAGATGTCTGCTGAAACGGTCCATCGGACCGTTTTCAGCGGACAAATTCGATCGTGTGTACGAGGCCTTAGGCTTCGTACACACGACCGAGGAACTCGTCGGAAAAGACACATCGTTTTCCTCAACGAGTTTCTTGTTAGGCTTGTCGAGAAACTTGACAAGCTGTCTTTGTGTACACACAGTCAAGACCAAATCTCCTCGTTCTCATACGCGGTGACTTCAACACATACTATGGCAGGGGAAGTTTGATTCCACTGGCACAACTCTTGGGGCTGCTTTTGCTAATCTCATGTTACTGCGTGTTAGGTAAAAGTTTGGTAAGAGACATTTTCACTTTTCAGTCTGTTGCAGCGTGACAAATGTGCTATTTCCATTACAAACGCTACTTTTACCGAAGGTGCGCAGGTTTCTATGCATACACACCAACATGTTTCTCGTCGAAAACCAGCCCAACGAGGAACACGATGAGGAAATTGAGACTCCCGTCAAGGAAAAAGAGAACTTGTTCTCTTTTTTCCTTGTCGAGTTCCTCGACAGTTTTCTCGATGAAAAACATACACACGACCGTTTTCCTCTGCAAAATAGCTCTCCCACCAAGTTTCGGATCGCCGTCTTCCCTGATCTGACTTTGGCATGCAACAAATGCTCTGTTGATCTTGATGGGGCACTCCACGCCAATTTTTTTTTTTATAATAGCATGGGTTTCCCCTCTAAGGCCTTGTACACACGAGGGAATAAATCAGCTGAACATGGTCCGACAGGCCATTTCAGCCGAAAAATCCACTCGTGTGTAGGGGCAAACGGACCGTTCTGGCCGGATTCCTCCGGCGGAAAAATTTCAAAGCATGTTTTGAAATTTTTCCGCCGGATAGCTGCCCGTCAGATATGTCCGCTGGTTAGTACGGCAAACCAGCGGACATATCTGCCCGCACATGCGTCGTATCCTGTGAATGGATTGGACGCATGCGCGCGGAAGTGTTTACTTCCTGGTGCGGTGACGTGGCGGCGTCAACGTCACCGCCGCGTCACTGCTCTGTCCGCCGGCGGGGAATTTGATCCGATGGTGTGTACAGCCATCGGATCAAAACATCCCGGCGTAAATATGCGCTGTAAATGGTCCGGGGACCGTTTACAGCGGATAAATCCCATCGTGTGTACAAGGCCTAAGAGTATACCAGGCCCTAGTATGGATTTTAAGGGGAAGCCCCTACACCAAAAAAAACGGTATTACAAAATGTCTGAACAGAATTACAAATCCTTTGGTATGTAATGCAGTTCCAATATATAGAATACATATTCAAATAAGTTTTAGGTGGTTTTACTGAAGTTCTGCTTTACTCATTCTAATGGTAACAGGTATACATTTCTTAAAAGGTTTTGTATATTATGACATTTCTTAAGACCAGCTTCATTTGCTTGAAATACATATTTTGTTCCATTGCGGGTTTGTTTCAACCATGTATACGCTCGTGCTGCAGGCACACTGAACTATAGTATGTAATGCATTGGGGACATAGAGATACTGGGCCAGATTTTTGTAGATCTGCCCTTTGTGTGCGTAGCGTATTCCATTTACGCTACGCCTCCGCACTATTTACGGGCAAGTGCTATGTTCTCAAAGCACTTGTTCCGTAATGTGCGGCGGCGTAGCGTAAATGGGATGGCGTAAGGCCGCGTAATTCAAATAGGGGGGGGGGCGTGCTGTATTTAAATTAAACGTGCCCCCGTGCCGAACGAACTGCGCATGCGCCAGCCGTCAATGAAGCCCACTGCGCATGCTCCATAGTACGACGCAAATACATTGGTTTCGACGTGAACGTAATTAACGTACAGCCCTATTCGCGACGAGTTACGTAAATGACGGAAACGACAGAAAAACCCGACGCTGTCCCGGCGTCCATACTTAACATGGCTTACGCCGGACCTACGCAAGGTTACCCCTCATATAGCAGGGGTAACCTTACGCGTACGTAAACTACGTAGACGGCGCGCAAATTCGTTCACGCTCATTTGCATATTCGACACAGAAATCGACGGGGAGCGCCACCAAGCGGAAAGTGTAACATTACAACTTAGATCCGATGATGTAAGTGACTTACGCAAGTCGGATCTAAGCAAAATCTATGCGTAACTGATTTTAAGAATCAGTCGCATAGATACCCAGGACCAGATACAGAGATACGACGGTGTATCTGGAGATACACCGTCGTATCTCAGCTGAGAATCTGGCCCACTGATTTTATTGTAGTGAGATTTACCCAGCAGTTTTTGGATCATTCCAACTTCATAAAGCTTCTTTTACTATGAAAGCAGTCAAGTAATATTTGGCTTAGATAAAGGGATTTAAAACCCAATATTCAGGGTTTTATTTACTCATAAAGCACTAATCGGCCAGCACCTGAATGATGGTAAATGACACCAGCACCTAGGACATTTGCAATTACAATTTTTTTCCTTCTATTTTTTGACGTGTTTGACCACCTTTGACAAACTGGGAGCGAATTCAGCATCAAAATTAAAAGGATACAGGATGTAGATCAATAGATATAAATATAAGCTGGGACAGTTGTTCATAAAATATTAATGCCTATGATATGAAGTACTTTATTTACAATTTATTATCTATGGTAAAGATCAGCTCCTGCCAAATGGCTAACTGTACAGTAAAATGAGATACAGCGAAAACAGACCCTTCAGAGTTATCACTGACCCTTTGGTCGGCTTTCTGACTAATGTCCCCTTTACAGGAGCCCGAGTATTGTAGGATCACCTCCTCTAGACAAAGTACCAGTGGTGTCGTATTCTTTTCATTCTATGAAAATAATTTTAACAGCATGCAGAATTTTATCCTGAACTTATTTTGACAGCCGATAGAAGATTAAAGCTGCGTACACACGATCAGTCCATCCGATGAGAACGGTCTGATGGTTAACCAATGAAGCTGACTGATGGTCCGTCGCGCCCACGCTCCATCGGTTAAATAACCGGTCGTGTCAGGTGACGTAAAACACAACGACGTGCTGAAAAAAATGAAGTTCAAAGCTTCCAAGCATGCGTCGACTTGATTCTGAGCATGCGTAGATTTTTAACCGATGGTTGTGCCTACTAACGTTCGGTTTTGTTCTATCGGTTAGAAATCCATCGGTTAAATTTAAAACAAGTTGGCTTTTTTTTTAACCGATGGTTAAATAACAGATGGCGCCCACACACGATCAGTTTTGACCGATGAAAACGGTCCATCAGACCATTCTCATCGGTTTGACCGATCGTGTGTACGCGGCGTAAGTCTGGTCATGGGATGAACTCAATTTCTTATCCATGTGAATACACCCCATAACATATTTTGATTCGATATATCTTAACATGTTTAGATACATACATCTTCTAGAAAACTCTGTTGATTTCTACAAACAGGTGTTGTCTCGCAAAACGAGCAGGATTCAAGCCACAGCAGTGTGCAGTACCACATTTGGCCTGAGATTGGGGGCACAGGAGCCGAGTGGAGCCGATCAGATCCGTTCGGAGCCATTCGTAATTACAAAAAAAAAAAACGGAAATACATTGTTCCTGAGCCATTCCGAGGTTTCCGAGGTTTTCCCGAGTTCAGATGAGATGTCCCCGAGCCTTTCCGAGTATTTTTGAGGCTCCCAGGTGCCCCCCCACCTCTGGCCACATGCGGTATTGCATGCCATTGAAGTCAATGCGGAACAAATTATTTTCTTTTCCATTGACTTCTATGGGGAAACTCGCTTTGATATGCAAGTGCTTTGGATGATGCTAGTAATCCAAGGTTCCACTGTATTTAGCTATCTTGTGACAATTTAAAACCCATCTCCTGACAAACTCTTTTTGGTTTGGGGAACAAGTTTGTCTAACTAATTTGTTAAACAATATGAATGAAAGATTTTCCAAAACATGATCGAATTCTCTTGCAAGGATGAATTTCAGTAGCTCTTAGTGGGTTGACTCTTCTTAGCGATCAAAACTTCCTACACATCTGCATTACACAAGAGAATCTGTATTGATCTCCCATGTGGCGGGGTGACTGTAGGTGCTTTGGTGACTTTGACGCTTTGCTCTCACCAGGGGCTTGACAATTATTTTTTTTTTTAATCCCCTCTGCTTTACCCCCTTAACCCTTTTTTTCTCTTTTTTTCCTTTAAAAGTGTCTCTAAAGGCAGAAGGTTATTTACCATTGTGCATTCTATGCATGAAGGTAAAAAAAAAAAAAATAGCAACCCCCCCCCCCAATACTCTTGATCCAGTGATATGCGTGAGTGTCTTGGCTCTCCGAGGACTCTCCCTCCTCATTTGCCGAGACAGCAGCAGGAACCGTTGGCTCCTGCTGCTGTCAATCACAGCCATTGAGCCCATAAGGAGAGAGAGGGGGCAAGTCTGAATGGCGGGTCTGAATGGACATGCAGGCCAGCAGCTCTGGAGCACTCCTGCTTGGGTGCCCCCTTTGACAGCTGCTTGCTCTGGGGGCACTCAGCGGGGGGAGCACTGGTGGGCAACCCGAGAAGAGGACGATCGGGGCTGCTCACTGCAAAACTGCTGAACAGAGCAGGTAAATATTTAAAAACAACATTTGCCTTTAATATCACTTTAAGGAAGAAAGTGGCAGGACTTTGTCAGTTGTTCTACTACACTATATGAAGCTCTTTAAATTGTTGTTTTTGCCCATTGTGATATAATATGAGTCATATTTTAAGTAGACGTGTGCACTACCAAAAAAATTGTTCAATTTCGTTATCGTTTTATACGTTTTTTGTTTTGTTTTTTCGTTTATCGGATCATTCATTATGATTGGCATTTGCTGCTTCGTTACTTCGAATTTCTAATCATTCATATTTGTATTTGTTCAAATTTGACGTTCCATTCATCCCAAATTAGATGCACAAGCGAATAGAAGAATTCGTTACTTCTATAGATTAATAATTAATCTATAAAAATAGTTAATAATTAAATTACAATGGAAAATATGAAAAACAAAATTATTTGAAAGCGTTAAATTCTGGAACCGTTTTTATTTGATTTCTTATGTTCGTTCTTTCTAACATTGTTGTGCTTTTACGTTTTTAGCATTAATCAAAAGAGTCTTTTGTTCATTCTGATGCTTCTGAATGAAGAATATGAAATTTTTCCAAGTAAATCTTGTGAGTTATGTAATCTATCCCACTGCCTGTTTGTAATTAGCTGTTCTTTATTTTCTATGGTATTTTTTTATTTATTTTTTATAACAAGATAAAGATGACTGGTAGAGGAATTTTTATTCTGAATATGAAATACAAAATATACATAAATATGTAAAAAGAGATATGCACTAAAAAAAAAAACTACTGTGTATAGATACTATATATACACCATATTACCAATAGTATTGGGACACCTGCCTTTACATGTACATGAACTTTAATGGCATCCCAGTCTTAGTCCGTAGGGTTCAATATTGACTGGCCCATAGATTAATGAAGAAAACTTTTAGCGCGGCACATAATGAATCGCCTCTGGGCGCTTGTTGTTCCTGTCTCCTTTGGTATCAAAAGAGATGAGTCTTGATCTTTCTCCTGAACTATAGTTCTCCTCCAACCGAATACTGGTTGGCAATGCGTTCCATAGTCTGGGACCTTGGACCGCGAATCTTTATCTCCTTTGGATTTGTATCCGGCTTTGGCAAGGTTTTGAATGGATCGCAGAACGCGATTGGGGTTGTGGGCTTTTATTTTATCGCATAGATATTGGGGGGCGTTCCCATGGGCAATTATTTGAAGTGCTTTAAAAGTATTCTGTCTTTTATGGCAGCCAGTGAAGGGATTCGTTGAGATTGATTCCCAGGGTTTTTTCCCTCGTCTCGCGTATTTTGAACGACTTGAACCGATTTGGTTTAGGGAGTCCGAGGTAAAGGGCTTAGTCCTGGATTAACAACTCTCCCACCACGACCGTATCTTCTTTGGGGATAAAAGGGATAAGCCTGCGTAGTAGGCGCAGCAGATGGTGAGATCCGCGTACTGACCCTATTTTCGTCCATAGTCATGTAGGATCGAAAATGACCCCGAGGCTTTTGACTTTGGCGCTAGGGGTGATGATTTTGCCCAGAATGGGCGGGGGTGTCCAATTGTTGCAGGTGATTCTACGCTTGGCTGACAGAAGGAGTTCTGTTTTCGCTCGTTGAGTTTAAGATAACTCTTTTCATCGTCCTCTATCAAAGAGAGGCATGTCTCATTAGGTGGTGATCTTTTTATTGCAAATGCGGAAATACAGTTGCGTGTCGTCATATGAGTGATAGAGCGTTTTTGACTGCTGATGATTCAAAAAGCGGACGAAGATAGATGTTGAATAACACCGGCGACAGCGGGGATCCCTGACTCCGTATGATACCGTCGTTTTTCCGAAAAGAAAGGTCCTAACTTCACTATTTGCGATCTGTTTTCCAAAAAAGAGGAGAACCAAGATAAATCGCCTTCTGCGACTCTGGCTATAGCTGCGGGTCAATAGAAGCTTGTGGTCTATTGTCGAAAGCTGTCAGGTCTAAAAACCAGAAGACAATTCTCCTTCGTCTGCGGCCTCGAGAGCGTGTCCCATACTTGAGCAATGCTGTTTCTGTCCCATGTCCAGGGCGGAAACTGATTGAAATGCGATAGGTTGTGGGTGTCTAATCTGTTGCAGCTGTGCACCACTGCTTTCTCCATAATCTTGGAAAAAGTGTTTAAGCTTGTTATAGGGCGGCGGTAGTGATCCTTGGGGTCCAGGGTAGATTTCTTCAAGATGGGTCTAATTATACCCTCCTTCAACTGGGAGGGCACTATGCCCTCCATGAAAGATTGGTTAATACTGTGTGTAGGAGGTGCCAGGATGTGCACACTCCTTCAACAGTTTGGTGGGGATGATATCATTTGGTGCAGTGCTGTACGCAGAGCACCGATGATATATTTTGTGGCTTGGATAGTGATGGGTCCAGCGTGAACTTACCTGGTTGGGGTGAATTACTACAGGTGTTGTTACTTGTACAGGGGGGGCTCGGGGGGAATTTTTCTTATTTTCTTCCCTCAATTTTATTTGAAGTAATCCGACAATTCATCGCAAAATTCTTGTGAGTCTAAATTGGGGGCTTCAAGACATCCTGGATTCATGGTCGCAGTGACCAGCTTGAAGAGTTCGCGGGGGCGATCAAGGCGCTGTTGATGGCCTCAGAAAAATATTTTTCTTGGCCTTGAAGGTTTCTTTGTGATATTTCTTGTTATTGCCTTGTAGATAGAGGTTCTCATCCAAAGGGCTTCTCTTCCAGGCGGCTTCTGCCCTTCTGCGCTCTTTTCAGTAACGCCAGTTGGTTGTTGAACCAGCTGAGTTTTTTTTCCGGATGTTGGTTTTACGTTTCGGCGCTATTAAGTCGGCTACTGTAATAGGGCTGTGTTTATGGAATCCAGTGTTTCTTACTGATTGATGCGGCTAATTGTTTTTATTTTTTTCCTTACGTGTTTTAAAATTCCGAGTGGAGCTTCTTCTGACATCTATCCAGTGTGTGTCACTGGATTTGATGTTTTTGTTAAGGGGGGGAGGTTGGAAAGAATGAATTTGATGGCATGGTGATCTGACCATGGCAACGGTTATTTTCCAAAATTTTTATTTCCAGATTTTGTCTGAAAATAAGATCGACGTGTGATGAAGCATGTGTGGGCCCACATACTAGTTGTTTTAGCCCTAGACCTTCCAGGTGGTCAATGCAGGCATCGGCCACAGGGTCTTGTGGGGAGTGGCCCAGAGGTTGAAATCCCCAAGCAGCAAAAGGTGTTTGCTATTAAGGGTATAGGTGGAGATGAAGTCCGTCAATAATGGAAGAAGCTGCGATTTTGGGCCAGGTGGCCTATAGCAGAGTAGAATCCGGACGGTCTCCTGGGAGTTTGCTTGCAGTTGCAGAGTAAGGGTTTCCATGAATGGAAGAGGGTTTTGAAAGACTGGTTTAGTGATCGCCAGATGAATCTTATGGATCACGGCCAGTCCTCCTCCTCTTTGCCCTATTCTGTTTTCAGTAATAATACGGTAGTTTTCTGGCACCAATTCTCCCAGAATGGTGTTACAGTCGGCTGTGAGCCAGCTTTCTGTTATAAAGAGGCAGTCTAAGTCGTATTGCAAGATGAAGTCATGGATTTCTAGTCGGTGTTTTACTGCCGATCTTGTATAACAGCTTCAACTCTTCTAAAAAGGCTGTCCACAAGGTTTAGGAGTGTCTATGGCAGGGGTGTCCAACCTTTTGAAAAACGAGGGCCACTTAGGCAACTTGTTAACCAGTCGTGGGCCACAATGGGCAGAGCGGACGGATGACAGGTCACGATGACTCTATAGGCCCTCCAATCTGCTCAGATGAAAGGGGACAAATTCCCTTCTGTTTTCTGATTGGAGGTAGGTGGGCGTAAACGGACATCTGTTCCTCTATAGAGGTGAATTGAGGGTCCAATTTGGTTGGGCTGATCGTGTTAAAAGGGCTTAAGACTGCTTTTACACCAATGTGCTGCGGTTTACCCACACCATAGGTGTAGTAAAGGGAACCTGTGTCTATCCTGTGCGCTAGTTGAACTTTGCCATAGACTCCGCCTGTGGCAAAAGCCAGCGCTGTAGTGGAAGCATCAGCTTATGTGGCTCTGCTCCGCAGCCGCTTTCTTCCTCTAGATTCATTCACAACACTGATGCTGTGGTATGGCGGGACGGCAATCTGGGCTTGCCAACCCACCATTCCAGAGCAGGAGGTTGCGGGCCACATCAGAGGGCTCCGCGGGCCACATGTGGCCCCCGGGCCACTGGTTGGCCACCCCTGGTCTATGGGAATGTTTGACCATTCTTCCAGAAGCACATTTGTAAGGTCAGGCACTTATGTGGATGAGAAGGCCTGGCTCACAGTCTCCGCTCTAATTCATCCCAAAGGTGTTCTATTGGGACGAACCTAGGTCAGGGCTGTGTGCAGGCCAGTCAAGTTCCTCCACCCCAAACTAGCTCATCTATGTCTTTATAACCCTTGCTCCTAAACCTTGTGGACAGCACTTCCCAGAAGAGTTGAAGCTGTTATTACTACAAAGGATAGGCCAACTCAATTCATTTGCATAAGTATATATATATATATACACACACACACTTATCCTCGCCCTAGTAGCCCAGACTGTGAAATACTAAATAAATTGAACTGAAAAGTACAGTTCCGGCGCTCTTTTAAAATATTCATAATCTTAGTGACTATAATCGGGAACATATTATCTGAAACCTGTAAATGGTAAAAAGCCCATTAGTAAGAGACCTTGCTTAAAAATCCTAGAACACCAGCTGAATCTGTAATGACTCACTCTCTGGATAATATTCGTAAGTTTTAGCAGATACGGCAAACAAAACGGTAAACAAAACACAAAATTGCCGGCAGATTCTAAAAGAAAAATCAATATAAGCTATTAACATAGAATGGTTGTGCTATTAGGTGCTCAGTAGTCCTGTTTTTAACAGCAGGATACACAGCAGGTTAGAAAAGTCTGTAGGGGCCTCTATACCAATAGCCTGCATGATTAGTTGTAAGGGTGCTTTAAGTAAAATTCTAGAATTAAAACTAAATATTTGTATCGGAAAAGATCACCTCTGTCTCCAGACCTCTCAATGGACACTGAATCCGAGTCATCACCTTTTGTCCAATTAGCAGGGAACTGACAACGGACTTAGTAAAAGCTGATCCAAGAAGTAGCAGAGGTGTGTATATGGTATCACAATGACAGCTGGCTAAAAGTAAAAATCTGTTGTATATTCACCTGTATATTTCCTCTGTATGCTTGGAGTTCGACTGTAAACTGAATACGATGGTGAGGTTCTTGACTGCATAAATGTCAGAAAGCTAGGTTAGGGGGGTAATTTTTTCTCACATTAGTGAGCATTACATTACACTGACATTACATTAATTTAATGGTCAGTGGGAAAAGGGTGGCACAGTTACTTAGTGCAGCCCTGCTCATTTAGGCTGCTGTATAGGTTCTTCATTGATGCCATAGCAAAATGCCTAAAAAATGCCCCAAATTAGACAAAAATTGTCAGTAAGGCGGTGGGTGGACTAAGCGTGCTCGTTACATAAAGTTATGGGTTTTTATTGATCAGTATTACAACCTTGGACATGGAACACGTTGAGTTCCTTTGCATCTTCATGATTAAGCCCTGGGGGCAGGGCGAAACATGTTGGAGGCATGTCTTGAATGAATCCAGCTGAGGTTGCTTTTACTTGCTAACTACTTGGGCGAGGTATGTAGTGGCCACGCTATCTCTCCCTATTTCTACATTATGCTTTGTGTCTGGATGATCTTTTCCCCAGCCTGTACCCTAACTAGTCAGTAGCATCCAATTCATCAGACCTTGTTAGCTTGAAGGAGAGGCCACTAAGTATTTATTGTGGGTCAATATTTGCATGGGGTTTGCATGTTTTCCATGTGTTCATATGGGTTCCCCCCACATTCTAAAGATACTGACATTAAAATACGTTTATAAATTGGTTATGTACATGTGTTATCAAATTCGGCACGCCAGTCCCAAGCCAAGTAATTGGGGATGTTTGAGGAAAAACCTTTGTAGCTACCCCCTGGCAAATTCCTTGGAAAAACAGTTTTAGTCTCATGTCACGTACACAGGATCGGGATTCCAAGCGGTAAAAAGTCAGTTGAGAATCCCGGGGGGAAAACTGAGAACCTGATTGGTCACTTTCCCAGTGTACACACCAGAGGTTTTCCCATCGGGAAAACTGCGGTGAGAGCTTTGGCTGGGAATCCCGGTCGTGTGTATGCTTCACCGCAGTGTTTTCCATAGGGAAACTGCCAGGAAAAAGACCACTGGGAATCGAGGCAGAAAAAAAGAAAACATGTTCTCATTTTTCCTGCCGTGATTCACGGTGGTTTTCCTGTCAGGAAAACTACCATGGAGCATACAAACTGGTTGTATGTACGAGGCATGAGAGTCAGATAGCACTGAATGGATATACAGTATACATACAATGGGAAGAAAGATCTTTACCGATAGCTAAAATAAATGGTGGTAACAATAGTCACTTATCTTGGAGCCAGAAACTGCTTATTGCTCAAAGATGCTGTAGTAACTAGCGAGGATCACTAGAGTTCCACAGAACTATGGTGGAGCAAGACTGGGTTAAACCCTTAGGGCTCTTTCACACGTCCGTTCAGTTCGTCTGTTTTTTGGACGTCCGTTAACGGACCTCAATGCTTCCCTATGGGTTAGCGTCCATTAGCGGATGAGCATCCGCTAACATCCGTTAACATCCGTCTGCGGTAAGCTCCGTTTTTTTGGACGGAAGAAAAGCCTATTTTTCTTCCGTCAAAAAAACGGAACGGACGAAAAACGGACGTTAGCGGATGATCCGTTTACCATCCGATCCGCTAACGTCAGTTTTTCTAAAAAAAAAAAAAAAAACGGATGAAAAAAACTGATGAAAAACGGACGGAAAACGAAACGGAAACGGATGTAAACGGACGGAAAATGGACGAAAAACGGATGAAAAAACGGATCAACTGAAGGGGGAAAAAACTGATCTAAAAAACTGAACGGACATGTGAAAGAGCCCTTAAGTAAATTTTTTAAACCACTGATTTTCCTCTGTACTGGTTCTAAATCTCTGAGCTGCTGTCTCTTTACGGCTTCCGCTCCTCCGGGCCACTGGGGGGCGCGCGCCCGCCGCATCACTGAGATGCTGATGCGCGTGCCTGGTGGCTGCGATGTCCGCCAGGCACTCACGATTGGCAGTTACAGGACAAGGACGTGGATCTGTGTGAGTAAACACACAGATCCATGTCCTGTCAGGGAGAGAGGAGACCGATCTGTGTCCCTTGTACATAGGGACACAGATCGGTCACCTCCCCCAGTCACCCCCCTCCCCCCACAGTTAGAACTACACATTTAACCCCTCCCTCACCCCCTAGTGTTAACCCCTTCAATGCCAGTCACATTTATACAGTAATTAGTGCATATTTATAGCACTTATCGCTGTGTAAATGTAAATGGTGCCAAAAATGTGTCAAAAGTGTCCGATGTGTCCGCCATAATGTCGCAGTCCCAATAAAAAAAAAACGAAGATCGCCGCCATTACTAGTAAAAAAAAAATATATAAAAAATAATAATTCTGTCCCCTCTTTTGTAAGCGCTATAACTTTTGCGCAAATCAGTCGCTTATTGCGATTTTTTTTTTTTACCAAAAATATGTAGAAGAATACGTATCGGCCTAGACTGAGATAAAAAATGTTTTTTTAAAAAAAAAATGGGCTATTTATTATAGCAACAAGTAAAAAATATTGATTTTTTTTTTCAAAATTGTCGCTCTTTTTTTGTTTATAGCGCAAAAAATAAAAACCGCAGAGGTGATCAAATACCACCAAAAGAAAGCTCTATTTGTGGGGGAAAAAAGGATGTCAATTTTGTTTGGGAGCCACGTTGCCCGACTGCGCAATTGTCAGTTAAAGCGACGCAGTGCCGGAAGCTGAAATTTCACCTGGGCAGGAGGGGGGTATATGTGCCCAGTAAGGAAGTGGTTAAAGATCCCTGGTCTTAGACAATGGAGAAGGAAAAATAAACAGAGGGACAGTCCCCCCTCGTTAGGGACTTTTGGGGAGAGAGTAGTTTATCCAAACAACCAATGCCAGAGTCTGTCTTATTAGATGTGAGTGGGGTTCCCCTTTAAAAACTACATTATTGCTCCTGAGTGCAGGACGAGCAAAGCAAACAATTCACAGATCACTTGTGTGTACAGATCCATACATCTCCAAAATATACATCCAATGGCCCTAAGGGAAGCTCCGTCTATGCCAGGAACACGTGCACGCAGCACAATTTATTGATGGTCTATTTTTAGCCTAAAATTAAATCAAAACATTGTATAACATTGTGTTATATTTGTTTATTTCAAGATGAATTATTGATTGTCTGAGTTACGGAGCGAATCCTTGCAGGGATTGTAATGAGAGAAAAAGCCATTTCAAATGCAAATGTTGAGATAAATATACTAATGAATAAAAATAAGCATAACAATGGGTTTTAATGAAAATTAGATTGTTATTGCAGCCATCACAAAACATCCGCTCCCCGCCGAGACGCTATTAATCTATGCATACAAAATAGCAATGAATAGAATTGAGAGTTTATATTTATTAAGCGAGAAATTTCTTCTCCATATGAAAAGTTTGCACAGATCCATTGCTTCTTTGGGAGACTACAAGTGTTGCATGTTCCCACTGGGGCACTGTTAGCACAGCTGTGTCTATGGAAGTCAAAGCTCTATCTATGTATGCATGTATCCACATCAGCATAATCAGAGCTTTTTTTCTCAGAAAATAGATGCAGGAACTCAACCACGACCCTGTTCAGATTTCACAAACAGTAGAAGGGTATTAAAGGGGCATTAAATACCAGGATTGCATTACATACAGAGTGCAGAGTTCAGGAGTGCAGAGCTGTCACTTGTAAACACAGAAACCAAACTGTGTTTACAAGTGATTGTGGTGAGCGGGCACCAAAGGGTCTGAGCCAAAGGTGGTGGAACTGAGTTCCCCCAAGTTCCCCCTGAAAAAAAGCCCTGAGCATAATCCCTTCTAAGGTTAGGAAAGGCACACACAGGCCATCAATGTGAAAGTTTATACTAACCTAAGAACAAAACGGAAAAATATTACCAGAAGTTATGAGCTGAAAACACCTGGGTTCAGTTCAGAGCAGGTTTGGGAAACATGGGTAAAGTTCAAATGCCAAATCCAAACACAAGTGAAATAAATCAGAGCCAGATGTTAACCGAATATTAAAAAACTTTATCTGGCTATTTTGTGGACCAGTCATCTCCAAACTGTTGCCTGTGGGCCAGAAGCAGCCATTTACTTGCTGTTATCCAGCCCTTGAGAAACGATTCCTCCCTCTGTCATCAACAATGGGGTATTATTCCTCCCACTAACACCAATGATGGAGCATAAATTCTTATGCTCCACTTATAAAACACTTATGACAAATATGGGACACTATTCCATCAACGACTCAGAAGATGGAGCACTATTTCTCCCACTGACACCAAAGATGGAGCACTATTCCTTCCATGACTCCGAAGATGGACACTATTTCTCCCACTGACACCAAAGATGAAGCACTATTCCTTCCACGACTCCGAAGACACCAACACCAGGCCACTATTCTTCCCACTAACACCAATGATGGAGCATAAATCTTTATGCTCCACTTATAAAACACTTATGCTAAAGATTGGACACTATTCCTTCCACGACTCCGAAGATGGGCACTATTTCTCCCACCGAAAACAAAGATGGGACACTGCATGCAAATACAAAAAAAGTGGACCCCCCCCCCAAAAAAAAAAAAACATAGCAAATCTCTATCTGAACAGGCAGCCTGGCTGCCCAGGAAAGGGGACAAGTTTGATACCCCATCTTGAAACATATCACAGTAGTGTAGTTTTGACTGGTTCGAATCCCAACCACGACACCACCTGTCTGGAGTTTGCATGTTCCCCCTGTGCCTGCGTAGACATGCTGGTAGGTTAATTGGATCATGTCTAAATTGGCCCTAGTATGTATATGTATGAATTTAAGTTAGGGACCTTAGATTGTAAGCTCCTTGAGGGCAGGGACTGATGTGAATGTATAATATATATACTTACATAGGGGGACAGTATCTTGGGGTGACTTTATTGTTAACCAGATACTTTTACATAAAGTGGGGACAGGGAGCTTTTACTTAAAGTGGGCACAGGGTGTTTTTACTTAAAGTGGGGACAGGGTGCTTTTACATAAATTGGGGACAGGGTGCTTTTACTTCAAGTGGAAGTCCATGCAAAAACTAAAATCCCTGCATCTGTAGACACCACAAATCTAACACTAACCTCTCGAACCATGTAAAGAAAAATGTTGTATACATAACCTTTTGGAAACCGATCTGACCAGATCCCATGCTGAAACCGATCTGACCATGCTGATCTGTCAGCCACGGCTTCTTTGTGTAGGCGGGTGCAGAGGAGACGGATGACAAAGGAAGCCCCATAGTAACTCTATGGGTGACATCACTTCCCATTCATTTCACAGCTGTTGTCAGACGTGTCCTCTGTAGAGCTTCCGTCGCTGGAGGTCGGAGTGAGGCAGATCGGTTTCCAAAAATGTATGTATACTAATTTATCTTTACATGGATCTAGAGAGGTTAGTGTTAGATCCGTGGTGTCTATAGATCCAGGGCTTTTAGTTTTTGCACGGACTTCCACTTTAAAGTGGATACAAGGTGCTTTTACTGACACTGACAGATGTGCAAATACTCATTTTTTTTATTTTTTTATTTCATCAACATGCTAAAGACGATATTTTAGTGACCGATACATTTATTTTAATGATTTAAAAAAAATAAGGGGCCAGATTCACATACATCTGCGCATTATTGGACCGGCGTAGCGCACCGCCTTTACGTTAGACTGGCGCAATGTAGCGCCGCAATCACCCTATTCTCGTCGGTTTTGCACAGAAATTTGCGCCTGCGCAACGTTATTTTTGAGGCGCAAGGCGGAGTAACACAAATTGGGAAGGACGTGGGCGTGTTACATTGAAATGAGCAGTGACCCCATGCAAATGAAGGGCCGGCCGTCTCGCGCATGCCCGCGTGAAGCAGACCATGGTCAGCACCTCTGTGCGCATGCTCACAACTCGGGAACGGCGCAATCAGTGAAATTGGAAGTGGACTAGGGCAAAATCGTGAACTACGCAGACAGCATAAATAGACAGACACAAACAAACTTCCTTTGCAAAAGTACATCCCTTTGTATCCCTCCCTATACAGCAAGGTGCTTTTGTTCTGTTGTTAGTTGCATTGTGGTTTGTCTTTGTGATATTTGTGGACTGTGTGATCTTGTGTTTGTTAGAAGATATTTGTAAGTGATTTTTGGTGACTGCTTGTGAGAGTTTTTGGTTGATAGTTTTTTGTTTGTTTGTTTTCTTGCTTGATTTTTCCTGCTTGTTTTTGTGAGTGATCTTTCCTGCTTGTTTTTGTGAGTGATTTTTGGTGATTGTTTGGGAGAGAGTTTTTGTATGAGTATGATGGAGAGAAAGAGGAAGTTAAATTTTACTTTGGGGGAGAAACAAATTCTTGCCCGGGCCATTTCCCAATATGGGCGTTTCCTCCACGGCCCGGAGAGTGCCAACACCACCCCGGCCAGGAGGCGTGATATCTTGCAAAACATTACTGACGAGGTGAATGCATCGGGGGGGGAGACCCGGACACGGTCGGGGATTGAAAAGAAAATCAATGACCTCCGGCGTCTGATCAGAAAGAAGCTGGCCAAAATGTTAGCCCATGCCAGGGCCACAGGAGGGGGCCCACCATGCCCTGTTAGGCTGACAGCGGAGGAGCGTGCGGTGGCCCAAACCTTCCATAGACAACAGGTGGAGGGCCTGCCTGGCTATGACTCAAGTCATGAAGGCGTGATGCCAGGTAAGGTTTTTTTTCCCTATCAGGTGTGTAGCATGTGTGGGGGAGGGGGTGAAAGGGAATATGTGGCAAGTGTGTAGATCCTCCTACCTGTTTTGTGTCATCCACAGATGAGCAGGAGGGTGCTGGGCCATCTGGGCTGACCGCACCATCCCAGGGACAACAGCCTGATGAGGACCCCCCGACAAGGCCGGAGTCCTCGGAGGAGGTTGAAGAGGAGGAGGTTGAGGAGGAGGAGTTTGAGGAGGAGGAGGATGTCATGTCAGCCAGTGGGTTGTTATTTTTGGAGGAGTCTTCCTCTCTGGCTGGCAGCAGCCAGCCCTCCATAAGGCCTAGCCCCTCCCACTCCTCCCCTAACAGGGCTCCTCTCTCAAGGGCCTCCCCTTCTCCCCAGCCACAAGCCTCAGCTGGAGGCAGGAAGTCATCCCAGAAGACCAGGGGGGTGGTAGAGCTTCTGCCCGCCAATCTGAGAAGGGACCAGGCCCTTCAGACCCGCCATCTGGGACAGGTCAGCCAGACATTGGGGCGGATGGAGGAGAGCCTGTCCTCCATAAAGGATACGCTTGGGGACCTGGACTGCCACTCCCGGGCTCTTACAAACTTCCTAAACGCTCTGCAGACTACTACAGCAGATGTTGGGCAGGATGTGAGGGCCCTCACCCAGGCTATCCAGGCCAACACGGCAACACTAGGTGCTGGCCTGAACAGAATTGCCGTGGCCTTGGAGGGCAGGCCGCCACCACCAGGTGGGCAGAGACCAGGGACTGCTCCTCCTTCCCCGGATTACCCCCCCCCTCCCCATGAGTCTCCCCTGAGGAGTCGGGGCCGTGGCCGTGGGCGCCCCAGGCGTGGCTCACGCCAACGGCATTAATTTGTTTTTCCCCCTTTTTTTTTTTTTTGCTGGAATTTTTTTTTTTTTGCTGGACATTTTTAATTTTTTTTTGTGATGTGAATGTTTTTGGAATGTGGGGCTCCTCTCCTCTCCCGTGCCCTCCTCTGTGCCCTCCTCCTTCTTTGCTCGTCTAAAGTCAGTAGTATAGCTGTGAGCGAGGATGTCCCTTGCATGTTGGCATACAGATTGTTGGGCAACATGTGTGACTGCTCTGCTCCTCACTAACGATGTTGCTTTCTCTGACATGTAGACGAATTGTCTAATTTTAGACCACCTTTTATATGGTCTAATTTTAGACAGGCCGTGCAGCTGTTGCGCACAGCGCGTAGCCTGCGCTGCACCAACGTTCTTTTGTGGATCCCCGTAACTCCCTCATTAGCATATTTGAATAGCAAATCAATGGTGTGTCTAGCGCAGTTTTGCGTGGACGGATGCGCCTGTCTAACGAAATTACGCTAGACAAAAAAAAGTAGATTTCTTGCGTATCTCGTTTTGGGGATGCGGAGTATCGAAACGCATGCGCAAATTTAGACTTATGCCGCGCATCTCGCATTCGCTCTGTGAATCTGGCCCAAGGTGTGTAACAGAATTACAAATCCTTTCACAAGTAAACCATGAGATAAGTACATAGTATAGTCTTGTATCTAGTGGCGCTGTTTTTGTCTAGGGTTTTGATAAAGGGGGTGTTTATAAAACAGCTACGTTGTCATTTAAAACCCATGCGCCAGCAAGATTTACCTTCAATTAATTTTTAGTGAACATTGGATTAACCATTAAGTGTCTGACAAGCAAGAGACTTCCTCTTTTTCTGGTTCCACTAGGGAATAAAAATGAATGCGCAGCTTTGAAAACATTCAAGTGAAAGAGCCTTGAGCTGCAAGGCTGGGTGATTTTCCCCTCTGCATCCTACATAACATTCTACAAGGTGAAACATGCCATCAATCAGCACTGGGGCAGTCTGTAGCTCATCCGTAATCTTCTTAAACATAGGAATATATAATGTTTAACCAATTGAGCATGGGAATGGCAATTAAGTGATGCATGCAGATTTGTCTCCTGGTATTTTTTTTTAAATGTCACCGAATTTAAGAGTTATGGCAAAAAAATAAGTCCAAATAACACGCACACACGCACTGTGCTCTGCAGCTTTTCTAATACTAAATAAAACTAGTTTCAGAAAAATTATAAGCAAATAGGCCCTTTGAAAAACCATAGGATGTCTGTATAGTATGTATATATAATATGGTGCGTCTTTGTGTTACAAAGGGTCGAAATGTCTGTATGTGTATATATAAATATATATATATATATATATATATATATATATATATATATATATATATTTTATTATTATACAGGATTTATATAGCGCCAACAGTTTGCGCAGCGCTTTACATCAAGGAAGACAGTACATTCACAATACAAATCAATACAGGAGGGATCAGAGGGCCCTGCTCGTAAGAGATTACATATATATATATATACACGGCAGGTAAAATTAGTATTGTACACGTCACCATTTTTCTAGGTAAATGTATTTCTGAAGGTGCTTATGACATGAAATTTTCACCACATGTCGGTAAAAACCTATGCAATAAATACAAAAAAAAAATAACTTCAGAAATGAAGTTATGTGTAATAAAATGAAATGACGGGAAAAAGTGTTGAACACACCAACTGAAATGTTTTTAATACTTGGTACAAAATCCTTTGTTGGTAATGACAGCTTCAAGACTGTATAGAGAAACTAGTCGCATGCATTTCTAATGCCCCAGTTTTCCAGTCGAAAAAAAAAAAAAACGATGGTTTCCCCGACAGGATTCCGCTCAAGTTTGTCTTGCGTACACACGGTCACACCAAATTCCGACAGTCAAAAACGCGGTGACATACAACACTACGACGAGCCGAGAAAAATGAAGTTCAATGCTTCTGTTGACTTGATTCTGAGCATGCATGTTTTTTTGCGCGTTGAAATTACATACAGACGACCGTTTTTTTTCCTGACGGGGATAAAGAGATCCTGCTCTCTTTTTTTTATGGCAGTTTTCCTGTGGGAAAAAGTCAGATGAAGCATACACAAGGTCAGGATTTCCGACAAAAAGCTTTCATCTGAGTTTTTCCAATGGAAAAACTGGTTGTGTGTACGGGGAATTAGGTGTTATTTTGGCCCAGTCTTCTACACAGTCTTTAAATCTTGAAGGTTCTGTGAGTCTCTTCTATGCACTCTGATCTTTAGTTCTTTCCATTGATTTTCTATTTGTTTCAAGTCAGGTGATTGGCTGGGCCATTCTACAGCTTAATTTTCATTCTTTGAAACCAATTGAGAGTTTTCTTGGCTTTGTGTTTGGGATCATTGTCTTGCTTAAATCTCCATCCTCGTTCCAACTTCATCATCCTGGTAGACGGCAGCAGATGTTTATCAAGAATGTCTTGGTATATTTTTCCATTCATCCTTCCAGCATTGACATACAGTTTGCCAGTACCGTATGCTGAAAAACATTATTGGGGTGATGTGCAGTGTCATTTGATCTCCAAACATGGTGTGTATTTTGGCAACAGTTCAATTTTGATCTCATCTGACCAGACTATAGTCTCCCAGTAGTTCACAGGCTTGTCTAAATTGTGTGCAGCAAACCTTAACCACTTAAGACCCGGACCAAAATGCAGGTGAAGGACCAGGCCCCTTTTTGTGATTCGGCACTGCGTCGCTTTAACTGACAATTGCTCGGTCGTGCGACGTGGCTCCCAAACAAAATTTGCGTCCTTTTCTTCACACAAATAGAGCTTTCTTTTGGTGGTATTTGATCGCCTCTGCGATTTTATTTTTTGCGCTATATACAAAAATAGAGCGAAATTTTTTAAAAAAACAACTAATTTTTTACTTTTTGTTATAAGAAAAATCAAATAAACAAAATTTTAGTCAAACAGTTAGGCCAAAATTTATTTAGCCACATGTCTTTAGTAAAAAAAAATCGCAATAAAAAAAAAATAGCTACCTAGCGGGAACAGCGACACTAATACAGCGATCAGAAAAATGATCGCTTAGTGACACTGGCAATAGGGAGTGAAAGGGTTAACTAGGGTGGTGATCAAGGGGTTAAAACTTTATTAGGGGGGGTACAGGGCTACCCTGAACCTAAACACTAACTGCCTGTCACACTGCCTGTCACACTGACACTAAATACAGTGATCATACATATATGATTACTGCATTCAGTGACACTGTGACAGGGGGGGAGGGGGGGTGATCGCAAGGGGTTATTGTGCCTGCGTGTACTGGTGTCAGTGTAGTGTTGTGCAGACTTACTGTGTGATGTTATCTCTCCTCAGCGGCGGTTGAAAAAAACGCCGAGAGCAGAGATCACATCACTTCCCTCTTCCTGTGTTTACACAGGAGGAGGAAGTGACACTGCAGGGGAGCGCGTGGATTGGCTGGGAGCGATCCGGAGGGGGCGGACAAAAACGAACAGCCGCCCCCTCATCCCGGATCGCTCCTTCAGCAAACCAGACCGCCGCATGTAATGGGGGGGTCCCGATCGGACCCCCGACCCTCGTCAAGGCAGCAACGTATATATACGTTGATGTGCCTGTCTGTGCCATTCTGCCGACGTAAATGTACATGCGGCGGTGCTTAAAGAGGAGTTCCACTCTAAATTTTTACTTTTTTTTAATCCCCTCCCCTCCCCCTTACATGCCACATTTGGCATGTAATTTTTTTGGGGGGGGAGTGGGGGCTTCAGTAGGAGTGGGACTTCCTGTCCCACTTCCTGCTTCCGCCGAGGGGCTGGTTAGGCGATTAAGCCTTAATCGCCTACACCAGCCCCTCCCTGTAGGTGATCACATGGGACACTGACAGGTCCCATGTGATTGCCTCTCCAATCAGCGGCGAGCCGCGCCGCACGCGCATGCGCAGTGCGGCTCGCGCATGCGCAGTGGGTGCCCGGCCGTGAAGCCGAAGGCTGTCACGGCTGGGTGCCCAAAGTCTAGATGGAGACGCCGGCTGGGGAAGGGGGGGGAGCGGAGCCCCGGTCGGTGTGTCGCTGGAACGCAGGAGCAGGTAAGTGAGTGTTTATTAAAAGCCAGCAGCTACACTTTTTGTAGCTGCTGACTTTTAATAAACACAATTTTGGGCTGGAACACCCCTTTAAGGGGTTAAAGGAGCTTCAACATGCTTTTTCTTCAGCAATGGAGTCTTGCGTGGTGAGCGTGCAGACAGGTCGTGGAGGATGAATGTATTACTTATTGTTTTCTTTGAAACAATTGTACCTGCTTATTCCAGGTCTTTCAGAAACCAAGCACCATTAAGATATGAATGAGTGAGTTTGGGGTGGAGGAACTTGACTGTCCTGACTTCAACCCGATAGAAAACCTTTGGGATGAATTAGAGTGGAGACTGCGAGCCAGGCCTTCTCGTCCAACATCAGTGCCTGACCTCCCAAATGCACTTCTGGAAGAATGGTCAAACATTCCCATAGACACACTCCTAAACCTTGTAGACAGCCTTCCCAGATGAGTTGAAGCTGTTATATGTGCAAAGGGTGGGCCAACTCAATATTGAACCCTCCGGACGAAGACTTGGATGCCATTAAAGTTCATATGTCAGCTATGGGGAAATTCGATCCGATCTGCCAGACGAATGAAAAATAGGACCACCATTATTCTGGATTTTGCAGTCAGGATCAGATCGGATAGCGACGGGTGTCAGCAGACATGTGTCCGAGGATGTCCATAGGGGAAACTGCAAGGTCCGATCAGGTCTGCCGGAAAAACTGACAGGTGGACCTGATCGGACAGCCCGTGTGAAAGGGCCTAAAAGGTTAAAGAAACTGCATACTCAGTAAGACCACTTTCACACTGAGCGCTGATGCTATGGGTGGATTTGCAGCGCATTTCGGCGCTAGCGGTACGCATTTAACCACTGCTAGCCGCCAAGAACATTTTTTTTACCGTCCTGCTAGCGGAACGCTCCAGTGTGAAGGCCCTCTGGCTTTCACACTGGAGCAGCTTTTTAAGGGCAGACTGCAGGCGTTATTTTTAAAGCTATAGCACCTGCAATACACCCTTAGTGTGAAAGGGGTCTAAATGATTGAATCAGCAGCTGAATACATTTAAAAAACTGGGGGGATTATTATCACTTAACCTGGAAAAAAATGTGATGTTGAGTGCAATAGTATTCTGGTCCGACACATTTTTTTTTTTTTTAAAGTCAGCAGCTACAGTATTTTAAAGTACTTTTAAAATAAGGACACTTACCTGTACAGTGCGCCCGCGATGTCGGCACCCGAAGCCGATCTCTGCCTCGGCTCTCGGATGCTGCCGCCGGGAAGGAAATCATGAAATGCAGCTTCACTTCCTTGTTCACTACTGTGCATGTGTGACTCGCACTACGCCTTGCCATTGGTCCCTACTGTCTTCTGGGACCTGTGTTTCTCCCAGAAGACAGCAGGGGCGCCGGATGTGGCGTAGAGTCCTGCAGATAATGCGGGCATCTTTGCCCGGAAGTGGGGACAAATACCTGCTCCCCCTCCCCCTGAAAGGTGCCAAACGTGACACCGGAGGTGGGAATCCGGACAGCAGAGGTTCCATTTTTGTGTGGACCTGGCGCTTTAATGCTACATTTTATCCTACATATTATAAAAACTCTCTGGTACAGGCAGATGTCAGGAAAGAGTAAATATTTTTAAAACAATTATTTAATTAAATCTAATCTCCAGTGAATGCAGAAAAAAAATCAGCATCTTCGTCTGCAAACGCAATAATCAACAGCTGCACGTTCCAGCTGCATGCAGTCATTTTAGGGCATCGCGCTTATCAAGCTTATTACCATATATTTATTAAACTGCAATTATCCTTCTATGGTTATAGAAGAACAGATTACGGTTCTTATCAGCCTTGGTTGTATCTTATCAAACACATCTGTCGCCTTCAGCTGAGATTTTCAACACACCTAAATACCACATAATAATTGAAAATGAAAATTACACAGAAACAATACTTGATGGTAGTGTAGCTTTTAGTGTATGTAAACCCAGGAGCAAAAATACATCTTACCAGTCTTTGTATAAGTGGTGACTGCATTTGTTTTTGTTTTTCAGACTAAGTCGATTTTCTGCTAGTACACAAAATGACATGATGATCTTCAGTGTCCTTGTAAAGTGAAAAGGAATCTCAAACAATGTTGTTGCCCCCCTGCCCTAAACAGGGGTGACTATTTAAACTTTAGTCTTGTTTGGTGGTAGTCAGCCCAGGCTAATTTATAGTCTGTTTGTTCATTTGATTTTCCCCTAAGCTCAGTGGTGCTGTTGTTTCTCTCTGCTGCCAGTAGATGGTGCTGGTACTTCTGGCCATAAAGCGGTACCTGGTCACTTGTTTGTCCGACGCCAGTTCCGGTACTCTGGTTGCTGTTGCTGCTGGGTGGAACGCACGCCACCACGGAGGTGGAAGTGGAGCGGTACGCAGACAAGCTTGTAGCCCCGGTGCCGGGATAGGCACAATTTAATGTAAGAGGCCAATTGGCTGTTTTATACTATTTTGATTTTTAATAAACAGTATTACGCAATGGATCTTCCTATTCTTTTTCATGTTGTCTGTAACTCCGAGGAAGAGGTATTCGAATCATTCCTGTCTGATTGATGTGTATGCAGGCACTTTCCTGCAAATGCTTTATATGACTTTCTTTATCATTAAAGAAGTCAGGTGCATTTGGTAAGCGCATTTATCTTCTGTGCACTTTGGGTGATGGCAGAGATCTTTGTATGGTGAAGGAATATTTTACTTTAAGCAAGAATACTAATACAGTTATCAAGATTTTTTTCACTGGACTGACTGGAATCTACAGTAACATGGAATGGAACTTTCTATAGGCACCCAGAACAATGAGAATTTAATAAAAAGTATAATTCTTTATTTAATATAGGACACAATAGGAGGAGGAGGAGATCTTATGGGCACCGCATCCAAAAATTATGAAAACAAAACACTTGAAATGCTCTGTCTGAGAGCTGGGATTTTTTAGGTGCCAATAACTTTAGTCATAATCGCAAGTTAAATTCAATCATTTTATTTGTATATTTCATATTAAAAATTAAGGAAATAAATTGAATACATGTATTGTTATGTACCACTATTTGGTAATGTATATACAGTGCCTTGCGAAAGTATTCGGCCCCCTTGAACTTTGCGACCTTTTGCCACATTTCAGGCTTCAAACATAAAGATATAAAACTGTAATTTTTTGTGAAGAATCAACAACAAGTGGGACGCAATCATGAAGTGGAACAGAATGTATTGGATATTTCAAACTTTTTTAACAAATAAAAAACAGAAAAATTGGGCGTGCAAAATTATTCAGCCCCCTTAAGTTAATACTTTGTAGCCCCACCTTTTGCTGCGATTACAGCTGTAAGTCGCTTGGGGTATGTCTCTATCAGTTTTGCACATCGACAGACTGAAATTTTTGCCCATTCCTCCTTGCAAAACAGCTCGAGCTCAGTGAGGTTGGATGGAGAGCGTTTGTGAACAGCAGTTTTCAGTTCTTTCCACAGATTTTCGATTGGATTTAGGTCTGGACTTTGACTTGGCCATTCTAACACATGGATATGTTTATTTGTGAACCATTCCATTGTAGATTTTGCTTTATGTTTTGGATCATTGTCTTGTTGGAAGACAAATCTCCGTCCCAGTCTCAGGTCTTTTGCAGACTCCATCAGGTTTTCTTCCAGAATGGTCCTGTATTTGGCTCCATCCATCTTCCCATCAATTTTAACCATCTTCCCTGTCCCTGCTGAAGAAAAGCAGGCCCAAACCATGATGCTGCCACCACCATGTTTGACAGTGGGGATGGTGTGTTCAGGGTGATGAGCTGTGTTGCTTTTACGCCAAACATAACGTTTTGCATTGTTGCCAAAAAGTTCAATTTTGGTTTCATCTGACCAGAGCACCTTCTTCCACATGTTTGGTGTGTCTCCCAGGTGGCTTGTGGCAAATTTTAAACAATACTTTTTATGGATATCTTTAAGGCCGCGTACACACGATCAAATCTGTCTGCTGGAAACGGTCTGCCAGACCGTCCCAGCAGACAGATTTGATCGTGTGTACGGGCGAGCCGACGGATTTGGCCAGCCGACAGATTTGAAAGCATGCTTTCAAATCTGTCGGCTGGGAACCCGTCCGCCCGACATGTCTGCTGGTTAGTATGCTAACCAGCAGACATGTCTTCTCGCACACGCGTCGAATGGTTTCGACGCATGTGCGGATGTGTTTTACTTCCTGGTGCGGTGACGTGGCGGCGTCAACGTCACCGCCACGTCATGGCACCGTCTGCCGGTGGGGATTTTGGTTTGATCGTGTGTACACGATCAAACCAATACGTCCCCAGCAGACCGATTTGAACAAATCTGTCTGCTCGTGTGTATGGGGCCTGAGAAATGGCTTTCTTCTTGCCACTCTTCCATAAAGGCCAGATTTGTGCAGTATACGACTGATTGTTGTCCTATGGACAGAGTCTCCCACCTCAGATGTAGATCTCTGCAGTTCATCCAGAGTGATCATGGGCCTCTTGGCTGCATCTCTGATCAGTCTTCTCCTTGTATGAGCTGAAAGTTTAGAGGGACGGCCAGGTCTTCGTAGATTTGCAGTGGTCTGATACTCCTTCCATTTCAATATTATCGCTTGCACAGTGCTCCTTGGGATGTTTAAAGCTTGGGAAATCTTTTTGTATCCAAATCCGGCTTTAAACTTCTCCACAACAGTATCTCGGACCTGCCTGGTGTGTTCCTTGTTCTTCATGATGCTCTCTGCGCTTTAAATGGACCTCTGGGACTATCACAGTGAAGGTGCATTTGATTACACACAGGTGGATTCCATTTTTAATCATTAGTCATTTAGGTCAACATTGGATCATTCAGAGATCCTCACTAAACTTCTGGAGAGAGTTTGTTGCACTGAAAGTAGGGGCTGAATAATTTTGCACGCCCAATTTTTCAGTTTTTTATTTGTTAAAAAAGTTTGAAATATCCAATAAATTTTGTTCCACTTCATGATTGTGTCCCAATTGTTGTTGATTATTCACAAAAAATTACAGTTTTATATATTTATGTTTGAAGCCTGAAATGTGGCAAAATGTTGCAAAGTTCTTAGGGGCCGAATAATTTGTGAGCATAATTTGTTCCAGAAACATGCTTGTAATCCAAAGCACTTGTATATCAAAGCAAATTTCTTCATAAGAAATAATGGAAACTCAAAAGATTCATTCCACAACCATTTATTCATAAGTCCTTCCGTTTATAGTCCATATAAAAAGATTATAGCAATGTGATGGGTTGTGTAACCATAAAATGTCCATTCACAAATGGAAGCCTCCACAAGGGAATTAGAAGCAAAATCCAGCAGAAGCTACAGAGTATAAAAGAGAAGAGAGGCGCCTCTAAGAGTACCAATATGTTGCTAAATGTTGTACCTTCCTTAAATGTAACCATATTTCTACACTTGAAGGGGTTGTAAAGGAAATTTTATTTTTTCATAATAAGCATCTTTCACCTGCAGACATTCCTCTTTTCACTTCCTCATTGTTCGTTTTTGCTCAGAAGTTGCTCTATTTCTTCTCTGTTCTGTTCACTTCCTGCTTGTCTGATTGTAACTCACCACCGTGAAGGGAGGCTTTACTGCGGTGGTCAGTGACGTGCTCGCCCCCTCCTGGGAACTACATCTGTGCGGCAGGACACTCTCTACGTGTAAGAGACTTCAAGGAGGTGTGAATTACTGGGCGTGCCGCAATGCATACTGGGAAATGTAGTTCTTACATGAACAAGCGCCGCAAACCAGGAAGTGAATGAGAGAACAGAAACTAGAAAGCCGGAGGTGATATAGATGAAGGAATTTAATAAGTATTTCCTTTTTTTTTTTTACAGAATCATTACACTATTCTGTCTGTCTACCTTGCAGACATTAAACTTAGGCAACATTTTTTTTTTCCTTTACAACTCCTTTAAAGACGGAACTCTTCTCTTTTATACTCAGTTGTGACTTGACGCTATTTGTATATCAAGACCTCACTTGTATATCAAGTCAAAATTTATTTAAAAATGTTGCTTGTCTTGCAAAATGCTCTCAAACCAAGTTACTCTCAAACCAAGTTTTTACTGTACATATTAATTATGTAAAATATACAATATAATAATGCAATATCATAATGTTCCAACCTCTATTATTTAATTTCTTAGCAGAGTATATTTTTACTCTTTAAAGTCTATTAAAACATTTTCATGTTCCATTTGGCACATCCTTTCTTAGATTCTACTTGTAGGAAATAGAATCTTGACTTGCGTGGTTTCATTGATATTTATGCCAGATTCTGATTCTCACAGGCAGAGATCCAGATAGAGATATACAATGTTCCTTGGGAACAAATGTGTCTGGTTTGTTCAAAGCCTGGATGACATAAGACAGCATTGTAAATTTAGAGTCACAAGACGGTCAGGCAGATAACAATCTCCTAATGAAAGTCTACCAACCAATTTTAGAGTCCAGTGTTAACCAGGCTACAATACATGAAATGTTCATAAACTCCTATAAACTATATTATAAAACCTTCAACTTTTATATTCTCCAAAAAATCTGTGAGAATTTAAAAGGTTATCTTATATGACCATACAAATCTGCATGGCTTCTTGGCTCTAAAGGTCCCGAAGAGACAGGTGCCCACCTATTCCAACCACCAATACTCCATGTTGGACTTTTCTTATCTATCTTCTAAAAACATTATAGCTCCTTTCACTTAATGGGAAAAGGGGGCTGCCCCCCCCCCCCCACCTCACTGTCCTACATTGTTCTTCCTGTTAAAATACGTTTTTTTCCTTGTTGAATGTGTATAGAGAATAACCAAAAGGTCATGCAAAAAATGTCATAGCTTGTAAAAAAGGGACAAAATGTTTGAGGAAAGTTAAATATTGTAAGTATTCGATAGAAACAAACTAATGACACAGTTTAATTATTTGTGCTTTTACTTAAAGAAGAAGTAAACCCTCTTGTCCAAAAAAAAAAGACAACCTGCAAGACAAAGGCATAATGAGCTAGTATGCATAGCATACTAGCTCATTATGAATTACTTACCTGAGATCGAAGCCCCCACAGTGCCCCCCCCCCCCGTTCGCCTTCTCCGCCGCCGCCATGATACTGGGTGACTTCCAGGTATCGCTGCTCCGACGCTGTGACTGGCCGGAGCAGTGATGACGTCACTCCCAGACATTCGCATGGGAGCCGCCACTAACGGCATGATGCCGTTAGTAGCGGCACGCTTAGTACGCCTGCGCCCAATGTCTACGGCGCAGACACCATAGACATGGGTGCCGCTATTTTTTGCAAATATCTCCTAAACCTTTTAGGTTTGGGAGATATTGCTTGCACCTACAGGTACAGTGCCTTGCAAAAGTATTCGGCCCCCTTGAACTTTGCGACCTTTTGCCACATTTCAGGCTTCAAACATTAAGATATAAAACTGTATTTTTTTGTAAAGAATCAACAACAAGTGGGACACAATCATAATGTGGAACGAAATTTATTGGATATTTCAAACTTTGTTAACAAATAAAAAAACTGAAAAATTGGGCTTGCACATTTATTCAGCCCCTTTACTTTCAGTGCAGCAAACTCTCTCCAGAAGTTTAGTGAGGATCTCTGAATGATCCAATGTTGACCTAAATGACTAATGATGATAAAAAGTATCCACCTGTGTGTAATCAAGTCTCTGTATAAATGCACCTGCACTGTGATAGCCTCAGAGGTCCGTTTAAAGAGCAGAGAGCATCATGAAGAACGAGGAACACACCAGGCAGGTCCGAGATACTGTTGTGGAGAAGTTTAAAGCCGGATTTGGATACAAAAAGATTTCCCAAGCTTTAAACATCCCAAGGAGCACTGTGCAAGCGATAATATTGAAATGGAAGGAGTATCAGACCACTGCAAATCTACGAAGACCTGGCCGTCCCTCTAAACTTTCAGCTCATACAAGGAGAAGACTGATCAGAGATGCAGCCAAGAGGCCCATGATCACTCTGGATGAACTGCAGAGATCAAATCTGGCCTTTATGGAAGAGTGGCAAGAAGAAAGCCATTTCTTAAAGATATCCATAAAAAGTGTCGTTTAAAGTTTGCCACAAGCCACCTGGGAGACACACCAAATATGTGGAAGAAGGTGCTCTGGTCAGATAAAACAAAAATCTAACTTTTTGGCAACAATGCAAAACGTTATGTTTGGCGTCAAAGTAACACAGCTCATCACCCTGAACACACCATCCCCACTGTCATAAATGGTGGTGGCAGCATCATGGTTTGGGCCTGCTTTTCTTCAGCAGGGACAGGGAAGATGGTTAAAATTGATGGGAAGATGGATGAGGCCAAATACAGGACCATTCTGGAAGAAAACCTGATGGAATCTGCAAAAGACCTGAGACTGGGACAGAGATTTGTCTTCCAACAAGACAATGATCCAAAACATAAAGCAAAATCTACAATGGAATGGTTCACAAATAAACATATCCAGGTGTTAGAATGGCCAAGTCAAAGTCCAGACCTGAATCCAATCCAGAATCTGTGGAAAGAACTGAAAACTGCTGTTCACAAACGCTCTCCATCTAACCTCACTGAGCTCCAGCTGTTTTGCATCTGTCGATGTGCAAAACTGATAGAGACATACCCCAAGTTACTTACAGCTGTAATCGCAGGAAATGGTGGCGCTACAAAGTATTAACTTAAGGGGGCTAAATAATTTTGCACGCCCAATTTTTCAGTTTTTTATTTGTTAAAAAAGTTTTAAATATCCAATACATTTCGTTCCACTTCATGATTGTGTCCCACTTGTTGTTGATTCTTCACAAAAAAATACAGTTTTATATCTTTAGGTTTGAAGCCTGAAATGTGGCAAAAGGTCGCAAAGTTCAAGGGGGTCAAATACTTTCGCAAGGCACTGTAAGCCTTAATCTAGGCTTACCTGTAGGTTAAAGTGGCTTTAAAGGGTTTACAACCACTTTACATATCTCTGTAACAACATGATAAATTAATAAAGTAAAAATAAAAAGGTATGTGCATATAAAAGAAAATCATTCCAAATATTTGCCCTAAAAAGAATAAATGTAGAAGTATCTATAAATAATAATCACGAGTGACAGAGACCACCTTTTTAACTCAGCACATTCCCCCCCGCAGTCTCATAGGCTGAAATATATTCCTGTCTCTGTCTCCATTCATCTGCAGGTCAACAGGAATCAATTGTATCCTATGAAATAGATGGGGGGTCATGTGCCAAGATGGTCTTCGGCACTCACATTTCTATGGAAACTTGATTTCTTGGCAGCTGCGTTGACTTTTGCATCGGGAGTTGATTTTTTCTTTCTATAAAATAATACAGAGGGCATATTTATTGTTCATAGGTCTTCCTTCCCTTATTCCTTAAGCTGGGTGCTTTTTCAAGAATATAAATACATTTCTAGATTGTAAGCTCTTACGAGCAGGGCCCTCTGATCCCTCCTGTTTTGATTTGTATTGTGAATATACTGTCTTCCCTGATGTAAAGCGCTGTGCAAACTGTTAGCGCTATATAAATCCTGTATAATAATAATAATCTAAAAGACTTGGCACTCGTATTGAACAAAAATAAGGAACCAGCTAAAAAACAAAAGTTCAATTTATGAGGGTATTTTCTATCATATGTAGCCACCCTGGACTGTTCCTTTCACATATGTTGCTAAACAGTGGTATGAAATCTTAGGGCCGGTTCACATCAGACGCAGTTCCGTACAGTTGTGTGTGCATTTTTTCTGCACAAAATGCATGCACAATGTTTTCCATGTATTCCAATGGCTCTAGTTGGCTTTAGTTTACACCAGTGCAGAAACTGAACGAAACTGACTGCATGGTGTGAACTAAAGCCAACCAGAGCCATTGGAATGCATGGAAAACACTGTGAATGCATTTTGTGCAAAAAGAACACAGAACTGAACGGAACTGCGTCTGGTGTGAACTAGCCATTATAGCATACGTCATAGCAAAATTAACAAAAAAAACTATACTTCGTACATCTCAGGAATAGATGTGCATTCCCTAATGTTTTATCCCAAATATAGAAAAATAAAAGTTGATAACAGAAATTCTTCTTGACAGGACAACACAGTTCTGAATTCCAAAACACATGGGGGTTGATTTTGTAAAACTGGCAAGTGCTAAATCTGGCGCAGCTCTGCATAAAACCCAATCCACTTCCAGGTGTTTTTTTTTTTTTGTCAAAGCTTAATTGAACAAGCTGAAATTAGAAGCTGATTGGCTACTATGCACAGCTGCACCAGATTTTGCACTCTCCAGTTTTAGTAACTCAACTCCATGGTGTCAGCCCCGCCAACTTTATTTCTGATAATATTACAAAGAACACAGACCTCTTATCTCCTCCCCCCTCTCCATCTCCATAACGCTACTATGTGCACACATATAAATCACAGGAAATTATCAGTACACACGCAATTATGACAAAAAGAGCGGGTATTTTTGTACTTATTAAACAGATACAGTATAAAAAAAAGCACTTTCAATGGCTTACTGAACAGACCAAAATGGAGAAAATAAAAGAAGTTCATTGTCAGGGTTTACACACACTTACGTGACATGTAATGGCCACCAACCATCATATGAGGATGTCTAAAAGGTCTTCTCCTATTAGTAGGACTATCTCAACTATCCAACAGCCATGCAAAGATATAAGTTAATTACTGTCCAACCTTTTATATAAAAATATCAAACTCAAGCTGTACGATTGCCATACATAGATGTGGAACAGGTTCTTTCCAATCATCTAATAATGATTAAGCTGTCCAATAGTCTATATATAAAGGTGCAAACATTCTCTTTCCAACTGTCATTTAAAGATGTCAAATGTGCCCTGTCCAGCTGTCAGACAGAGATGTCACATACAAGCCATCCGTTAGTCATACTAGGATGGATAATATATGCTGTCCAACTGCCAAACAGAAATAAAAATTGTATGATGCCCAACTGTCATACAAAGATGCCAGACATGGCCTCTAAAACAGTAGTGCAAAATTGTGTTTGTCTTGCCTTGAGATGGCCAAACATGGATCAAAATTAAATTCTGATGGTTCAGCAGGGGCTGGCCTCAATTTGATCCATGTATGGGCAGGCTCTTTGTTCCCAAGTAGGTCCATCAATCAACTTGAGTACAACTAGCCTGTTGGTTTTTTGACATGTGATTAATGAAGGCAGCTAGCAGTAATCATTGTGTTCTGCCAGTCCTCCCACTGGCAGAACACAATTTATGTCCATAAAGACATGGATGAGCAAGTTTGGATTGGAGGAACTTGAACACCTTTGGGATGATGCGCTTCTGGAAAAACGGTCATACATTTCCATAGACACTTTCCTAAACCTTGTGGACAGCCTTCCCAGAAGAGTTGAAGCTATTATAGCTGCAAAGGGTGGGCCAACTCAATACTGAACCCTACGGGCTAAGACTGGGATGCCATTAAAATTCATGTGCGTGTAAAGGCAGGTGTCCCAATACTTTTGACAACATAGTGTATGTATCCAATGGCTTATGTAATGCAAGGGCCTATCTAAGCAATGCATTTACATCTACTCAGGTGGGTTCCCACCAGTGGCGGCTGGTGCTCAAAATTTTTGGGGGGGCGCAAACGAAAAAAAAAATATTGCAGCCTCACTGTGCCCATCACATGCAGCCACTGTGCCATGCCACCAAATGCAGCCACTGTGCCACGCCACCAAATGCAGCCACTGTGCCACCAAATGCAGCCACTGTGCCATGCCACCAAATGCAGCCACTGTGCCATCAATTGTCACCACTTGTGTCACCAATTGTGCCATGCCATCAAACGCCACTACTGTGCCATCAATTGTCACCAATGTGCCATGCCAGCAAAAGCAGCTACTGTGTCCATCAATTGTCACCACTGTGCCATGCCATCATATGCAGTCACTGTGCCATCAATTGTCACCACTGTGCCATGCCATCAAACGCCACCACTGTGCCATCAATTGTCACCACTGTGCCATGCCATCATATTCAGTCACTGTGCCATCAATTGTCACCACTGTGCCCCATGCCACTGTGCTCATTGTCGCCTCTGTGCCCCATGATGCCACTGTGCCCCATGCCACTGTGCCCCATGTTGCCACTGTGCCCCATGCTGCCACTGTGCCCCATGCTGCCCCTTTCCCTGTAAAAAAAATAACTTACCTGACGCTTCCATGTCCTCCCTCGATGTCTTCTGCCGCCGTGGAGAAGCTTCAGCCAATCAGGTTCCTGAAAACCAGAATCCGGGAACCTGATTGGCTGAAACGGCTGTCAGTCTAATGCAAGGACCGCAGGTTGCCTGCGCTCGGAGCATAGACTTCCGAGAGCCGGAGGGCGGCACTGGAAAAGCCTATCAGAGCCGCTGGCTTTGATAGGCAGTTCCCCTCAGCCAACCAGCTGCCGCTATTCGGGTAACCGGCGTCCCATGCGGTTATACGAATAGACCAGGCATGCACAGTAACACACGTCCAATGCATAGCATTGAACGTGTGTTCTGCGAAGGGGGTGGCGCTGCAGCGCCCTCTATAGACGGCCGCAGAACTTCGGCTAAAATGTCAAAATGACATTTTAGCCGAATAAAAGTTCTTAAAGGGCCCGTTTTTTTTTTTTTCTTGTGACTGCGGGAGGGGGGGCCGCCACTGGTTCCCACACAACACAGTTGTTGCTAAACCTGAAGGTATTTATACAACTGGATTTTATTGTATGAAGCTAAGGAATTCTTAAATCACAACTCAGGGCTCAATCCCCCAATTGCCAATACCCCCAAGAAAACCCCCCACACTGCATGTTATGCTTTATTTTTGTTATACAGTTACATGATGCTTTGGGTCTTCCTCTTCCTTGCCTCTTCTTGGCCCAGTGCAGTCCTCAGATGATGCAGAGAACAGGGCTGACATTACCACCACTCTGGTTCAATACTTCCTTACTCTATTAACGAAGGGTGCCTTGGTGTAGCGGGACGGGGGGACGGGGGACGGGGGTCATGGACTATGGTCTGATTTCCCGGTGTTAGGCCTTAAAGGAATTCAGTGCTTTTCTGCTTAGTGGAACAGAGTGAAGGAGAGCAAAGAGAATGTAAGTAAGGAAAGGCGATTGTGTTCTGATGGAGTGTAATAAATAGAATCTGGTGTTTTACCCTGCATAGCCAAAGCACAGACAGGTTTACTTGAAGGCTCCGTTTGCACCTAGGCGATTTGAATCGCAGGTGGAATTTCTGTGATTTTGCCCGCAATTCCAGAATTGTACCAAAATGCAGGTCGCATTTGTGATGCCATTGATTCTCAATAGCACCCCAAATGCGGTACGTTATTTCCCGTGACAGTCGTGGGACAAAATGGGTAAAAATTGCGGCAAAAATCAATTTTGGTACATGAGCTTCTTGGAGCATTTTTGGACTGGAGGGAGGCTCCACAAAAAAGCTAAAAAATTAACACGCTCTTATTAAAAGTAATGTGTAAGAATAGAAATATGGGCACTGGCTAACTGTTGTTTTTTTAATATAGGCTGTGAAGCTGTCATCCCGATCCTTGCTTTGTGAGCTAATGAGTCACTGGCATTGTACGCTGTGATTAGGTACATAAACCAGGATGAGGAAGCCAGTTACTCTCAGACACTGCACTTTTAAATACTGTTACAAGCTAGTGGGATTGTGGACCCTCTGGGACAACTGAATATGGGGTGAGGATGTGAGTCCCAAAACGGACCAAGGCTAAGCCATCTACTAGCCACCAGTGCACCCCACACTGTGGCTTTGCTATGGAGCAGCTCTTAGGTTGCAGCACATGGACATACTCATGCAGGTGGCTGCTGATCAAGGAAAGAACCAGAACAAAGTACCAAAGTGATAAGAAATCTTGGAAATGGGGACAGGCCAAAGGCAGTGTATAAATGTAGCATGCTGGTACTACCACACGTTGAATTCAACTCTAATTTAATGTCAGAAGGGTGTAACCAATGGGCTGGGATCTGAGCCAAAGCCTGTTCTTCATTTACCTTACACTGGAGCCAAAGCCTGTTCTTCATTTACCTTACACTGGAGGGGAAGTTAGTGTGTGGTGGTACCTGCATGCCATATTATATTTTGGAGTGAGATGTGCTCTATTTCTGCCAGCTACTAAATACAATCCCACTGTAAACTTGGGAGCATAGGTGTGCGGAGCCTATTGCATTAAGGTTCGCACCTCAAAGCTCCAACACACATGCGTGTGTGAGATATTTACTAGCCTCTTCCCAGCTCTCCATCCTGAAGCAATGGGGGAGGGGGAGCAAGGGAGCTCACAGGGAGACCCAGGCAGCAGAAAGAACAGGGACAGGGGGGTGGCATATATTGGTATGCCTCTTGTGTCAGCGAGAGGGAGAGGATGAGAGCCTACTTTCAGCTGCTGCAGGAGGAAAATACAGATTGGTTTCACTAAATTTCACCTCCTGTCCAGGTTCTGGGGGTCAGCAAGGAAGGATTACAGTTTACCTGTCACCCATGTTCACTGAGGAGATCGCCATTGATAGGTTGCCAACCCTAGGATTAGGGTGTGCCCAGGCACACCTGGCACTCCCCTTGCGCACGCCTTATGCTTGGAAGGCTAATACTGCAGGCTTGGAGTGGCACTAATCTTTTATAGCATTAGTGGACAAATGTGGTTAGATAGATGACCAAGGTCAATAACTCAAGAGACAAGAACATGGGAGCTCTAAGGGAGCACTAAGATGCTAGCTTAACAGGAACACATGGATAAAGATCTCTTACAGCACTAGGGTGCTGGGAATTTAGTAGTAAGGGGATAACAGATTCACTGGAGACACCAAGGTACAGGGATAGCTGGAGTTGCTGGGGTCACAGGAATGCTCGAGGACACTCAAATTCAGGGTCACTTAGAACCCTAGACCAGGGGCCTGCAGATATTAACACAACCTGTTGCTTAGGCATCAAATGGAGAACATGTAAAAGTAGATTGAATACAGCAGGTAAGATGTGGCCATATCTAGAGCTTGCAGTCTAATGCAGCAAGGAGAGTCAACCAGACCATATGTTTAAAGAACTAAAAGTGACAAAACAGCTTGATCTGTAGTGCTGAATTGTAGTTCCTTGAACCAATCCTTGAAACCGATCTGTAGTTCCTCAAACCGATCCTCGAACCTCAAACTCAGCTGCTGGTCTATGAAACCACAAGTACCAGATCTGTGACAAATACCATGTGTGAGGTTCCCTTTTAAAGGGGTGTTCCAGACAAAAAGTGTAGCTGCTGACTTTTAATAAACATACACTTACCTGCTTTAACGTTCCAGCGACGCGCCGGCCGGGGCTCCGCTCCGCTCCGCTCCCCCCCTCCCCGACCGGCATCCTCATTGCTACTGTGGGCACCCGGCCGTGACAGCTTTTGGCTTCACGGCCGGGCACCCACTGTGCATGCACGAGCGGCACTGCGCATGCACACGCGGCGCGGCGCTGTGCCATCCTATTGGACAGGCGATCGCCTAGGACCTGTCAGTGTCCTAGGCCATCGCCTACAGGGAGGGGCTGCAATAAGGCGATTAAGCGTAAGGGGGTGAGGAGTGGGATAAGCGGAAGTTCCATTTTTGGGTGGAACTCCGCTTTAAGGAATTATTTATTGAAGCTCCCTATTTTATCTAACTACAAGAAATGGGAGTTAGATCTATTGGTATTAAACCAATGACAGATGGGTGCAACTGGGAACCCAGGGGCACAAATCTCTCCACACCTGAAACCACTAGATTAGTAAACCTGTCTGCATCTGAGGCCTCGTACACACGACCGAGAATCTCGTCGTAAAAAAAACATTGTTTTCCTCGACGAGTTCCTTGTCAGGCTTGTTGAGAATCTTGACAAGCTTTCTTTGCGTACACACTGTCAAGACAAAATCTTGTCGTTTTCAAACGCGGTGACGTATAACACGTACGACGGCACTATAAAAGGGAAGTTTGATTCCACTGGCACAACCCTTGGGGCTGCTTTTGCTAATCTCATGTTACTGCGTGTTAAGTAAAATTTTGGCAAGAGATGATTCGCGCTTTTCAGTCTGTTACAGTGTGATAAATGTGCTATCTCTATTACGAATGCTACTTTTATCAAATGGTGCGCTCCCGTCTCATACTTTATTCTGAGCATGCGCGGGTTTCTAAGCATACACACGAGAGCGTTTCTCATCGTAAAACCAGCCTGACGAGAAACACGACGAGGAAATTGAGACTCCCGATGATAAAAAATAGATCTTGTTCTCTTTTTTTCTCATCGAGATCCACAACAGTTATCTCGACGAAAAACATACACACGATCATTTTCCTCTGCAAAAAAAGCTCTGCCACCAAGTTTCTTGATGGATTTTGTAGAGGAAAACAGTCGTGTGTACGAGTCCTGAGAGTATGGCCCTGTACACACGGCCAGAAATCCCATCCGAAAAAAAAACTTTGGTTCTCCTGGCGAGATTCCTGGCAAGCTTGGCTTGCCAAGCCGTGCATACAGATGGCCATTCAAAAGAACTGCCGTGACGTCATGGACTACGACAAGCTGTCGCTCGTCACATTTGATGCCATCACCGCCATCTTGCTACACCCTACACTATGCCTTGTATGCTACCGCACAAGCGTCAAAGGCTTACTGAGCATGCGCGAGTTTACCTTCAGACAGGTAAACATACAGACGACCGTTTTTCTCGGCAGGAAACACTCTACCGGGAATCCCGACGAGAAAATAGAGAGCAAAGGTTCTCTATTTTCCCGTCGGGATTCTCGGCTTTTTTTCTGACTGGAAAACTGCTAGGGAGCATACACAAGCAGAGGCGTATCTAGTGAAAATAGCGCCTATGGCAAGCACTGAAACTGCGCCCCTGTCGAAAAAAAACAGCTTACAAAACTAGTGATATTTATCATCCCTTGTGATACCTTGGGTAGTGATGTATCCTCTTTATAGAGAAATGTGTGGTTTATTAGACCCCTGATCCCTCCTCTGCCCTCCAAGGCCAGGTAAATGCAGAACCAATACTGGAAGTGATGAATTCTTCATCACTTAAGGCCTCAGTTTTCAAGAGGAGAGGGAGAAACTAATGTTCCTACTTCTTCTTTGTGCGCTGCCAATCCGACCAGATGGAATGGGAGAGCCTGGAGAGAACAGGGGAGAGCTGTGGCTGAACGCAGCAGGGATAGCGCTGCCATTTTCCATTAGCAAAGGTGCTAAAAAGGAGATCCTGCCTATGCTCTGGAGGACGGAAAAAGAGACCCTCAGACCCTGGTAAGTGCCCTTGCTGCCCAGTCACTCAACAGCGCACCCTTCATATGGCGCCCATGGCACTTGCCATGGCTGCCATACCCTAGATACGCCACTGTACACACGGCCTGCGATTCCCGGCCAAATGCTCTCCTAGCAGTTTTCCTGCAATGAAAACCGGTTGTTTGTACGAGACTTGAGAATATATTCTCCAAATACCAAAAAACAATGAGTAGTTTATAACCAGCTATACTTCTAAAATAATATTATATAATCCCAAAGTCTTCGTTGGTAACCTTCACTTCCCAACAAATTAGTCAGCAATTCGCTGCCTACTATGTAAGTCATTGGAAGGGTTACAGAAAGTGCTATCCAGCTCCGGGCAATGAATTCACATTTAATTATTTTCTACATCCATAGATCGTCCACCCAGCCTCACACAAACAATTTCACTAGAATGCTACCAAAACCAAGTCTTCTGTGTACAGTCTATTTTTTATTGTGCACTATGTGTGTGTGTTTTTTTTTTTAAACCAATACTATTTGAAATCAATATCACATGCCGGAGTTAAATTGATATCTATTTACTGATCTGATAACTGACCTAGTGCACAAACCCAAAGGCTTTTTTTGCATTATCATTATTTGCAAGGCACCCCTTTCCTGGATAGCATGGTGCTGTATGAAACTTCAATTTACCAGGAGACTCGAGAAGAATATTAATGATTCAGGGACAGTCCGAACGCAAAGCAAAAAAAAAATGAAAAAATCATTACAGGATACGAGGGCTTTAGAATGGAATACAAAATGGAAATGATTTATTTCCTTTTTCAGGGTGTATAAAGCTAACATCATAGCATTCTACTATATCAATTCTACACTGCAATATTCCATTTTGTACATTCAGTCCACAAGGACATTCTGACAGGAAGGTCAAAATGAATATTACCCCAGATCTTAACTTTCTATGATCTAAAATAAATGTTGCTTGCCATCTACGACAGTTACCATTTCCTACCCAGCTATTCACATCTTTTAGAACTGTTAGGATAATAGATTTATAAAGTTATAACGAATACACATTTAATGATGAATAGCTTATTCATATACAGATATTGATAAATAGCTATTCACTGTTATACAAATTGGTCAATTATAGGAATGATTTATAAAAAAGGTTGTTCCCTATAGCAATCAATAAGGTAGAGGGACTATAGAGCTAGCATTCTTTATCCTAGACAAATATATACACAAAGCATGGTGACTATGGCCAATACCTGCAGATCTCGTTCTCCTAGGTTTTAGAGCTTCTTACAAATCCCCTTTAAATCCCAAAGTCCATTTTTACCAAAAAGCCAGCCAGTACAAATCACAAGGATTTTTGTTCACTAAAGCAACCACGTAAGATTAGAAAAAGATGAATATGGATTAATTGTCATTGGTAACATCCTTTGCACCAACGTATCGGTCTTATTTATTATGGTAAAGACAAAACCCACACTAACAAGCAGCAATGACTTTGGTACCTGAAGACTGCTGAGTGTTGCTATGGGTTACTGCATCCTTTATTGATCATATATCCCCCAAATGTACAAAGCCCCTCAATGTAAAGACAATAAGCCAATAACCACAGTTCTGTTCTGGGGGAGCAGAAGGCTGTGGGAGCGGATGCAACCCCACACGCTGCTGATAAAGTATCCAAGTATCTCAGCATAGATCAGAGTGAATACTATAGCCACGTGTCATATATCCGGACAAGATAGTGCTGGTATATTGCCGTATTAGGAAGACTGGGAGTGTTAACATTAAGGGCCAATTTCCGAAAAATGCATTGCAGGAACATATACATTAACACAATGCATGGCATTTATTTTGAATGGCACCCCAGTTCACTAAGGTAATGCACATCCACTGTGGCAAAATATTTGCAACAATGATTTTTGGGAATTTGTATTTTTTTGCCTATTGATTTTAATGGACTACCTTAATGCAACGCACATTAACACGTGACATAACACGCATGAACACACCGGCTCACGTGAGACGTAAAATACCTTTGTGCTAAGCCTCAAAGTGCATTAGACACATGCATTGTCTTGACAGTAAAGTTCCAAAGCCAAGGTGGGAAGTGGAAAAGGACTTACCTGGGATAGCTAAACTGGTGAGAGGGACTTTGTGGATCCTTTGTGGTAGAGTTGCCATCCAGTCAGCAAACTGTACATCACTCTTCCCTTGAGATGCAGCCATTGTGCTTGCCTGCTGCCTGCCTCCTCTGCCTGCCTGGCTCTTCTGCTTGCAGTGCTGGGCTCCAATGCTGGTGGAGAGAGTACATGAATGTACACCACACCCACAGGATGGCGCAGACACATGCTAATTCCCCATCATTAGTCAGGAGCTTTTATTCCCTCAATGGAGCTGACTGCTGTGTAGCTGGAAGGAGACGCTCTGTGTTTGCGAGCTCCTCTGGTATACAGTGTGCCAGGAATACAGCACTGATTATTGCAAGAAAGCCTACACTGGGCTTGTGAATGTCACATCAGCTTTGTTCCCTTCTGTCTCTATATTCTCTTACCCATTGCATGGAACACAAACACTCATATATATTCATTTAACTTGTAGAAACCTAAAAATGATATCTTTCATGTTAAAAGCTAGTGGATTGGGTATCTCATAAAGCTTAAAGTCTATGTAAACTCCAACATTAAATGTCTCTTGTTTGCTGCCTTTTGGTCTGTTAACCACTTGCTTACTGGGCACTTAAACCCCCCTTCTGCCCAGACCAATGTTCAGCTTTCAGCGCTGATGCACTTTGAATGACAATTGCGCAGTCATACAACACTGTACCCAAATGAAATTTTTATCATTTTTTTTTACACAAATAGAGCTTTTTTTGGTGGTATTTAATCACTTAAAAAAAGATGGAAAATGTAAAAATGTTTCATATTTTGTTATAAAATTTTCAAACAGGTAATTTTTCTCCTTCATTGATGTGCCCTGATGAGGTGGCACTGATAGGCTGCACTGATGGGCACTAATAGGCACAGATAAGGCAGCACTGATGGGCACAGATAAGGCGGCACTGATGGCCACTGATAAGATCGCACTGATGGGCCCTGATGCGTGGCACTGATAGGTGACAATGATGGGCAGCACTGTTGAGGCACTGATTGGTGACATTGATAGGTGGCACTGTGGGCACTGATATGTAGCACTGTGGGTACTGATGGGTGGCACTGTGGGCACTGGTAGGTGGCACTGACAGGGCACAGATGAGCTGGCGGCAGGTCTCCCTTATCGGGACCGATGTCCCTCTGTTAGTCGCCGGTGGCCGGCTCTGTTTACATCACATGATCAGCTGTCATTGGCTGACAGTTGATCACGTAGTAGTAAGGGGTCGGGATCCGATCTGATCTGTGATCCAGCGAATCTCAGTCTCAGCGAACCACGCGTGATGGCCTCCCGGCAAAGTAGGTCCGCGCTGTAACCGTCATTTGGCTATAGTGCAGACGCAAAGTGGTTAAATATAACATTGAAAGCATTTCATTATATCTGTTCGACACTTGAAAAATAAAAAAAATAGCTGTTTGTTCAGACAAAAATTTGTGAGCTAATAATTTACAGTGTTCTCTTCCTTATCAGTTAATATTATTTTTCTTAAAGTGATAATAAAGTTTTGTTTTTCTAAAAAAATAACAAACATGTTATACTTACCTGCTCTGTGCAGTTGGTTTTGCATAGAGCAGCCTTGATCCACCTCTTCTCAGGTCCCTCTTCTGTGCTAGTGGCTCCTCCCTCCTGTCGAGTGCCCCCACAGAAAGCAACTAGCTATGGGGGCATCCGAGCCAAGTCACAGCTCTGTGTGTCCATTCAGATACGGAGCTGCAGCCAGCCCCTGCCCCCTCCCTCTCCTGATTGGCTAACTGACTTTGATTGGCAACACCGGGAGCCAATGGCGCCACTGTAATGTCTCAGCCAATCAGGAGGGAGAGTCTCAGAAGGCCGAGACACCGAGACACTCACAGACGTCGCTGCACAGCGATGAGGCTCAGGTAAGTATTAGAGAGGCTGAGGGGGGGGGAAGCTACACACAGAAGGCTTTTTTATCTTAATGCATTTATCTTTATCTTACCGGGAGCCGAAAATTCATTATAGCCGCGGTGATTTTAAATTACTTTTTTTCCTTCAGAAATTACACTTTGTGCAGAGACAGTTCTAAGCACGGGAAACATGCGCTACTTCACAGGCATACTATACACCCCCCCTAGGTACGAAATTTAAAGAAATTTTTCACTTTTAGTGTTTCACTTTAAGCATTATTAAAATCACTGCTCCCGTAAAAACGTTAGTTTTTAAAACTTTTTTTGCATTGATACATGTCCCCTGGGGCAGGACCCAGGTCCCCAAACACTTTTTAGGACAATAACTTGCATATCAGCCTTTAAAATTAGCACTTTAGATTTCCCCCATAGACTTTAACAGGGTGTTCCGTGGCTTTTCGAATGAGTTCGACTCGAACTTGAAGCTCATCCCTACTGGTCACTGGAAGTTCAACATGGCACATCATGGCAAAGAGCTCTCTGAGGATCTATAAGAATTGTTACTCTACATTAAAATGGCGGAGGCTTTAAGAAGATTGCCAAGACCCTGAAACTGACAGCATGATGGCCAAAACCATACAGCGATTTAACAGAACAAGTTCCACTCAAAACAGGCCTCGCCATCGTCGATCAAAGATTTTGAGTACACATGCTAAAGAGGTTGAAGGGGTGGTGGGTCAGCCTGTCAGTGCTCAGACCATACGCCGCACTCTGCATCAAATTGGTCTGCATTGCTGTCATCCCAGAAGGAAGCCCCTTGTAAAGATGATGCACAAGAAAGCCCACAAACAGTTTGCTGAAAAGAGGAAGACTAAGGATATGGATTAAAAAAGAAAAAAGAGAAAATAGGACTTTATATGAAGTACGCAGGTGCAAAAGAATAAATATAAAAAAAATTGTGTGTATAGTCTCTGTATCTCACTGTAACAAAATACAAAATATTGGTACGTAATAATAATAATATTATAATTATATTATAATAATATTATATATTCAATCAAATTAATTGTACTACAAAATACTAGGTAACCTATAATCTCTCTAATCCCAAATTGGGCCCAAAGTGTCAATATTTTGTGTGACCACGTGATTTTCCAGCACTGCCTTAACCCTCTTGGGCATGGAGCTCACTAGAACTTCACAGGTTGCCACTGGAGTCCTCTTCCACTCCTCCATGGTGACATCACAGAGCTGGTGGATATTAGAGACCTTACACTCCTCCACCTTCCGTTTGAGGATGCCCCACAGCTGCTCAATAGGGTTTAGGTCTGGAGACATGCTTAGCCAGTCCATCACCTTTACCCTTAACTTCTTTAGCATAGCAGTGGTTGTATTTGAGGTGTGTTTGGGGTCATTATCATGTTAAAATACTGCTCTGCAGCCCAGTATGCTCTGCTTCAGTATGTCACACTACATTTTGGCATTCATGGTTCCCTCAATGAACTATAGCTCCCTAGTGTCAGCAGCCCAAGACCATGACACTCCCACCTCCATGCTTGACTGTAGGCAAGACACACTTGTCTTTGTACTGTTTACCTGTTTGCCGCCACACACGCTTGACACCACCTGAACCAGGGGTCAAGTCCTGGGGAAAAAAGTGTGGGAACTCCCACCCAAGATCCACTCCCCCACCAAAAAAAAAAAAAAATGATACGCTTATATGCATAATTACTAAACCGCTTGTTTTTTTTTTTATTTCCGATCCACTGTACCTTAGTAATCCTTTATGTTACTGGCCGCTTCCTGTATATGGATTCATTGGGTAGTGTGCGGGTATTCCGTCACTTCCTCGATGCCGCAATGTCTCCTGGGAGCTTTTGTCATTGTTCCCAGGAGACATTGCGGAGGTCTGCCGCGAGTTATCATGGGATTTAGAGAGAACTTTAAGCAAGTTCTTTCTAAACTCTATAACTTCTATAACTTGCGGCAGACCACAATGACAAAAGCTCCCAGGAGACATTGCGGCATTGAGGAAGTGAAGGAATACCTGCACACTACCCGATTAATCCATATACAGGAAGCGGCCAGTAACATAAAGGATTACTAAGGTACAGTGGATCGAAAAAAAAAAAAACATGCGGTTTAGTAATTATGCATATGAGCGTATCATTTACTAAGGTTCACCTGCCCCTGACAGTGACTCGAGTTGGGCATCGCCGCTTAGTGAATGGTTGGCTCGGGCGGCTCGGCTGCTCTCGGCTGCTCTAGTCCTGCAAAGGGAACTGCGTTCCTGCTGTGAAAAAGTGCAGGGGTTCCGTTCCCATGCGTTCCCGCAGGACTTGAGCCCTGACCTGAACCAAATAAGTTTATTTTGGTCTCATCAGACCACAGGACACTGTTCCAGTAATCCATGTCCTTATTAAAAAAATTCAATAAATTGGGACTTTATATGAAGCAATGACCTAGCCATATGCCTACATCCCTAATATTGTGAAAAAAAAGAAAAAAATATGTGACTTTATATGAAGTACGCAGTTGCAATAGGATAAATGATTGTTATAAAGTAATATTTATTGGCCAAGCCTAACCCCTGAAAAACAACCCCAGACCATAATCCCCCCTCCACCGAATGATTTAGACCAGTGCACAAAGCAAGGGCCGTAAATACATACTGCAAAGGGTGGGCCAACTCAATATTGAACCCTACAGCCTAAGACTGGGATGCTATTAAAGTGATTATAAGTGTTTGTTAAAAAGAAATAAAAATAACAAACATGTCATACTTACCTCCACTGTGCAGCTCGTTTTGCACAAAGTGACCCTGATCCTCATCTTCTGGGGTCCCTCGGCAGCTCTCGCGGCTCCTTCCTATATCAGATAACCCCCTAGGAGAAGTGCTCTCCTGGCGGATTACTTTTATGGGCGCACTCCCAAATCCATCGTTTGCATTTATACACACGCATGCCGGACTCGTCCCAGCTCCACGGCGCTTGCATCATTGGATTTGATTGACAGCAGTGGAGCCAATGGCTGCCTGCTATCAATCTATCCAATCAAGAGCCGGGACCCCGAGGAGAGAGGGAGAGCACATGTCCGCCAACAGAGATACGGGGCTCGTGTAAGTAAAAAGGGGAGGCCAGGTGTTTTTTCACCTTAATGCATAGATCATGTGTGTGTAAAGTCAGGCATCCCAGTATATAACATAAACGTAGAAGTATAATATATATATAATATATGCATCCAATAAATGAGGCGCATGCAGTCCCAATCATTTTCTAATATTTGTTTAATATATATAACAAAATGAAAATCTCTCTCTCTTTCTCTCTCTATCTGCTGTATCTATCTATCTATCTATCTATCTATCTATCTATCTATCTATCTATCTATCTATCTATCTATCTATCTATCTATCTATCTACAGTCAGGTCCATAAATATTGGGACATCAACACAATTCTAATCTTTTTGGCTCTATACACCACCACAATGGATTTGAAATGAAACAAGATGTGCTTAAAATTTTGACTTTCAGCTTTAATTTGGGGGTATTTACATCCAAATCAGGTGAACAGTTTGGGAATTACAACAGTTTGTATTTGTGCCTCCCACTTTTTAAGGGACCAAAAGTAATGGGACAATTGGCTGCTCAGTTGTTTCATGGCCAGGTGTGTGTTATTCCCTCATTATACTATTTACAATGAGCAGATAAAAGGTCCAGAGTTAATTTCAAGTGTGCTATTTGCATTTGGAATCTGTTGCTGTCAACTCTCAATATGAGATCCAAAGAGCTGTCACTATCAGTGAAGCAAGCCATCATTAGGCTGAAAAAAACAAAACAAACCCATCAGAGAAATAGCAAAAACATTAGGTGTGGCCAACTGTTTGGAACATCCTTAAAAAGAAAGAAAGCACCAGTGAGCTCAGCAACACCAAAAGACCCGGAATACCACAGAGAACAACTGTGGTGGATGACCGAAGAATTCTTTCCCTGGTGAAGAAAACACCCTTCACAACAGTTGGCCAGATCAAGAACACTCTCCAGGAGGTAGGTGTATGGCCGCGTACACACGATGGAATTTGTCCGCTGAAAACGGTCCGATGGACCGTTTCAGCAGACATTTCCGATCGTGTGTACGGCCGAGCAGACAGATTTGTCCACCCGACAGATTTCAAAGCATGCTTTGAAATCTATCGGGTGGGAATCTGTCCGCCCGACATGTCTGCTGGTTAGTACACTTACCAGCAGACATGTCGTCCCGCACCGCCGCCGCACCGCCGCCGCCGAATGCGGTCACCTGGTGCGGTGACGTGGCGGCGTCAACGTCACCGCCACGTCAGCGCGCCGTCTGCTGGCGGGGATTTTGGTTTGCTCGTGTGTACACGCGAGCAAACCAAAATCCCAGCAGACAGATTTGTTCAAATCTGTCGGACGGACAGATTTGAACAAATCTGTCCGCTCGTGTGTACGAGGCCTATGTGTTTCAAAGTCAACAATCAAGAGAAGACTTTACTAGAGTGAATACAGAGGGTTCACCACAAGATGTAAACCATTGGCGAGCCTCAAAAACAGGAAGGCCAGATTAGAGTTTGCCAATCAACATCTAAAAAAGCCTTCACAGTTTTGGAACAACATCCTATGGACAGATGAGACCAAGATCAACTTGTACCAGAGTGATGGGAAGGGAAGAGTATGGAGAAGGAAAGGAACTGCTCATGATCCAAAGCATTATGCCGCGTACACACGATCATTTTTTGTGATGAAAAAAAACAACGTTTTCTGTGAAGTAAAAAACGACGTTTTTGAAACGTCACTTTCAAAGACGATGTTGCCTACACACCATCGTTTTTTTCACAAAAAGCGAGGTTACGTTCACCACTCTTTTCCATCGAAGCTCGCTTCATAACTAGCTTTTGGGCATGCGCGGGTTGAAAAACGTTGTTTTAAACGACGTTTTTGCTACACACGGTGACTTTTTGTGAAACAAAAAACGACGTTTTGAAAAACGACACAAAAAATTCAAGCATGTTGGAATTTTTTTTTGGTCGTTTTTTTGAAGACATCGCAAAAAACGACCGTGTGTACGCGGCATTAGACATGTGCAATCGTTTTCATTAGAATGCATTTTCGTCCGAAAATCAGTTTTTTTTCGTTATCGTTTTAACAAACGATAACGAAAGTGCAAGAAACGAAAACCGAAAGATCCGACATAAAAAATGCTTTATTTTCATTTTCGTTGCGGTAAAAATTCGATATAGAGAGATTCGACATTATAGGGAAAAGATTCGACATCATAGAGAAAAGATTCAACATTATAGAGAAAAGATTAGACACTATAGAAATAATAGATTTGACATTACAGAGAATAGATTTCGATTTATGAGAAAATAGATTCGACATTATAGAGAATAGATTCGACATTATTACTAGTCATACAACATTAGAATTCTTGTAGGCGGAATATTCGAACGGAAATGTACGATTCGACGTAAAGATTCCACGTTCCGTCGAATATTCTTTGACCATTCGACAACAACCAAAAAGATTCAAAGTTCCGTCGAATATTCTTTTGACCATTCGAACAGAAAACAAGTATTATTGGATTTTCAGACGAAAGCTATTCCCCAACGAAAAACGAAATGAATCAAAACGATTTTCGGGAGTAACTAAATGAATTTATTTTCCAAACGAAAACAAAAAAACGAAACAAAATATTCCAGTCTGCACATGTCTACAAAGCAGACCACCTTATCAGTGAAGCTTGGTGGTGGTAGTGTCATGGCATGGGCATGTATGGCTGCCAATAGAACTGGTTCTCTTGTATTTATTGATGATGTGACAGCTGACAAAAGCAGCAGGATGAATTCTGAAGTGTTTCAGGCAATATTATTATCGACTCATATTCAGCCAAATGCTTCAGAACTCATTGGACGGCGCTTCACAGTGCAGATGGACAATGACCCGAAGCATACTGCCAAAGCAAGCAAAAAGTTTTTTAAGGGAAAGAAGTGGAATGTTAAGCAATGGCCAAGTCAATCACCTGACCTGAATCCGATTGAGCATGCATTTCATTTGCTGAAGACAAAACGGGAGTGAAAATGCCCCAAGAACAAGTGAAGACAGTTGCGGTAGAGACCTGGCAGAGCATCACCAGGGATGAAACCCGGCGTCTGGTGATGTCATTGCGTTCCAGACTTCAGGCTGTAATTGACTGCAAAGGATTTGCAACCAAGTATTAAAAAGTGAAAGTTTGATTTGTGATTGTTAATCTGTCCCATTAATTTTGGTCCCTTAAAAAGTGGGAGGCACATATACAAACTGTTGTAATTCCTACACCGTTCACCTGATTTGGAATTAAATACCCTCAAATTAAAGCTGAACGCCTGCAGTTAAAGCACATCTTGTTTGTTTAATTCCATCCATTGTGGTGGTGTATAGAGACAAAAATATTAGAATTGTATCGATGTCCCAATATTTATGGACTTGACTGTATCTATCTATCGATCTATTTAATCTATTTTCTTTCTACACACAGAGCTGGGTATAAATTAGCAATTGTATTCACTTAGATGGCAAATTTAGCTCTTTTCATGGAAATTTGGGATTTGGGATAATGTTAATGTTGACCTTTCCATCAAAGTGTCCTTGCAGACTAAGGGCCAGATTCTCATAGAATTCCGGCGGCGTAGCGTAATCCATTTACACTACGCCGCCGCATCGTACTAGAGCAAGTGCTTTATTCTCTAAGCACTTGCTCCGTAGTTTTCGCCGGCGTTGCGTAAATCGCCCAGCGTAAACCCGCGCAATTCAAATGGGGCGGCTTGTATTTAAATTAAGCGCGCCCCCCGTCGAACGAACTGCGCATGCGCCGGCCGGGGAAAAAGCCTAGTGCGCATGCTCCAGCTCACGTCGGAAAGCGTCGTTGAAACCGACGTCAAAACGACGTGAGCGTCATTTACGCAACTCCCTATTCGCGAACGAGTTAGTAAAACGACGTAAGCGACGGAAAAAGCCGACGCTGACCCGACGCCATACTTAACATGGCATCCGACGGCACCCGACGGCATCCGACGGTACTTCGTAAGGTTACTCCACATAGAAGCTGGGGTAACCTTACGCGGACGAAAACGACGTACGCGACGACGGGGTGGCGTAAAAGCGATCGGGAATCGGCGTACTAGCCTCATTTGCATATGCAAATGAGAAAACAACGTAAAGGCCACCTAGTGGCCGGAGTTGTCATTACACCTACGATCCGCAAGTGTAATGGTTTTACACTTGTCGGATGTTGCAGCGTATCTATGCCAAAGTGATGCTAAGCATCACGCGCATAGATACGAGGCAAAAAAAACGGTGATACAACGGGGTATCGCCGCTGAGAATCTGGCCCTGAATGTAAAGAATGTAATTATAGCATGGTAAAATATACAGTTCAATGCTACAATGTTAGTTTCATGCATCCTGAAAGGGCTATAATTCATTCTAAAGCTATTGTATTCTTTAGTAAGGATTTTTTCCTTCACATTTAGACTGTCCCTGAATCATTAATATTCTTCTCGAGTCTCCCGGTAAATTGAAGTTTCATACAGCACCGTGCTATTCAGGAAAGGGGTATCTTGCAAATAATGATACTAAAAATAGCCTTTGGGATTGTGTACTAGATCAGTCATCAGATGAGTAAATAGACATCCATCCAGCCCTGGCATGGGGTATTGATTTCAAATAGTATTGGTTCATATAAAAAAAAACACATTGTGCTCAATATAAAAATAGACTGTACACAGAAGCCTTGAGTTTTCGTAGCAAACTAGTGAAAGTGTTTGTGTGAGGCTGGGTGGACGATGTATGGCTGTAGAATTAATTAAATGTGAATCCATTGCCCGGAGCTGGATTACACTCTCTGAAACCCTTCCAATGACTTGCACAGTAGGCAGTGAATTGCTGACTAATTTGTCGGGAAGTAAATGTTAGCAAAGAAGACTTTGTAGTATTCTTGTAGCAGTAAGAAGCTACTTTTATTTAGCTTCTCGGGTGTAAATACACATATTATTTATATTTATATAAATTTACAGTATCTCATAAAAGTGAGTGCACCCCTCACATTTTTGTAAATATTTTATTCTATCTTTTCATGTGACAACACTGAAGAAATTACACTTTGCTACAATGTAAAGTAGCGAGCGTACAGCTTGTGTAACAGTGTCAATTTGCTGTCCCCTCAAAATAACTCAACACATTTTAACCACTTAAGACCCGGACCAAAATGCAGGTAAAGGACAAGGCCCCTTTTTGCGAATTCGGCACTGCGTCGCTTTAACTGACAATTGCGTGGTTGTGCGACATGGCTCCCAAACAAAATTAGCGTCCCTTTTTTTCCCACAAATAGAGCTTTCTTTTGGTAGTATTTGATCACCTCTGGGGTTTTTATTTTTTGCGCTATAAACAAAAATAGGGCAACAATTTTGAAAAAAATGCAATATTTTTTACTTTTTGCTTTAATAAATATCCCCAAAAATATATAAAACAACTTTTTTTTTCTTCAGTTTAGGCCGATACGTATTCTTCTACATATTTTTGGTAAAAAAATCGCAATAAGCGTTTAACGATTGGTTTGTGCAAAATTTATAGCGTTTACAGAATAGGGGATAGTTTTATTGCATTTTTATTAATTATTTTTTTTACTACTAATGGCGGCGATCAGAGATTTTTTTCGTGACTGCGACATTATGGCGGACACATTGGACAATTTTGACACATTTTTGGGACCATTGTCATTTTCACAGCAAAAAATGCTATAAAAATTCATTGTTTACTGTGAAAATGACAGTTGCAGTTTGGGAGTTAACCACTAGGGGGCGCTGACGGGGTTAAGTGTGACCTTATATCTGTTTCTAACTGTAGGGGGCGGGGCTGGACGTGTGACGTCATTGATCGCCTTTCCCTATATCAGGGAACAGACGATCACTGACAGCGCCACTGTGAATAACGGGGAAGGTGTGTTTACACACACCTCTCCCCATTCTTCAGCTCCGGGGACCGATCGCGGGACTCCGGCGGCGATCGGTTGACGGGTCCCACTGCCGCGGTCACGAAGCTTTGGACCGCGGCAGCGACCCGCGGCTGGGCATTTAACAATCACGTACAGGTATGTGATTGTGCCCAGCCGTGCCATTCTGAGGACGTATATCGGCGTTAGGCGATCCTTAAGGCCTTGTACACACGATCAGTTCAAACCGATGAAAACGGACTGAAGTTAATTTTCATCGGTTCGTGTCAGAATGCGGTGACGTAAAACACAACGATGTGCTGAAAAAAAAATGAAGTTCAATGCTTCCAAGCATGCGTCGACTTGATTCTGAGCATGCGCGGGTTTTGAACCGATGCTTTTGCGTACTAACCATCGGTTTTGACCAATGGTCAGGCGTCCATTAGTCCGATTTTAAGGCAAGTTTTAAAACTTTGGACTGAAGGACAACAGACTGATGGGCTGTACACACGGTCCGTTTGGACCGATAAAACTGAACTTCAGTCCGTTTTCATCGGTTTGGACTGATCGTGTGTACGCGGCCTAAGTGGTTAAAGGGGTTGTAAAGGTTTGTTTTTTATTTTCTAAATAAGTTCCTTTAAGCTAGTGCAGGGGTCTCCAAACTATGGCCCTCCAGCTGCTCAGGAACTACATTTCCCATCATGCCTAGTCATGTCTTTGAATGTCAGAGATTTACAATGCCTCCTGGGACGTGTAGTTCTGCAACATCTGGAGGGCCGTAGTTTGGAGATCCCTGAGCTAGTGCATTGTTGATTCACATACCTTTTCCTTCAATTTCCCTTCTAAATGTTTTTTTTCCTTTGTCTTAATTTCTCACTTCCTGTTTCTCCTCAGTAAACTTGCCACCATCATCCGAGTGGTGGTTAGTCAGCCAGAACAGCTTACTGAGGAGGAACAGGAAGTGAGAAATTCAGACAAAGAAAACAAAGAAAAAAAACATTTAGAAGGGAAATCAAAGGAAAAGGTAAGTGAACCAACAATGCACTAGCTTAAAGGAAGCTATTTAGAAAATAAAAAACAAACCTTTACAACCCCTTTAATGTCTAAACCGCTGGCAACAAAAGTGAGTACACCCCTAAGTGAAAATGTCCAAATTAGACCCAATTATAGCCCCCCCCCCCCCCCCCGTGTCATGTGACTCTTTAGTGTTACAAGATCTCATATGTGAATGGGGAGCAGGTGTGTTAAATTTGGTGTTATGGCTTGTGACCGACTCCGGACACCCTGTTGGGAATTTCCGCCAAGAAGACCAATGGTCTCTATACATATATGGTCAATATATATATTAAGGCTATAGAAACCCCAAGGACCAGACAACACCAGTCTTGGAGTACACCAGAAAAGGAACTGCTTTATTTTTAGAAACACACTGAATTTATACAGCAATCCATCAGATAGCTTCTCCCATTATTTCAGACAAAGGTCACCTTACACAGTAGACCTAGTCCTATTGTCATAACAATGACCTCCTTAGACAGACCGTCTCCCCCAGGACTAACTTGCATAATAAGCCACAAGCAATTAGTGACCAGCCCTCATGGCACAAGTTGCTAACAGTGTACATGCAAAGATCAAAGATGTGAGGAAAGTGGACAATCCTTTTCATTTCACCGTCAGGTTCTTGAGTCGTCATCTATTGGTTCACCAGGGTGATTAGATTGGCATGCAGGAAGTGGGCCTTTCTGTGCAGGAACAGGGGCAAGCTCATTCTTCTGAGGGGTAGCAGACTTTGGGGCAGTTATGCCAGGATGTCAGTGAAGGGAATAAGAGGGATAACTAGCCCTTCATTCAACTTTACAAGCTAGGCGTGCAGTCAGCAAGCTCTGCAAAGTTTGGGACGAGACATATGAATTATTTTTTTCTTTGGCAGCTTTTCTGCGCTTGTCAATGTTTATTTTCATGTGTTCTCTCCTGCCCATTTATTCAGCTAGTTTAATCCCATTGTGTGCTTATGTAAGATATGGCCAGGAATAGGGAAAATTGTTATCACTGCTCCAAAAAAATAAAGGAACACTTTTGAATCAGAACTCCTGCGATATTGCTCTGGTCAGTTAAGTAGCAGAGGGGGAGGGGTGTATACAGAGGGGGTTGTTAATTAGTTTCAGCTGTTTTTCTGTTAATTGAAATTAACAACAGGTGCACTAGAGGGCCAACAATGAGACGACCTTCAAAACAGGAATGTTTTTTCAGGCGGGACCCCGTCTACGTCATTGGCTATTCACCGGCAAGCGGGGAAAGCCGGGGGTTACCCTATGATCTGACGGGTGACTCCCCCCCCTCGTACGTCAGACCCCGCCTACATCATTGGCTATTCCCCGGCAAGCGGGGAAAGCCGGGGGTTACCCTATGATATGACGGGTGACCCCACCCCCTCGTACATCAGACCCCACCTACGTCATTGCAAGCGGGGAATGCCTGGATTTCCCCGCTTACCGGGGAATAGCCAATGACGTAGGTGGGGTCTGACGTATGAAGGGGCGGGATCACCCATCAGATCATAGGGTAACCCCTGGGACTAGAAAGCGCCCCCTTCCTGAACCAAACCAGGCCACATACCCTCAACATGGGGAAGTAAAAATATAGGGCCAGATTCTCAGACGAGTTACGTTGGCCTATCAATTTTCTGTATTCAAAAAACAAGATACGCCGGAATTTTGCTTAGATATGAGCGGCGTAAGTCTCTTACGCCGTCGTATCTTAGCTGCATATTTACGCTGGCCGCTAGGTGGCGCTTCCGTAGATTTACGTGTCAAATATGCAAATGAGCTAGATACGCCGATTCACGAACGCACTTGCGCCCAGTTGTCGTATTTTACGTCGTTTGCGTAAGCATAAAGTTACCCCTGCTATATGAGGTGTAACTTTATGTAGGTCCGGCGTACGCAATGTTAAGTATGGACGTCGGGACATTGTCTAAATTTTCCGTCGTTTACGTCGTTTGCGTAAATCGTTCGCGAATAGGGCTGTGCTTAAGTTACGTTCACGTCGTAGGCAGTTTTCAACGTATCTTAGGCATACTATCCGACGCATGCGCACTGGGATTACGTTCACGGACGACGCATGTGCCGTTCGTTAAAAACGTCAAATACGTGGGGTCACAAGTAATTTACATAAAACACGCCCACCACCGCCACATTTTAATTAGGCGCGCTTACGCCGGGACATTTACGATACGCTGCCCTAACTTAGGACGCAAGTGCTTTGAGAATACTGCACTTGCGTCCAAAGTGGCGGAGGCGTAGTGTAAATACCATACGCTACGCCCTGCTGCCAGATACGCCGATCTACGAGAATCTGGCCCATAGTTTCTTGTTTTTTAAATTGTACGTCTTTTTTGATTATAGTACAAAAAAAAACGCAAAGAAGAGCAAATACCATTAAAAAAAAAGCTCTATTTGTGGGGAAAAAAAGGACATCAATTTTGTTTGGGTACAGTGTCGCATGACCGCACAATTGTCAGCTAAAGTTGCGCAGCACCATATCACCAAAAATTGCCTGGTCAGAAAGGAGGGTAAATCTTGCAGCCTTTACCTTTTTTAAGCTCCAGTTAAATAAATATTGCATTAAAACCCCAAAAATGTAAATGGAACTTGAGTTTTTTTTATCATTCAAATTTAAGTTTATTTTCATAAAATAAAGAACATACAGAGTAGTAAACACAATACAGAAGATACATCAGGAAATATCGCGTTGATGATTATAAATGTGAACAATAAGTCAAATTTCTTAGGTAAATTTCCCACCTCCCCTCCCCCTCCCCCCCATGCTTCGACTATAAACCTAGTAACCTTTACATAGTAATGTAAACGTGGGAAATAGGGAATGATGGGAATCAGTAGAGATAGCGAAACCTTTTAAGGCTAGAATCCCTGTTTACTAAGGCATCAACAAACCTTCTATTTTAAGCTGAGGAAACAGGACTAAAAATGTATGCAACAGATACTGAACCGTAGAGAGGAAAGATCTCTGGGGGTACCCCTTCCCCCCCGACACCCCTATCGGGAACAACCTGTGTCGGGGAGGGGGGACAGCCCCCTCAACCCCGCCTCTCCTCAATGAGAGAAAAAAAAGCTGAATCTAAATGATAACCAGAGATACGTCTCTCTGTCAGCTCTTGACTTGTAAACCTAAGAGAAGACAAGGAATTCAAAAAGTATATTTAGTTAAATTAAATCAACATTATAAGAGACCAATTTTATCTACAGATTAAACTCAAGTTCCAACTTGGAACGACACTTTGTCGTCCTGACGAGTTGGAACTTGAGTTTAATCTGTAGATAAAAGAGATTTGAGCAGTTGCTTAGTTCTGAACACCAAGGACTTTTGCATGTACCAAAATTTCCACTGGCACATCTTGTGTACTTGGAACTGTCCAACACAAACTGTCCATCTGGAAATAAGAAAAGTGGCAGCTATGGCAAGGTGAAAACAAAATTAAAAGCATGATATTGTAACAGATACAAACAAACCACAGCGGCTCATATCGATATGTTCCGAAAAAAGAACAGACAATGTGAGAAAAGCACATGGACCAGATGGCTTACGTCTAGTCCTCAGAGATCTCAGCTCAACACTGTTTAAACTTTTTAACAAATGGCACAGTATCAATGGATTAGAATACTTTGCTACTCTTTCTTATAAAGTCCTTAAAGGGCTTTCATATTACCTTGGAAAATGTTTTAATGAGTAGGAAAGGGACTGCAGGAATATAATTAGAAAATCATATCTTAAAGTGTACCTGTAATGACCAAGAGCAGGCTAATGTTGAACTCCAGCCTGTTTTTTTTTTTTTAGTGTACTGTCCAGCATTACTTAAAGCGGAGGTCTACCCACATTTTTTTTTAAAAGCCAGCAGCTACAAATACTGCAGCTGCTGACTTTTAATAAATGCACACTTACCTGTCCAGCGTGCCCGCAATGTCGACAGCCAAGGCCGAACAATTGCTCAACTCTCAGCTGCCCCCGTCGCCATCCTCAGTGAGGGAATCAGGAAGTGAAGCGATGTGGCTTCACTGCCCGTTTCCTTACTTTGCATGTGCAAACTGTGCGGCGTGCCCTCACTGGTCCCCGCTGTCTCTTGGGACCAGTGTGCTTTCCAGAAGACAGCGGGGGGGGGGTGTGACTCCCAGAAGTGGGTGAAAATACCTGTATTGTACAGGTATCTGACCCCCCTCCCCCTGAAAGGTGCCAAATGTGACACCTATGGCGGGCAGGGTTCCGAAAAGCGGAGGTTCACTTTTTGTTTCAGATAGCCTATAGATACGCCGCGTAAAGTCTATTCTGCGCTGGTGTATCTTTTTTCTGTATTCAGAAAACAAGATACGCCGGAATTCAGCTAAGATACGAGCGGCGTAAGTCTGTTACATCGTCGTATGTTAGTTTCATATTTACGCTGGCCGCTATGTGACGCGTTGAATATGTAAATTAGGGAGATACGCCGATTCACGAACGTACTTGCGGCCAGGCGTCGTATTTTACGTTGTTTGCGTAAGCGTTAGTCCAGCATAAATTTACCCCTGCTATATGAGGCGCAGCCAATGTTAAGTATGGACGTCGGGACAGCGTCAAATTGTACATCGTTTACGTAGTTTGCGTAAAAAACATTCAGAAATGGGGCTGGACGTAAGTTACGTTCACGTCGTTTACATTGACAACTTGCGACGTGATTTCACGCATGCGCACTGGGATACGTCCACGGACGGCGCATGCGCCGTTCAGAAAAAACGTAAATTACGTGAGGTCATGATTCATTTACATGAATCACGCCCCCACATGACTAATTTGAATTAGGCGCCCTTACGCCGGCCACTTTACGCTACGCCACCGCAACTTATGGAGCAGGTGCTTTCTGAATAAGGCACTTGCCCATAAAAGTTGCGAAGGCGTAGCATAAAGAGCATACTGGCCAAATATTGTTATCTGCACCATTTACTAGGACCGTTGGTCCTGGGACCCTCACCCTTCTCTATAATTACCACTTGCAGTTCATGCAGGTTCCCTTTACACCTTCTCTCCTGGCTACCGTGGGAGCTACCACTTCTGTGGTTGCTATGAGCGCTCGAGGTTGAATGGACACCCTGCTCCTAGATTGTCTCCTGATAAAGCGATATCTATCACGAAACTAGTCGAGATCTTCTGTATCGTGACTTCAACCTTCACCCAAAAAAAAAAAAACCCTACCTTGGGGATTGCACCTTTGGTGATTCGTTAGACGTCACGTTATGTGCATCGTTTTAAAATAGTGTCTTTGTCTACTGTTTTTTGAAAATGTTGTTCTTATTATATTAATATATATATAATATTATATTAATAAATTTGTGTATATTTTTTGAGATTATTGCTCTTTTTGAGTTTACCCGTTTACTGTGTACCGTAATAGTCCACCCTCCCCACTCTACTCTGTTGGCTCTCTAGGGTCTTTGGGGTTCCCTGAGTCCTTCTCAGTGGTGGCCCATCCATAGGGACGCATGGGCGCCGCCCCCCCTCCCGCAATCACACACAAAAAAAAAAAACGCCCCTTAAGAACTTTTATTCGGCTAAAATGTAATTTTGATATTTTAACCGCAGTTCTGGCGGCCGTCTATAGAGGGCGCTGCAGCGCCACCCCCTCTCGCAAATAACACACATTCGTGCATAAATGCACAAATGTATGTTATTGTTGGTTGCCAGCTGCCTGGTCTATTCATATAACCGCACATGGGTCGCCGGTTACCCGAATAGCGGCAGCTGGTTGGCTGAGGGGAACTGCCTATCAAAGCCAGCGGCTCTGATAGGCTTTTTCAGTACCGCCCTCCAGCTCTCGGATGTCCATACTCGGAGCGCAGGCAACCTGCGTTCCTTGCATAAGACTGACGGCCATTTCAGCCAATCAGGTTCCCGGATTCTGATTATCAGGAACCTGATTGGCTGAAGCTTCACCACGGCGGCAGAAGACATCGAGGGAGGACATGGAAGCTTCAGGTAAGTGCTTTTTACAGGGAAAGGGGCGACAATGGGCACAGTGGCATCATGGGGCACAGTGGTGACAAAGGGCACAGAGGTGACAATTGGCACAGTGGCATTATGGGGCACAGTGGTGACAATGGGCACAGTGGCATTATGGGGCACAGTGGTGACAATTAAAGGGCACAGTGACATGCACAGTGGCATCAATGGGCACAGTGGTGACAATTAAAGGGCACAGTGATGACATTGGCACAGTGGCAACAATTGAGGGGCACAGTGACTGCGTTTGATGGCATGGCACAGTGGTGACAATTGATGGAACAGTGGCTGTGTTTGATGGCATGGCACAGTGACTGCGTTTGATGGCATGGCACAGTGGTGACAATTGATGGCACAGTCGCTGCGTTTGATGGCACAGTCGCTGCGTTTGATGGCATGGCATAGTGGTGACAATTGATGGCACAGTTGCTGTGTTTGATGGCATGGCACAGTGGTGACAATTGATAGTACAGTGGCTGCATTTGATGACAAGGCACAGTGGTGACAATTGATGGCACAGTTGCTGTGTTGCATGGCACAGTGGTGACAATTGATGGTACAGTGGCTGCATTTGATGGCAAGGCACAGTGGTGACAATTGATGGCACAGTTGCTGTGTTTGATGGCATGGCACAGTGGTGACAATTGATGGTACAGTGGCTGCAGTTGATGGCAAGGCACAGTGGTGACAATTGATGGCACAGTTGCTGTGTTGCATGGCACAATGGTGACAATTGATGGCACAGTGACTGCATTTGATGGCAAGGCACAGTGGTGACAATTGATGGCACAGTTGCTGTGTTGCATGGCACAGTGGTGATAATTGATGGTACAGTGGCTGCATTTGATGGCAAGGCACAGTGGTGACAATTGATGGCACATTTGCTGTGTTGCATGGCACAATGGTGACAATTGATGGCACAGTGACTGCATTTGATGGCAAGGCACAGTGGTGACAATTGATGGCACAGTTGCTGTGTTGCATGGTACAGTGGTGACAATTGATGGCACAGTTGCTGTGTTGCATGGTACAGTGGTGACAATTGATGGCACAGTGACTGCATTTGATGGCATGGCACAGTGGTGACAATTGATGGCACAGTTGCTGTGTTGCATGGCACAGTGGTGACAATTGATGGCACAGTGACTGCATTTGATGGCATGGCACAGTGGTGACAATTGATTGCACAGTTGCTGTGTTGCATGGCACAGTGGTGACAATTGATGGCACAGTGACTGCATTTGATGGCATGGCACAGTGGTGACAATTGATGGCACAGTTGCTGTTTGATGGCATGGCACAGTGGTGACAATTGATGGCACAGTGGCTGCATTTGATGGCATGGCACAGTGGTGACAATTGATGGTACAGTGGCTGCATTTGATGGCAAGGCACAGTGGTGACAATTGATGGCACAGTTGCTGTGTTTGATGGCATGGCACAGTGGTGACAATTGATGGTACAGTGGCTGCAGTTGATGGCAGGGCACAGTGGTGACAATTGATGGCACAGTTGCTGTGTTGCATGGCACAATGGTGACAATTGATGGCACAGTGACTGCATTTGATGGCAAGGCACAGTGGTGACAATTGATGGCACAGTTGCTGTGTTGCATGGCACAGTGGTGATAATTGATGGTACAGTGGCTGCATTTGATGGCAAGGCACAGTGGTGACAATTGATGGCACATTTGCTGTGTTGCATGGCACAATGGTGACAATTGATGGCACAGTGACTGCATTTGATGGCAAGGCACAGTGGTGACAATTGATGGCACAGTTGCTGTGTTTGATGGCATGGCACAGTGGTGACAATTGATGGTATAGCGGCTGCATTTGATGGCAAGGCACAGTGGTGACAATTGATGGCACAGTTGCTGTGTTGCATGGCACAATGATGACAATTGATGGCACAGTGACTGCATTTGATGGCAAGGCACAGTGGTGACAATTGATGGCACAGCTGCTGTGTTGCATGGTACAGTGGTGACAATTGATGGCACAGTGACTGCATTTGATGGCATGGCACAGTGGTGACAATTGATGGCACAGTGACTGCATTTGATGGCATGGCACAGAGGTGACAATTGATGGCACAGTTGCTGTGTTTGATGGCATGGCACAGTGGTGACAATTGATGGCACAGTTGCTGTGTTGTATGGCACAGTGGTGACAATTGATGGCACAGTTGCTGTGTTGCATGGTACAGTGGTGACAATTGATGGCACAGTGACTGCATTTGATGGCATGGCACAGTGGTGACAATTGATGGCACAGTTGCTGTGTTGCATGGCACAGTGGTGACAATTGATGGCACAGTGACTGCATTTGATGGCATGGCACAGTGGTGACAATTGATGGCACAGTTGCTGTTTGATGGCATGGCACAGTGGTGACAATTGATGGCACAGTGGCTGCATTTGGTGGCATGGCACAGTGTCTGTGTTTGTTTGCTCAGTGGCTGCAAGTGATAGGCACAGTGAGGCTGCAATTTTTTTTTTTTTTTTCGTTTGCGCCCCCCCAAAAATTTTGAGCACCAGCCGCCACTGGTCCTTCTGCTTTTCTACAAAAATTAGGATGATGGTACAGTTTTAATAAATTTGGTTTAGAGGCATGAGATTAATTAGTTCTATTAAATAGGGCCAGTGTAATATTGGGCAACTACCTAATAGTTGAGGTTTATGGTGAATACATACGAGAGGGCCGTTCAGGTAAACCGTGACTTTTGAGTTTATAAAATAAAAGAACAGCATTTATACACTTCTTACTGAAAGTGGGGTGGTCAGGGGCCTCCTATGAACACAACGTTGACTGACATTATATGTGGGTACCCTGCACTAAAAACAAAATTGATTCAAGCTTCGTATGTTTTACTCTACAATTGTGATGTAAAATGTAGTAGGATAGTGGATGATGTCAGTAGTTTTTTTATTATTATTATTATTTTTTTTTACAATTTTATTTTATATTTTTGTATTATTTTTTTTAAATTATTAGAAGCTTTGGTGAAATATCAGCAGGGGGAATCTGCGCTGCGCAGGGTGATTAGGATGTGCCCAGGCACATCCGGCACACCCCCTATGCACTCCTATGCACTTATCCCAGTGTTTAACTAATGCCTTGAACGCTTCAGCATAGAAAGATTTGTCAGTATGCATGAACCATCTTAAGACAGCCTGCTTCACTTCGTCATCAGTGCTGAAATGCTGACCTCCAGAAAGATTTGTCTCTTTTTCAATTTTATGACAGGTTATTCATCGACTATCCAGGATCAGGCGTTTCACGTGTTATATGTTCACAGGAATGACTGCTGGGGGCTGGGAACCACCATGGCCAGGATCGTCAGTGACAGACATACGGCCATCTTTGAAACGTTCACACCATTCAAATGTCTTACTGCAGCTGAGCGTCTCATCTCCATACTGTGCTTGAAGTCTTCTGAAGGTATCTGCAGGTTTTCTGCCTTCGTTCCCAAAAAACGTAATTACCACACGCTGTTCCATGCACGCACTAACACTGCTGTCTGCCATCCTAATTATCTGATTATCAGTAATATATCACGCTTGCCACTTACTACTGTGTGTAGTACCGCCATGCTAGCATCCCAGTTTATACTTAACCACTTGCCTACAGATGCACGCACTTTTACGTCAGCAGAATGGCACGGACAGGCAAATGGGTGTATTCATACGTCCCTTTAAATGTTCCTGCCATGTGGGTGTGCGCTCGCTGCCGCCTGCACGCTTGCGCCCCCGCCGTGAGTTCCATGCCCCGTGATTGTGTCACGGAGCTGCAGAACAGGGGGATGCCTGTGTAAACAAGGCATCTCCCTGTTCTGCCTAGTAACAGTACACTGATCGTCTGCTCGCACGCTTGCCCGGCGGGTACGACCACACGCGATCGCTCGTTACAGAGCGAGGACCGGGAGCTATGTGTGTAAACACACAGCTCCCGGTCCTGTCAGCGGTGGAAACGCTAATCTTATGTTCATACAATGTATGAACAAAAGATCAGTGATTTCCCCTAGTGAGGCCACCCCCCCATACAGTTAGAACACACCCAGGAACACACTTAACCCCTTCCCCGCCCCCTAGTGTTAACCCCTTCACTGCCAATGGCATTTTTATAGTAATCCAATGCATTTTTATAGCACTGATCGCTATAAAAATGCCAATGGTCCCAAAAATGTGTCAAAAGTGTCGAAGTGTCTTCCATAATGTCGCTGTACTGAAAAAAAAAACGCTGATTGCCGCAATTACTAGTAAAAAAGAAAAATATTAATAAAAATGCCATAAAACGAACCCCTATTTTGTAAACGCTATAACTTTTGCGCAAACCAATCAATAAACGCTAATTGCGATTTTTTTTAATGAAAAATATGTAGAAGAATACGTATCGGCCTAAACTTAGGAAAAAAATGTTTTTTATATATTTTTGGGGGATATTTATTATAGCAAAATGTAAAAAATATTGCATTTTTTTCAAAATTGTCGCTCTATTTTTGTTTATAGCGCAAAAAATAAAAACCGCAGAGATGATAAAATACCACCAAAAGAAAGCTCTGGGGGAAAAAAAGGACGCCAATTTTGTTTGGGAGCCACGTCGCACGACTGCGCAATTGTCAGTTAAAGCGACGCAGTGCCAAATCGCAAAAAGTGCTCTGGTCATTTGGCAGCCAAATCCTCCAGGGCTGAAGTGGTTAAAAGTCCTTGTTTGACTTAAATGCCCCTCGTTTAAAGCGGAGGTTCACCCTAAATATAAGATCTCCCATGCGATCCAGCATACTGGCGTCAGCGCCAGTATGCTGTTTTTTTTTTTTTTTTAATAGCACACTTACTGTATTATTGTGGAATTCCTTTTTTGTCCCCCGCGGTGGACGGCTGTAGTATAGCGCGTCACATCTTCCTAAAATACCCGATATGGATTTGGGTAATCTCGGCGAAAAATGCGGCGCCTGCGCACAGACCTAGGAGCTGACTGCGCAGGCGCCGTATTTCTCCGAGTCCTATTTCGGAGGGCGTGACGCGCCATAGCCGTAGGACTCGGAGAAATACGGCGCCTGCGCAGTCAGCTCCTAGGTCTGTGCGCAGGCGCCGCATTTTCGCCGAGATTACCCGAGTCCATATCGGGTATTTTAGGAAGATGTGACGCGCTATACTGGCGCCGTCCACCACGGGGGACAGAAAAGGAATTCTACAATAATACAGTAAGTGTGCTATTAAAAAAAAAAAAACCCAGCATACTGGCGCTGACGCCAGTATGCTGGATCGCATGGGAGATCTTATGTTTAGGGTGAAATACCGCTTTAAATGCATGATGTATTCCGGGGCTAAAAATATGATTAATTCATTTTTAGCCAGGACTAATCAAGCAATTTTAGCAAGCAGACTATTTGTTTATAAAACTATCAGTTTAATCAGTATGAGGAAGTTTCTACAGAGCTCAAGCAGGTGAGAATCTGTAAAAAAAAGTGTCCTGGGGAGGATATTGTTTTCTCAACAAATAAGTGTTTTCACTTTTTTGCAACAATAAAGAAGTAACATCATAAAATACACTTGTGAAGATAGCTCCTAGACACAATATAAGATGACATACAGTGGAAATAAAAAGTCTACACGCGGCTGTTAAGACGTCAGGTTTCTGTGATGTAAAAAACTGAGACAAAGATAAATAAATTCAGAACATTTTGCACCTTTAATGTGACCTATAAACTGTACAACTTAGTTGTAGAACAAACTGAAATCTTTTAGGTGGAGGGAAGTAAAACGAAAAAAATAAAATAATATGGTGTCATAAATGTGCACACCCTTACACTAATACTTTGTTGAAGCATATTTTGGTTTTATTACAGCACTCAGTCTTTTTAGGTATGAGTCTATCAGCATAGTACATCTTGACTTGGCAATATCTGCCCACTCTTCTTTGCAAAAACACTCCAAATTTGTCAGATTGTGAGGGCATCTCCTGTGCACAGCCCTCTTCAGATAACCTCACAGATTTTCAATCAGATTTGGGTCGGGGCATTGTCTGGGCCATTCCAAAACTTTAATCTTCTTCTGATGAAGCCATTCCTTTGTTGATTTGTGTACATGCTTTGGGTTGTTGTCATGTTGTTAGATGAACTTCTTCTTCATGTTCAACTTTCTAGCAGAAGGTTTTGTGCCAATATTGACTGGCATTTGGAACTGTTCATAATTCCCTCTACCTTGACAAAGGCACCTGTTCCAGCTAAAGAAAAACAGCCCTCAAAGCATGACGCTGCCACCACCACTCTTCACGGTGGGTATGGTATTCTTTTGGTGATGTGCAGACTTGTTTTTGCACCAAACATATCTTTTGGAATTATTGCCAAAAAGTTCAACCTTGGTTTCATCAGAACATAACACATTTTCGCACATACTTTTCGAAGACTTCAGATGTGTCTTTGCACAATTTAGCCAGGCTTGGATGTTTTTAGCCCAGTTATATGAAGAATACGGGAGATTGGTGTCACATATACCACGCAGCCAGCTATGACTAAGCACTGATTGTTTGTGCGAAACGCGTCAGCTTTTTTACCCCACTGCTTGCTGTGCTGTGTTTTGTAGTGCTTTTTATCCGTTTTACACCAATAAAGGCTACCTTTTTAAAGTTTATTTTGGTGTGCGGCTGTCCATGAATTCCTTTCATTGATTTTTTTTACCACGCAGCCAGTACTTGCCACATATTCCTGCAGCTCCTTTAGTGTTGCTGTAGGTCTCTTGGCAGCCTCCCTGACCAGTTTTCTTCTCGTCTTTTCATCAGTTTTGGAGGGATGTCCAGTTTTTGGTAATGTCACTGTTGTGCCACTTGATGATGACTGGCTTCACTGTGTTCCATGGTATATCTAATGCCCTGGAAATTCTTTTATACCCTTCTTCTGACTGATACCTTTTAACAAAGAGATCCCTTTGATGCTTTTGAAGCTCTCTGCAGACCATGGCTTTTGCTGTAGAATTTGACTTATAAAATGTCAGGAAAGGCCTACTAGAACATCCGAACTTTATTTCAGGTTAATCAGAGGCACTTTAATGATTGAAGGTGTGTACTACATACAGTATTACCACATCCAGCAGGCATCCGTGCAGCTGATCCGGCGTATAAGACGACCCCTGCTTTTTGGCCATTTTTTTTAAGTGTAAAAGGTAGTCTTATACGTCAGCAAATACAGTATGTGTTCTTTCCTAGATGCCAAGGAACGAAAAGCTTTAGTTGGTTTTTGTGGAATGTTAACATTCCACAATTCTACAATTCTACATTTAGGGGTAGGGTTATAAAAGAAATGTGTGCATTAAATGAGCTTAAGCCCAGGTTCACACTGGGTACGATTTGCTTTGATTTCAAAAAGTAGTTCCTGTACTACCTGCACAGATGTCTCTTAAATCGCGGCTGAAATCGGGACTGCCAGCGGGAGTGAAATCGTGCGAGTTCAGCTGAGCTCGCACGGCTTCACTCCCGCAGCCCAGTGTGAACCAGGGCTAAGAGCTGTAAAGTTTCACACACCACGGGAGAAGTAAAGGTACACAAGAAAGAAAAGGAGAAGTAAGAAAAGGGGAGAAAATTTAAAATCTTATGAAATATAAAACAATATGACAGTCTGTAAAGAACAATGGCATGCCAAGTGCGTGGTAAACATGCACCCAGAGACGAAATGGCTATCCAAGGAGGCCCTCCAAATAAGAAAAGGAGGAGGGGTATCCGAGGATAGAAAAAAAAGAGGGTAGCAGGTACCTGATGAAACAACAGCCATTTGTTATGTGCATACAAAAGCTAATGATACACCCACAATCTACTTAATTGAATGAGCACTGTGAAAAAGAGAGGTTGAAGGGAAAGGGGGGGGGGGGGGCATATGAGCTGGGGATGGAAGAAAGGGAGGGGGGACAAAGAAATGATATATATTATATCTTGTGTTTAATATTTATAAACCGAACTAGGTTTACTAATTACTAATTGAGTAAAATAACTACCGTATTTATCGTGGTATTGCGCGCTCCCGCGTATAGCGCGCACCCCTAAAGTAGCTCCGAAATTCCTGTAAAAAAAAATGTTATAACATTTTATTACTTACAGTTTTGTTGTCTTACCCGGCGTCCATCGTCCGGTCCGCCATCCATCTGCGGCCTCGGTGGTGTCCTCCCAGCTTCTCCAGCGCAGTCCGAGTCGAATCCCCGCTTCCCACGCTCAGTTTAAAGCTTCCGCCGACATATACCGAGTGCAGTACACTCAGGCACGCTCGGCCACGCTCGGCTTCTCACGCGTAAACGTCACAGAGCGTGACTACGAGTGAAGCCGAGCCTGGCCGAATGTACCCGAGTGTACTGCACTCGGTATATGTCGGCGGCTCAGTTCAAACTGAGCATGGGAAGCGGGTATTGGCGTATATCGCGCACCCACGATTTTCCGCTTATTTTAAGGGGAAAAAAGTGCGCGGTATACCCCGATAAAAATGGTACGTAAATACTACAGGCTTACTTAGGTCGATTATGTTACTATCAGAGGACATACAGTGCTCAAGTACCATTAGTAACAAGTGTGTGTATATCTTCCGATAAGAGGTATTGAGAAGAGGGAAAAAACGCAACACAACCCCCCTCCCCCTCTGGGGAACCTATGAGTCAAGCCAACCTTTTGTAGTAGTGTAGATAACATAAAAAAGTTTTTTTTTTGTTGTCCTTCCTGTTTTTTTTTTATAATATAAAAGAAGTTAAATAAAATAAAAATACAGATGATGGGTTCAGTTAAAGTGTCACTAAACCAAGGACTCAACATCCAGAATATCTGATCTCCTTTAGCAGTCCACACATAAAGGAAAACACAATCATATTAAGTAAACATAAAATTGCTGATTGATAATCCCATCAACAGCCAGAGCAGTCCCATGACTTCTAACAATGACCAACCAGGCATTGGTTAACGCCTATAAGAGGGACCCTCTGACTGACCAATGAGACTGAAAGACCCCTGACCTTCTGATTGTACAGCATCAATTGGGGCCGCGTAGATCATATGTACAAAACGAAACAAAAAAAAGGGGAAATGCTCTCTCCAGCAGCACAGGATTACACTGAGCACGTGCATCCTGACTCTGTAAACTCTGCATCACTAGCAGATCATTAGAAGTCAGTGAAAGAAGGGGAGGGGGGATTTAGAGATGAAGAAACCACACAGACTTCTTGCACAATACCGGGAAATAACTCCTTAGGTTCTGTTGTTAGTAAAAGAAGCTTGCTTCACTGCACACTCAGACCTATTTAACTGTTGTAGGCTCAGTAATTTTTTTAATATATTTGTTTTAACCTAAATATAACACCTAACCAGCTTACCAAAGCAGTAACCATGCGATACATATGATAAAGAATAATAGAAGACTATGTAAATGTAGATTTAAAAGGCAGGAGCTAAAGTAGATTAGAAAGAATAAGTCCTAGGGACAAGCCCTATGCGTCTTAGCGGTAGTCAAGTTAAGGAATAGTAGAGGGTAGCAGCAGGGCTGCTGTTAGGGGAGGACCACCAGCCCTCCTGTAGGGGGCCCCGGCACACAGAGGGGCCCAGACAGCAGGAGGGTTGGTGGAGAATAATACTCTCTGGCCCAGATTCAGAGAGAATTAGATTATCGTAGCGTATCAGAAATACACTACGCCACCATTTTTTTACCTGGCTCTACGTGGAATCCAGGTAGATTTTGTCCAGTAAACGATGGCGGCGTAGTGTATTTCTCCCGTCGCAATCCATCTACGCGAGTAGGGGGCGTGAAGCATTTAAAATAGGCGCGTTCCCGCGGCGATCGAACTGCGCATGCTCCGTTCGCAAATTTCCCGCCGTGCATTGCGCGAAATCACGTCGTTACGTCATTCGTTGTTTGAGTAGCGTCGTTTACGGACATTTCTATTCCCGAACGACTTACGTAAAAAATTAAAAAAAATAAAAAATTTGACGCGGGAATGACGGCCATACTTAACATGGGCTACGCACCGTTAGACCAGCAAAAAGCTGGTCTAACAGTACGTAAAAAAAAATAGACGTAAGCGATTGCGAAGACCGCTCGTATCTTCGTGGATCGCCGTAAAAACTCATTTGCATATCCCGACGCATCAAAACGACGCGAACTCCTCCCAGCGGCCGCAAAAATATCGCAGCGTAGATCCGAAGGCTTACGAAGATGTAAGCCTCTCGGATCGAAGCCCGAAGCCGCCGTATCATAGTTTGAGGATTCAAACTAGTCATACGGCGCGCGAAATTTGAAATTACTCCTGTCTAACACCAGTTAGACAGGCGTAATTGCTCTATGAATCTGGGCCTCTGTGTCTCTCACCCTGGTTTCTCCCCTGTCCCTCCTGTTGGCTTTTAGCTGCTGGGTGAAAGACATGGGAGGATAATGAACCTGGCCAGCCCCCGCTGAGCTTCTTCCCCTTTCCCCAAGAGGGGGTTGTGCTAGGAGGAGGGATTTGTGGGAATGTTTCCTAGGAGAGGGATTGAAGAAAGAAGATTTGTGCTGGAAGGGGAGATGTGGGTGATTGTGTACCAGGAGCCGATGAGGGAATTCGGGGCTAATAGGAGGGATTGGGGGAATTGTGAAGGCAGGGGAGACTTGTACTAAAAGGGGGAATTGGGGTGGCATTTGTGTCCATTAATAATGTATTGTAGAATACCGTCAGCTGTTTGTGTGTGTGTGTGTGGGGGGGGGGGGGGGCCACCTCAGGTAGGCTGTACGGGGCCCCATGATTCCTAACAGCGGCCCTGGGTAGCAGTATTACCATTTACCCAGTGTCCAATGAGAGTCTAAGCATTCAAGGAAGAGATATCCCAATGTGGAAAGGATGAAGATCATCAGTCCATAGCATCTGCAGGATCAGTAGTAGGAGAGAGGAAACTGCTTCATTTAGAAGAACCTTGCCTACCTCTGTTGCTCTTATTGGTGGAGGATTCATGTGATGAAAAGGATGCAGAATTCTTTCTCTCCATTAAAAGTAAATTTTGTAAAGTATTCTGCAATTCATCTGAAGAGCGGCAAGTGTATTTAGTATTCTGGTAAGTAAAGCGCACAGAGAATGGAAAACCTCATTGATAGGATTATTCGTGAAGAGTTTGAAGTGCACGCCTTTTAGCGACTGTAATTGGGGAGAAATCAGCAAAAAGATGGTATGAATGTCCTTGAAAGGTAAGAGATTCTTGTTCTTTGGTACGATATAAATGAAATTTTGCGAATATATCGCGAGGTAGTTGTAAAAGGATTTTTTTTTTGCTGAAATGACTGTTTACAGGGTATAGAGACATAATAGTTATCTGATTCCTCTTAAAAATGATTAAAAATAGATCAAAATCAATCATATAATGTGCCTGCGGTTTCAGTTTCATTTTTCATCTAGTTTCATGCTTCTTTGAAGTACAGAGACACAGAGTCAATACAGGGCAGTGTTTGTTTTTAAAATTAAACTGATTGGTTCTGAGGGGTTTTAGACACAGTAATCACACCTCCTTGATTAGAGACCACAGAGAGAAGCTCCCATGACTTTTTTCATCAGGAAACAGACAACCAGGAAGTGTCCGGAACAGAGAAGGATTACAGCACAAACGAACAATGAGCACATGAAACCAGGACTGCAGTAAGGTAAAGAAAGCTACTTAGCTAAAAAAAAAATCCTTTAGTGACCCTTTAAGTATGGTTAGAGCTCTGTGAATCCTGTCAACCTCTAGGTGTTCAACAGGAATTGGTGGTTGCCGTTCTTGAAATAGAGCTGTCATAGTAGATTGAAGATTGGTAATTGTCTCAGGAATTCCGTGTATGCAGAGATTAGAGCGACATGCTCTACTTTAAAAGTCATCTAAGTGATTTTGTAAAGTGAGTTTTTCTTCCTTAAAGGGGAGGTTCCCCTAAAAATAAACTTTTAACATTGCCTGTGTCTTCTTAATAATAATTAGAATCGGCTGGTACTTTTTTTTTTAAACCCCCGTACATACCATTTTCGGCATGTACTCTCACCGCCGCTTCCGGGTCTGGCGGCCGGGGATGGGAGGGCCTGCTTCATTGACAGGCATCTGGCAGCCGGGGACAGGCATCCGATCGACGCATACAGCGCGTCACGGGATGCCGAAAGAAGCCGAACGTTGGTGCGCATGCGCCGTATAGAGCCGCACCAACGTTCGGCTTCTTTCGGCATCTCGTGACGCGCTGTATGCGTCGATCGGATGCCTGTCCCCGGCTGCCAGACCCGGAAGCGGCGGTGAGAGTACATGCCGAAAATGGTATGTACGGGGGTTTAAAAAAAAAAGTACCAGCCGATTCTAATTATTATTAAGAAGACACAGGCAATGTTAAAAGTTTATTTTTAGGGGAACCTCCCCTTTAAGATTCTCTAATTCATTAACACAGGACTCTGTGTTTATTTCTAAGTCATCCATCCTGCCTTCTAAGTCAGTAGTACACTGGCCCAGCTCACAAATCTCTTTAGTGAGGCTTTGAGTATGGTCAGTATGAGTATATGGTCAGATGTCTGTTTTAAAGCCTTTTGCAGCATTTTCTCAAATTGCTTAATGACATTAGAATCTGCCTGTAAAACTGATGGAGCGGCATTAAAATCTGTTTCAGACTCACCATAGACTAACTGTAGTGGTTGTGCCGAGAGACATATGCATCTTATCCGGCTCTGCCCATGCTTCCCTTTTCAGGAAATATATGTGAAAACATCCATTGTGTTTCTGGGGCTTTGTTGGCTTGAGAAACCAGGACATTTGCTACCAGTTCTAAACAGTCAGTGAAAGCTAACATGTAAGTCCTACTATCATTAGGGAGGTAGGAATGGGTGTGTATGTAAGAGGAATCAAGGGGTCAGACAGACTGTAGGTTAGAATAGGATTGCAGTCAATAGCGGTAAAGAACAAAGTCTGGTTTGAGCCCTTATTGAAGAATTAGGGTCTCAACTATGAGAATGTAAGAGTCCTGCCATACGGCATCCCTTTCATGAAAATTCTTGAGTGTGCACCACCAGGATAGCTGCAAGTAATAAAAGTTAAAGGAATCCCTGTTGTATGAAAGGAGATCTGGACCTGCACAACCATAACATTTTCTTATAGAGTGTTTTAAAAGCTCCCGCATAGTAAAGAGGAAATAAGGGAGGATGTTCACTGAGAGTCTTTGTTCCTGTGGAATGGAAGGTAGGCCCCTACCTAGGGTCCATATACAATGGACTGAATAGACTGGTTCCATCAGAAAATGGGTGGAGACCTGTTGAAGGCATGTTGCCCAACATAGTGGTGGTGAAATGGTTCCCCTATGTGAGACCACGCACCTTGCAAATCATGGCCCTGGTGTTGATTAAAGCCTATGAGGCTGCATAACCCCTGACCTTCTGCCTGGACAGTGCTGATTGGCCCTGTGCTGATTAAATGTGCCCTCCCCAAAATAATAACTTTCTAGCGATACACACCAAACTGAGCATGTGCAGAATGTCTCCAATGCTCCGTTCTATAAGCAGATGGATTAGGGACAGTAAAAAAGGGGAGGATCAAACAGCCTTTTTACACAATGTGGAGGATTAACCCCTTCCACAGTGAGAACAACAAGCATGCTTTACTGCATATACGGACCAATTTTACTGTTGTGAGTAACACTTTAAAGTGGTTCTTCAGTCTCTAGTGAAACAAAAATTAAAGGGGTTGTAAAGACAAAAATATTTTCCTCTTAAATTAAAGTCTGACAGTAGCTGATAAAGTAAAAAGTAATGTTTTGCATTATAACTAGTTTGATACCTGTTGAAATCGAGCTGTTTTATTCACCTCTGTCACTCCTGAATCATTATTCTTACTGACTTCCTGGTTTGCGGTGCGTGTTCATTCTTACTACATCACGGCCTAATGGGAACTACAGTTCCAATTAGGCTTAGCCTCCATGCCTGTGAGGGTTAAAAGAGCATCTTCACGCAGGGCTGTAGTCATGGGGAGAGGTTGAGCACATTCTGCTTTCCACCATGCAGATGCTGGTGGAAAGCAAGAAGAGGAGAGACAGGAAATGGCATTTTCAAACCTGGATTACTGTATTTTGGAAGTCAAAAGGAAACACGAGGTAAGTGATATTTAAATGCTCTAGCTTACAGCAATCAATTGATTTAATAAAAAACGAACCTTTAGTGTTCCTTTAAAAGTCAGCAGCTACAAATACTGTGGCTGTTGATTTTTACTTTAAGGACTCTTACCTGTCCAGGGGTTTAGCACCGTCCTCACCCAAGCTGGTTCTTCACCGGTTCTAAGGTCCTCGATACCGACATGTCTAGGTAGAAAGACGGTTGTGACTCCTTGCAGGTTCACAGTTGGCTTCATATTACACATACATGAGTCACTCTGCACTTTGTGAATGGTCCCTCAGCCTCTCGGGACCTGTGACGTGTTTCAAGAGGTTGTCGGCAGGGGAAGGGGGGCAACTACCAATGGAATCTCCTAGGGGATTTAAGCAAAAGTAGGTACCCGCTCCCAGTCCCACTAAAAATGGTAGATTGCTGCCATTACTAGTTAAAAAAACAAATTGAAAAAATGCCAATCCTACCCCCTATTTTGCAGGCGCTATAACTTTTGCGCAAACCAATCAATATACGCTTATTGCGTTTTCCCCCCCAAAAATATGTAGAAGAATACATATCGGCCTGAACCAATGAAGACATTTATTTTCTTACATTTTTTTTTATTGGATATTTATTATAGCAAAAAGTTAAAAATATTGGCCCAGATTCACAGAGCGATTACGCCTGCGCAACAGGAGATGCGCGTGCGTAAGTCTAAATGTGCGCGTGCGTTTCGATGCACGGCATCCCCAAAATGAGATACGCAAGAAATCTACTTTTTTTTGTCCAGCGTAATTTCGTTAGACAGGCGCATTCGTCCGCGCAAAACTGCGCTAGACAGACCATTGATTTGCTAGTCAAATATGCTAATGAGGGACTTACAGGGATCCACAAAAGAACGTTGGGGCAGCGCAGGCTACGCAGTGTGGGCAACAGCAAAATGTCCTGTCTAAGATTAGACCATATAAAAGCTGGTCTAAAAAGAGAAAAAAAGTCTACTTGTTAGATAAAGCAACACTGTTAGTGAGGAGCTCAGCAGTCACACGTGTTGCCCAACAATCTGCATGCCAACATGCCAGTGGCATCCATGCTCATAGCTATACTACTGACTTTAGATGAGCAAAGAAGGAGGAGGGCACTGAGGAGGGCACGGGAGATGTTTTTTTTTTTTTTTTTTTTTTTTTTTTTTACTTTTTATTTGCTTATATAAACTTTACAATTTAATCTAATCTAATACAATATTCTTATCTGATACAAGCCCCTCACTCTTCACTTGATATATCACACATGCATAGACATCTATGGCATGGGTGATTCTGAGGTGTCTCGCATCTTCAGATTCACCCCTCATGCCATCATGGAATTAACCACAACCTTGCAGGAGGACATCAGCAGCCCAACACATGACACTACGCATGACACCCATGACAGCTACATATACAATCAGAGCCCCATCCCCACAGATTTAGAACAGAACATGTATGGGGACAGCTGGCTGGTTGGTGAGTGACATGGGTGGCAGGCATGACTGTCCCCCCCCCCCATGATGCACACATCACAAGGGGCACATGCACTACTAACATCCTCCTGTCTTTTCCCTTCAAGATGACTCTGCATATGCACTGGGACCCCATCTCATGACCCCATCTCATGCCAGCTCACATATGCATCTTTGCACGTTAAACACACACATTAATCATGGCACAATGAGAATGCATGCATGCACCCCACTGTGGTCCCTAGCACACACACACCACATCGTCATCACATTGGATTGGCACAAGCCCACCATGCAGGACTTGTGAGCAGCAACGCCACGCTACGGCTCCAATTATGTCACTGTACATTCATACACCATTCACACAGACCTGGGTTTCACTTCTCCACCACAAATGAGGGTGACACCCCTTTTCCCGCAGGAATATCACCCCCACATTCCAAAATCATACACAAACAGAACCAAAAAATAAAATAAATGACAAAAATAAAAAATGCCCAGCAAAAATATAATTTAAACAAAATAACAACAAAGAAAACACATAAAAGACAAAAATCACTCTGCAAAACAGTCCCCAAATATCTCAAAGACACGTCACAAACAAACAAACGCTAATAAACAAAAGCACATTGCTGTATAGGGAGGGATACAAAGGGATGTACTTTTGCAAAGGAAGTGCATTTGTGTCTGTCTATTTATGCTGTCTGTGTAGTTCTCTAATTTTCCCTAGTCCACTTTCAATTTCACTGATTGAGCCGTTCCCGAGTTGTGAGCATGCGCACAGAGGTGCTGACCATGGTCTGCTTCAAGCGCGCATGCGCGAGCCGGCCGGCCCTTCATTTGCATGGGGTCACGGCTGATTTCAATGTAACACGCCCACGTCCTTCCCAATTACTCCGCCTTACGCCTCTGAAATAACGTTACGCATGCGCAATTTTGTGCGTAAAAGCGACGAAAATAGGGTGATTGCGCGGCTACATTGCGCAAGTCTAACGTAAAGGCGGTGCGCTACGCCGGTCCAATAATGCGCAGATGTACCTGAATCTGGCCCATTGTTTTTTTTTTTTCAAAATTGCTGCTCTTTTTTTGTTTATAGCACAAAAAATACCAACACAAGTGGGGAAACAAATACATACTTTTCGTTAGGGTACAGCATCATACGACCGCGCAATTGTCAGTTAAAGCGATGCAGAAAATGGTCTGGTCATTAAGGGGGGAAAATCTGTAAGTGGTTAAAGTAGATGAAAAACCTATCATAAGCAATATATATTGATGCTTACTGTGTATATTTTAGTGACTGAGTTTCAATACTGCATACTGTTATAAAAAAAAATATCATGATTTTGATTAAAGTGACAAAATTTTATCAATAAATGAATCTCTAAAAATATGATTGAAAAGTCCAAATTAATAAAAAAATTAATAAAAGGTACTCATTTGATGTTTTGTCTATTATTATACACTTTAAATTGTATTTGTGTTGTGTTCTATGCAGTTAATTAGACGGTAACTCCAGTCACAACGGATCATCATGTGAGTCATTTTAATAAATACTGGCACCGGAGCAGTCACTTTAGTACTACTGTAAAGCATTACTGCTAATATTAATTGACTTACTGCAAGCAGACTGACATGTAGTCTACTCATTAACTCAATCCAAACATGCTGCTGTTGTCCATAGGCAGATAAGTCTTAGGCTGTTTCATGACAACTCTGTACTGCAGAGTATTTATTGGCATATCTTCCATTGGTGTTTAAGGGCCAGATTCACAGAGCGATTACGCGTGCGCAACTGCTGTTGCGCGTGCGTAAGTCTAAATGTGCGCGTGCGTATAGTTGGACGCGATTCACAAAACAATATACGCCAGAAATCTACGTTTTTTGGTCCGGCGTAATTGAGTTAGACATTCGCTTCCCTTCGCGCAAAACTGCGCTAGACACACCATTGATTTGCTAGTCAAATATGCTAATGAGGGAGTTACGGGGATCCACAAAAAAACGCAGTTGCTGCGCAGGCTACGCGATGTGCGCAACTGCAAAATGTCCTGTCTAAAGTTAGAGCCCATAAAAGCTGATCTAACTTTTGAAAAAAAGTCTAATTGTCAGATAAAGCAACACCGTTACTGAGGAGCAGACCACACACACGTGTTGCACTACAATTTGACTGCCAACATGCTAGGGGCATCGTCGCTCATAGCTGCACTAGTGAATATAGATGACCAAAGAAGGAGGAGGGCACGGAGGATGGCACGGGAGAGGGTATACCGCACCCGCATACACCTGTTTGGCATGAATGATTCAGAGGTCTTTCGCATCTTCAGATTCCCCCCTCATGCCATCCTGGAATTAACCACAACCTTGCAGGAGGACATCACCAGCCCAACACAACGCTCACATGCAGTGCAGCCACTGGTGAAGGTCCTGGCAACACTCCATGTCCTTGCCAGTGGCTCTTTTCAGCGTACAAGTGGAGTGGTGGCTGGGATGTCACAATCCTCCATGAGCAGATGTGTGCACCAGGTTGTCCCTGCAATCCTCACACGCTTGGCCAACCAAATCATCAAACCCACCACTGAGGAGCTTCGAATCAAGGCAATGGCAGATTTCTACCGAATTGCCAGATTCCCACGCACCATCGGGGCCATTGATTGCACACATGTGGCACTCCAGCCCCCCCATGAGACCGAGCACATGTACCGCAATCGGAAGAATTGGCACTCCATCAACGTACAGGTGATAGTTGATGCCCAAGGCCTCATATGGCACGTCCGTGCCAAACACCCAGGGTCCAGCCATGACAGCTACATCTACAATCAAAGCCACATCCGAACAGAATTCGAACAGAACGTGTATGGGAACACCTGGCTGGTTGGTGAGTGACATGGGAGTCAGGCATGACTATCCCCTCCCGTGATGCACAACAGAAGTGGCACATGCATGACTAACATTCTCCTGTCTTTTCCTTTACAGGTGACTCTGCATATGCACTGGGACCCCATCTCATGACTCCTATCCGGAACCCCCAAACCCCAGGAGAGGAACGATACAATGAAGCACACATCAAAACCCGTGCAGTGGTGGAGCGCACCTTTGGCCTCCTGAAGTCACGTTTCCGATGCCTGGATAAGTCTGGGGGTACACTGTTGTATTCCCCAAACTTCGTGTGCCATATCATCGCTGCATGTTGCATGCTACACAATCTCGCAGTGAGGAAGGGCCTGCAGGTTGAGCTACGTGATGATCTGACCCCCCAACCAGAAAATCAACCCCTAACCGAGGATACCCCGTCTTCTGAGGGAAGAGCAGTCAGGAGGCAGCTCATATTGGGCATCTTTGCACGTTAAACACACACATTAATCATGGCACAATGAGAATGCATGCATGCACACCACTATGGTCCCTAGCACACACACCCCACATCCTCATCAAATTGGATTGGCACCAGTCCACCATGCAAGACTGGTGAGCAGTAACGCCACGTCAAGGCTCCAATTATGTCACTGTACATTCATACACCATTCACACGGACCTGGGAATCACTTCTCCCTGGTCCTGGGGAACCCTTCTCCACCAAAATTGAGGGTGACACCCCTTTTCCAGCAGGAATGTCACCCCCACATTCAAACATCATTCACAACCCAAAATATGCCAAAAAAGTCAAACAAACAAAAATGCATAGAAACAAAAAATGCATAGTAAAAAAAAAATGCTTAGAAAAAACAAAAACAAGCAGAGAGCAAAAATAAAAAAGCTTTCAAAACAAACAAAAGGTGGAAAATAAAATTATTGCCCTCTGCCTGAGCCACGCCTGGGGCGCCCCCGGCCACGGCCCCGGACCCTCAGGGGAGACGCATGGGGGAGGGGAAAAGCCGGGGAAGGAGGAGCAGCCCCTGAGATCTGCCCACCTGGCGGCCTGCCCTCCAAGGCCACGGCTATTCTGTCCAGGGCAGCACCAAGTGTTGCCGTGTTGCCCTGGATAGCCTGGGTAAGGGCCCTCACATCCTGCCCAACGCCTGCTGCTGTAGTTTGCAGGTCATTAAGGCAGGTTGTGGAGGCCCGGGAGTGGGAGTCCAGGTTACCCAGGCTATCATTAATGGAGGACAGGCTCTGATCCACCCGCCCCATAGTCTGGCAGAGCTGTCTCAGAAGGCGGGTCTGGGTGGCCAGGTTCCTTCTCAGACAGGCGGGCATGAGATTGGGCGCCCCCCTGGTGCTTGGGGATGACCTCCTGGCTCCAGCTGATGGTTGTGGCCGGGGAGAAGGGGAGGCCCTTGTGAGGGGAGCCATGTTGGGGGAGGAGGGGGGGGGGCTGACCCTTAGGGAGGGCAGGCTTCTTGCAGCCAGAGGGGAAGAGTCCGCAGAAACCAAAGGGCCAGTGCCTTCCATGGACTCCTCCTCCTCATGATTCTGCTCCTCCTCATGATCGTCCTCCGCATGATCCTCCCCCTCCTCTTGTTCCTCCTCTGCGGACTCTGGCCTTGTTGGGGGGGCCTCATTAGGCTGCTGTCCTGGGGTTGGAGCGGTCAGTCCAGATGGCCCTGCACCCTCCTGCACATCTGTGGATGACACAAACCATTCACAGGTTGGAGGATCCACACACTTGCCACATATTCCCTTTCACCCCCTCCCCCACACATGCTACACACCTGAGAGAAATAAAAACCTTACCTGGCACCGCGGGGACCGGACTTGTGTCAAAGCCTGGCAGGCCCTCCACTTCATGCCGGTGAAAGGTCAGGGCCACCACACGCTCCGTCTCTGAAAATCTAACCCGGCATGGTGGGCCCCCTCCTGTGCCCCTGGCATGGGCATTTATTGCGGCCAGTTTTTTTTTCACCTCACGCCGGAGGTCATTTATTTTCTTTTCTATCCCAGAGCGGGTCCGTGTCTCCCCCTCCCCCGATGAATTGACCTGCTCTGTGATCATATCCAAGATCTCCCTCCTCCTGGCCGGGGTGGTGGTGGCACTCTGCGGGCCGTGGAGAAAACGCCCATAGTCGGTAATGGCCCGGGCAAGAATTCTTTTTTCCCCCACAGTAAAATTGAGCTTTCTTTTTCTCTCAGTCATACTTCCAAACAAACTCACTAGCAGTCACCAAAAATCTGTCACAAATACAAGCACAACCAATCAGACAAGAACACACACAAAGAGAAAAAGAACAGCCAAAAATCACACTAGCACTCAGCAAGAAACACACACAAAAAAATCAGATGAAAAAATAAAGCAAGAAAACAAACGCTCAGAAATCTATCAATCAAACAAACAGTCTCAAACACTTATCAAAATACACTTTCACAAAACTACCAACAAGCACAAGATCACACAGAACACTAATCTCACAACTACAAAACACACTCTAACGAACAACAGAGCAAAAGCACTTGATTCAATGGGAAGGGACACAAAGGGATGTACTTTTGCAATGGAAGGGCGTTTGTGTGTGTCTATTTATGCTGTCTGCGTAGTTCACAACATTGCCCTAGTCCATTTCCAATTTCAATGATTGCGCCGCTCCCGAGTTGTGAGCATGCGCACAACGGAGCTGACATGGTTTCCTTCACGCGCGCATGCGCGAGTCGGCCGGCCCTTCATTTGCATGGGGTCACGGCTCATTTCAATGTAACACGCCCACGTCCCTCCCAATTTGTATTACTCCTCCTTACGCCTACGGAAAAAACCTTACGTTTGCGCAAGCTCTTGCGTAAAAGCTACGTGAATCGCCGGATTACGCGGCTAGATTGCGCAAGTCTAACGGAAAAGTGGTGCGCTACGCCGGAATGATAATGCGCCGATCTACGTGAATCTGCCCCTAAGTGTTTACAGATATAACTACTCTCCCTCTCTCTCTCTCTCTCTCTCTCTCTCTCTCTATATATATATATATATATATAGATATATATCTATATATATATATAGATATAGATATAGATGTAGCGATACCCCCTCAAGGGCCGCTGGTTGATTTTGGGATTGGCGTATTAAGTTACCTCTAAGGCCTCGTACACACGAGGCAATTCATTTGTTCAAATCGGTCGGTCCGACCGATTTGAACAAATCTGTCTCTTTGGATTTTGGTTTGCTCGCGTGTACACACGAGCAAACCAAAATCCCCGCCAGCAGACGGCGCGCTGAGGCGTCGGTGACGTGGCGGTGACGTTGACGCCGCCACGTCACCTCACCAGGAAGTAAAACACTTCCGCGCATGTGCTGAATCCATTCGGCGCCGGTGCGAGACGACATGTCTGCTGGTAAGTGTACTAACCAGCAGACATGTCGGGCGGACGGATTCCCACCCGATAGATTTCAAAGCATGCTTTGAAATCTGTCGGGTGGCCAAATCCGTCGGCTCGCCCATACACACGATCGAATCTGTCTGCTGGGACGGTCTAGCAGACCGTTTCCAGCAGACAGATTTGATCGTGTGTACGCGGCCTAAGTGTTGTCTAGGGATGAAGTCAGTGAGCAGAGCAGTAAGCGAATGTCCAATCAGTAGTTAAGGTTTTCCAAATGCTTTATTTCCTGTTGATGTTGGTCCAACACGACCAACATCAACAGGAGGTAGATAGGACAGGTTGATGAAATGGAGAAAACCTGGCAGTATCAGGCTTGGATGAACAGGAAAGCAAGCCTGCTTTCAGTATCTGTACATTACGTCGCCACTCTAGCCAGAGTGGGTGAAGTATTTCCCGGACAGACCTTTGCCACAAGTCTGGCAGCCGGAGTTCCACTTTAAGGTTGCTGGAAGGAACAGGTCCTTGCCACGGACCTGTCTCTGGTTTGGTTTGAGATGCCAGATGAGGCCTCTGCCACAGGCTCTATGCTGATAATGTGAACAGCAGAGTGAATCCCTCCAGTCAATTACGTTTAGGTGACCGGTTGACAGTGGAAATGTACCTGTTAAGGTGTCAGTCACCAGATCCCCTATGGTTCGTTCAAGTCTCTGAGATAACCTGCCCCGGGTTCTCCTTGAGCCAATTCCCCACCGTACATCCAGCAGCTTAGGATCTTCTTGTAGAGGTGAGGGGACCCAGAAAGTCACTGGGGCCCCTCGGCAGCATCCGCCAGGAACTCGGCGTAACTTGCGACCCCGGTCTGGTAGGCCATATCGCCGGGGTCTGTTGGATGTACACACCCTAAAGGTGGGTGCCGCACCTGGAACCAGGAACCCGCGAAGAACCCCGAAAAATGGCACCTGCCACAGATATACCCCTCCCCAGCATGCTCTGCGAGGGAAAACTCCTCCAATTGGCTGCTGGGGAAAAGTAGCTCTGCCAGAACCCCTGCGACGCCATCTGTCGCCCGGGAGTGGGATCACACCCCCGGAGCGCAGACTGACCCACAGGACAGTTCTGGAATGACAGCAACCCAAATTTAGCAAAATCATGAGTGAAAGCAACATAATTCTCTCACTCCCCACTAACTTTAGCATAGTGCCCATACTGAAAGTAAGGGGGCGCTACATAGCTATATATATATATATAGATAGATAGATATATATATCTATCGATCTATATATATTTATATATATATATATATATAGATATATATATAAAGATATATATATCTATATATATATATAGATATAGGGCCAGATTCAGAACGTAGTTACGTCAGCGTATCTAAAGATACGCCGCGTAACTACTAAGAATAGCCGGCGTATCTTTTTTCTGTATTCAGAAAACAAGATACGCCGGAATTCAGCTAAGATACGAGCGGCGTAAGTTTGTTACGCTGTCGAATCTTAGTTGCATATTTGCGCTGGCCGCTAGGTGGCGCTTCCGTCGATTTACGTGTTGAATATGCAAATGAGCTAGATACGCCGATTCACGAACGTACTTGCGGCTGGGCGTCGTATTTGACGTCGTTTGCGTAAGCGTTAGTCCGGCGTAAAGTTACCCCTGCTATATGAGGCGCAGCCAATGTTAAGTATGGACGTCAGGACAGCGTCGAATTGTACGTCGTTTACGTCGTTCGCGTAAATTGTTCGGGAATGGGGCTGTGTGTAACTTACGTTCACGTCGTTTTCATTGACTACTTGCGACGTGATTTCGCACATGCGCACTGGCATGCGCCGTTCAGAAAAAACGTAAATTACGTGGGGTCATGATTCATTTACATGGATCACACCCCCTACCTGCCTATTTTGAATTAGGCGCCCTTACGCCGGCTAATTTACGCTACGCCGCCGCAACTTACGGAGCAGGTGCTTTCTGAATAAGGCACTTGCCTGTAAAAGTTGCGGAAGCATAGCGTAAACACGGATTTATCTGAATCCGGCCCATACTGTATATATCTATATCTATATATATATAGATATAGATATATACACACACACACAACACTAGAATTAATGTGCATGCAGTGTTTATTCCACTGAAAATATTTTGAGTGGTCAACTCCCTATTCATATAAATAAAAACAATCAGCGCCAAAAATTGCTATAAATATCATGCTACTAAATCCTAGTGTTAATAATCTATAATAAACGTGCACATCTACTAAACATTCTAAGTGATACACCACACTGGTTACAAAAAAAAAAAGTAAATAAATGTAGCGCTTTGTGTATAAACCTATTAATATCTAATAAAATAAAAGTGCATATAATCATGAATCATAACACGAGTGATAAATAGCTCATAAATTAAGTTGAATAAATAAAGGCTCTTCTTATGATCAGTTTTTCAACGCTTATCCACCACTGTGGTTCGTCCTCAAAAGGAGTGCACACCACCACCCATAAAATTGCGCGCTCACCTCTCAGATGAGTTAAAACTAATGAACAGATCTGAATAAATAAAGTAAAGATCTTGCGCATAATCTATAACACACTAATATAGTGACCACAACAACATAAGGGATATAGGTGAAAAGGGGGTGAGATAACAATAATAAATAAGAATAAATCAGTATAATTCAACCAGTCAAGTGCTGGTGTATAAATTACAGTGTGACAAAGCAAAATCCCAAAACAAAGTCCATGTGAAAAAGGCAGTATACAGTATACTGCAGAAGAGGAAAAACTGAATGTCCACCAATCCTAGAGAGGGAACCCGAACTGCACCACAAAACGTGTGTCTGGTCTCCCAGAGCGCTCACCTCACTGAAGAATCAAATCTGCAATACAGATAGACTAGGTGTCTCAAACACTTCACTATTGCCTCTCCATCCAGATAACCAAAGGATACCCCGGTCTCCTACGTGAATACCTATAGGACTCAATCCCGGGAAAGAACAGGGGAAAGAAGAAGGCCTCCAATAGTGTAGTATTAACCACAAAGGAACGTTTATTAAAATAAATATATGCACTTACATAAACATGATAAACGAGTGCAAAGTCAAATTGAACAGTGGCGTCCTCTACGCCGTCTCACGTCACTCCAGGTGCATGTCTGTCCACGGCCAATCCCTACGCGTTACGACACAGTCCCGCGTCTTCATCTAGTCCCAGATCAATTCTAGTCCCAGATGAAAAAAATAATAAAGAGTTTTTACAAATATATTTCTGTATGATGATTTAAAACAGTTTATTGACATTAAAGGGTCACTAAAGGAAAAACTTTTTTTTGCTGAAATTACCGTTTACAGGGTATAGAGACATAAAAGTTAACTGATTCCTTTTCAAAATGATTAAAAATAAATAAAAATCAATCATATAATGTGCCTGCAGGTTAGTTTCACTTTTGAACTGGCTTCATGTTTCTGTGAAGTAGAAATATACACACAGAAAACAAAAACAAACAAATCCAGGGCAGTGTTTTGTTTTTAAAATGAATCTGATTGGTTCTGGGAAGTTTTAGACACACAGTAATGACAGCTTAGACCACCGTGAGAAAGCTCCCAGCACTGTGGTTATAAGGAAACAGACAAGCAGGAAGTGTGGAGAACAGAGCAGGATTATAGCAACTTCAAAGCAAAAACGAACAATAAGGACATGAAACCAGTACTGCAGTAAGGTAAAGGAAGCTATTTAAATTAAAAAAAATTCCTTTAGTGATCCTTTAATCATTTATTTTTTTCTCTGTATTTTTTTTGCTTTTTTAAAAAAAAAAACCAACAGCAGAGGACTAGAAGCTGCTCCTGCTTACATTTCCCTGCAGAAAGGCTGGGAAAGATCTGGGTCGTGTAACAGCTGTATATCGATTAGGAAAAAGCTACTTATATATTTTTTAAATTAAAACAATTAAAGTGCCATCATCCATACACAGAAAGAGAAGGAATAATGTAAATAAACAGTGTGTGTTTATTATCACTTTAAGGAATAGACAGCACACAGTAAATACAAAATACAGAATAATTGCAGCGCATAGTGAGGAACCTCTTTACACCATTTATTTTTTATATTACACTTCTGTTTTTTGCATATTTAACTAGATAAGCAGGACCCGGCACAGTACAGCACTGGTTTAAATTGGTCTCATGTGGTTATTAAACTGTATCTGCAAATATAGATTTCTAAGTTGTCTGGTGCAGCTAAGCCATTCATTGTTTGCCATCTGTAAGAAAATGATAGGGAGAGAATGAATCTGTTAACTGTCAAGTAATCAATGGGATTAGCTCTTCCCTTGAAGCACAATGTGTAAGGATTCACAGGGAGCTGTCCAGTGCCATGGTGCTGACATGGAATAGACTACTAGTGTAACATTCAAAATTAGGCTGCTTGCAAGCTCAACCCCCTGAGCCTGCTCTCTATTACAGAGAATACATATTATTCCAGTAAGATGGTCCTGGCCGTCTGTACTCAGATAATCCAAGAGATGTAATTACATTTTGCTGTTATGGAAAGTTTTCTACTTTAAGAAATTTGCATTGTGGGTATTTTAAGAAAGCTGGTATTATGGGGAAATAAAATAATGCCCGGTTCCTTACGGCGCATGCGCGAGTCGCGCTTGCGCCCGCCGATTGGCTCCCGCTGTGTGCTGGGAGTCGAGAGTTCCCAGCACACAACGGGGGGGGGGGCGACGGGATGTCGCAAAAAAAACAGACTTTTGCCCGAGACTTTAGACAGGTATCTGCACCCCCCTCCCCCATGAAAGGTGTCAATTGTGACATCGGAGGGGGGGAGGGTTCCAATCAGCGGATCTTCACTTTAGGGTGGAGATCCGCTTTAACCTCCTTCCAGTGAAGCGAATATGAAGCATGGAAACTGTCCTATTAAAAAAGACATGCATACAGCAGAATGGGGGAACACCACGGAGGCGATTTTACTAAAACCGGAGAGTAAAAGTCTGGTGCAGTTCTGCTTTGAAACCAATCAGCTTCCCTGTATTGAGTGGAGCAGTGATTGATTGTTTTTGTCTGTTTGGGGTTTCCTGAGCTGAGTGTTTGATTTCTCCCACCTGTCACTAAAAGAAGTGTCCAGAGTATAGGGCAGGGAGATTAAGATGATCAGTGTAAATATTTATCTTGCTCCAGCCAACCCCTGGAAGAAGGTGTCCAGAAGGTGGCTAACTAACTAATAACCACTTGTCCACCAGGCCGATTTTGGCACGTCTCTCCTTCATGTAAAAATCAAATAAATGTTACTAGAAAATTAATCAGAACCCCCAAACATTATATATTTTTTTTAGTAGACACCCTAGGGCAGGCATCCTCAAACTACGGCCCTCCAGATGTTGCGGAACTACAAATCCCATGAGGCATTGTGAAACTCTGACATTCACAGACATGACTAGGCATGATGGGAAATGTAGTTCCTGAACAACTGGAGGGCCATAGTTTGAGGACCCCTGCCCTAGGGAATAAAATTGCAACTTTTTTTCTCGCACGGTATTTGCTCAATAATTTTTCAAACGCCTTTTTTGGAAAAAAAAAACGGTTTCATGAATTAAAAAATAGCAAAACAGTAAAGTTAGCCCAATGTCACCTAACCTAACTTGTCATGCTTTAAAATTGCGCACACTCATGGAATAGCGCCAAACTTCGGTACTTAAAAATCTCCATAGGTGACGCTTTAACATTTTTTACAGGTTACTATTTTTGAGTTACAGAGGAGGTTTAGTGCTAGAATGGTTGCATACGCTCTGACGCATGAGACGATACCTCACATGTAGGTTTTGAACGGCGTTTACATATGTGAGCGGGACTTGCATGCATGTTCACTTCTGCGCGCGAGATAACAGATACAGGGGCGTTTTGAAAAATATATATATATATATTTTTATTTTACTTAATTTTATTATTTTTACACTTTTTTTACATTTTTATTTTTTTTATCACTTTTATTCCTATTACAAGGAATGTAAACATCCCTTGTAATAGGAATCAGTGTGACAGGTCCTCTTTATGGAGAAATATGGGGTCAGTAAGACCCCACATCTCTCCTCCAGCCTTACAGGCATGAACAAAAAAAATCACTGATCACATGCCAACAGCTGCGATTGTGGCCTTGTTTACTTCCGGGTACTGGGCGTGACGTCATAACATCGCGCCTTGGCCTCTGACGGTCATAGAGATGACTGGTGACCATCTGGTCACCAGTCATCTCAATGCTTTCCAGGCAGCGCCGACAGATTCACTCTCAGGGCCCCCGATGGCCTATAAGAATGATCAAGCAGTGGAACCGCCACTTTAATCATTCTTATCGTGCACAAAATCGACGGCTGAAGATGGCGATATCTGAATGATGCCTGTAGCTGCAGGCATTATTCAGATATCCCCGCACAAAGTCGAGGAAGTCATATCACGTCCTCCCGTGGACAAGTGGTTAAAGGGGTTGTAAAGGAAAACGTTTTTTCACCTTAATGCATTCTATGCATTAAGGTGAAAAAACGTTTGAGTATACCCATTATACTTACCTGACCCCTCGAAAGTCCCTCGCTCGGCCCCGAAATCCTCTTCGCCACTCAGCCTGGCCATTGATTGGCTAGAGCGGATGGATTGAAAGCAGCGCTGCCATTGGCTGGCGCTGCTGTCGATCATATCCAATGACGCGGCGCGCCGAGGGGCAGGGCCGAGTGATACAGTAAGCGGCTATGGCTGCTCGCAGTATCACGGGAGCGCGCCCACAAGGACTCCACACTATGCAAGGGAGCTTGCATGAATGTGATGAGTTCTTGTGGGGAGGGCCAGAGACAGCCGCCGAGGAACCCCAGAATACGTGGATCGGGGCCACTCTGTGCAAAACAAGCTGCACAGTGGAGGTATATAAAACATGTTTGTTATTTAATAAAAATAAAAAAAACATTTTCTTTACAACCGCTTTAACTATTACTAACTAATAAATTATAGGTATTGGAATTTCCTTTCAAATTTAGCTGTTAGTGAACATAAGGAAAACAAATTTATAGCCAATGCCGTATCTAAGTGAATGGAACGTAACAAATTCATAATAATAACTAACAATTATAATAATACCAACTTTTTATTATTATTATTATTATTAATGTGTTCCTTTCCATTCGTTTAGATGCAGCATTCGTTATAAATTCGTATCTATAAATTGAATAGTTAGTTATTATTAGTTAGTTAGTTAGTTCACTTATATAACAGCCAGGCAATTTGAAGAGGCAAGCTTCTTGAGGCAATTTGAAGCCACAGCCAGCTGTATACGGGTCTAGGCGCTTAAATAACATGTCACTATTACCCAAATAGTACTCATTTTAGACCTCGGAAGGATTATGAGTGGACCCCACCGGGATCGAACCTGCGACCCCGAGGGCTAGTTCACAGTTGCAACGGAATAGCCCGCTGAGCCATCTTACCAGCTTTCAAATTGTATTTCTTATTTTCAAATTTATTAATTTACTATATTATGAATTTTCTAATTTACGAATTGCAATCATAACAAATGACCCAAAAAAACCCCCCCAAAAAACCGAATGAAACAAAAAACGAACACATGTTTCGGCAGTACACATGTTTTCCCTGATCCTCCTTTTCTGGGGTCCTCCTATCTCCTCCCCTTCATCGAGTTCCCCCACGGAGAGTCCTGCTGCTGTGTGCATTGAGACAGACTGCAGCACTCGGCCACGACCCCAACTCCCGTGTCACTGGATTTGATTGACAGCAGCGTTTCAGGATCTCCGCGTGTGTATGGGCTAGCGGACAGATTTGTCCACCCGACAGATTTCAGCAAGCTGAAACTATCCGGTGGATCTGTCCGCCCGACATGTCTGCTGGTTATACACTTACCAGCAGACAGTCATCCCCCACCCCGGCGCTGCGCGGAAGGTTTAACTTCCTGGTGCTATGGCGGTGACTCCCAGCAGGGTCACCGCGCCGTCCAGCGGCGGGGAATTGGATCCGATGGTGTGTACACGCCAGGTTGTCTAGGGTGTTTTCATCGGAGTGTCGTGTGTACGAGGCCTTAAACTTTCTTTCACACTGCCCAAAGCCAGCACTAACCACCCCCCCCCCCAAACACATACAGATGGAAGAGTAGGGAGGGTTTGAGCTACACCTCTTCCTCCAGCCCCTACCCCTCTGTGTCTGGTCACACTCCAATCCCTGGCGCTGTGTCTCAGAAAAGGAAAGTGGTGAGTACACTAAGGTAAATCAGGGTTCTTAGAGCACCCTTTACATCAGAGTTCCCTTTACACCATAGGCCACAGTGTTCCCCCTCACATCAGAGTCCTTTCCATACATCAGAGTCTGCGGAGTCCCCCCTTACAGTGTAAGGGAACTCTGTGAATTCAGATGTAAAAGGGGAACCCTTCTGGACTCTTGTTTTTAACTTCATATGATTAGAAATGTTATTTAACCACTTGCCGCCCGCCAATGACATATTGACGTCGGCAAAGTGGTTTCAATATCCTGAGTGGACGTCAAATGACGTCGCAGCGATCGTTGTTGCAGGGTGTCAGTCTGACACCCCGCAACGCCGATCTAGGTAAAGAGCCTCCGTCATATGATCAGCCGTGTCCAATCACGGCTGATCACGATGTAAACAGGAAAAGCCTGTAATCAGCTTTTCCTCACTCGCGAGTAGAGGAGAGCCGATTGGCTGCTCCTCTGACACAGGGGGTTTGTGCTGATCGATTATCAGCACAGCCCCCCCCGAGGATGCCCACTGGACCACCAGGGATGCCCACTGGACCACCAGGGATGTAAAACAAAGTTATGCCCCCCTAGACCACCAGGAATGACACAAATAATGGATGCCAATCAGTGCCGCAATGGATGCCAAATCAGTGCCCACAATGGGCATCACTGATTGTCAGGCATTGTTTGGCACTGATTGGAATCCATTAGTGCAACACATGTTAGTGCCACCTATCAGTGCCCATCTATGCCCATCTGTGCCACCTATCAGTGCCCATCCATGCCGCTTATCCGTGCCCATTCGTGCCGCCTATCAGTGCCCATCCTTGCCGTTTATCAGTGCCCATCCATGTCGCCCATCAGTGCCCATCCATGCCGCCCATCAGTGCCCATCAATGCTGCCCATCTGTGCCCATCCGTGCCGCCCATCAGTGCCCATCCGTGCCACCCATCAGTGCCCATCATCAGTGCCCATCAATGCCACCACGTCAGTGCCACCTCATCGGTGCCCATCAGTCCCGCCTTATCAGTGCCCGTCAGTGCAGTACCATCAGTGCCCATCAGTGAAGGAGAAAATGTACTTATTTACAATGTTTTATAACGGAAACAAAAAAAAAAACATGTTTTTTTTTCAAAAATTTTCGGTCATTTATTTTTTTTTTTGCAGAAAATAAAAATCGCAGAGGTGATCAAATACCACCAAAAGAAAGCTCTATTTGTAGGTACAAAATGATACAAATTTAGTTTGGGTACAGTGTAGCATGACCGCACAATTGTCATTCAAAGTGCAACAGCGCTGAAAGCTAAAAATTGGTCTGGGCGGGAAGGTGTATAAGTGCCTGGTATGGAAGTGGTTAATAACAAAATATACAGTACAGACCAAAAGTTTGGATACACCTTCTCATTCAAAGAGTTTTCTTTATTTTCATGACTATGAAAATTTGTAGATTCACACTGAAGGCATCAAAACTATGAATTAACACATGTGGAATTATATACATAACAAAAAAGTGTGAAACAACTGAAAATATGTCATATTCTAGGTTCTTCAAAGTAGCCACCCTTTGCTTTGATTACTGCTTTGCACACTCTTGGCATTCTCTTGATGAGCTTCAAGAGTTGGTCACCTGAAATGGTCTTCCAACAGTCTTGAAGGAGTTCCCAGAGATGCTTAGCACTTGTTGGCCCTTTTGCCTTCACTCTGCGGTCCAGCTCACCCCAAACCATCTCCATTGGGTTCAGGTCCGGTGACTGTGGAGGCCAGGTCATCTGGTGCAGCACCCCATCACTCTCTTTCTTGGTCAAATAGCCCTTACACAGCCTGGAGGTGTGTTTTGGGTCACTGTCCTGTTGAAAAATAAATGATGGTCCAACTAAACGCAAACCGGATGGAATAGCATGCCGCTGCAAGATGCTGTGGTAGCCATGCTGGTTCAGTATGCCTTCAATTTTGAATAAATCCCCAACAGTGTCACCAGCAAAGCACCCCCACACCATCACACCTCCTCCTCCATGCTTCACAGTGGGAACCAGGCATGTAGAGTCCATCCGTTCACCTTTTCTGCGTCGCACAAAGACACGGTGTTTGGAACCAAAGATCTCAAGTTTGGACTCATCAGACCAAAGCACAGATTTCCACTGGTATAATGTCCATTCCTTGTGTTCTTTAGCCCAAACAAGTCTCTTCTGCTTGTTGCTTTCTTTAGCAGTAGTTTCCTAGCAGATATTCTACCATGAAGGCTTGATTCACACAGTCTCCTCTTAACAGTTGTTCTAGAGATGTGTCTGCTGCAAAAGGTGGCTACTTTGAAGAACCTAGAATATGACATATATTTTCAGTTGTTTCACACTTTTTTGTTATGTATATAATTCCACATGTGTTAATTCATAGTTTTGAAGCCTCCAGTGTGACTCTACAATGAGAAGGTGTGTCCAAACTTTTGGTCTGTACTGTATGTATAGTTCATACTATAAAAATAAATTGCTGTGCGCCGCCAAAGTGTTTGGGTTTGACTTGAAGAAAAGGTGGCAACCCTAGGTGTACCTAAAAAAATGGCCGGTGAATGTATATACTGATTATGGATTATACTGGATCCAAGCGCGTAGGGAAACCCCTAAACAGACGTATTTTGATGTGTTCGTTTGTTTCTCTTTTTTTATTTGATGTATAAATAAGCCTGTTATCGTGTACAGCTAGCAGCATTACAACATGACGGACTTTGCAGCAATGCCTGTTCTTTATTCAATAGATTCTAATAAGTCCCTGTGCTGAAAGCTGACCCCATATGGTCAGAGGTAATTTTATGCCCATCAACAAAAAAACACGTATCAAAATGAGCAAATAACCTTAGCTGGGAAAAGACAGCCGTACATGCTGATAAGAAATATATTCTGTACTCCAACCATCTGGAATCATCATCTGTTATAATCACCTACTCAGATGTTACAAATATTGATTGATTTTCAAACACCAATGGGGAAGCTCGCTGATAAAGCAAAGGCTTGGGGGAAGCTTTGACGTGGGTCACTCGGAGAAATGCATTGATTGCTCTGGGATCCTATTCTATACAAAGCATTTGACTGTATTTGACAAAGATTAGTGACGGTTTAAAGCTTCTTGTATTTCTAAGACAGCTTGAAAAAGAACAAATGGCAAAAAATCTGAACCATTATTTCAGTCAATGAGCTGGTCATTTTTATTGTATTTAAGGGCTTGAGATGTGACTGCTGTAAGTACAGCCATCTAGCAACCTTCACGAGACACCAAAGAGTACCCACCACTACACCCAGGGAGTGAGCATCGCTGCTATAGCTGCTGTGTACCCACCACTACACCCAGGGAGTAAGCATCGCTGCTATAGCTGCTGTGTACCCACCACTACACCCAGGGAGTGAGCATCGCTGCTATAGCTGCTGTGTACCCACCACTACACCCAGGGAGTGAGCATCGCTGCTATAGCTGCTGTGTACCCACCACTACACCCAGCTGCTGGTACCCACCACTACACACAGAGAGAGCACCGCTGCTACCCACCATACACCCAGGGATCTGCTGAGTACCCACCACTACACCCAGGGATTGAGCATCGCTGCTATATTTGCTGAGTACCCACCACTACACCGAGGGAGTGAGCATTGCTGCTATAGCTGCTGAGTACCCACTACTACACCCAGGGAGTGAGCACAGCTGCTATAGCTGCTGAGTACCCACCACTACACCCAGGGAGTGAGCATCGCTGCTATATCTGCTGAGTACCCACCACTACACCCAGGGAGTGAGCATCGCTGCTATATCTGCTGAGTATCCACCACTACACCGAGGGAGTGAGCATCGCTGCTATAGCTGCTGAGTACCCACCAGTACACCCAGGGAGGGAGCACCGTTGCTATAGCTGCTGAGTACCCACCACTACACCCAGGGAGGGAGCACCGCTGCTATATCTGCTGAGTACCCACCACTACACCTAGGGAGTGAGCATCGCTGCTATAGCTGCTGAGTACCCACCACTCCACCCAGGGAGTGAGCATCGCTGCTATAGCTGCTGAGTACCCACCACTACACCCAGGGAGTGAGCACCGATGCTATAGCTGCTGAGTACCCACCACTACACCCAGGGACGGAGCACTGCTGCTATAGCTGCTGAGAACCCACCACTACACCCAGGAAGGGAGACCTGCAGCTATAGCTTCTGAGTACCCACCACCAGTGTTGTAAGTAACGGCGTTTAAATAAACGCCGTTACGTAACAATTGCCCTCCAAGGGGTAACTAGTAATCTACCTGATTACTATTACCCCATCGGCAACGCCGTTGCCATTACATTACATTACGGGTCATGTGTCGTCAACGTCGTGACGCTGGCGCATGCACGCGCTTGAAGTCTCCGGCCCGCAGCAGTGTAGTGTGATGGGTCAGGAGGGAGTGAGTCTGGCTCACCTCCTCACCGTCACTTCAGCCGCCGATATCTCCCCCGGCCGCCGCGGAGGCTCCACTCCACCATCAACGGTCCGGACTCCGGGGACACTCACAGCGTCAGCAGTGCACCGACCGACCGACCGTGGGCCGTGGCCCTGTGCAGGTGAGGAGCCGAGGCGAGCAGCATCGGATTGGGAGTGGGGGGGCCGGGGGGGACAGATAACGGGACACTCCACCGGACCGCTCCACATGCCCAGGCAGGCCCAGCATCATCACACTTTACCTGCTCAGGCAGCAATACTGTACAATATAGATTCAGTGTGAGTGACACTTCTGCATTGCACACTGAATCTATATTGTACAGTATTGCCTCCTGGGCAGGTGAAGTGTGATGATGATATTAATAATTGTACACAGTATTGCTTTTGCTGGGCCTGCCATATACTGTACTGTACACTACACTGAATAACCACTATAAAATTATTTTACAAATAATGCATATTTTAAAATGTTATTAGTAATAACATGTTTGTAAAGGAATTTTGTAGTGCAGATATACAGTATAGTACAGTACAGTATATGGCAGGCCCAGCAAATGCAATACTGTGTACAATTATTAATATCATCATCATCATCACACTCCACCTGCCCAGGCATCAATACTGTACAATACAGATTCAGTGTGCACTGCAGCAGTGTCACTCACAATGCACACTGAATCTATATTGTACAGTATTGCTGCCTGGGCAGGTGGAGTGTGATGATGATGATGATGATGATGATATTAATAATTGTACACATTACGAAATGTTCTAAAATACTGTATATAGTGTTTTTATTCTTCAATCAGTTAATATAAACATCTTTGATATTAAAGATGTTATAGAACGTAATTGCATTGTAGAATATAAAAAAAAAATCTCTGTTACTTTTCCGAGTAACTAGTTACTTTGCCAATAAAGTAACTGAGTCACTAACTCACTTACTTTTTCGGGCAAGTAACTTGTAATTGTAACTAGTTACTTTTTTAAAGGAAGATGAACAACACTGCCCACCACTACACCCAGGGAGTGAGCACCGCTGCCATGGCTGCTGAGTACCCACCACTACACCCAGGGAGTTAGCACCGCTGCTATAGCTGCTGAGAACCCACCACTACACCCAGGGAGGGAGCACCGCTGCTATAGCTGCTGAGTACCCACCACTACACCCAGGGAGTGAGCATCGCTGCTATATCTGCTGAGTATCCACCACTACACCGAGGGAGTGAGCATCGCTGCTATAGCTGCTGAGTACCCACCAGTACACCCAGGGAGTTAGCACCGCTGCTATAGCTGCTGAGAACCCACCACTACACCCAGGGAGGGAGCACCGCTGCTATAGCTGCTGAGTACCCACTACTACACCCAGGGAGGGAGCACCGCTGCTATAGCTGCTGAGTACCCACCACTACATCTAGGGAGTGAGCACCGCTGCTAAAGCTGCTGCGTAACCACCACTACACCCAGGGAGTGAGTACCGCTGCTATAGCTGCTGAGTACCCACCACTACATCTAGGGAGTGAGCACCGCTGCTAAAGCTGCTGCGTAACCACCACTACACCCAGGGAGTGAGTACCGCTGCTATAGCTGCTGAGTACCCACCACTACACCCAGGGAGGGAGCACCACTGCTAAAGCTGCTGAGTACCCACCACTACTACTGTACAGTCAGGGAATGACCCCCAAACACTACATTAATAATTAGACAATCGTCAGACTCTAGGGCAGTGGTGGTCAATTTTCTTCATATGGGGGGCCACAAGTGCGGCCCTCAACATAACCAAGGGGCCGCACATAAAAGTGAATATTCAGCATTAGAGACAGCAGGCTCACAACAGGATATAGTCAAATACTATGGATGTTATACAAGTGATGGGCAGGGACTAGGGTTGCCACCTCATCCCTTTAAACCTGAACACATATGAATTACACAGCTTTTAAGACCAATTTAATGCAGATAATGCACCAAGTGAGTTTAATTACCACCTTAATCAGTCACAGAACCTGTGTAATTAATATGTGTTCGGGTTTAAAGGGATGAGGTGGCAACCCTAGTCCCTGCCCATCACTTGTATAACATCCATAGTATTTGACTATATCCTGTTGTGAGCCTGCTGTCTCTAATGCTGAATATTCACTTTTATGTGGACACAACACAAGAGATGGTCAGAGGCTGCACACACGATACAAGAGATGGTCATAGACTGCAGACAAGATACAAGAGATGGTCAGCGACTGCCAATGTGAAAGAAAAGAAGGTCAGAGACTGTGGAGATAATACAGGAGATGGACATAGACTGCAGACATGGTATAGGAGATGATCTGAGACTGCAAACATGATACAAGAGTTGGTCAGAGACTACCAACATGAAACAAGGGTTAGTCAGAGACCGTGGACATAATACAGGATATGGACATCAATTGCAGGCCTGGTGTGGCAGATGGTCAGAGACTGCAGACTTGATACAAGAGATGGTCAGAAACTACCAACATGAAACAAGAGATAGTCAGAGACCGTGGACATAATACAGGATATGGACATCGATTGCGGGCCTGGTGTGGCAGATGTTCAGAGACTGCAGACATGATACAAGAGATGATCATAGACTGCCAACGTGCAAAAAGAGATGGTTAGGGACTGTGGGCATAACACAGAAGATGGTCAGAGACTGCAGACATGATATAGTAGATGGTCAGAGACTGCATACGTGATACAAAAAATAGTCAGAGACTACCAACATGAAACAAAAGATAGTCAGAGACTGTGGACATAACACTGTAGATGGACATGGTATAAGAGAAGGTCAGAGACTGCAGACATGATACAAGAGATGGTCAGAGACTGCCTATGTGAAAAAGAAATGGTCAGAGACTGCATACATGTTATAGTAGAGGGTGAGAGACTGCAGACATGATAGAAGAGATGGTCAAAGACTGTAGACATGCTGCAGGATTCACACCCTGAGACTGTTAACATGCTATAGGTGTTTCTGGAGACTGAGTGCAAGCTTTAGGAGAAATCTTCCATGAGACTCCTAGAATCACTGCTATAACAAGGCAATTGGGAAAAACAAAAGTGCCAAAGGGATGCAGGTTGGGCACCAGGGCTCTAAGGTGAAAATAGAGCAGCAAAATTAGTCATTTGCTTCTCCTCTGCTGTACAAGCAAGGCTATAAGGAGCCGAAGCTATGTTGCCTAAGGGCAGTAAAGAATAGCCAGGTCATCTAGTAGGGATGAACTGTGTGGCACAACCGTGTAAATCTCAAAAATGGATGGGCAGAAATACAAATCCCTTTGCAGGTAAAACAGCTCCTATGTATGTTTTTCCAATGTGTATTTAGCTGTTTGCCTGGAGTCCAGCTTGAAGGTGAAAAGCTCACAGAGCTTAGTTTTCTGAGGATTTGATTTTCATTCCATAGTGCAAGACCTTGGCTGCGTAGCCTTAAGACAAACATATGTACCATCACTGAGGACAGAGTATGGCATCATTCATAAGGATTGTAGCTGAGAAGCAAGGAGAATGGAAATTTTACACAAAAAAAAGATAAGATTGAGAGGAAATTCTGGGACATATAAAATACTTAGTGGACACTTTATTAGATCCACCTATCTATAAAGTAAGACACATAGCCAGCAACAATGCATTGACGCACTGTAAAGCTTTTAGATGACACTCAGCTGTAATTAAAGTGGTATTAAACCCAAAACTAAAAATTTTAATGCATTGCAGCTTACAAATCATTAGATGTGGTGGCTGCATTTGTTTTCTTTTTTGTTTTGTTTTTTGCTCTGTTTTTACCTGAAGATCTGATCAGTAACACACCACCTGTATTGGAGTGCCTCTACTCTGGATGAAGGAGCACATGAGCAAATTTGGACAGCAGCATTATCGGTCTGGGGGGTGGGGAGTGTTAGATGTGTGAGCAGATTTAAGTACACTAACAAATTGAAACCAAACTCCATCTAATACTTAAAGGAACACTAAATGTTCGTTTTTGTATTAGATCAATTGATTGCTGTAAGCTAGAGCATTTAAATATCAATTATCTCGTTTTTCATTTTGACCTCCAAAATACAGTAATCCAGGTTTGAAAATGCCATTTCCTGTCTCTCCTCTTCTTGCTTTCCACCAGCACCTGAGCTGTTTGGCATGGTGGAAAGCAGACGTGCTCACCCCCTCCCTATGACTACAGCCCTGCGTGAAGATGCTCTCTTATCCCTCACAGGCATGGAGGCTAAGCCTAATGAGAACTGTAGTTCCCATTAGGCCGTAATGTAGCAAGAATGAATGCGCACCGCAAACCAGGAAGTCAGTGAGAATAACGATTCAGGAGTGACGGAGGTGAATAAAACATCTCGTTTTTAACAGGTATCAAACTAGTTATAATGCAAAACATTACTTTTTACTTTATCAGCTACTGTCAGACTTTAATTTAAGAGGAAAATATTTTTGTCTTTACAACCCCTTTAAAACAACAAACATGTTATACTTACCTCCACTGTGCAGTTAGTTTTGCACAGAGTGGCCCCGATCCATGTCTTCTGGGGTCCCTCGGCAGCTGTCTCTGGTCCTCCCCGCAAGTACTGACCACAGTCATGCGAGAGCTCGCATTGTGGTGAGTAATTGCGGGCGCGCTCCCATGATTGTATCGTTCTTTCGAATGGGCAGTGTAGTTAGTTAGTGAGTGATGTATCTTACTTAATATCTTAGCCAATCAGCTTATCTCTTTTGTGCTGAGTCACATTGTACAGTGTAAAGCCTTGTACACACAATCGGACTTCAAAGAAACTTTTCTGTGGATTTTTGTAAAAAAAGGAACACACATTACAACACTTTAGAAAAAACGCACTGCAATCTAGTGCTGCACTTATTCCCAAAATTAGTTCCTGTACTACTTTTGGTGACTTTGGGGGTGACTTGAATGTGTGCATGAACCCGCACAGATGGCTGTCAAATGGCCCCCCCCCCCCCCCCTAAGTCGGACTGCATTGGCGGTATGAAATTGTGCCAGTTCAGCTGAACTACCAACGTTTTCTAACCCGCAGCAGTGTGAACCTGGGCTCATTCAGATTTAGAGTTTGAGTGTGCCTCCCTACTAAGCAAGTCACTTATGATGGTCTCCTATGTCCACTGTAGTGTCAGGCATTCAGCTGCTTGTGATGTGATGTTGAGTGGTAGTGTTCATGTTAACACTTACTTTAGCTGATTCTTTCAGAATGCATCTAAAAGGACATTTATCATGCCTGTCAATACTGAGGAAGGACACCCGTTCATGAATATTTCATGCCACACCAGAAAATGGATTCTGCTATCTGATCCGTCATGAAAGTGAATATAGAAGAAAACCTCAGATACGGTTTAATGCACAGGGACATTCGAGCTCCATGTGTTTTGCTTTTATTCCTCTATACAAGTAATTGTGACTGCACGGTAAACACATGTCAAGGTCTGTGTATAGCAGCCGAAAAGTGTCTGAAGAGAAAGCTCTCCTTGTTGTTGCTTATCGCAGCCAAAGAGTTCCTCACTTTCATTCTCCCATATGGTACACTAAATATATTGGTAAAATGCTGATATCTGCTATAGACAGCAAGTGCAGCCATTTACACGTGAGACATAAGCTTACCTATATACAGTCATGGCTGAAATTGTTGGCACCCAAAATGTTGAAAGGGTGCCAAGAATTTTGACCAGCCCATTTTTGGAGTTTTATGTGACATTATGTTCAATTTGCTTGTTTCCCTCCCTTTTTTTGTTTTGTTCCAATACACACAAAGTTAGTGTTACAAGGTCCCAGGTGTGAATGGGGAGCAGGTGTGTTACATTTGGGGTTATCTCTCTCACTCTCTCATACTGATCACTGGAAGTTCAACATGGCACCTCATGGCAAAGAACTGTCTGAGGATCTGAAAAAAAAGATTTGTTGCTCTAAATAAAGATGGCCTAGGCTATAAGAAGATTGCCAAGACCCAGAAACTGAGCTGCAGCACGGTGGCCAAAACCATGCAGCGTTTTAACAGGATAGTTTACACTCGGAACAGGCCTCGCCATTGATCTACCAAAGAAGTTGAGTGTCTTTGGGAAATAGACATCGTGGTCGACCAAACAAGTTGAGTGTATGTGCTCAGCGTAATGCTGCCAGCATTGCTGCAGAGGTTCAAGGTGTGGCGGGTCAGCCTGTCAGTGCTCAGACCATATGCTGCACACTGCATCAAATTGGTCTGCATGGCTGTCGTCCCAGAAGGAAGCCTCTTCTAAAGATGATGCACAAGAAAACCCGCAAAAAGTTTGGAGAAGACAAGTAAACTAAAGACATGTATTACTGGAACCATGTCCTGTGGTCTAATGAGACCAAGATAAACGTATTTGGTTCAGATTGTGTCAAACGCGTGTGGTGGCAACCAAGTGAAAAGGTAGAATGACAAGTGTGTCTTGCCTACAGTCAATCATGGTGGTGGGAGTGTCATGGTCTGGGGCTGCATGAGTGCTGCCGGCACTGGGGGGCTACAGTTCATTGAGGGAACCATGAATGTCAACATGTACTGTGACATACTGAAGGAGAGCATGATCCCCCTCCCTTCAGAGACTGGGCCGCAGGGCAGTATTCCAACATGATAACGACCCCAAACACACCTCCAAGACAACCACTGCCTTGCTAAAGCAGCTGAGGGTAAAGGTGATGGACTGGTCAAGCATGTCTCCAGACCTAAACCGTATTGAGCATCTGTGGGGCATCCTCAAACGGAAGGTGGAGGAGCGCAAGGTCTCTAATATCCACCAGCTCTGTGATGTCATCATGGAGGAGTGGAAGAGGACTCTAGTGGCAATCTGTGAAGCTCTGGTGAACTCCATGCCCAAGAGGGTTAAGGCAGTGCTGGAAAATAATGGTGACCACACAAAATATTGACACTTTGGGCCCAATTTGGATATTTTCACTTAGGGGTTTACTCACTTTTGTTGCCAGCAGTTTAGACATTAATGGCTGTGTGTTGAGTTATTTTGAGGGGACAGCAAATTTACACTGTTATACAAGCTGTACACCTACTACTTTACATCGTAGCAAAGTGTCATTTCTTTAGTGTTGTCACATGAAAAGATAGAATAAAATATTTACAAAAATGTGAGGGGTGTACTCACTTTTGTGAGATACTGTGTGTGTGTATATATATATATATATATATATATATATATATATATATATATATATATATTTTTTTTTAGATAGTTGCTTGGAATTGAGCTTTACCCAGACTTAGAGAGCTGCCTGACTCCACCTTCTCTGTTCAAACGGTAGTATTGAATCCCAGAAACTAAAATATGGCAGTCCATGTTGGCATCCCGGAGGTACATGTAATGTATACAGCCCTCTATACAAATTAATTTAACCACTTAAGACCCGGACACATACGCTGCTAAATGACCCAAGGTGTTTTTACAATTCGGCGCTGCGTCGCTTTAACAGACAATTGCGCGGTCGTGCGACGTGGCTCCCAAACAAAATTTGCGTCCTTTTCTTCCCACAAATAGAGCTTTCTTTCGGTGGTATTTGATCGCCTCTGCGATTTTTATTTTTTGCACTATAAACTAAAATAGAGCGACAATTTTGAAAAAAATCACTATTTTTTTACTTTTTGTTATAAAAAAAATCAAATAAACTAAATTTTAGTAAAACATTTAGGCCAAAATTAATTCAGCCACATGTCTTTAGTAAAAAAAAAAAAATCGCAATAAAAAAAATAGCTACCTAGCGGGAACAGCGACACTAATACAGCGATCAGAAAAATGATCGCTTAGTGATACTGGCAATAGGGAGTGAAAGGGTTAATTAGGGCAGTGATCAGGGGGTTAAAACTTTATTAGGGGGGTGGGGGGGGCTATCCTGGACCTAACACTAACTGATTTTACACTGCCTGTCACACTGACACTAAATGCAGTGATTAGATCACTGCATTCAGTGACACTGTGACAGGGGGGTGGGGGGGGGGCGATCACAAGGGGTTAATGTGCCTATGTGAGTGTGTGTCAGTGTTGTGTTGGTGCACACTTACTGTGGATGTCTTCTCTCATCAGCAGCGGTGGGAAACAGCGCTGCGATGAGAGGTGACATCATTTCCTCCTTCCTGTGTAAACACAGGAGGAGGAACTGAAACGAAGGGGGAGCGCTCCCATTGGCTGGGAGCGATCGCGGGGGGGGGGCGGAAAACACGGACATCCGCCCGCTCGTCGGCGATCGCTCCCAGAGCCAGGGGGACCCCCGCACGCCGCGGAGGGGGTCCCGATGGGACCCCCGAACCGCACGAATGCGGGGACGTAAATTTATGCCCTTGTGCCTGTACGAGCCATGTTGTGGCCGTAAATGTGCGTGCGGGGGTCCTTAAGTGGTTAAGGATATGACTGTACAGAAGTATACTTGCACAAATGCATGAATGCATATGGGTGTGCAACCCCAAATGCAGACTGTGAAGCAAGCACTTTTTTTTTTACATACCTTTAATCAGAAGCTGTAAAATCCTCCTTTAAGTCGGTAATGGTTACAGCTGCCTAAAGTCTCCTTAAAAAGACTAAATTGGGAGAAGGGGTCCGGGCACAGGTGGGGGCCACAGCACAGGGTTACTGTACTCTACATGCCACTACCCCACTACAGCAGAAATGATGAGTATGAGTTCATCACCACCTGCAGGTAGCCATATGTTGAGTCATGCTGTCAGGACCCACATCAGAAGGCGGTAGTGTGGGAGATCTTTAGAAGAGTGAAGGGGATGTTTAGGTGATATTTTGAGTCTAGGTTGACAATATAGTTCAGGGCACAGTTATGGATGGCTTTGAGTGTTGTTAGGATTTTGAATCTTACTTGTTGGATGAGCAGAAGCCAGTGGAGGGATTTGCAGAGAGGGGTGCCAGGCACTGAACGGTAAGGTGGATGAACAGGAGTAGGCTGAGGAGAAGGGAGTTGCCATAGTCGAGGTAAGAAATAACAGGGAAGTGAATTAGTAGTTTGGTGATGTCAATGGTGTATTTTAGAAATCTTGTGAATGAATGAATGACTTGTATAGAGCTACACATGCAAACTGAATCGCCTCTAGGCAGGTGTGTAGGTAGAAAGATTTGGACAGTGATTAGATGTGGAGCTGAAAGAAGAAGTCATAGTCTAGGGTTGGACCTAGCACACTGATATGAGGGAAGGGATTGATAGTAGTGTTATTGATCTTGAAAGAAAGTCTTAAATTCATCTAATGACTTGTTTGCTATACTTGATACACCCAATATTTAGGTTGGCCATGGGTGTGCAAATACTGTATCCTTTCAAGAACAATAAATAGAGACTAAACTCTCATTCAAGCTGCTTAGATCAGCGGTGGTGCGTCCCTGCGCCATCACTCAGGTCTACAATACATAGATACATGCATTCAGATGGCCAAGAAAGGTAAGTGCCGGGCAACGGGGGGGAGCAATCTGGCAGTTTTTGAGGGGGCAAACTGGCGGCAATTGATGGGCACAGTGGCGACAATTAATGGGCACAGTGGCGACAATTGATGGCACAGTGGCTGTGTTTGATGGCATGGCACAGTGGCTGCCTTTGATGGCATGGCACAGTGGCTGCTTTTGATGGCATTACACAGTGGCTGCATTTGATGGCATGGCACAGTGGCTGCGTTTGATGGCACAGTGGTGACAATTGATGGCACAGTGGCGACAATTGATGACACAGTGGCGAAAATTGATGGCACAGTGGCGACAATTAATGGCATGACACAGTGGTGACAATTGATGGCATGGCACAGTGGCAACAATTTATGTGCACAGTGGTGGAAATTGATGGGCACATTGGTGGCAGTTGATGGGCACAGTAGCTGCATTTGATGGACACAGTGAGGCTTTAATTTATGGGGTTTTTTTTTTAGTTTGTTTGCGCCCCCCCAAAACATTTTGAGCACCAGCCGCCACTGGCTTAGATACTTATTGAACAGCAGTGCACATACCTCTTTATGGTACCTCTTATTCTAGTACATATTGGGCCAGATCCATATACCTGCCCCCGGCGCGGTGTGTCCCATTTACTCTACGCCGCTGTAAGTTACAGCGGCGTATCCTTATCCACAAAGAAATGCCGCTGTAACTTACGGCGGCGTAGCGTAAATGGGCCGGCGTACGCGGGTGTAATTCAAATTTACTAGTGGGGGGCGTGTTTTATTATAATTATGAATGACCCCGACGCAAACAACGCTCTTTTTTAACTGTGCATGCGCCGGCCGTGGAAGTATCCCAGTGTGCAGGCGCAAAATCACGTCGCAAAACATCAATGGAAACAACGTGAATGTAACTTACGCAAATCCCTATTCGCGAGCGGTTTACGCAAACGACGTGAACGACGAAAAAATCTACGCTGGCCCTGATGTCCATGCTTAACATTACGTACACCTCTATACAGCAGGGGTAACTTTACGCCGGACCTACGCTTACGCAAACGACGTAAAAACACTGCGCCGGGCGTACGTACGTTCATGGATCGGCGTATCTACCTCATTTGCATATTCTACGTGGAGGCGCCCCTAGCATCCAGCGTAAATAGGACAGTTTAGGGAGAGCTGTGGTGGCTCAACGTGATTGGCATTGTGCTGACAAGCCGTTCACCTCTGCAGCCAAGGGTTCGGATCCCGGTCTCGGCTACATGTGAATTGAGTTTGGTGGTCTCAGCCCGGCTCCCGGTGGGTGTGCTATGCAAGGTACGCCTGTGCTTAGTACGCCCACCCCCCCACAAAAAAACACCACACTTGCACGCACACGAAATTGGTTTAACACGCAGGCACTTTGGCCATGCGGTCTCCTAAAAAAGAGAGGCGAAGGACCTGTGGGGCTGGCTGAGCGGGCTAGACCCCCTCACTTCCTCATAGGGTGTGTGGGAGATCTTGATCTTGCTGCCACCTGGTGAGCACCGGCCATCTGAATCGTGGGCGGCAGCGGCCGACAATACAAAGATTCATGCAATGCATGTATCTATGTATTGTAGACCTGAGTGATGGCGCAGGGACGCACCGCCGCTGATCTAAGCAGCTTGAATGAGAGTTTGGCCTCTATTTATTGTTCTTGAAAGGATACAGTATTTGCACATCCATGGCCAACCTAAATATTGGGTGTATCAAGTATAGAAAACAAGTCATTAGATGAATTTAAGACTTTCTTTCAAGATCAATAACACTACCATCAATCCCTTCCCTCGTATCAGTGTGCTAGGTCCAACCCTAGACTATGGGCCAGATTCAGGTAGAGTTAGGCTGGCGGATCAATGGATCGCCCCCCCCCCCCCCTTTATCCCCCACACCCCCATCATTCTGTGCGAGGATCTTTCAATTCTGGATAAAAATAAAAAAATAAAAAATTGAGGAGAAGAACACAAAGTTTCACTGCGTATACTATATATACTATATATACTATGGGCCAGATTCAGGTAGAGTTAGGCTGGCGGATCAATGGATCCGCCAGCCTAACTGTCACTTTAAGCCGGCGTTTTTGTTTTCTGTAACCAGAAAACAAGAAACGCCAGGTTGGAGTTCCGATGCGATCAGCGTAATTGAATTTCGCCATCGCATCGTTACTTCAACTTAAAAATGGCGCCGGGGGCGTTCCCGCCGATTTACGCTCAAAAAATATGTTAATGAGCGGAAATCGGCAATTCACGATCTTTTTCGGGCGCGACGCAGTGACTTTACGACGTTTCCGGAAGCGATACGCGGCGTATAGATAAAGCAGCCCCCTAGTGGAGTATCCTATGTTAGGTATAGGCGTCGTCATCGCGTCGAAAAAAAAAAAAAAATCGCGTCGTTTGCGTAAAACATTCATGAATGGGGACGTGACGTCATTGACGTTCACTGACAGAACTTGGAGCATGCGCACTGGGATGCATTGACCCTCGACGCATGCGCAGTACGTTTGCCGCGGGATCGCGCATAGTTAGAATACTACACGCCCCGTACCCGCCCAATTTGAATTCCGCTGGCTCATTTGCGATGCGCTGCCGCATCTTTAGGAGCAAGTGCTTCCTGAATAACAGCACTTGCTCCTAAAATTTCTGCAGCGTAACGCAAATGAGATGCGTTACTCCAGAGCAAAGATGCTCTGATCTACCTGAATCTGGCCCTATGACTTCTTCTTTCAGCTCCACATCTAATCACTATCCAAATCTTTCTACCTACACAAGATTTCCAAAATACACCAATGACATCACCAAACTACTAACTCACTTCCCTGTTATTTCTTACCTCTACTATGGCAACTCCCTTCTCCTTGGCCTACTCCTGTTCATCCACATTACCGTTCAGTGCCTGCCACCCCTCTCTGCAAATCCCTCCACTGGCTTCCGCTCGCCCAACAAGTAGAATTCAAAATCCTAACAACACTCAAAGCCATCCATAACTCTGCCCTGAACTATATTGTCAACCTAGACGCAAAATATCACCTAAACGTCCCCTTCACTCTTCTCAAGATCACACACCCGCCATTGCCACCTGGGGGCATGGAGAAGGATGGCAGATTGCCTCTGGGGGGAGGGTCTGCCTACTCCCAACTCCTGCAGTCCAGCTCCTCTCTCTCGAGTTCACGCACAAAAAATACATTTAAAAAAAAAAAAATAATAGGACAGTTTAGGACGACAGCGTAGGACGGCGTATCTACACAAAAAAACTGCATATCTTGTTTTGTGGATACAAAACAATGATATGCCGGCGCAGATTTGAAATTACGGCGGCGGATCTGGAGATCCGCCGCCGTAATTGTTTGTGGATCTGGCCCGATTGAAGACACGATTGAAATCTTTAAATACATCAGAGGGGGACATGACCTCAGACTAACTGGAGGAAAGTTCCAAACTAATTTTAGACAGTATTCTTTTACTGAAATAAACTTACTGCAGAGGTAGTGAGACAGTCAACAGTAAATGGGGAAAAAAAAAAATCAAGAACAGAAAAGTAATAATAATAATAATAATGGGCAGACTCGATAAACTACCCAGTCTTTTTCTGACGTCACTTTTCCATGTTTCTATGTTTATTGGATAAGTGCAATTAGCTGGAGATGTTTATAGAAGAAACCACAAAGATAGATTGGCTCTACTCTATGGAAGGGTCTCTCTCCTCACAGCCCCCTTAAAAACAACTGGATCCAGATGCACTGAATGAATTTTATTACTTTGTGGTTATCCATCACATGATTCAGTATTCCATATTTTAAAGGAGTTGTAAAGGAAAACATTTTTTACGTAAAATTAATGTCTGCAAGGTAGACAGACAGAATAGTGTAATGATTCTGTTAAAAAACGAGTAAATACCTATTAAATTCATTCATCTATATCACCTCAGGCGTTCTGTTCTCTCATTCACTTCCTGGTTTTCGGCGCTCGTTCATGTAAGAACTACATTTCCCAGTAAGAATTGTGGCACGCCCAGTAATTCACATCTCCTTGAAGTCTCTAACACGTAGAGAGCGTCCTGCCACACAGATGTAGTTCCCAGGAGGGGGCGAGCACGTCACTGACCACTGCAGTAAAGCCTCTCTTCATGGTGGTGAGTAACAATCAGACAAGCAGGAAGTGAACAGAACAGAGAAGAAATAGAGCAACTTTTGAGCAAAAAATAAAAATGAGGAAGGGGAAAAGAGGAATGTCTGCAGGTAAAGGATGCTTATTATGAAAAAAAATTTTTTCCTTTACAACCCCTTTAAATATGCGGAAAACCCTGTCCGTCCGACCGGAAGTGTTTGTATTTGGCGTTTTTGATTTTAATGCTTGTAAGCATATTTTAGTCTTTGAATAAACCTCCCTGATTTTGATATACTTCACGATGGGAGTCCCCATTGTTTTCTTCTGATATTCATCCTTCATCCTTGGTAAGTCTCCATATTTCTGAAGACCAGCATTGCGAATACCACCGAGAGGAACTTTGCGGTCTCCATGTACCTGGTTTGAGGATCTGTCCAAGCCATTTTCCCACATCAGGGAGGTAAGCGCTCTGTGAGCTCAGCGTTTGTGAAGACTCATCTTTATCATCTTATTACCCACTTCCTATGACTATTGTTTGTGGATGGAACTTTATATTTTGGACAATTCCTTTTTTTGGTTACATTCTTCAACTTTTAGGATTGATTTGGCTTACATTTATTATTTAAGTGTCACTTTTATCATTCAATCAGCTATTGGTTGCTATTTCATATTTTAATTTGTTTGCACGTTTTATTAGTGTATACTGACCTACATTGTTTATTACATTTATTGCGCTCATCACTTCACTTTTTTCATACCACTTGTTTTTTGTTGTTAGCACAATATAGATTTGAGCGGCAGTTTATTTTGATTGCACAATATATAATTTTACACTTTTATTTTCACTATTGGCCAGCGCTCTAGATTCAATTTTTTTGTAAACCCCTTTAAATAGCTTTGCTAAAACTAGAATCAACATCAAACTGTTACCATTAAGAAAACCTCATACTGTGAAAATATATGTTTTCCAGTTAAAATTAAAAAAGGAATTATCAATCTCTCCCAGAGAATAGAAATTCTGTTATAAAGCAGATTATCTAAACTGAAAAGCTTTGTTCTAAAAGCCACGTTTTTTTACCTTCATGCATCCTATGCATGAAGGTAAAAAAAAAGCAAGGAACTTATGACCGTTCGAAACGTCGTCCTCTTCGGTTTCCAGCCTGGCCTGGCTAGATTGATAGCAGCAATAGCGCTGCTGTCAATCATATGAAGCCGAGTGATACAGTCGGCGGCTATGGCCGCCGCTGTATCTCGCAAAAGCTTTCCTCCATTCGCATGAAGAAGGAAAGCTTTTACAACTCTGTGAAAAGAACTGCACAGTGGAGGTAAGTATCACTAACAAAAAACCTGACTTTAGTGACCCTTAAATCCTGTGTTAAAAGTGTTTCTCTTGCTCTCTGTGGGCTGGGATAATCCATAATTTGAAACACATAAACCTGTGTTTTTAATTGAAAAACAAATTGTAAGGAGTTTGCTTCCATTCCCATGTGAACCAAATGATGCCAAAGAAATGAGATTGCAGCTTTTAGAGCGTGGAAGTAGAGTGTTCAAACTATAATAAACTGGGTATTAAGGAACAAAATAAAACCGTTCCGAAGGGATGTAGAAGTCTCTTAAACAGCTGCTACAAAAACCTGTCAAATTGCAAATCTGATAAAGTAATAACTCTTGCCTGAGAGTCTTAGCCAAAGCCTACCTTTCTCCATTAATGTTGCAAAAAGATGGGGAATGTGCCATTTAAAATAGAACTCTAAACAAAGCACAAACATGTAGAGCAAGTTTGCCCAGAGCTAGTTACTTGTGTTGGCTTTTTGTTACTGAATACGAGAGATAACATGCATTGGTTTATACATTTGAAGGGTCTATTTGGATATCTGCATCTTGCCTTAGGCAATATTTAATCTCTTTTGCCACGTACACACGATCGGAAATTTCCGACAAGCTTTTGGTCGGATATTCCAGCCGTGTATAGGCTCCATCGGACATTTTCTGTCTGAATTTCCAACAACAAAATTTGAGAGCTGGTTCCATAAAAAAGTGTGTGTGTCAGTGGCGGCTCGTCCAAAGGGCTCGCCCCCCCCCCCCCCCCAAGCTGTAAAAAAAAAGTAAAAATAAATAAAAAATGTCACTTTAAGAGTGATCAGGCGCCGGACGTGCGGCGGTCTATGGGAAGCTTCCCAACCTGCAATCAGCTGATTGCAAGCTGGGAAGCTGATTTGCCCGTGTTTAGGGTGTGTGAAGGGCGCAAGCTGTGCGCCCGCACACACTCCCACTGTCCTGTGATTTGCTAGTATGCTCACTAGCTGTCATGGGATTGGAGCAGCGGGCGGACCGGAGGAGCGGTCAGGGGGCAGTGCCACTGCCAGTACATCACTTCCGGCATTCTGGAGCGCGTGTGGGGGCGTCATGGAGGAGCTGCGCTAGCCAGAAGGTAAGTGTTAGAACCGGCTCCATCCCCCGCATCCACAATTGCCTGCCAGTGCCAGCCCCACCGCACCACTGAGCCCCGCAGCCGCTAGCACTGCCAGCCAGCCCAGCCAACACCGCATCAGCAGCCCCCCCCCCCCCACACACGGCCAGCAGTTCACTCTGAGTCCCGCCACCTCACTCAGCTCCGAAGCAGCAGTGTCCTCCTTAGACGGAGTTTAGCTATGACTAAGCATTGAGAACCAATGCGAAACTTGTCAGCTGTTTTCCCCTACTGTATGCTGTTTTTATAGTGCATTCTTTTTACCCCAATAATGGGCATTTTGGATTTTACATTCTTTGAAGTGCGGCTGTCCATACCTGTTTTTTCTTCGTTTGCCTATATGCATTGCCAGCACCTGTTTGGTCTCTGGATGGACATTGATCACCTGGAGCTCACCTGGAGCGATTGTCTTTCCCATTCCTCAGACGGAGTTGCTGAAGCCTAAATGGAGTGAATGCACTCTCTCTCTCCCCCACCAGCAGCAGCGGAGGGGGGGGGGGTTGCTACTGGTGGGAGAGAGAGAGAGAGTGCATTCACTCCATTTAAGCTTTAGCAACTCCGTCTGAGGTGGACACTGCTGCTCCGGAGCTGAAGGGGGAGGGGGGGTGCTGGTGGGAGAGAGAGAGTACAATGCATACTGGTTGGCTGGTTCAGTGGTTATTGAGGCTGGGGTTATATGGTATATTCAGGCTGGTTCAGTGGTTATTGTTATACTGAATGCCTGAGGTGGACACTGCTGCTCTGTATCTGAGGGGGGAGGGGGGGTGCTGGTGGGAGAGAGAGAGTGCAATGCATACACTCCATTCAGGCTGGTTCAGTGGTTATTGTTATACTGAACGCCCGTCAACATTTTATGTGATCGTGATCCTTTAACCTCCCTGGCGGTATGATTCTTTCAGATTTTAGGTGCTAAAAGCGGTACCATTATTTGCAAGGGAATTTGGCGTTTTATACTGTAGGCTTGTAATTCTTAGGAATAACTCACTGAAATCTATCCAAACAAGAGTCTAATAGGCATCCTGGGTATGATTTTTTTTTTTTTTTTCTTATTAAAAATTATAATATAATAAATAATTATAAAAAATTATAACAAATAATAATATAATTATAGTAAAAATTATTCAATAATGTAATCAAATCAAAATCACTGAAATTTGCTCAGTTGCAGAATTTTTGCTGTCATTATTTTTTTTTTTTTATGACGAATTTCCCCACAAATCGCTATCGCTAAATTCTGCAAGTGATTCTGATTTATTATCGCTGTTTTTTAGCTGCTCTAAAACAATTTTTGCCATAAAGGGACACTTTTGGTTGCTATGGGCAATCTACAGTTTGCAGGGAGAAAGAACATTTTTTTATTTATATAAAATGACATGTAGTGTACAGGGCAGACCACTAGGGACATGGGGGGTGTGTATTTTTTACATACAGTACTGTAATCTATAAGATTACAGTGTACTGTATGTATAGTGTTTGTTTACTTTTTTAAATTTGGCGCCGTTCCCCCCCCTACGTCGCGACGCTCGCAGGGAAGGGAATCGGCGGAACACACAGCATCAGGCGGACATCCGGCCGCCGTGTACTGCGGGGATTCATCGCTGGATCGCAGAGAAAAGGTAAGTAAACTTTTTTCTGCATCCAGCGAGGCAAGTCCGTGTGTGGCACGGGGTTACCGATCGTAGCTTTAAAATCTCACCCCGTGCCACACACGGGAAGACCGCCAGGGAGGTTAATTAACTGAAACAGGCTGCAGCAACTCCGTCTGAGGTGGACACTGCTGCTCCGTATCTGGGGGGGGGGGGGGGGAGGGGTGCTGCTGGTGGGAGAGAGAGAATGCAATGCATTCACTCCATTCAGGCTGCAGCAATTCCATCTGAGGTGGCATAAGAAACCTAAGAATTCACTCAGCTAAGGGGGGGGGGGCTGCTAAAATTAAGGGACTCACCCCCAGCACTGACACTGATCCCACTATCCCTCCCCCCGGCACTGACACTGATCCCACCATCCTCCCCCCGGGCACTAACACTGATCCCACCATCCCCCTCCGGGCACTGACACAGTCTTTACAGCACATGCGCAGGAATAATGATCAGATTTTACTACCGTGGGCAAAGTACCCATGGTAGTAAAATCCAATCGTTAAGGCTCCTTTAACACTTGTGCGACTTGAAAATCACGTTATTTTGCCATGATTTTTGCCGCAACTTGAAGCAATGTCTGTGTAATCTTGAGGTCTCTGCCTCAAGTCCCATCAAAGTCGGACGAAAGTAGCACAGGAACTACTTTGAAGTCGCACAGTATCTCATGCAGTATGTCCACAGTCTCTGGTAATCTCATGCAGTATGTCCACAGTCTCTGGTAATCTTGTGCAGTATGTTCGCAGTCTCTGGTAATCTTGTGCAGTATATCCACAGTCTCTGGTAATCTTGTGCAGTATGTTCGCAGTCTCTGGTAATCTTGTGCAGTATGTCGACAGTCTCTGGTAATCTCGTGCAGTATGTCACAGTATCTGGTAATCTCGTGCAGTATGTCACAGTATCTGGTAATCTCTTGCAGTATGTCCACAGTCTCAGGTAATCTCGTGCAATATGTCCGCAGTCTCTGGTAATCTCGTGCAGTATGTCCGCAGTCGCTGGTAATCTTGTGCAGTATGTCAACAGTCTCTGGTAATCTCGTGCAGTATGTCACAGTATCTGGTAATCTCATGCAGTATGTCCACAGTCTCTAGTGACCTTGTGCAGTATGTCCGCAGTCTCTGGTAATTACTAACAGTGTAATTTTTTAGTTTGTTTGCGCCGATCTGTAAGGCTGCGTTATATACCATGATTTGTGATGCTGGGGCTATATACTCTGTGCTGTGATGCTGAGCTGCATACTCCTGACACTATGAGTGGAAGCAAGTGGAATACAGGGGACAGAGTGGGTGGATTCTATAATGGGTGTGGCTTATGATAAGTGAGAGGGGCCAAATGTGGAGGGCGGGGTCTTGTGCCCCCCCATCCTAAAACTTCAGCAGCCGCCACTGGTGTGTGTATACACTGTATTAACAAAAGTATTGGGACGTCTGCCTTTACACGCACATGAACTTTAATTGCATCCCAGTCTTCGTCCGGAGGGTTCAATATTGAGTTGGCCCACCCTTTGCAGCTATAACAGCTTCAACTTTTCTGGGAAGGCTGTCCACAAGGTTTAGGAGTGTGTCTATAGGAATGTTTGATCATTCTTCCAGAAGCGCTTTTGTGAGGTCAGGCACTGATGTGAAAGGGTAGGCCTGACTCACAATCTCCACTCTAATTCACTTCAAAGGTGTTCTATCGAGTTGAGGACAGGACTCTGTCCAGGCCAGTCAAGTTTTTTTACCCCAAACTCGCTCATCTATGTCTTTTTCTACCTAAAGAAAGCTGAAATGAGTTGAAATGCTATATGGATTAATGGTACTTTCTGCTTTGTGTTTCTCTGGCTAATCCAGTAATGTTGTCGTAGCAACAATCAGGTAGGTTTTAGGTACAGCACGACACTTAAATACTTTGGCCCAGATTCACGTACATCGGCGCATTATCGGTCCGGCGTAGCGCACCGCCATTACGTTAGACTTGCGCCATCTAGCCGCGTAATCCCCCGATTCACGTAGCTTTTGCGCAGGAAATTGCGCAAGCGTAAGGTTTTTTCCAGAGGCGTAAGGAGGAGTAATACAAATTGGGAGGGACGTGGGCGTGTTACATTGAAATGAGCCGTGACCCCATGCAAATGAAGGGCCGGCCGGCTCGCGCATGCGCGCTTGAACGAGACCATGTCAGCTCCGCTGTGCGCATTTTTACAACTCGGGAGCGGCGCAATCAGTGAAATTGGAAATGGACTAGGGCAACGTTGTGAACTACGCAGACAGCATAAATAGACACACACAAACGCACTTGCATTGCAAAAGTACATCCCTTTGTGTCCCTTCCCATTTAACCAAGTGCTTTTGTTCCTGTTGTTCGTTGCAGTGTGTCTTGTAGTTGTCAGATTAGTGTTCTGTGTGATCAAGTTCTTGTTGGTATATTTGTGAAAGTGTTTTTTGATAAGTGTTTGAGAGACTGTTTGTTTGATTGATATATTTCTGAGCGTTTGTTTTCTTGCTTTATTTTTTATTTTTTATTTTTTTGCTGACATTTTTGGCATTTTTAATTTTTTTTTTGCTGACATTTTTGGAATTTTTTTTTTTTTTTTTTTGCTGACATTTTTTTTAAATTTTGGGTTGTGCATGCTGTTTGAATGTGGGGGTGACATTCCTGCTGGAAAAGGGGTGTCATCCTCAATTTTGGTGGAGAAGGGTTCCCCAGGACCAGGGAGAAGTGATTCCCAGGTCCGTGTGAATGGTGTATGAATGTACAGTGACATAATTGGAGCCTTGACGTGGCGTTACTGCTCACCAGTCGTGCATGGTGGACTGGTGCCAATCCAATTTGATGAGGATGTGGGGTGTGTGTGCTAGGGACCACAGTGGTGTGCATGCATGCATTCTCATTGTGCCATGATTAATGTGTGTGTTTAACGTGCAAAGATGCCCAATATGAGCTGTCTCCTGACTGCTCTACCCTCAGAAGACGGGGTATCCTCGGTTAGGGGGGGATTGTCTGGTTGGGGGGTCAGGTCATCACGTAGCTCAACCTGCAGGCCCTTCCTCACTGCGAGATTGTGCAGCATGCAACATGCAACGATGATATGGCACACAAAGTTTGGGGAATACAACAGTGTACCCCCAGACTTATCCAGGCATCGGAAACGTGACTTCAGGAGGCCAAAGGTGCGCTCCACCACTGCTCGGGTTTTGATGTGTGCTTGATTGTATCTTTCCTCTCCTGGGGTTTGGGGGTTCCGGATAGGAGTCATGAGATGGGGTCCCAGTGCATATGCAGAGTCACCTGGAAGGGAAAAGACAGGAGAATGTTAGTCATGCATGTGCCACTTGTGAGGTGTGCATCACGGGAGGGGATAGTCATGCCTGACTCCCATGTCACTCACCAACCAGCCAGGTGTTCCCATACACGTTCTGATAGAATTCCATTCGGATGTGGCATTGATTGTAGATGTAGCTGTCATGGGTGGATCCGGGGTGTTTGGCACGGACGTGCCATATGAGTCCTTGGGCATCAACTATCACCTGTACGTTGATGGAGTGCCAATTCTTCCGATTGCGGTACATGTGCTCTGTGTCATGGGGGGGCTGGAGTGCCACATGTGTGCAATCAATGGCCCCGATGGTGCGTGGGAATCTGGCAATTCTGTAGAAATCTGTCATTGCCTTCAGCCGCAGGTCCTCAGTGGTGGGTTTGATGATTAGGTTGGCCAAGCGTGTGAGGATTGCTGGGACAACCTGGTGCACACATCTGCTCATGGAGGATTGTGACATCCCAGCCACCACTCCACTTGTACGCTGAAAAGAGCCACTGGCAAGGAAATGGAGTGTTGCCAGTACCTTGACCAGTGGCTGCACTGGATGTGAGCGTTGTGTTGGGCTGGTGATGTCCTCCTGCAGGGTTGTGGTTAATTCCAGGATGGCATGAGGGGTGAATCTGAAGATGCGATACACCTCAGAATCACTCATGCCAAAGAGGTCTATGCGTGTGCGGTATACCCTCTCCCGTGCCATCCTCCGTGCCCTCCTCCTTCTTTGGTCATCTAAATTCACTAGTGCAGCTATGAGCGACGATGCCCCTGGCATGTTGGCAGTCAAATTGTAGTGCAACACGTGTGTGTGGTCTGCTCCTCAGTAACGGTGTTGCTTTCTGTGAGATGTAGACGTTTTTTCAAAATTTAGACCAGCTTTTATGTGCTCTAAATTTAGACAGGACATTTTGCTGTTGCGCACATCGCGTAGCCTGCGCAGCAACTGCGTTTTTTTGTGGATCCCCGCAACTCCCTCATTAGCATATTTGACTAGCAAATCAATGGTGTGTCTAGCGCATTTTTGCGCGGACGGATGCGTCTGTCTAACGAAATTACGCCGGACCAAAAAAAGTAGATTTCTGGCGTAAATCGTTTTCTGAATCGCGCGCATCTAAACGCACGCGCACATTTAGACTTACGCACGCGCAACACCAGTTGCGCAGGCGTAATCGCTCTGTGAATCTGGGCCTTTATATGTAAATTATTTTTTTGTTGGTATCTAGGCAACACAAATAAAATGTGTGTCCATTCACACAGGCTAGACTTTTTTCTTTAGTATCACCGTATGCAAAATGTTTAATTGCACACTAATTTAAAGGGAAACATGATAAAAGAGAGAATAAGCAAAAATGAATTATGTGCTCTGTTCTAGACAGTTAGATATGTCACAGATATAAATCATTTTGCTCTAACCACACAAAAAGGCCATCAAACCCACCCTCTGCCCCTGAAATACAGTCTCACATTGTGGATGCTGTAAATAAAAAGAAATGCATAACATTTAATTGGATCAGCTTGTTCATTCAGATGTGCTCACTCTTCTCTTTTCCCGATCCCCCGCAGCTGTACAGCCATGACAGAGTGGGATGTGTTGTTCTTATCCCCTGCTGCTGTATGGCTGGTTGAGAGGAGCTCTGGGCTTTATGGTCTCCAGCCGGCCGTTCTTCCCTGCTGCGCCACTGGAGTGGCTCTTGTGAGAATCCCCCCCGCCTGGAGCTGTAGGTGGGAACAATCACAGGGAGACACTGGATTATGCAGTCTTACAGAGGAAATTGGGAGATGTAGTCTTAGTTGAGCGCTGCACAATACAAATGGATGGGCTGCAGAACTACAATAGACACAATTTCCTGGATAGAGGGGAAAAGAGGACAAGACTTTTCTGGGACTCAGGGCAGTTTATAGCAATAGAGTAAGGATCTCATGTCTGAGATGTCTGCGTCTACACACCAGAGTTCTGAGCAACTAAGCCAATGAGAGTCTCTAGAGTGCGTGGACTTGGAATTGTGCAGACCTAGAACTGTACCTGTCTGTGCACTACACCAGAGATAGAGGGCTAGATCCACAGACATGAGCGGATCTTTGTGCGGGCGTAGCGTATCGTTACGCTTCGCCGCCGCAACTTAGAGAGGCAAGTGCCGTATTCTCAAAGCACTTGCGTCCTAAGTTACGGCGGCGTAGCGTAAATGGGGTGGCGTAAGTGCGCGTAATTCAAAGTAGGCTTGTAGTGGGCGTGTTGTATGTAAATGAATCGTGACCCCACGTAAATGACGCGCCAAACGAACGACGCATGCACCGCCGGTGGACGTATCCCAGTGCGCATGCTCTGAATCACGTCGCAAACACTCAATGCTTTCAATGTGAACGTAACTTGCGCACAGCCCTATTCGTGTACGACTTACGCAAACTACGTAAACGACGGAAAATTCAGCGCTGTTCCAACGTCCATACTTAACATGGGCTGCGCCTCATATATCAGGGGTATCATCATCATTAAAACAACGTACGACGGCACTATAAAGGGGAAGTTCCATGAGAATGACGCCACCCTTGGGGCTGCTTTTAGATGATTCCGTGTTGGTAAAAGATGATTTGCGCTTTTCTGTCTGTTACAGCGTGATCAATGTGCATCTCCATTACGAATGGTAGTTTTACCAGAATGAGCGCTCCCATCTCATAACTTGCTTCTGAGCATGCGCAGGTTTCTTACGTCGTTTTAGCCCACACACGATCATTTTTTACAAAAAAACGGCATAGTTTAAAACGTTGTTAAAAAATGCAGCATGTTCGAAAACAAAAATTGTCGTTTTTCAGAACCCGAAAAATGATGTGAAGCCCACACACGATCATTTTAAATGACATTCTTTTAAAACGTCGTTGTTTTCATGCCGAAAAATTATCGTGTGTACGCAGCATGACTGTTATCTGCAAAAAAAATACGTGGCAAATATGCAATTTATCAGAAAGAAAAGCCAAGGAGAGGCGAAAGAGAAAGAAGGGCTCCCTTCTTTTCTGTTGTTGAGTGATCAAGATCATCTACAATCCGCTCTTTGCTCGACCCCGTAGACAATGACAAGATGGCCGCATCTGTCACATTGTGCGCACGCGCGTACACTGATTAGCGCCTTCGCGCATGCATGTTAGCACCGTTGCGGACCTGCATACGCCCGTTCGCACTTCTTGCACTAGTGTGCATGCCAATGTTGGCACTCTTACCTAATACCATCTACTGGGAGGGAGTTTTACATTTTAACTGCTATAACAAATAATAAGGAGGTTGAACCTTTTCTCAATCTAAGGTTCAACCTCCTTTCTAAGTTGTACTGCTTTACATTGGTTGGTTTAGTTCCACACAAACGGACATTCCGACAACAAAACCGTGGATTTTTTTTCCGACGGATGTTGGATGTGTTGTCTTGCATACACACATTCACACAAATGTTGTCGGAAATTCCGATCGGCAAGAACGCGGTCACGTACAACATGTACGACGGCACTATAAAAGGGAAGTTCGATTCCAAGTGCACCACCCTTTGGGCTTCTTCTGCTAATCTCGTGAACGTATCCCAGTGCGCATGCTCCAAATGATGTCGCAAAGAGTCAATGAAAACGATGTGAACGTAAGTTACGTCCGGCCCCATTCACGGACGAGTTACGCAAACGACGTAAAATTTGAAAAATTTTACGCGGTCCCGACGTCCATACTTAACATTGGCTGCGCCATCTTTTTGTTGGAAAATCTTTACGCCTGAAAACGCCTTACGTAAAAGGCGTATCTGTACTGCAACGGCCGGTCATACGTTCGTGAATCGGCGTATCTAGCTAATTTACATATTCGACAGGTAAATCGACGGAGGCACCACCTAGCGGCCAGCGTAAATATGCAACTAAGATACGACGGCGTAGGAGACTTACGCCAGACTGATCTTAGCAAGATTTAAGCGTATCTCGTTTTGAGAATACGCTTAAAGATACGACAGCTCAGATTCTGAGTTACGCCGGCGTATCTACTGATACGCCGGCGTAACTCTACGTGAATCTGGCCCCTTGAAGATTGAAGAAAAATACAACCTAGTAGAGGTTTCCAGAAAATAGCATGGGGGAATCCTTGGATGTGGAAGATGGTCATAAACGAGTTTAATTGCATAGCATTAGAAAATCAAAGGTGATAGGTATAATGGTAGGTGGAAGTAAAAAATCCAATAATTATTTTAGAAATTTTTACAAAAACTGTGTTTGTCATATAGTTAAATATTAAAACAAATAACTTTTCACTAACTCACAGATGATGCAGATCCAGCATGGTCCATGATGAATGCCATTTTCCCCTCCATAGACAGCTATTTCAGCAACTGCTGTGTCGTCCACGTATCCCATGTATCTGTTTTTATGAGTTTTGACATCTCGGGACCTCATATACCAACCAGAATGTGAATTAGGGAATTATTTATGCTGGATGTGATTATTTATTCATTTTTGGAATTCACTGTCCCTTAAGGTGGCTAAGGACCTATTTAAATATAGAAGAAAAAAATTTGCACGGCACTCTCCCTGCACATTAAACAAGGAACTCATTTATTTAAAGAATATACAGAAACCCTTCTTACCTGTTGCCTTCACCCTGCCATAAGAGAGGGAAGTGCCGCTAATGTTTGCCAAGAATTCTTCGCATCTTTTTCCAGCTTTTTTTTGGCAATAATAATTGTGATCCTTAATATGCATAACACTTATTAATTAATTGATTTTTTTACTGGCATGATACTTTTTGCTGGCATGAAACTATGTTCCTTAACCACTTAAGACCAAAATGCAGGTAAAGGACCTTGCCCCTTTTTGCAATTCGGCACTGCGTCGTTTTAACTGACAATTGCGCGGTCGTGCGACGTGGCTCCCAAACAAAATTGGCGTCCTTTTTTCCCCACAAATAGAGCTTTCTTTTGGTGGTATTTGATCACCACTGCGGTTTTTATTTTTTGCGCTATAAACAAAAATAGAGCGACAATTTTGAAAAAAATTCAATATTTTTTACTTTTTGCTATAATAAATATCCCCCCAAAATATATATAATTTTTTTTTTCCTCAGTTTAGGCCGATACGTATTCTTCTACCTATTTTTGGTAAAAAAAATCGCAATAAGCGTTTATCGTTTGGTTTTCGCAAAATTTATAGCGTTTACAAAATAAGGGATAGTTTTATTGCATTTTTATAATTTTTTTTTTTTACTACTAATAGCGGCGATCAGCGATTTTTTTCGTGATTGCAACATTATGGCGGACACTTCGGACAATTTTGACACATTTTTGGGACAATTGTCATTTTCACAGCAAAAAATGCATTTAAATTGCATTGTTTACTGTGAAAATTACAGTTGCAGTTTGGGAGTTAACCACAAGGGGGTGCTGTAGGATTTGTGTGTTCCCTGTGTGTGTTTACAACTGTAGGGGGGTGTGGCTGTAGGTGTGACATCATCGATCACGTCCCCCTATAACAGGGATGACGTGATCGATGCTGCGGCCACAGTGAAGCACGGGGAAGCCGTGCTCCGGGGACCGATCGCCGCACTCCAGCGGCGATCGGGTTCGCGAGTCCCACGGTCCCGGAGCTTCGGACCGGGTCACGGGAGCGCGCCCGTGGCCCACGGCTGGGTACTAGAACCAACGTATATATACGTTGATGTGCCCAGCCGTGCCATTCTGCTGACGTAAATGTACAGTAGGCGGTCCTTAAGAGGTTAATATGATACAAAACTCTTTCTGTGGCCAATTTAATAAGTTACTGAGTATGCAGCTTCGTCATCTTTTAATTCTGATCCATGTACTTGATTACCTCCGTTCCTGACCAGGCCATTTTTGCTATTCTGCACTGTGCTAATTTAAAGAAACATTAAAAAATCTGGGGTCCCTCGGTGGCTGTCTCTGGTACTCACAAGAACTCCACACATTCATGCGAGGGAGCTCGCACTGTGTGGAGTCCTTGCGGGCACGCTCCCGTAATACAGCCGACAGCCATAGCTGACAACTGTATCACTCGGCCCCGGCGCACTGCATCATTGGTTGCGATTCACAGCAGTGCGAGCCAATGGCTGCGCTGCTTCAATCGACCAATGAATGAACCGGGAAGCTGGTCAAGATGCCAGCGCGTTCACGGCGCTGGATTTTCGATGGGTCAGGTAAGTAAATGGGGGGGGGGGGGCTGGGGAGGCTGGTATTGTCGGAAGTTTTTTCACCTTAATGCATAGAATGCATTAAGGTGAAAAAACTTTTACCTTTACAACCCCTTTAAAGGGGTTGTAAACCTGTTTGTCTTAATTTTATCTATAGGTAAGCCTAGAATAAGGCTTACCTATAGGTAGTGGAAATATCTCCTAAACATGCACCATTTAGGAGATATTTCCCTTGTAGTGTGCAGATGTCGTCATTCACTGTCCTGTGCAGCTGAGGTTGCAGAGAAAGCCATGTGTGTAATGCAGTAGGCTGCGCACACCTATGATTCTACCTCTGCTTTCTTCCTTCCCTATCCATTTCCTATCCTTTATCCCATTTCTCTGTTATCACTTTTTCTCTGCTTTTTGCTTGCTTATGGTTTAGGTAGGGGACATCTCCCTATAGGTATGTGGGAGACACTCTTCAGTTGACCTCATAATCAGGCCCGTCGCTACAGGACAGGCAAAACAAACAATTGCTTGGGGCCCCGAGCGGGCCTGGGGCTCCCAACTTCCCCTTCCCAGGCTGTAGCGTGGCCGAGCTCCTCTTCCTTCATACCACAATAAAATCGCAGATCACTGCCATTACTAGTAAAAAAAATTTTTATAAAAACGCCATATAAATGCCATAGATCTTTCCCATAGTTTGTAGATACTATGGGCCAGATTCACGTACATTGGCGCATATATTGACCGGCGTAGCGCACCTCCTTTACATTAGACCGGCGCAAAGTACCGTATCCTCGTAGTATTTGCGCAGAAATTTGCGCCGGTGTAACGCAAATTCCGAGGCTCACTTCAAAAATAGAGCAGGAGAAGTGGGGAGGACACCACCAAGGCCGCAGAAGGACGCCGGACCGGACAAGGCCGCCGATGGACGCCGGGCAAGACACCGACGAGGGGCATTCAAACTGTAAGTATTTTCTTTTTTTTCTTGAAATTTCCCTTCTAGGTTGGGGGTGCGCGCTATACGCCGGTGCGAGCAATACCCCGATAAATACCGTAAATGTTTAGTTTATTCCAGGTAAAACATCAAGGTAACAACGATACCGACATGGACCAGCAGAGATTGACGCGTTTCACTAATCAAGTTCACTTTAATCATAATCCAAAATGCACCACTGAACGTAACATTAAAATAGTACATACTCAGCTGAGCCCAGTGAGTGCTTGATTGCTTGATTATGTTGATTAACCCTCCTCTAGGGATCCTGCAGAGAACCATGCAAGAACCGAAGAAGACATACAAACAGTACACAAATTAAAAAACCAAGAAAAAAACATTCTTTTAATTTCTGTAAATTTATCACCAATATAGGAACCATATATTAATAGTAACAAACATTTATTAATCAGTAGATCATAATAAAAATATATGTAAATGTATTCATAGACCAGTGGCAAGCAAGTGTAAGGCCACGTACAGACGAGGAGACATGTCCGCTGAACATGTCTGACGGACCGTTTCCAGCGGACATGTTCGATCGTGTGTACGCGGCCTAGCAGACACACCAAAAGAATTCATGCACAGATATTTCGGGTCAAATACTCATATTTATATAATGAATATTAACAGAAAAATCATCCAGAGACTTGAGTAACTGTGCATGTAACCTACTGGAATGTACTGTAGCAAAATGAAAAAAAAAAAAAAAAAGACAACCATATAAGGAAAACAAAACAAAAAAATGAGGGGGATATGCAAATGTGTGGGGACCTAAGTACAATGGAATAGAATGGAATAGTTTTGGTTCAGGAACCTGAGGGGAATCACGAACAGGTGACGTACTGTCACCTAAACCTTCATAATAGTGTGTGACGTCCCATTCATGATTCAAGCGCTCCGGTATCCTGCTCTGCAACTTGAAGATCCAAAATACTTCTCTCTTACAGATGCTATGTATTGAAGTTCTTTACTGTGAACCTTTTTCTGTTGTAATCATCTCTTGATTCTTCAATAAAAACAGAGTGAAAGAAACAGCAGATGTTGTTGATTAGTTTTAGCAATAATTATATAGGGATTCACAATTTATGTAAAACATTGCATTGGGGAAAACTACAGTAAAATCCAATTTCCCATTTATTTTTACTATTTAAAGTGGATGTAAAACCTCCCATATACCCAGTGAAGTACAACAGCATCAGAGATGATACACAGGGATGAAACAAATCTCAATACATAAGTTTTACATGTATATCTGCTGTCATCATCTTTAACCACTTGACCACCGGTCCTATTTTGGCACTTCTCTCCTTCATGTAAAAATCAAAAAACATTTGCTAGAAAATTAATCATAACCCCCAAACATTATATATATATTTTTAGCAGACACCCTAGGGAATAAAATTGTGGTCATTGCAACTTTTTTTCTCGCACGGTATTTGCACAATAATTTTTCAAACGCCTTTTTTGGGGGAAAAAAAACGATTTCATGAATTAAAAAATAACAAAACAGTAAAGTTGGCCCAACTTTTTTGTATAATGTGAAAGATGATGTTACGCCGAGTGAATAGATATCTAACATGTCACGCTTTTAAAATTGCATTTTTTTTATCACTTTTATTCCTATTACAAGGAATGTAAACATCCCTTGTAATAGGAATCACTGTGACAGGTCCTCTTTATGGAAAGATGTGGGGTCAATAAGACCCCACATCTCTCCTCCAGGCTTACAAGCATGAGATCGTGAAAAAAAATCGCGATCTAAAGCCACAATTGCAGCTTTGTTTACTTCTGGGTACCCGGGCGTGACGTCATAACATCACGCCCGGACCTCCGACAGTCATAGAGATGACTGGTTGAAATCATCTCTATGCTTCCCAGCCAGCGCCGGCTGATTCGTTCTCTGGGCCCCGATGGCACGGGAGAGCCCGGAGAAGCACCGGATGGTGGCAGGAGGGGGTTACGTCCCCTCCCGCTGCCTATAAGAACTATCAAGCGGCGGAACTGCCGCTTTGAGCGTTCTTATCATGAGGGGAATCGCCGGCTGAAGACAGTGATATCTGAATGATGCCTGTAGCTGCAGGCATCATTCAGATATCACGCACAAATTTGAGGACGTCTATAGATGTCCTCGGTTGTCAAGTGGTTAAATACTTTTTGAAAGTGCACATCCTGTTATAATTTTATCTTCTTGGTTAACACTGCAGTTAAGCCTGGGCATACAGTCAAGATAGCTGATTGGAGGAAAAGCGCACACCCCTCTCCTCATAGACTTTCAGCTCTGTTGAATTGTTCAGCACACTACTAATCTATTTATAGCATCCTCCCCAACACAAAACTCTGGCTGCTTTTATCATATCTGACAGAAAACTTGTCAGGAGTTATCAGACTGATAACAGAAGAACGGGGCAGGAGACCGCTATGGGACATAGTGCTTTGAAGAGAGATAATATAACACTGCAGATATATGCTCCCAGCTCAAATTTCATGAATCTGGCTTACATCCACTTCAAAGCAAAAACAAAGGAAAAAAAATAAATGTATCCGAATTTGCTACCGAATTAAAGTCCTATCTGTCCCCCCGCTTCCCCCCCCCCCACCCCCTCTGAAAAGAAGATGTATAATATGTTGGGGTAGATTAAAAAACCGAAAGGATATAATAAATAGAACTATGAGATCACTGAAAAAATATTCTGGGTTTTAGGGGAAAAAAGGCCTCAAGTGGTTAAAGTAAGCTAAATGATAAGGGTTATTTGTGATGATGGCATGGTGTTCTATTTAGGTGGGCAATTTTCACAGAGCAGAAATAAACTTCTTCAACTGATAACGTATTACCTGGCTTACAATCTATTCATTACAATCTCCTTATTTTATTATAATGTATTTATGTGAAAAGGTCCGTTACAATAAACCATGTTCTGCCCAACTTTCACCATGGCCACCAATGACTGCAGTGCACCATGAGAAATGTGCCTAGTGGGTGGCCTTGTCATCTGCCTTCTACCCAACATCCTTTGATTGGAAATTCAAAGAGTCAAGTGGAAAATTGTAAGCCTGCAGCTGTCAGTATACAACAGCTCATCAAGATGGATTAGTAAGGCTAAAACTGGCAACATGCCCCGCTGTAGGTGAAACATGTTGGCGGCATTGCTTTGGGTAGGGGTGAGCGTGAGCTATCATTGTAATAATACATGGCTGTAGTGGAAGATCTTTGGAGTTGCAGCCTGTTAGTTGAATGGTGGACTACAGTGGATCAAGGGTGGACTCCAGGGCCCTGGTACCCGGCTAATTGCCAGGAATCAAGGGGGATACAGGCTGGCCTGTGAGCGCATTGGGTTTGCCAACTATACACTAGTAGAATTTTATTAAAAAAATGTTTCCTTTTAAGAACAGGCTGGCCTGTGAGTGGTGAGAGGCATTGGGTTCGCCGACTTTACATTAGTAGAATTTTATTCAAAGCCATGTTTCATTTTAAGAACATTTATTCTGTTTTCTAATTGTCAATGGGATCAAATTGATGATAATTTTTGACTGCTGTGATGAGAAAATTTGAAGAAGCAGAATATAAAATTTAGCACATTTCTACATTACATTAAAGTGGTTGTAAAGCCTCACATATACCCAGTGAAGCGAACAGCCTCAGATGATACACAGAGATTAAACAAATCCTCCTACATAGGTTTTACTTGTTTATCTGCAGTCTTCTCTTCTCTACACCCCTTTAAAACATTTCTTCATCTGTCAGGAGCACAGAGGAGGGGGTGGAGAGATTGCAGTTACATTGTGTGAGAGCTGATTGGAGAATAAGAGCACACCCCCCTTCACACAGAAGAAGAAACGTGTTTCGCAAAACAAGCTCCATTCTGAGCTATCCCTTCCCCTCCCTCCCAACGCACATTTATAATGTAAAGTGGGTCCTTTGTTGACACTGTGCTTTTATTATATAATTTGTATTATATTGTTTTATTATGTTCTTTATGTTATGCCATTTCTTTTTTCCAAGTGTGGAGCGCATTGCCGTGCTGTGATGCGTCTCAGTAATGCCATTTCCGGCTGAGGGTGGCTCATTTTGCCCATTGTTTTTTTAACATTGGCTGTGGAGGCGCTCCTGTCATTAGGCTGTTCGCTCTAGTCTCATCAGGGTGAGAATGAGGTCATTCCGCCCACCCGTAGGAGATATTAGGCTTTGTTCATGTTTGCTTCTTTTATTTTTTATGGCGTCCCCGTAGTGCGCATGCGCGGCTGTACGTCATCAGACCGGAGCAATTATAGTGCACATGCCCGGCTGTAACATTTTTTTTCCCGTTTCTTTTTTTAGTAATGCGCATTTGCGTGCGCATATATTTATTTTTGTTGTTCCTGTTTCAGATGGTGCAGCCGTATTGCGCATGCGCAGCTGACATTTTTTTTCAGATGATTTCCATATGAAACAGCTGAACATTTGGTATGCTGCCGTATTGCGGGGCTGTATGGCCTGCAACATCCTGTATATAAGTGGGCGTGCTTGCATCATTGGCCATGCCTCTGATGATATCCATTTAGGATGAAACATGTCAGGCTAGCTGATGCAAGCACACTGAGAGCCGCTGAGTTTTTATGAGCTATGATGCCTTTTTTTACTTGTAAGTAGATTACCAATAAACCTTGGGCCAGATTCACAGAGCCATTACGCCTGTCTAACTGGTGTTAGACTGGAGTAATTTCAAATTACGCGCGTTTTCTAGCTAGTCGGAAACCTCAAACCATGAATAGACGGCTGCGGGCTTCAATTCGACTGGATTATGTGTTAGTACGCCTTCGGATCTACGCTGCAATAAAATTGCGGCCACTGGGTGGACTTCCCGTCGTTTTCCGCGTCGGGGTATGCTAATGAGCTTTTGCCGGCGATCCCCGAAATTACGATCTTCATTCGCAATCTCTTACGGCACCTTTAGTCATCTTTTTTTTGTGTAACACTATACCAGCTTTTTGCTGGTCTAATATTAGACAGCCCATGTTAAGTATGGCCGTCGTTCCCGCGTCGAATTTCTACGTTTTCCGACGTCTTTTATTATTTTTTACGTAAGTCGTCCGGGAATAGGAATGTTCGTAAACGACGCTACTCAAACAACGAATGACGTAACGACGTGATTTCGCGCAATGCACGGCGGGAAATTTCTGAACGGAGCATGCGCAGTTCGATCGCCGCGGGGACGCGCTTAATTTAAATGCTTCACGCCCCCTAATCGCGTATTTCGATTACGCGGCGAGAAATAGACTACGCCGGCGTAGCGTACGGGCAAAAATCTACCAGGATTCAGTGTAGAGCCTGGTGAAATACGGCAGCGTAGAGTATTTCGATTTCGCAGCGCAATATTAAGTGTATCTGAATCTGGCCCCTTGTGTTTTTACCTTACGGCTACAATATTGTTTGCTTTCCCCTTCATATTGGTTTATGCCCTGTTGATGACTGCACTACAATCCATTTGTTTTATGTGAGTTCTGATGATCTTCCGATACCAGTGTTTTTGGATCAACTCAATCCTGCGAGTTTTGAAGTGTATGCATTCACCACTGAACCTCTGCATCATATGATTTCATGCTCGTTTTACATATCTATCTGGTAAGCAGATTGATTGCACTAGGTGTTGGTGTGCTTTTGTCTTGTTCAATAAGTTTTTATTGAGTGTGCTTTTGTCTTTGTACACCCTGAAGCTTAGTGGAAGTTTTCTCATCTTCACTTTTCATTGGAATCTGTTATCATTTGGACTATTACGTATTTATCATTATTTTCAAGCGCTGCAATTTGGACTTTTATTTTTTGTATTTGATTGATCGACAAACTGTGCTGGCTGCTTTTTATTTATTTCTATTGTTAGCGCAGATATTTGTTCACCCTGTTTTACACATTTATCTAATGTGTCAGAAAAACTTCTCATAAGTGCTGACAACAGAGGAACGAAGCACTAGAGATAAATGACACTTAGAGCTTTGGAAAGGGATAAGTAAACACTACAGATATATGTGTTTTGCTCAGATTCCATGACTGAGCTTTACAACCACTTTAACTCCAAAATCAAATGTTAATAGAAAACAACATTTTAATGTACTTTTGAGCAACATTCGTCAAGTCCTGGAATGTGTTGAGAATTTTTGGATGAATATTTGTATAAGTTTTCGTTTGAAAATCTACTTGCTAGTTCGTGTTTGGGAGGGGGAAAGGGGTTGATCTGACTGGTATAATGGGAATTTAATGGAGTCCCAGAAACGCCGCTTCATCACCATCTATTTTCTTCAGCTCTACTTTCCTAATGCCAACACTGCCTGAATATGCAACGTCCAGGATCAAAGGGAGGAGGGATGCCGCTCTAAGAAGGGTGTCTGGATATGTAGCTCTCCTACAAATGGGAACAGCAGGTGCAGGCTAAGCTTAGGCAATTGGATGAAGAGAAAAAGTGAAAGTGAATAAGCACTTTCGAAAAGTCAGCTCCTATATTTCGTTGTTTTCTGTGGCTTGTATTTTTTGGATTATTACCTCCTTTTTAATAAAGGCATCCAAAACACTGCCTGAATACTCAAGTATTGTGATGGAGGTTACTAAAATGATTATTTTGTGTTATGCTACTTTTTACTAAAACCACTGAAATGTTGCCTTTCTTTCCTTATATTCCTTATATTCTTTTATTTCTTTTATTTCCTTTTACAGTATTTCTTGATAAACATATGTATGTGTAAAAATATACTACAATAATATGAGAAAAGGGACAAACCTATTGAGTGGAGAGAAATAGCTGCACACCCCGATATGTATAGAATAGAAAAAAGGTCCCATGGGGCTTTGAAGCAGCAGATGTGAAGTAAAGTGGCAATGCAACGTCTATGGTAAAAACGTTTTATTACAAAAGTAATTGTTGACATAAAAATTAAGGGGTATACAAGGAATGAGTTGCGGCAGAGTAACAAAATTGATTAAAATAACCATAACATTTCCAGATAAATAATGAAATACATGGCCTGAATAGTGGCAGGCAGGTGTATATTCCTAACGCGTTTCGACCATTCGGTCTTCTTCAGAGGATTGTGGCTGAAAGAGATTTAATATTGTAAATGAGTGTGTACAGGAATTCTTAGTTTGTCTCTGTGTCCTCCCTGTGGGGTCTGTCCCCTTGGAAAAGGGGGAAAGACAGAGGGGGGGTACACCGACTCCCAGAGCCACAGGGAAGAGTATATACACAGAGAGCAACATCAGTATAGTATGTTGAAGGGAGAGGAGCTTTCCTTCTCCCTTCCACAGTAATCAAAATATCATCATCAACAGCAACATATATTTACCTAGAAATTTAAGTTATGGGGCATCCAGTTGTGGTCCGATGCAGGCGTGAAGTGCAGGCCGACGATACTCCCGACCAGTCCCCCGGACTCGCCCAGTCCCCAACATGACCGCCCAAGAGTGGCCCTCAGCCACTTGCGAGGAAGCACCAGACAAGACTGGTGGCGTTCAGGCGGACCAGAAGGACAGAGAAAAAATGGGGTTCAAAAAGTAAAAGGGGGGAGTCCTGGAATTAAGTAAAGTGGTTAGAAAATGGCCACTAGTTAGGTATGAGTACATGAAGAAGTGGGATAATGGAGGTACAGGGTGGGAAACAAACAGGAGTGAATAGGGTTGGGGAGGTAGAACAGGTGGGATAGACTGGGAAGTGGAACAGGAGGGAAAAGGGGATGAGGAGAAAAACGTGATGGTGGAACAGGAGGGGAAATGATGGTAGGATGGAGTGGAAATTGGAAACTGGTGCTAAAGGTGAAGGAAGGGGGAGGGGAAAGTGAGTGCACGTGGGGATAGGGAATAGAGAATAAAAATTATGTACAAATAGGAGAAAGATAGTGATGAAGATAATGGTGAGTGAAGGAATGATAGAATGAGTGAAACGTAAAGTGAATGGTGCAAAGACTAAGGAAGTGTGAAACAGGTGAGACCGGGGAAGGAAAAAAGAGGAGTGGTAGAGTGAGAAGAAAGCTAGAGGGTGGAAAGTGAAGGACAGTGGAGCTAGGATGGAATGTGAATGGGGGAGTAAAGAGTGATGGGTGGGAAGGGACAAAAAAAGAAAAGGTGGAAATGTGAATGAGGAGGTGGAAGGAAAAGGGGAGAAGGGGGAAGAAGGAGGAAGAGAGGTGGAGGAAAGTGAAGGGGGAAAAGGGAGTGAGGGGTGCGTGGGGGATGTGAGAAGTAGTGGAAGACAAGAGGGGAGTGAAAGATAGTGACAGTAAAACAAAGGGGGTGGGGTGACATGGTGACAGTGGGAAAGGGTCAAGTGGAAAAGCGTGGAAAAAAGGAGTGGGAAGTGACTAAAATCCAAGGTGACTGACAATGGGAGTGTAGGCGGTGGTAAATGGGAAGGGGACTGAGAATAAAATTAAAATAAAACAGATCGGGGTTACCTCCAAAATTTCCACTTGTACCCAAGGTGTTCAAACTGAAATAATGTCTGTTGCGTGAAAAGTATATGAGACCATTTAGTTATAACGGCAGGGGAGTATAGTCAGCTAGCTGAAAAGAGAGTAAGTAATGTAAGTAAAGTAGCTTACCAGCTAGCTGGACAATGTCACTCATGGAGATGCCGCATGCCTCTCTGAGTGCCAGCGATCGGATGCAGAAATATATACCGCTCACGATACCGGGATTGGTCCAGCTGGTCCCACATGTTGTGGGAGGGGACAAGGTGTATTTCCCTTATCCAACCTGGTGGTCCGCCGATACCCAATGGTTGTCAGGGTGGTTCTTCCGGCGTGAGCGAGGATCGCGCGAAGCCGACACAGCCGTCGCTTCCGCATGACGCATCGCAACGTACGACGCCGCCGTGGGCGCCGGGCGGCGCTCACGTAATGACGTCACCGCGTCTCGGAAGCGATCGCTCACGCCGCCAGCAGGGAGGGATTCGCATCCACTCGGGCGGTATGGCGCCACCCTGTGGATGCAACACACATTGCGCCTTGGCGCGTGTATCTCCCGCCCTGCTGGGAAGTGGTACGAGGGGATAACTCAAGGACAGGGACAGGGAGAAGGCGGCTGGGGGACTGAACGGGAGACAACACGCCACGGACCCACACACCACAGCGCACCGCGGCCACACTGGAAAAAAGGAAAAACACACACATAACATCATTAAATGCATAACATAGGTTAACAAATCAATAGTGGGCAACAGATTAACCCCTTATATGCGATTATGACACATGTAGTCATATTCACCAATCATGGTATATTGGTTTATGTCAGGAAAAATAATACTTAAGGCATCGCAAAACAACAACATAGTAGTGATCTGAAAAGACATGTTGGGATGCTTGAGCAATGGTAAATGTACATGATTCCAATGGACATGGATTAAATGAAGAGAAATAAAGAGAAATAAACAGGAGAGGAAGTGGGGTATTGGGTGCGAATGAAATCGTATATATTACGGGGAATGATTTAGGAGGTAAAGGCTTTATCGACAAGGGTATAGAAATCTATATGGTATTGTCGAATGAGATTCACAGGGATAGGTTTGTACCAGTCTTTGTTCTCAAGGATATACATGCACATGTTGACATAATCATTGTTGTCCATAAGGACAACATTGCCTCCTTTGTCCGATGGCTTGACCGTGAGTGTGGTGTTGGCCGATAAAGCAATCAATGCTTTATTTTCGTCAGGTGTTAGGTTTTGCGGAGTACATTTGTCCCATTGGAGTTTACATGAATCTCTAATAGTATGTTTAACGAAGAGGGAAACATTTGGATTGGAATTTAGCGGTGGAAAAGTCTGCGAAGGTTTCTTAAACGTAGAACTGGGATCAAATGGGGGCTTATCAACATTAGTAAGTAGGGTAAGTAGGGCCTCCAGATCATTTCTCTTTATTTCTCTTCATTTAATCCATGTCCATTGGAATCATGTACATTTACCATTGCTCAAGCATCCCAACATGTCTTTTCAGATCACTACTATGTTGTTGTTTTGCGATGCCTTAAGTATTATTTTTCCTGACATAAACCAATATACCATGATTGGTGAATATGACTACATGTGTCATAATCGCATATAAGGGGTTAATCTGTTGCCCACTATTGATTTGTTAACCTATGTTATGCATTTAATGATGTTATGTGTGTGTTTTTCCTTTTTTCCAGTGTGGCCGCGGTGCGCTGTGGTGTGTGGGTCCGTGGCGTGTTGTCTCCCGTTCAGTCCCCCAGCCGCCTTCTCCCTGTCCCTGTCCTTGAGTTATCCCCTCGTACCACTTCCCAGCAGGGCGGGAGATACACGCGCCAAGGCGCAATGTGTGTTGCATCCACAGGGTGGCGCCTTACCGCCCGAGTGGATGCGAATCCCTCCCTGCTGGCGGCGTGAGCGATCGCTTCCGAGACGCGGTGACGTCATTACGTGAGCGCCGCCCGGCGCCCACGGCGGCGTCGTACGTTGCGATGCGTCATGCGGAAGCGACGGCTGTGTCGGCTTCGCGCGATCCTCGCTCACGCCGGAAGAACCACCCTGACAACCATTGGGTATCGGCGGACCACCAGGTTGGATAAGGGAAATACACCTTGTCCCCTCCCACAACATGTGGGACCAGCTGGACCAATCCCGGTATCGTGAGCGGTATATATTTCCGCATCCGATCGCTGGCACTCAGAGAGGCATCTCCATGAGTGACATTGTCCAGCTAGCTGGTAAGCTACTTTACTTACATTACTTACTCTCTTTTCAGCTAGCTGACTATACTCCCCTGCCGTTATAACTAAATGGTCTCATATACTTTTCACGCAACAGACATTATTTCAGTTTGAACACCTTGGGTACAAGTGGAAATTTTGGAGGTAACCCCGATCTGTTTTATTTTAATTTTATTCTCAGTCCCCTTCCCATTTACCACCGCCTACACTCCCATTGTCAGTCACCTTGGATTTTAGTCACTTCCCACTCCTTTTTTCCACGCTTTTCCACTTGACCCTTTCCCACTGTCACCATGTCACTGTCACTATCCACTCCTTTTTTTCCCCCACGCATTTTTCCACTTGACCCATTTTCTCCACTGTCACCATGTCACTCTACCACTTCCCCTCTCACCTGTTTTACTTTGTCACCTATCTTTCTACTCTATTTGTCTTGTCTTCCACTCCACTTCCTACCACATCCACCATCACGCACCACTTCCCACTCACCTTTACCTCCCCAACCCTTCACCTTTACCTCCTCCCACTTCTCATTCTCTCCTTCCTTCCCCCTTCTACTTTTTGAACCCCATTTTCTCTGTCCTTCTGGTCCGCCTGAACGCCACCAGTCTTGTCTGGTGCTTCCTCGCAAGTGGCTGAGGGCCACTCTTGGGCGGTCATGTTGGGGACTGGGCGAGTCCGGGGGACTGGTCGGGAGTATCGTCGGCCTGCACTTCACGCCTGCATCGGACCACAACTGGATGCCCCATAACTTAAATTTCTAGGTAAATATATGTTGCTGTTGATGATGATATTTTGATTACTGTGGAAGGGAGAAGGAAAGCTCCTCTCCCTTCAAAATACTATACTGATGTTGCTCTCTGTGTATATACTCTTCCCTGTGGCTCTGGGAGTCGGTGTACCCCCCCTCTGTCTTTCCCCCTTTTCCAAGGGGACAGACCCCACAGGGAGGACACAGAGACAAACTAAGAATTCCTGTACACACTCATTTACAATATTAAATCTCTTTCAGCCACAATCCTCTGAAGAAGACCGAATGGTCGAAACGCGTTAGGAATATACACCTGCCTGCCACTATTCAGGCCATGTATTTCATTATTTATCTGGAAATGTTATGGTTATTTTAATCAATTTTGTTACTCTGCCGCAACTCATTCCTTGTATACCCCTTAATTTTTATGTCAACAATTACTTTTGTAATAAAACGTTTTTACCATAGACGTTGCATTGCCACTTTACTTCACATCTGCTGCTTCAAAGCCCCATGGGACCTCATTACTACAATAATATTATCCTTAAATGAAGTAACAGATTATAGGGTTAAAATCTCAGCCCGGGATTTAAGTGAAGACAGATGTCTCAAACCCCTCACTCTTACTGGACTCCTAAACAGCTTCACTCCAGACCCCCCCCCCCCCACCATCGTCTGAAACAAATATGGCGACTATGGAAGGACTGAATATGCCACGAGGACTCTCCGTGCCAAAAATAAGATGTAACAGAAAGAGACCCTTATATGGACTGAGCCAATCAAATGTGTGCATGTGAATGATGTAATTTTGTCTATAAAGCTATGGTAATAAAAGGGTTTGGTCTCTTTGACGCTGGAACACAGAAAGCAAGCAGATTGTCTCCCTTGCTATCTGCATGTTTTCATAATTTGGGTCGGAGACAGAATGGGTTATGCCCTGAAGTTGTGTCAGGGGTTATCAATCCTTATGAGTATGTTGGAGGTCCAAGGGCAGATCTTTTTCAGGGACAACTTTAGAAATTCCTGAAATATAATACAGAATGAGTTTGTAATACATATTCTGGAAAAATATACAAACTGCAGCATTAAGCATTATGCCGCGTACACACGATCATTTTTTGTGATGAAAAAAAAACGACATTTTCTGTGAAGTAAAAAACGACGGTTTTGAAACGTCACTTTTTAAAGACGATGTTGCATACACACCATAGTTTTTTTCACAAAAAGCGAGGTTACGTTCACCACTCTTTTCCATTGAAGCTCGCTTCATAACTAGCTTCTGGGCATGCGCGGGTTGAAAAACGTTGTTTTAAACAACGTTTTTGCTACACACGGTGACTTTTTGTGAAACAAAAAACGACGTTTTGAAAAACGACACAAAAAATTCAAGCATGTTGGAATTTTTTTTTGCTCGTTTTTTTTAAGACAAAAAACGACGTTTTGCCCACACACGATCAATTTAAATGACGTTTTAAAAAACAACGTTTTTTTTCATCGCAAAAAACGACCGTGTGTACGCGGCATAAGAGCTAAATCATGAAAAAACTGATACAATTTCCTCTCACGCTGCCTAGCAACCTTTTGTACTGAAATTCACAATACCTCAACATGCAAAATAAGGAAAAATAATTCTCTCTTTTCTGTTGCAATGCTACCATAGAGGTTAATTTATAGGTGTAGCGCCCTCCTCTAGTTAGGCTGCTAAGTAAAATTTTGTTTTCAGCTTCATTGTAGTGAGTGGAACAGTGATTGGTTGTCTTTTTCTGTTCAGGGATTCCTGAGCTTTTTGTTTCTCCCACCCGTCATTGAAATACAATTCCAGAGTATAGGGCAGGGAGAGTAAGATGACCAGTGTAAATATATAGCATGCTCCAGGAGGCAACCTGATGGTGGCTGTGTAGGGGATACTTTTTTGGATGGTCTGAGCAGTGTGTGATTTCCTCTCCAGGGAGAGTTCTTCAGTGCTGCTGTCACTGGAGGCACCCTCACTGAGCAAAAGATTGTAGGCTGGGCCACAGCAACAACTGAGCTGCGGGCCTGGAGACGATTACCAAAAGATTATGCCTGCTGGAGGGCACTGGGCACTGTATACAAGTCCTGGTCTGGTGCCAGAAGGAAACTAAGTAGCAGAAGCTGATATATGGACTGGATCTGCTACAATAGGGTCCTGGATGTACTTGATATATTAACTTAAGGAAAGGAGTTTGTCCTCCAATAACTGCAATTGATAATTTTGATTAACCCTGTGACCAATTATTGTTCTTCAGTAATAAATACTAAAAAGACATCCCATAGACCAGTGGTTCTCAACCTGGTGGTCAAATGATGATTTGCCAGGGGGTCACCAAATCCTGCGCTGTTCCTGGAGCCCGCAGCCACCCATTCAGTTCACGGCATGGCTGGGGGGGCAGAGACTAGAAGTCAGCTGATGTGAGGAATGTGAAGTGGGAGAGGCTGGAGGAGACCCTATCTCCTGATTTTAGCATAGGTGTCACTGCTTCGAGACACCACAATGTCTGAGACACCGTGAAGGGGGAGTAACACTACCTGTGATTATAGTTGCCAGTAAAAGTCCCCACTATAGTTCTCAGATCAGCAGATTACCTTAATTAACCACTTTCCGACCAGCCGCCGCAGTAATACGGCGGCAGGTCGGCTCGCCCAGGCGAGAGCCCGTAGCTCTACGTCGGGCGCGTGAACGGCCAGGGAGCGCGCGCGCGCGCCTCCCTGCCGTTCCCGACGATCGGATTCGATAGAGAACCGATCACTCACCAGGTCCAGGCCAATAAAATCTGGCCTGGACCTGGTGATCACCCTCAGCCAATGGTTGTTCTCCCCTGCCAATGTTTTGTAAACATTGACAGGGGAAATGCTGCTCTCTCCCTCGTGTCGGTCTTTCCGTTCCTGACCGAGAGAGAGAGAGCATCTAACCGTGAGTTGCACAACACTACACTGACACCAGGTCACGTAGGCACACAATTCACCCCTGTTAACCCCCCGATCGCCCCCCAAATTAACCCCTTCACTGCCTGTCACTGTGTCACCCAGTACAGCAATCAGATTTTTTTTTGATTGCTGTACAAGTGTCATTAGTGACATAAATAATTGTTAGGGTGATTAGTCTTAGACCATAATAAGTCTAGGGACCCCCCCTAACCCCCCCAATAAAGGTTTAACCCCTTGATTACCCCCTGTCACCAGTGATCACAGTATAAGTGTCACAGGTGATGCAGTTTAGCTAGTTTATTTTTTATAGCATCAAGGCACCCGCCATATTTTTTGCAATAAAGTTTTAACCCCCTGATTGCCCGGCGGGTGATCAAAGTTTGGTTTTAGCGCCGGATAGGGTCTGCGTTGCCCCAGGCAGCGTCAGATTAGTGCCAGTAGCGCTAACACCCACGCACGCACCATACACCCCCCCTTAGTGGTATAGTATCTGAACTGATCGATACCTGATCTGATCAGATCTATACTAGTGTCCCCTGCAGTTTAGGGTTCCCAAAAACGCATTGTTAGCGGGATCAGCCCAAATACCTGCTAGCACCTGCGTTTAGCACCTTCGCCCAGCCCAGCCCAACCAAGTGCAGTATCGATCAATCGATCACTGACACAAAACACAAAAACACATAACTGCAGCGTTCGCAGAGTCAGGCCTGATCTCTGCCATCGCTAACAGTTTTTTGGTAGCGTTTGACTGTCGCTAACAGGTCAGGTGCTTTTTTTCCTGTGAATCTCACCACCGTACCCCTAAATTTAGAGCCCAAAATGGCAAATAGAATGTTTGGTGATGAAGAGGTCTACTTGTTCATGAGCCTGTCAGATAGTGATGAGGAGGTCACGCATCTGTCAAATTCTAGCTCATATGAACCTGTAGACGAAAGTGGCTCCCTGACAGATAGCTCTGACGACGGAGTGGTCCCTGCTAGGGTCAGGCGTACCAGATCCCGATCTTCTGCTGTCGCTGAGGTGCAAGAACCGCAGGGCTCTCGTATGGGGCAGAGTAGTACTAGCGCCGCTATTCCTTCGGGTGATCTGGCAAGCACCAGCGGCCTAGTACATCCTGGACATACATCCAGCACTGCAGTAACACTTGGTGACGTGGCGAGTCCCATAAGTGCAGTTCAAGCTGGCGAGGTGGCAAGCACAAGTAGTGTCCCGCTGCCACCAAGAAGAAGAAGACGACAAAGACAGGCCCGTCGTGCCCATAGTGCCCTTCCTGCTGCATTAGCCAATCCTGATTGGGTCCCCGCCACTTCTGCAGCACCCGTACTTCCCCCATTCACTGGCCAACCCGGAATTCAGGTGGAAACAGTTGATTTTACGCCACTGGATTTTTATTCACTGTTTTTCACGGAAGATCTCTATAGATCTATTGTGGACCAAAGCAATTTGTATGCTGGTCAATTCATCGCCGCTAATCCCCAGCTGTCCCTTGCCAGAGATTGGAAGCCAATTACGGTTTCCGAATTTAAGATCTTTCTGGGCCTTACCCTCCTCATGGGCATTACTAAAAAGAGTGAATTGCGGTTGTATTGGTCCACGCGCCCAATTTACTATATGCCCATTTTCTCTCCCTCCATGTCCAGGACACGATACGAGCAGATCTTGCGGTTCATGCATTTTAGTGACAATCAACTCTGTCGTCCTCGGGGAGACCCTGAATTCGATCGGCTCTACAAAATTCGGCCCCTCGTAAACCACTTCAACGAACGGTTTGCAGCCTTGTATAATCCCAATCAAGTTGTCTGCGTTGATGAGTCCCTGATTAAGTTTTCTGGTCGCTTGTCATTCAAACAGTTCCTTCCCAGCAAGCGTGCCAGATACGGGGTCAAGTTGTATAAGCTCTGTGACAGGGCAACAGGCTATACATCTAGCTTTATGGTTTACGAGGGAAAAGACAGTCACGTAGAGCCGGAAAATTGCCCTGATTACATAGGGAGCGCTGGTAAGATAGTCTGGGAATTGGTGTCACCCTTATTCGGAAAGGGGTACCACTTGTACGTGGACAATTATTACACGAGCGTGCCACTTTTTAGTCATCTTTTTGATTATGGAATTGGCGCATGTGGCACCGTGCGACCTAATCGCCGGGGCATCCCCCAACGGCTTGTAGAATCCCGTCTTAGTCGGGGGGAGAGAGCCTGCTTACAGTGTAATAATTTGTTAGCAGTGAAGTGGAGGGATTCACGGAATGTTTTCGTTCTGTCCTCGCTTCACGCAGACACGGCAGTCCAAATTCCTACGGCGACTGGTGTTGGAGAAACCCCTCTGTATCCACGAGTACAACCTTAACATGGGAGGGGTGGACCTCAATGACCAGTTGTTGGCGCCGTACCTAATTACCCGTAAGACCAAACGCTGGTACAAAAAAGTGTCGGTTTATTTGTTTCAATTGGCTTTGCTGAACGCTCATGTGCTATACACAGCTTCAGGACAGACTGGATCCTTCCTAAAATTCCAGGAAGAGATCGCCGAAGCCCTTCTGTTTCCAGACGGTGCTTTGCCCCACCTTCCCAACGCAAATGCAGTGAGCCGGCTGTATGAGAGGCATTTTCCTTTTATCCTCTCTGGTACCCCTACCCAAAGAACCCGCCAAAGAAGATGTCGTGTCTGCAGCAAACTCGGATTTAGGCGTGACACCCGCTTTTATTGTCCCGACTGTCCTGACCAACCTGGTCTTTGCATTGGTGTATGTTTCAAACGCTACCACACACTAGTTGAGTTTTAGCGTAGGGTACAGCACCACACAGTCCTAGGCACAATAACACAGGGTTTCGGAAGATGTGATGGCCATCACATTTTGAGAGACCATAATCTGCAACGTTCAGTTTACAGTTTATAAAAGTGAAAAAAAGTGGAAAAAAAATTTCTCCTCTATTTGTTGTTCTCTTATGTTCACTCTCTACTGTCTACTCACTATTGTTCTATATCTATTCTCTCTATTTTTTTTTATAGTATTTGCTTTGCAGGTATGGTATGTTATACTGTAATGTTTGTTAACCATCATTTACTTAGCAGGTACGCCATTTAGTTGCATCGCGGATTTATTTAGCGTGACAGCAACAGCGTTTGCTCCCACGATATATAAAGCCACGACTCCAACACTGTGGGAGGTGATTTCACCACCACAGCTAAAAAAAGAGCATATATGCCGAAGCATGGGGGCATTAGGGGCGGAGGAGCGATTTTGCTCCTAATGCCACATACATACGATCGAAATTCCGTCGGAAGCTTTCCCGTGGAAAAGTTCAACCGTGTGTACGCGGCATAACTTTTTTTGAGGGAGGATGCCCCCATGCTTCGGCATATATATTTTTTAGGCACAGGTTGCGTTAATTTATTTTTTACAGTTTTTTTATTTTTTGGTATTTGATTTGCAGGTATGGTATGGTAAGATCTTACTGTTAGAATGTAATGTTACTTTGTTTTAATGTTAACCATCATTTGCTTAGCAGGTACGCCATCCAGTTGCATCGCCGATTTATTTAGCGTGACAGCAACAGCAACACTGTAGGAGGTGATTTCACCACCACAGTTAAAAAAAGAGCATATATGCCGAAGCATGGGGGCATTAGGGGCGGAGGAGCGATTTTGCTCCTAATGCACGTACATACGGTCGAAATTCCGTCGGAAGCTTGTCCGTGGAAAAGTCCGACCGTGTGTATGCGCCATAACTTTTTATGCAGCGTACATACGTCTGTGAGCGGCATAACTTTTTTGAGGGAGGATGCCCCCATGCTTCGGCATATATAACTGGTGCATGTATGCCCATCATTAGAAGTGCGTGGATGAAGGGAGGTATTCTAATGGTGGGCATACCCACCGATCAATCAATTTTTTTCGTTCAGCCAACAGGCTGAATGAAAAAAAAAAGATTACAATACATGTCCAACAAGAACCATCAACGTATGGTATGTTGCTGGACTTTGAATGGTTATACCAGAATGATGCCTGCGGGTTTAGGTATCATCTTGGTATCATTCTCTTCAGGCAGCGGTCGGCTTTCATGTAAAAGCAATTCTAGCGGCTAATTAGCCTCTAGACTGCTTTTAAAAGCAGTGGGAGGGTATGCCCCCCCCCCAGATATAAACTGCGCCATTGGGAAAGTGGGAAAACATTTCATCACACCGATCTTGGTGTGGTCAGATGCTATGAGGGCAGAGGAGAGACCTAGGGTCTGATAGACCCCAATTTTTTAAAAAAAGAGTACTAACTATTGCTATTATAGGGGATATTTACATGCCCTAAGATAACAATAAAAATTATAAAAAAAAATAAAAAAAGGAAGGAACAGTCTAAAATAAAATTAAAAAAGCAAAATAAATAATAATAAAAAAAAAAAAAAAAAAAAAAAAGCACCCCTGTCCCCCCCCTGCTCTCACGCAAAGGCGAACGCAAGCGTCGGTATGGCGTCATATGTAAACAGCAATTGTACCATGCATGTGAGGTATCACCGCGAAGGCCAGATCGAGGGTAATAATTTTAGCAGTAGACCTCCTCCGTAAATCCAATGTGGTAACCTGTAGAGGCTTTTAAAGGCTTTTAAAAATGTATGTTGTTTGTCGCCACTGCGCATTTGTGGGAAATTTTAAAGTATGTCGTGTTTGGTATCTGCGTACTCGGCCTACGATCATCTTTTTTATTTCATGAAATATTTGGGCAATATAGTGTGTTTTAGTGCTTTAAAATAAAAAAAAGTGTATTTTTTCCCCAAAAAATGCGTTTAAAAAATCGCTGCGCAAATACTGCGTGGAAAAAAAAATGCAACACCCACCATTTTAATCTGTAGGGCCTTTGCTTTAAAAAAATATATAATGTTTGGGGGTTCAACTTAACTTTCTTGCAAAAAAAAAAAAAGTTTTTATGTAAACAAACAGTGTCAGAAAGGGCTTTGTCTTCAAGTGGTTAGAAGAGTGGATGATGTGCGACATAAGCTTCTAAATGTTGTGCATAAAATGCCAGGACAGTTCAAAACCCCCCCAAATGACCCCATTTTGGAAAGTAGACATCCCAAGCTATTTTCTGAGAGGTATGTTGAGTACATGGAATATTTTATATTTTGCCACCAGTTGCTGGAATATGACAAACTTTTTTTTTTGCACAAAGTTGCCACTAAATGATATATTGCTCAAACATGCCATGGTTATATGTGGAATTACACCCCAAAATACATTCTGCTGCTTCTCCCGAGTATGGGGATACCACATGTGTGAGACTTTTTGGGAGCCTAGCCGCGTACGGGACCCCAAAAACCAATCACCACCTTCAGGCTTTCTAAGGGTGTAAGTTTTGATTTCACTCCTCACTGCCTATCACAGTTTCGGAGGCCATGGAATGCCCAGATGGCACAAACCCCCCCCAAATGACCCCATTTTGGAAAGTAGAATCCCCAACCTATTTGCTGAGAGGTATGGTGAGTATTTTGCAGTTCTTGCTTTTTGTCACAAAGATTAAAAAAAAAAAAAAAAGAGAAAAATAAATAAATAATAATATCTTTCTTCATTTTCAAAAATAAATGAGCGCTGTAAAATACTCGCCATGCCTCTCATCAAATAGCTTGGGGTGTCTACTTTCCAAAATGGGGTCATTTGGGGGGGTTTAGTGCCATCTGGGATTTCCATGGCCTCCAAAACTGTGATAGGCAGTGAGGGGTAAAATCAAAGATTTGCGCCCTTAGAAATCCTGAAAGCGGTGCTTGGTTTTCGGGGTCCCGTAAGCGGCTAGGCTCCCAACAAGTCCCACACATGTGGTATCCCCGTACTCAGGAGAAGCAGTAGAATGTATTTTGGGGTGTAATTCCACATATGCCCATGGCATGTTTGAGCAATATATCATTTAGTGGCAAGTTTGTGCAAAAAAAAAAAGTTTGTCATATTCCAGCAACTGGTGGCAAAATATAAAATATTCCATGTACTCAACATACCTCTCAGAAAATAGCTTGGGGTGTCTACTTTCCAAAATGGGGTCATTTGGGGGGGTTTTGTGTCACCTTGGCATTTTATGGCCTTCAAAACGGTGATAGGTAGTGATAGGTAGTGAGGAGTGAAATCAAAAATGTATGCCCTTAGAAATCCTGAAGGCGGTTCTTGGTTTTCGGGGTCCCGTACGCGGCTAGGCTCCCAAAAAGTCCCACACATGTGGTATCCCCATACTCAAGAGAAGCAGCAGAATGTATTTTGGGGTGCAATTCCACATATGCCCATGGCATGTGTGAGCAATATATAATTTAGTGACAACTTTGTGCAAAAAAAATAAAAAAAATCATATTCCCGCAACTTGTGGCAAAATATAGAATATTCCATGGACTCAAAATGCCTCTCAGCAAATAGCCTGGGGTGTCTACTTTCCAAAATTGGGTCATTTGGGGGGGGGGGGGGGGTTTGTGCTATTTGGGCATTTTATGGCCTTCAAAACTGTCATAGGTAGTGAGAAGTGAAATCAAAAATTTGTGACCTTAGAAATCCTGAAGCCCGTGCTTGGTTTAGGGGCCCTGCACGCAGCTAGGCTCCCCAAAAAGTCCCACACATGTGGTATCACCGTACTCAGGAGAAGCAGCAGAATGTATTTTGGGGTGTAATTCCACATATAACCATGGCATGTGTGAGCAATTTATCATTTTGTGACAACTTTTTGTAATTTTTTTTTTTTTTTTTTGTCATTATTCAATCACTTGGTACAAAAAAAAAAATATTCAGTGGGCTCAACATGCCCCTCAGTAATTTCCTTGGGGTGTCTACTTTCCAAAATGGGGTCATTTGGGGGGGTTTTGTACTGCTCTGCCATTTTGGCACCTCAAGAAATTAGATAGGCAGTCATAAAATAAAAGCTGTGTAAATTCCAGAAAATGTACCCTAGTTTGTAGACGCTATAACTTTTGCGAAAACCAATAAATATATACGCTTATTGCGTTTTTTTTTACTAAAGACATGTGGCTGAATACATTTTGGCCTAAATGTTTGACTAAAATTTAGTTTATTCGATATTTTTTACTTTTTGTTATAAGAAAAATAATTTTTTTTCAAAATTTACGGTCTTTTTCCGTTTATATCGCAAAAAATAAAAATCGCAGAGGCAATCAAATACCATCAAAAGAAAGCTCTATTTGTGGGAAAAAAAGGACGCAAGTTTCGTTTCGGTATAACATTGCATGACCGCGCAATTACCAGTTAAAGTAGCGCAGTTCCAAATTGTAAAAACACCTCTGGTCTTTAGGCTGACAAATGGTCCGGGGGGAAAGTGGTTAAGAGCACCTAAGTTGACTGATAAGAACTCCCACCAGCACTGCCACTAATCCCATTAACCCCAGCAAGAAACCAAAGAAGGAATGCAAATAGAGACTACATGGAAGGGAGAAAAAAAGAGGGGAAGGAACAAAGAAAAAGGGAGCGAAAGACAGATAGAGAGAGGGATGGGGAAAAAAAGGAGAACAAAAAGAGAGAGGGGTACATCCTCAAATGTATCATAAGGGGTTTTAATATTGTATGAGTGGAAGGGAGCGCTAAATGTCCATGGGTTAAGGGCACAATTTACTTGCCTTGGATGCTGACAACACACCCTACGAAAATAATTTTACCGTTAGGGGTCCCCGCAACTTGGGGAATTTTATCGAGGGGTCACGGCACTAGACCGGTTGAGAACCACTGCCCTAGACTGAACCTTAATTGTTGGTGTGCATGGAATGGTTCTTGTGTGATTGGCAGCCTTTGTACTACATTGGGAGACCTGAGTATATCCTCAGAATCCCCCCTGGGGGGTTGCACAAGATAAAAAAAAGTTGATTTACTAAAACTGGAGAGTCTAAAGTTTGATGCAGTGTTGCATGTTTCCATATTCTATGTTTTTATCAGCTTCCAGTTGTTTTTTTGTTTTTTTTGTCAAAGATTAATTGAATAAGTTGACGTTAGAAGCTGATTGGCTACCATGTACAGCTGCAGCAGACTGCAATCTCCAGTTTTAGTAAATCAACCCCAATATATGTTAATATCAAGCACTATGTTGAGCCATTTGTTCATTCCCTATTTTCCTCCTTACATAATTTTTCTCCCCATCTGTTCTTCATTCATCTGCATATATATATATATATATATATATATATATATATATATATATATTCATATTTTTAAACTGCAAATTAAAATATCAGCACTAAAATTACAATTTTAGCAGATTCCTTCAATTTGTATTATTGTTGTGCTTGTATCCCGCAAATTAGAATAAGAGCAAAAATATTATGTATTATAAAGAAATTCCTTTAATATTTATTATGATTAGTTATGTTTGCATTTTTATTGTTCTAATTAAAATAGGAGCAATACAATTTGAACTTTTTAACATTCCCTAAATTTGTATTGTTTATTGTATTTTTTTCTTTCAAATTAAAATCTGGGCAATATAAATAGAACTTTAAAAAGTTCCCTCAATTCTTTTTCAAATATTTATTTTATTTTCAACAGAAAGGCAGTTCCATGTCAACTCAACAATGATGAAACAGTGGTATAACCAATAAATATAGCATCAATACATCACACCACAAAAAAACAAAATAGAACATTAAACATTTAAACTATACCTGTGAATAATAAGCAACCCCCCCTCCCCTGTCCTCATAAGGTTGGGAGTTATCGTGGCGCTGGATAGACTAAGGGACAAGGACCACCCACCTAATGTGATTCATTTCCTATATTTTTTCCCTTTCCCCTTTCCCCATACTAAAACAAACAAAAAATCTTCCTCTTTTTGCCCACACACATACACAGGTACATATATAAACATGCATATATGTGTGCACATCTAACAATGACCGCCAGACGGGACGTCGACCTTTCCTGTATTCCTACTGTATGCCCTTACTCTAAGCAAGTCTCTTACACGTTTATTACATTGTTGAGAAGAGTTTCTCCCTAATTAGAGTTCCCTCAATTCTAAGCTAAATTACACCTCCAAACCAATAAACTACACCCTCATCCCCTGCTACTTTCAGATTTATCTGAACATACGATCAGTGACTGGCTGGCTATGCACATTACTAACTGATTGTACAATCTCCTTTAGTTTTACCAAGATTATGTTTTGTCACAGCCTACCTAAACAAACCATTCAACTATTCAGTATGGTTCAGTCTTGTTAAACCAACGAAGACTGTACAATTGGATTATAATCTGTATGGTCAGCTTCACAACCTCCCGAAGGCTCTATTATTATCACCTGATGACCCCGCCCCCTTATGTCACCACCCAGTGCATGATGGGACTGTGACGTCATAAGAGGCCTATATAAATCGGTGCGTACCGCGCGCCAGGCATTACAGTGGGAGGAAGCGACGTGTCAACATCAAAGAAGAGAAAAGGGAAGAAGACGACGCGGAAGACTGGCCTGCCGCTAGTAAAAGAGCTGGAAGAAGATAGCGGTGCCCGGCAGAAGGACATCGGAGAAGAGGAAAGAAGGCGACGAGGAAGACCGGGCCCCCCGCTAGTAAAAGAGCGGCAAGAAGATAGCGGAGAAGCCTGGCAGAAAGACACTGGAGAAGAGGAAAGAAGGCGACCAGGAAGACCGGGCCCCCCGCTAGTAAAGGAGCTGCAAGAAGATAGTGGAGAAGCCGGGCAGAAGGAAGAAGGCACTGAGAGCAGAAGTAGAGACCCCCGAAGTCGGAAGAAGACCCCCAGAGCTGCCTAATAAATTACTTTTAAAACCTGTGTAGTGTGTTTTTTTTTTACATTTTTTTCCCTCCAGGTGAATGGGTAGGGGTACGATGTACCCCATACTCCTTCACCTAGGGTGGGGGTGCGGGATCTGGGGGCCCCCTTATTAAAAGGGGCTCCCGGATTCCCATAAGCTCCCCGCCCTGCAAAACCCGACAACCAGCAGCTGTCTTCTGGGACACGCACAGGTCCCATAAGACAGCACGCCCCATTCCCCAGAAGACAACACAAGGAGGATGAGGAAGAAGAGTTCCATGGTATAGGAAGTGGCAGATTAGGAAGACTGCCTAGCAACAGGTATTTTGGGTAAGTAAACATTTTTTTTAAATGTTTTTAAAAAAGATTTAAAGAGCGTGTTTATGTATTTTTCTTTTTTCTTTTTTTTTTTAGAGTGGACCTCTGCTTTGAAGGATCTGCTATGGATGGCTTGATGCTAGATGCCATAGAATACCTTCAGAGGTTTTCGTGGAGTCCAAGCTTCAATGGGTTATGTTGGGTCATCATAATTTTATTGCTAATCAGTGTATGTATTTTATCTGTGTATTAAGCTATATGCCTGGAGTTCAGCTTTAAATACATTTGAAGTCATTCATTGCTCAACACACAGATGTTAAAATCGTGGTCAAATGTGTGCTAGGTCTAGTACAAGACGGTAAGGTAGCATGCTGCACACAAATAATGTCAAGATAATGGAACATTTGAACTGCGACACATACACCGGTGTGGTAGACAGTACTTAATATTCATCAGTAGTAGGACAGACTGTCATGGATTAGACTAATCTACTATCCAAGTACAGCATTAATATAAACTATCCTAATTACACAGAGTGATGTCTGGGAGATCTTCAATTGTATCCTGATTGATCGCAGAGGTTACATTTATCAGCTGACAGGTAGATCAATAAGAACACAAAAAAGGGAAAATATTGTGATTTTGATTATTGTTTTACATTCAGAATCTATTTTATATACACTCTCATTATTTATTTATTTAAAGTTTTTCTTTTGCATTCTTTTTTTTCCTTTTTTGTTATAAAAACAGTCAACAGCATTCATCATTCAGTAAGCAATGCAGCTCCTACTGTATGTAGTATATTGAGATAATCATAAGGAAGCAACAACATCTTACGTAACAGCAAGGGCATACCTAGAGCATTTGGCACCCTAGGCCTTTTACTTGACACCCAATGAGTAGGGCAACATTGAGGAGGTACCACGTACCTGCCCCCTTACATGTGTGTAATATTTGTATTTCCTATAGTAGTCAACTCCATCTAGCACCTATTAGATGAAGCTAATGATCATAGTAAGTACACATATAAGTACTAATATATTTGCACCGCAATTTTTATTTATTTATGAATAGACCTCTATGAGTCAGGTAATACACTTTAAAAAATCATTTCTTGGGTCAAGCTGTCATTTAGCTAGTGTTACCTTCAGGATAGGTCACATTTTTTATTTTATTTTTATTTTTAGCAGCATGGCAGGTAGTGGGCATTGACAATGGATTTACAATGAGGGACATTTTTGGGGGTTAACATTTTTTCAAATAAAGAACTGTCAAACAGTTTGGTTTCCTTATTTGTAGTTTACGACTTGTTTTGTGAATAAGTACCCCATATTCATTCACATTGAGGGGGGAACATCTGAGTGCTTCCAAATTTCAAAAAGCCCCCCCACCGCAGACCACGTGTCAGGAAAGGGTTCACCCGTTGGTGGCACTGTTAGTCCTGTGGAAGCAGGTGTCTACTAACGCCAGGATCTGTAGTAAAGGGTTTCACCTGCTGGTGGCACTGTTATCTCCGTGGGCCGTAGTACCGGTGTCCACCAGCAGGTGTTTTCCAGGCATTGTGGAGCAGACATCTCCTGCAATCAGGCGTCACCTGAGCCTGATTGCAGGAGATGTGTATAAATACCGGGCAACACACACACACAAGTTGCCTTGGTATCGCCTTTGTGCCCTGACCTGTAAGCCTGTTATCCTGAACCTGTACCTGATCCTAAGCATGTACCCGATCCTGGTCCTGAGCCTATCCAGATCCTGTCCCTCCTGTGTTCCGGTTACCTTGCATCCCTGCTCTGTATCCTGAGCCCATCCACCTTCTCCCTCTCCTGTCCTGTTCCTTTCCCCATCTCAGGATCCCCTGTGAATGACCCTGGCCTGGCTAAACGTTTATGATTCTGGTACTCATGAGTCTCTGTTTGGTTGGTTGTGCACTGTTTGTTTTGGGGGGATATATCACTTATCCTAAAGCGGAGGTTCACCCAAAAATCAACTATCTGCCATTAGATCCAGCATACTGCTGACATCTGCAGTATGCTGTTTTTTTTTGTACTTATCGTCATATCAGCCTTTGTTATTCAGCTCTGAGCGGGGATTCCTTCAGGGTATAGGCGTTTCTAAGACCAGCGTAGTTGATTGACGGGCTGCTAAAGCGCGTCACGCCTTCCAAAAATACCCGAAGTGACACTCGGGTGTTTACGGCGCCTGCGCAGTCAGCTCTACACGGCAGGCATGGGCCCGTATAGCGCCGTAAACACCCGAGTGTCACTTCGGGTATTTTCGGAAGGCGTGACACGCTTTAGCAGCCCGTCAATCAACTACGCTGGTCTTAGGAACGCCTATTCCCCACAGGAATCCCCGCTCAGAGCCGGATAACAAAGGTTGATAAAATGATAAGTACAAAAAAAAAAAACAGCATACTGCAGATGTCAGCAGTATGCTGGTTCTAATGGCAGATAGTTGATTTTTGGGTGAACCTCCGCTTTAAATAAACATTATTATCATTCACTTTACATACGTTTGGTTTCCTGTGTTGCAGTTCACACTGCTTCTGGTCACACCTGTTCGTGACACCACAACAACGACTTGGCAAGGGTTGTGGGGAAGAGACCTTGTCTTGATCAAAAGAGCATGTTGAGGCCACGTGGACTTTTTGTAGCTAGTCAGGCTGCATACTCAGATTATTGGTCTGGTATAGCTTTCCTGGGAACTGCATTGGTACATGTTCCCCAGGGCAGTGCCCATCCCCAGTAATATTTTTGCAACCTTCCTGCCTATTAGCCAAGAAAATGGGCATTTTAACGGGCAAATTCAGCTTGCATTGATTTCAGTGAAGTTTTGGTTTGGCATCCTAACTTCTTTGAAGTTCACCAAACCCTGAACTGAACCCACGGCAGTTTGGCTCATTGCTATTAATAACCCCTGCGCCCCTCATTTCTTGTCCTGGTGTCACAGGGATAAAAAGTGAAAAGAGTCATGTGCAGCAATTTAAGCCAAACAAAATTTTTTTCAGCCTCTCCATATTCTATCCGAAACTAAAAGCAATTTAAAATTGTACTTTAAAGATTTTTTTAGCCCCACCTGCTCAGTAATTTCGATTTCTCAGAGCACCATGGGGAATTTCAGTAGGGATTAATGTTTCTATTTACAAACCTAAACATCTCTAGTACTTATTTTAATAGCAAATGTAGGTGTCTGTGCGGTTGTATACTCAATGAACTGTGCCTTGTAACTGCCTGCAATTATATGTAATTTGCTTGTGCATTCATCACAGTCATAAAGAACGGTCTAGTCTGTTTATCTGAGCTAAAATGTTTTGGAGTCAAGTGGAGACCCTTTTCATCTTTTTTAAAGTTCTGTATATCTCTGCACTCCGCGCTTTCAGTGTCATTATAACGTCAGACTAAAGAGGCCAAGGAAATTCTTTGCTTAAGAGGCTGAAGAAATTTTTATATTTCCCGTTATAGATGCCTTCACTCACTCGACATCAATTTATAAGAAAGCTGCGGTTCAGACTGTATTTTTCCAAGAAAATTGTCAATATATCAAAGTAGAGCATTCTTGTTCTTTTTTTCATCCTGTCTTCCATAAAGCTGTCTCCTGTCTTGCCATAAAGCAAAACAAGAGTTGCTTAAATAAAATGGAATTCCAACTTGAAAGCATTAAAAGAAAAGAGTGGAAACAAAACCTGCATACTCACCTAGATGGCGTTAGCATCAATCCCAGCTGCAGCTGTCCCCCGCCAGCTTTAACAATGAAAACGGAAGCGCTATACTAATGGCCCATACACACGATCCGAATATCGGCCGATGGATCGTACGACTTTTTTCGCTTAATAATCGCGAGTAAATTAAAAAAGGTTATTAAACTCACGAAAATTATCGTACGATAGAAAAAAATGATCGGAAGTGATGTCATGTGTTGTAATGTATTTGTATTGTATTGTCGGACGACGGCTGTACTGACTAAACGAAAATCGTACGATCTGACATCGTACGAGGAAAATTTTCGAGCTTGTCCGATCGAATAATATCGGATGAACGGTCGTGATCGGCTGTCGAAAGTAGTGTACACACGATCCGAAAATCGTACGATCCATCATCGGACGATCGTTTTCGTCCGATATTCGGATCGTGTGTATGGGCCATTACGATCAGACTGGTGACTGGGAAAAAAACATGGGAATCAATCTCACCTTCGCTGAGATCCCTTCACTGGTTGCCAGTAAAAGACAGAATCACTTTCAAAGCACTCTGTCTGACGCATAAGTGTATTCTGGGAAATGCCCCCCAATATCAATGCGAAAAACTCAAAACCTATAACCCCAATCGCATTCTGCGATCCACCAATCAAAATCTACTCCAAATACCCAAAGCCAGATACAAGTCCAGAGGAGAAAGAAGATTTGCGGTCCAAGGCCCCAGACTATGGAACGCTTTACCAACCAGCATTCGGTTGGAGGAAAATCACTTGACCTTTAGGAGAAAGATCAAGACCCATCTCTTTTAAATTCAAAGGAGAAATAAACAACGAGCGCCCAGAGGCGATTCAGTTCGCATGTGCTGCGCTATATAAGTTTTCACTCACTCACTCATCAGATAATCAGCAGATCGTTCCTCGTACGGAAATGCTTGTATGATTTTCTTATCGTGTGTACAAGTGTAGTTCTGCTTTAAATTATGATTTCCACCAAAGCCAGCTTTATAGAAGCCATAAATAGGGAGAGCACTCTTATACAGTGACAATTTTCTTGGTAAAATACAATGTGAACCAGAACTTTCTTATAAATCAATGTCAAGTAAGTGAAGTCATCAATAATGTGAAATATAGGAATGTCCTCAGCCTCCCAAAAGGGCGTTAGTTCCACTTTAACTGCAAGTAGAATTGCAGATTTTTTTTTTATTCTTACTTTTTTTTTACTTTTATTACTTACTTTTATTTTTAGCCCCACCCCCTGTGTATTTGGTCCTGCAGCCTCTTTGGATACAAACATTACATCTCCCAGAAGGCTTTTTGTTGACGTTGGCCGTGTTGGGCCTTGGAATTAAGCATTTGAAAACCCATCTGGTGACTGGACATTCGCTCACTGCTACTACTCACTGCTACTACCCCTAGACACACAGTAAGGTAACTTAATACGCCAATCCCAAAAAACAAGCAGCGGCTCCTTCGGGGGTAAGCGCTACACTCAGTTAATGACATTCACAAAAACGGCACCGCTCAGTGCGCCTGCACTGTAGACAGCGGTGCCCGTTTCTGTGAAAATATCTACTTAACCGTGTAGGTTAACTGCTTGCCGACCAGCCGCCGCAGTTATACAGGTCGGCTCTGCTGGGCGAGAGCACGTAGTATAACGTCACCTCGCCCAGCAGCCAATAGGGAACACACCCAGGGAACATACTTAACCCCTTTCCCTGCCCCTAGTGCTAACCCCTTCCCTGCCAGTGGCATTTTTATAGTATTCCAATACATTTTTATAGCACTGATCGCTATAAAAATGCCAATGGTCCCAAAAATGTGTCAAAAGTGTCCGAAGTGTCAACCATAATGTCGCAGTACTGAAAAAAAAACTCTGATTGCCGCCATTACTAGTAAAAAAAAAAATATTAATAAAAATGCCATAAAACTACCCCCTATTATGTAAACGCTATGACTTTTGCACAAACCAATCAATAAACGCTTATTGCGTTTTTTTTTTTTTTTAACGAAAAATACGTATCGGCCTAAACGTCACACGTCCAGCCCCGCCCCCTACAGTTAGAAACACATATGAGGTCACAATTAACCCCTTCAGTGCCCCCTAGTGGTTAACTCCCAAACTGCAACTGTCATTTTCACAGTAAACAATGCATTTTTATAGCATTTTTGCTGTGAAAATGACAATGGTCCCAAAAATGTGTCAAAAGTGTCCGATGTGTCCACCATAATGTCGCAGTCACGAAAAAAAACGCTGATCGCCGACATTACTAGTAAAAAAAAAATATTAATGAAAATGCCATAAAACGACCCCCTATTTTGTAAACACTATGGCCCAGATTCACATACACTTAATATTGCACTGCGTAATTGAAATACTCTACGCTGCCGTATTTTACCAGGCTCTACACCGAATTCTGGTAGATTTTTGCCCGTACGCTACGGCGGCGTAATCTATTTCTCGCCGCGTACTCAAAATACGAGATTAGGGGACGTGAAGCATTTAAATTAAGCGCGCCCCCGCGACGATCGAACTGCGCATGCTCCGTTCAGAAATTTCCCGCCGTGCATTGCGCGAAATCACGTCGTTACGTCATTCGTTGTTTGAGTAGTGTCGTTTACGAACATTCCTATTCCCGGACGACTTACGTCAAAAAAAATAAAAGACGTCGGAAAACGTAGAAATTTCGACGTGGGAACGACGGCCATACTTAACATGGGCTGTCTAATATTAGAGCAGCAAAAAGCTGGTATAGTGTTACGCAAAAAAAAGATGACCAAAGGTGCCGTAAGAGATTGCGAATGAAGATCGTAATTTCGGGGATCGCTGGCAAAAGCTCATTTGCATACCCAGACGCGGAAAACGACGGGAAGTCCACCCAGTGGCCGCAATTTTATTGCAGCGTAGATCCGAAGGCGTATGAACACGTAATCCATTCGAATTGAAGCCCGCAGCCGTCTATTCATGGTTTGAGGTTTTCAACTAGCTAGAAAACGCGCGTAATTGGAAATTACTCCAATTAGACAGGTGTAATGGCTCTCTGAATCTGGGCCTATAACTTTTGTGCAAACCAATCAATAAACGATTATTGCGTTTTTTTTTTACGAAAAATATGTAGAAGAATACGTATCAGCCTAAACTGAGGAAAAAAATTGTTTTTTTATACATTTTTGGGGGATATTTATTATAGCAAAAAGTTAAAAATATTCATTTTTTTCAAAAGAAAGCTTTATTTGTGGGGGGGGGAAACGCCAATTTTGTTTGGGAGCCATGTCGCACGACCGCGCAATTGTCGGTTAAAGCGACGCAGTGCCGAATCGCAAAAAGTGCTCTGGTCTTTGACCAGCAATGTGGTCCGGGGGTTAAGTGGTTAAGGAGATATTTCTTGCACCTAAGGGTAAGCCTTAATTTAGGCTTACCTGTAGGTGCAAGTTGCAAGAGTGGGTTTACAACCACTTTAATGGCATCCTATTGTAGTAATAGCTTTACAAGGGCCTAATTAGAGGGTATAAGTACATATACTGTGTAAATATCATCACATGTTCTGCGGGGAATAAATATTGACCCCCCTGTCTCGAGAATTAGTAAGTCATTCTCTGGTAAATGTGGCTGCTAATTGCACATTCATACTTTCTTGGGTTGAATTACTCAGTCGGCAAACCGATACATTAATGATCTTTGAAGCTAAAAACAGAATAAACCAAGCAATGATCCTTTCCCAATCAGAAGCCATAACCAACAAGAGAAAATATGGAATCCTTGCATGACGTATTTTCTTCCTATGATCCCTGACAATTCCCTATTAAGACCTTGATATACTATAATACTATAATATGATACAACAATATGAGTGGAAACAAGTACTAAACATGAACATGTGTCTTCTGTACTAACTTAGTAATATTCTTACAATATAGATGCTCCGAAAAACTTTCTTACCCTAGACTCTTTTCTCTCTTTCTTAGTTTAATTTTTTCCCTTTTACTATTACTCTGTCCTTTTTTTTTATTTCCCTATTTTTTTTGTATTACCATATTTAAATGGTAATGTATTATACATAAATACTATATTTATTTAGTTATTACTTACAATAATTATACATTTTTGAAGTTTTTATTGAATTAGTTGATTTCCAATTAGCTTTCTTTCCATAGTGACTATATATTAGGGCTGGGAAAATTAAAGATTAATTCCTTGATTAATCTTTAAATTTTTTGATCGATCAAAATTCTTTTGTTCGATCAAAATTCTTGATGTCACCGGACAGCCTGGACAGTGAGACTCCTGTTGGATGTGAGCAAACTGCACCCATTGGATTGAGGTACCTTTGCATCTGTGGAGCAGGAGGATGCATCAGGCTCCATCAGGGGCTCCATCAGGGGAAGGGGCAAAAATAACCAAAGTTTTCCTGTCCTAAGCAGTTTTGTGCAGATAATTCTTTGTGTATCGACAACATCTGTTACGTGTGAAAGACTGTTCAGTTCTTCAGGGTATATTGTCAATAAAATGCGATCATGTCTGCTTCCAGAAAATGTAAACACTCTGGTATGTCTGCATGACTGGCTAAAGTGATGCCTACTATAAAGTGACTGACAGTCAATATACTAGATAAGTTTTATAATTAAAGTTAAACTAACTTTCTACGTTTTTGTTAAAGTTTAATAAGAAAAAAATACTTATGTCAGTGCTACAGTTTGAATTTAAAACGTATTTGTGTGAACTGTGAAGTTAAGTCATGGATTGTGGAAACTAACTAGTGACGGGTGATTGTATATAGTGTATACCACATTTACCACTGACTAATGCAGAGTTGCAATGCAAGGAGATCAGCTAAAAGTAGTTGGATCTGTATGTGCGTTATAATTAATCAGAATTTGTCGATTAATCGATTAAAACAAATTGATTAATCGAACAGGAACATTTTAATCAGTAACAGCCCTACTATATATTAATTGAATATGCTTGGAACTAACTATTTACATATTACATTTTCCAATTGTTTATATTAACTTAACATTTCATTTTCGAGTTGATTACCTGTTTATGTAAAATATCTAATCTTCAGATATGTATAATTCTATCCAATTTATTATCATATACTTAACCACTTCCATACCAGGCACTTACGCACCTTCCCGCCCAAGCCAATTTTCAGCTTTCAGCACTGTCGCAATTTGAATGACAATTGCGCGGTCATGCTACACTGCCCCCAACAAAATTGGCGTCCTTTTTTCCCCACAAATAGAGCTTTCTTTTGGTGGTATTTGATCACCTCTGCGATTTTTTTTTTTTGCGCAACAACTAAAAATAGAGCAAAGATTTTGAAAAAAAAATAAAGTTTTTATTTTTTTCTGTTAATTTTTTTGTAAATGAGTATGTTTTCTCTTTCAATTACGGGCACTGATATGGTGGCACTAATGGGCACCAATGAGGTGGCACTGATGGGCACCGATGAGGTAGTTCTGATGGGCACCGATTAGGTAGCACTGATGGGCACTGATAGGCGGCGCTGGTATGGGGCACTGATGGGCACTCATGGGCGGCACTGATGGGCACTCATGGGCGGCACTGATGGGCACTCATAGGCGGCACAGGTGGGCACTCATAGGTGGCACAGGTGGGCACTCATAGGTGGCACAGGTGGGCACTCATAGGTGGCACAGGTGGGCACTGATAGGTGGCACAGGTGGGCACTGATAGGTGGGCACTGGGCATGGATTGGCACTGTGGGGTGGCACTGACAGACACTGGGGTGGCACTGATGATCACTGAGGGGTGGCACTGATGGATCAATGTTGCCAATCAGTGCCCATGTGTGGGCACTGATTGGCATCATTTTTTTTACTGCCCCCTTTTTTTTTTCTTGTTGATTTTTTTTTTTTGTCCTTTTTTTATTTTTTTTATGTTCCCTGGTGGTCTAGTGTGGGCACTCCCTGGTGGTCCGTGTGGCGATCCGAGGGGGGGCTGCGCTGATAAACAATCAGCGCGAACCCCCCCTGTCAGGAGAGCCGCTGATCGGCTCTCCTGTACTCGCGTCTGTCAGACGCGAGTGAGGAAGAGCCGTCGGCGGCTCTTCCTGTTTACATCGTGATCAGCCGTGATTGGACGCCGGAGACTCGTTACCGAGATCGGAGGTGCAGGGTCAGACTGACACCCCGCATCAACGATCGCCGCGCTGCGCGCTCCCGCACGGGCGCGCGCGGCATTGAAATCGTGCTAGACGTTTGAGAACGGCTAGTCACGATTTCATAACCACTTCCCGGCCGTAAATCGGCTATTGGCCGGGCGGGAAGTGGTTAACTAATATTACCATTTGTTGTAACTATTTATTATTAATTGTAACTATTATTTAATATTCAATAAACAAAATTGACAAAATTGACAAGAATTACTCAGTCGGCAGATGCTGCCAAGCACAATTGGACATTAAATAGGATTTGAATATTGACCTTAATGCTGCGTACACACGGTCGTTTTTATAAAACGACATTTTAAAAAACGTCATTTAAAATGATCGTGTCTGGGAAAAACGTCGTTTTATGTCTTCTGAAAAACGACAAAAAAAAAAATTCGAACATGCTTCAATTTTTTATGTCGTTATTCAGAATGTTGTTTTTTGTTTCACAAAAAATTATCGTGTGTGGGCTAAAACGACGTTTAAAACAACGTTTTTAAACCCGCGCATGCTCAGAAGCAAGTTATGACGGGAGCTTGAATGGAACAGAGTGCCGTCGAACGTGGTGTACGTAACCGCGCTTTGCAAGAGCATTTTCAGAAAACGATTGGGTATAGGCAACGTCGTTTTTTAAAATGAAGTTTGAAAAACGTTGTTTTGTTTCGTGAGATAAAACGACATTTTTTTACATCACAAAAAGTGATCGTGTGTACGTGGCATAAAGGAGTTGTAAATGAAAAAAAAATATTTTGCTGAAATGACTGTTTACAGCAGGGGTGGCCAACCTTTCGAAGGGCGAGGGCCTCTGAAGCGACTTGGTAACCAGTCGCGGGCCACAATAAATGGAGCAGGCAGATGACAGGCCCATGTCCACTCTGGCATATGCAGAGCAGACAGGGGCACAGTCCACTCTACGCTATTAGCCCTCCAATCCGATCTTCCCTGATTGAAGGGGATGGATCCCCCCTTCTGTTTTTTTTATTTTTATGGATCAAATTAAAGGTAGGTGTGTGTAAACGACCATGTTTACATCTGTGGCTCAATAGAGGTGAATGAAGGGTCCAATTGGTTCGGACTGATCGTGTCAAAGGGGCCTAAGGCTGCTTTCACACTGATGCGCTGCAATATACCCACACCGAAGGTTCAACGCAGTGCACCTGTGGCTTTCCTGCGGGTTAGCTGCACTTTGCCATAGACTTCTATTATATCTTGCAGGTGTGGTGCACTTATTGAAGGTAATAGAAGTCTATGGCTCAGTGCAGGTAACCTACAGATGTTCTGCTCTGCACCTGTGAATCAGTTTGAAAGCAGCCCAGTAACCACTGCAGAACAGATATGTCAATATATATATATATATATATATATATATATATATATATATATATATATATATATACTGATTTTAGTATTAAACTTGCCTTAAATAACAGTCTTCCATTCAGGTATTGCCAGCTGTTGCTGTCCCAGGCAGAGTGCATTTGGTATCACAACACCTGTGACAGGAGTTGGCGCTATACATGAAGCATTGGCTTATGTCAACCCGCTATTCCAGAGCAGGAGGTCGCAGGCCAAATCAGAGGGCTCGGCGGGCACATGTGGCCCCCGGGCCACTGGTTGGGCACCCCTGGTTTACAAGGTATAGAGACATAACAGTTAACTGATTCCTTTTAAAAACGATTAAAAATAGATAAGAATCAATCATATAATGTACCTGTAGTTTCTAGTTTTGTTTTTGCATGCTGTTTCCTGCCTCTCTGCCTTACAGAGCATACAGAGCCTTATGCCGCGTACACACGGTCGTTTTTTGTGATAAAATAAAATGACATTTTTTAAAACGTCATTTAAAATGATTGTGTGTGGGCTTCACATCGTTTTTTGTCTTCTGAAAAACAACAAAAAAAAAATTCGAACATGCTTCAATTTTTTAGGTCATTTTTGAAAATGTCGTTTTTCATGTTGTAAAAAATGATCGTGTGTGGGCTAAAACGACGTTTTAAACCTGCGCATGCTCAGAAGCAAGTTATGAGACGAGAGCGATCGTTCTGGTAAAACTACAATTCATAATGGAGTAAGCACATTCATCACGCTGTAACAGACAAAAAAGCGCGAATCGTCTTTTACTAACAGGAATCAGCTAAAAGCAGCCCAAAGACAAATAGAACTTCCCCTTTAGAGTGCCGTCGTACGTTTTGTACGTCACCGCGCTTTGTTCATCATTTTTCAAAAACGATGGTGTATGGGCTACGTCGTTTTTAATGATGAAGTAGGAAAAACTTCAATTTTTGGACATGCTGAAAAATGACATTTTTTTTCATGCCGAAAAGTGATCGTGTGTACGCGGCAATAGAGCAGTGATGGTTTTGAAAACAAAACTAGAAACTAGACACACAGGGCCAGATTCTGGTAGAACTGCGGCGGCATAGCGTTTAGTATTTACACTATACCACCGCAACTTACAGGAGCAAGTGCCGTATTCTCCAAGCACTTGCTCCGTAATTTGCGGCGGTGTAGTGTAAATGGCCTGTAGTAAGGCCGCGTAATTCAAAGGGGGTGGCTTGTATTTAAATTAAGCGCGCCCCCGCGCCGAACGAACTGCGCATGCGCCGGCCACAAAAGTAGCCCAGTGCGCATGCTTCATAGTACGCCGCAAATACATTGATTACGACGGCAACGTAATTACCGTACAGGCCTATTCGCGAACGAGTTACGTAAACGACGTAAACGACGGAAAAACACGACACTGTCCCGAGTCCATACTTAACATGGCATACCGTGGACCGACGTAAGGTTACCCCTCATATAGCAGGGGTAACCTTCCGCTTGCGGAAACGATGTAAACTACGGCGAAGCGGCGCAAAAACATTCGGGAATCGGCGTATCAGGCTCATTTGCATATTCGACGCAGAAATCGACGGAAACGCCACCTAGCGACCAGCGTAACATTGTAACTTAGATCCGACGGTGATTGTGACTTACGCCAGTCGGATCTAGGCCAAATCTATGCGTAACTGATTCTAAGAATCAGGCGCATAAATGCACAGCCCCGCAAACAGAGATACGACGGCGTATCAGGAGATACGCCATCGTATCTCCTTTCAGAATCTGGCCCACTGTAATCACACCTCCTTGAAGTTAGTGACCACAGAGTGAAAGCTCCCAGTACTATGGTTATCAGGAAACAGACAACCAGGAAGTGTGGAGATCAGAGAAGAATTACAGAAACTTGAGCGCAAAAATCGAACAATGAGGACATGAAAACAGCACTGCATTAAGGTAAAGGAAGCTATTAAGATAAAAAAAAAATTCCTTTACAAACCCTTTAAGGCAAATATTGGCTCGCTTTACTCCAAGAGGGAAATTCCAGTTAGCATAATATTTCCTTTCAACCACTAGTGTAAACAATTAAATGTTTTGGTTTCAATGGTGTTTATTAAAGAAATTTCAAGTATACAAAGTTATGCGTTACATTCACAAGATTTGTTTAACAATATAACATTAGGCCTGCAGGAGCAGTATATTACAACCCAAGTTGTACAAACAAACAGCGTTGGGCACAACCACATTGCCAGGTCCAGCAACGAACAAACTATGCAGGTCAAATCTGTGTCCTCTGGGGACCCATACTACCCTGGACTAGAGCTGCTCTGGCAGGAGGCCCCCCGACACTAGGGGGCTCCTCCTCACCCAGGTGAGCAGGGGGAGGGAGCCCATTCCCTAGGCCGAGCAGACCCCAAGTCCATCTGTCAAATCCAACAACAAACCTTTCAAATTATACTTAATATATAAAATGGTAAGAAAGAGTGTAAGTGGACAGGCAAGAGACAATAGAAAGTCAAGAAGAAGGTGATAGAATACCTGAGAGTAGGGGGGGGGGCTCTCGGTCTTGCACCCGCAAGGCTGATTAGAGACATACTAAGGTGTGATCCTGTTAGGGTTATTAGCAAGGTATGAAATCCATGGATCCCACACTTTACCAAATAATTCCATCTTGTCTTGCGCCAACGCTGATAATCTTTCATTTAGCATCAACCAGGTAAGTTTCCGTTTGAACTGGTCGAATGGGAGGGCTGCAGTCTTCCAATTTCTGGTTATTGTTATCTGCTCCGAAATAAACATGAAGGAAATTAGTTGTCTAGTGGATTTCGAGGCATCTGTAACTCTGCCCCCCAGTAGTGCTTGTTTTTCTGTTTTCCGCAAATTGGTCTGCGTGAATGAGTAAATAAAGTTATAGATGGGCAGTGCCTCTCTGGCCACATCCCCTGGGCAGTGCCTCTCTGGCCACATCCCCTAAAGCACAGGGGGGATGCACCAGATACAAAGGTAGCTAGCCTAGTAGGCACCATATACCATCGGAAGAGGACTTTATAGTTTGCCTCTATTATGAAGGTATTGATGAGGAATCGTGATGCCGTTGTGGCCAATGAGTGCCAGTCTGCTAGATCCAGGTCTATCTGCAGATCTGTCTCCCATTGGGTCATATAGGCTAGCTTCTTCAAATCACCCATCAACAGCATGTATACCGAGGATATGTGACCCTTCATCTTGTCATACTGTCTACACAACTGTTCCATAGGTGTGAGTGATTGTATGTCACTCCCACGGGCCAAGGTCTGTATATAGTGTGCAATCTGAGTATATCTATAACTCCCTTTAGGAGGCATGTCATATTTATTCTTCATTACTTGTACTGTTAGCATTCCCTTACAGTCATATAAGTCGGCTATACGCAGCAGACCCTTATTGGTCCACCACTCGAAATGCTAGGGGAACAAGGCCTGGGGCAAATGTTCTGTTCTCCAACAGTGGAGCCCAATTAAATGTTTTGATAAGTTAAAAAATAAAGTGTTTGATTTTATGAACATTGATTAGTGTATGTTCATATTTATTTATAAGAGAGCGTGTGTATATACACACAAACACACACACACACACACACAATTGAGCTTTGTCGTGCACACCCTAATGCAATTGGCTGCCTATGATTGTTTCCAAGATGTAGTTTCAGGTGTTTGCTCTGTCAAGTGTTTTATATATCTGTATCATTTGAACTGGTTTGCGACTCCTAATTTGAAAATCACTGCAGGCGATGGTATAGTGTGTATATAAATCATTTATTTGTATCATTATTCATAATATTAATAATAATGCCATTTCCTGGAAGTATCATTTGCATTCTGTATACCTTCTCCCTCCAGCATTACTCTCTGGTATAATTGCTTTTGCTGATTTGTGTTTACAAACAGCTTATCTTTCATTTCCCAAATCCAGTAAATAAAAAGCAAGCACCAAAGTCACAGCTATCCCTTCTCGGGTATTTTTTCAGCTGGCGGCCTGCTACATAATCTCAGCTAAGTGACAGAAGGAAGCCTATTCCGCTGTGGTAAGTTAAGAATAGAAGCCCATTGTAGCACTCATTAGCAGCTTAAGCACCTGACAGCAGCCAGGACCTTCGGCAGCTACTTAAGAATGGGGAGAGCGGCGGCTCTAATGAGGAGTGCCACTAAATATTCCCCTGTCTTTAGATCTGAGTTCCACGCGTGTCATATGGAAAACAACTGCATTATAATAGCAGAGCGGATCGCATGCCCAGCCGTTACTGTACCAGATTAGGTTATTTAAAAAAAAAAACTTCTAAGTGTTCTCCTGGCAGGTTTTCAATAAAATTACTTTTTTTTCTGTCTGAGAGAACATGAACACAGAAAAGGACTTGGGCTGCTATATATATATATATATATAAACCGTATATATCCGAGTATAAGCTGAGTTTTTCAGCACATTTTTTTGTTTTGAAAATGCCCCCCTTCGGCTTATACTCAAGTCACCTTTTTGCACATGATCTCCCGGATTTAGGGATGCGTTATCAGCCGTCCGTAGATCCCCTGGACCCCAAGCTTGGCACACATATAGCCCCACTCTTTCTCTACAAGAGTGCACAGATTCTTGTCTGCGAAAACTTAGGGCCGGGGAGCACCGATTTTTCAAAGTCGGGCCCCCTTTCCATAGACTCCCATGTTAAACGATAATTTCTCCGGGAACGTTGGGGACCTGGTACCAGCCGACAGTAGGTCCCCTGGAGCCGAAACTTGGCACACATGTAGCCTTAGTTCTCCTCTACAAGTTTGGTGTCTGGCAGACCTACGACCTGGGAGCACAGATTTTTCAAAACTTTGCTCGCCTTCTATATACTCCCATGTTAAACATAAGTCTAGTCATGCACACAGTGAGGCATGGGCACAGTGAGGCATGGGCACAGTGAGCCATGGACACAGTGAGGCACAGTGAGGTATAGGCACAGTGAGGCATGGGCACAGTGAGGCATGGGCACAGTGTGGCATGGACACAGTAAGGCAAGGGTGCCCAACCTTTTGAAGGGCGAGGGCCACTTAAGCAACTCAGTAACCAGTCGTGGGCCACAATGAGCAGAGCAAGCAGATGACAGGTCACGCCTACTCTATAGGCCCTCCGATCTGATCCGCCCAGATGGAAGCGGACCAATTCCCTTCTATTTTTTTTTTCTTTTTAGAGGATCCGATTGGAGGTAGGCGGGCGTAAATGGACAAAAGTCTGTTTACATCTGCTGCTCTGTAGATTTGAATTGAGGGTCCGACTGGGTCGGGCCGATCGTTTAAAAAGGGCTTAAGACTGCTTTCACACTGATGTTCTGCAGTTTACCAGCAGCGTAGTGCACATATGTCTATCCTGCAGGTTAGCTGAACTTTGCCATAGACTCCGCCTGTGGCAAAAGCTGGCGCTGTACAGGAAGCATCGGCTTATGGGGCCGTTTTCTTCCTCTACCACCAGCTTCATTCACAACACTAATGCTGTGGTTTGACAGGTCAGCAACCTGCGGTCTAGGCTTGCCAACCCGCCATTCCAGAGTGGGAGTTTGCGGGCCACATCAGAGGGCTCCGCGGGCCACATGTGGCCCCCGGGCCACTGGTTGGCCACCCCTGCAGTAAGGCATGCACAAGGACACAGTGAGGCACAGTGAGGCATTCAGATGGACACCCTAGGCAAGTCAATACGTTTTCCCAGTTTTTTGTGGTAAATTTAGGTGCCTCGGCTTATATTCGGGTTGGCTTATACTCGAGTATATACAGGTATATATAAAATAAAAACCATGTGTTGCGCTTGAAAATAAAAATGCAAATCAGTCCATGTGTCTTCAAAACAGGGCACCAATGATATGGCAGTATGAATATGTGCAAAAGTTCTAATTCACTCAGCACCTCCACCACATGAATAGAACACCACCATAAGTTAAGATGTAATCTTACCAGAGAGTGTTGACCACCTATTATGGGTGGTCAAAAGTGGCTCATAAATCTCATATGCTCCATCCACGGTTGTTGATTAGCATACAAAGAGCAGGAGGGGTCATCCGACTGTCATATGGAAAACTATACTCCTCTGGTCTCAGATCGTAGTATCCAGTGGAATACATCAGCAAAGAGATAAATGGCACAGTGTAAATCCTTAAAATTTGGTTTTTATTCAAGTAATGATCTGACATGCCATTACATTGAAAGAAAAAACTTAAAAAATATATATACATACAGTGCTCATAAGTTTACATACCCTGGCAGAATTTCTGATTTAATTTTTCAGAGAATATGAATGATAACACAAAAACATTTCGTTAATTCATGGTTAGTGTTTGTCTGAAGCCATTTATTATCAATCAACTGTGTTTACTCTTTTTAAATTATAATGGCAACAGAAAGTACTCAAATTACCCTGATCAAAAGTTTGCACACCCCATCTCTTAATAACATTTATTCCCTCCTTTAACATCAATGACAGCTTGAAGTATTTTGTTGTATTTGTGGATGAGGCTATTTATCTTCTCAGGTGGTAAAGCTGCCCATTCCTCTTGGCAAAAAGCCTCCAGTTCCTGTAAATTCTTGGGCTGTCTTGCATGAACTGCACGTTTGAGATATCCGTAGAGTGGCTCAATGATATTGGCTGTAGCCAATGACAGGTCAACTTGGCCTTCTGTTTTGGATCATTGACATGTACGTCCCATGTGCAGCTTCCTGGCTGATGAATGCAAAGTTTCCTCCAGTAATTTTTGATAATTTACTGCATTCATCTTGCCAACAATTTGACCAAATATCCTGTGTCTTTGTAGCTCACACATCCCCAAAACATTGGCGATCCACCTCCGTACCTTTCATCATAGGCCGTGTTGACTCATCTCCAAATGTAGAATTTATGGTTGTGGTCAAAAAGCTCAATTTTGGTCTCATCACTCCAAATGACTTTGTGGCAGAAGGTTTGAGGCTTGTCTCTGTGATGTTTGGCGTATTGTAAGCGGGATACTTTGTAGCATTTGCATAGTAATGGCCATAGGCGTGCGCACAGGGTGTGCTGGGTGTGCCTGGGCACACCCTAATCCCCCCGAGCGCAACATGCGCTGCGGCAGTTGGGTGGCCAGTGCTGGAATTCTCTGACCTCTGTTCCAGCAGCCAGCACAGAAAATAGATGCAAGCAGAGTCAACCCGTGGCCTGAGTTCAAGTGTCCCCGGCTAGAGCGGCGCATCCAGTTTCCCATGCACGCCATCAATGTTACCCGGTCTGTCGCTCATAAATACTGCCTGTGCGCTCCGAGCCAAGCTCAGCGATGGGCAGTGGGCGCCCTGTGATTGGCTCACATTCGGGCGGCAGACACGAGGGTCTGTGATTGGACGGTGGACCTGGTCACATGTGGAGGCGGAGCTGGACTGGGGATGGCCACCCGGAGTCCTGCATCCCAGCCTGGCTCTGGCCTGTCTACTCGCTGTGTCTCCTCACTGAGGTCTATTTCTCATTTGCCCCCTCACCCCCTCTGTCAGGCAGCTGCTCTCTGTAAGCCATCCCTCTCTGTCAGTTACCCCCCTGTCAGCCACCCACCCATGGTCAGCTTCCCCCCTGTCAGCTACTCACCTCTGTCAAACACCCCCCTCTATTAGCAACGCTCTTTCCTCTGTCAGCTACCCCCCCTGTCAGCCACCCTTGCTCTGTCAGCTGCTCCTCTGTCAGCTACCCACCCTCTGTCAGCCACCACCCCTCTGTCAGCCACCCCCCTCTGTCAGCTACCCTCCCTCTGTCAGCCACCCTCCCTCTGTCAGCTACCACCCCTCTGTCAGCCACCACCGCTGTCAGCCACCCCCTTGCTGTCAGCTACCCCCTTGCTGTCAGCTACCCCCTTGCTGTCAGCTACCCCCTTGCTGTCAGCTACCCTCCCTCTGTCAGCTACCCTCCCTCTGTCAGCTACCCTCCCTCTGTCAGCTACCATCCCTCTCTCAGCCACCCCCCTCTCTCAGCCACCCTCGCTCTGTCAGCTGCCCCTCTATCAGCAACCCCCTTTCATTTGTCAGCTACCCCCCTCTGTCAGCCACCCTCCCTCTGTCAGCAACCCTCCCTCTTTCAGCCATCCCCCTCTGTCAGCTACCCTTCCTCTGTCAGCCACCCTCGCTCTGTCAGCTGCCCCTCTGTCAGCTACCCCCCTCTGTCAGCCACCCCCCCCCTGGTCAGCCACCCCCCCCTGGTCAGCCACCCTCCTTCTGTCAACTGCCCCTCTGTCAGCCACCCCCTCTGTCAGCAACCCCCTTTGTTTTTTTAGCCACCCCCTTTCTGTCAGCTACCCCCCTCTGTCTACTCCCCTCTGTCAGCTACCCTCCCTCTGTCAGCCACCCTCCCTCTGTCAGCTACCCCCCCCTGGTCAGCCACCCGCCCTCTGTCAGCTACCCCTCTGTCAGCCACCCCCTCTGTCAGCAACCCCCTTTGCTCTTTTAGCCACCCCCTTGCTGTCAGCTACCCCCCTCTGTCGGCCACCCCCTCTCTCAGCCACCCCCTCTCTGTCAGCTGCCCCTCTATCAGCAACCCCCCTCTGTCAGCTGCCCCTCTATCAGCAACCCCCTTTCCTTTGTCAGCTACCCCCCTCTGTCAGCCACCCTCCCTCTGTCAGCCACACCCTCTGTCAGCTACCCCCTTGCTCTTTTAGCCACCCCTTTTCTGTCAGCTATATCCCCCTCTCTGTCAGCTATTCCCCCCTTTCTGTCAGCTACCCCACCTCTCTGTCAGCTATCCCCCCTCTGTCAGCTATCCCCCCCCTCTGTCAGCTATCCCCCCCCTCTGTCAGCTATCCCCCCCTCTGTCAGCTATCCCCCCTCTGTCAGCTATCCCCCCCTCTGTCAGCTATCCCCCTCTCTGTCAGCTATTCCCCCCTTTCTGTCAGCTACCCCACCTCTCTGTCAGCTATCCTCCCTCTGTCAGCTATCCCCCCCCTCTGTCAGCTATCCCCCCCCTCTGTCAGCTATCCCCCCCTCTGTCAGCTATCCCCCCCCCTCTGTCAGCTATCCCCCCTCTGTCAGCTATCCCCCCCCTCTGTCAGCTATCCCCCCTCTGTCAGCTATCCCCCTCCACTGTCAGCTATCCCCCTCCTCTGTCAGCTATCCCCCTCCTCTGTCAGCTATCCCCCTCCTCTGTCAGCTATCCCCCTCCTCTGTCAGCTACTCCCCTCTTTAGCCACCCCCGTCAGCTACCCCCTCTTTGTCAGCTGCCACCCCCTCTCTGTCAAATGCTGCCTCCTCTCTGTCAGCCACCCCCCTCTGTCAGCTGCCCCTCTTGTCAGCCACCCCCTCTCTCAGGCCCCCTTCTCTCTGTCAGTCCACCCCTCTCTCACCACCTCTCTCTCTCACCCCACATCTCCAATCCCCTCCCCCTTTCTCACACCCCACCCCCTCTTTCTCAACCCTCTCTCTCTCCTGCCTCCCCCTTTTCTCTTACCCCCTTACCTCCTTCTCTCACCCTTCCCCCCCACATCTTTTCCCCCCTCAGGGGGTGAAGGCCCCATGATTTTTAACAGGGGTCCTGTGAGTGAGTGCACAAGTTTGAATGTGAGTTGATTCCTGTGTATTGCCCACACATGGGCACAGCGATCCAGCACCTGTCTCTACTTTGCCTTCTCCCCAAGCCCCCCCCCCACACACACAATAGAAGGAAGGAAGGAAAATGGCACTACATTAAAGCAGCTTCGCTCTGTCTCCAAACTCTGTCTCGAAACAGCTCTCGGTAAGTCTAATAGGGGTCTTTAGGGGCAGGGGACACTGATGGGGGGTTTGCTGATCTAATAGAGGTCTCTAAAGGGGGGTGCTGAGATAAGGGGACTCTGAGCTAATGGGGGTCCTCTATGTGAGACCCCTAAATTATGGAGGGGTAACATTGACCCATATTTTATGAAGGGGGTGGCACTGACCCATGTGTTATGGGGGGTAAAACTGACCAATAAGGCGTGCTGCATTATTGATCTCTTTAGTGCACCCAAATGTGTTCCAGGTCTTTAAAATCCTATAGTGTATACTACAAAAAAAATTGCCATGCACCGCTGAACTGTTTGGGTTTGGCTTGAATAAAAGGTGGCAACCCTAGGTGGACTATCCACTTGGCCACTCTAGCCTCACAGCCGCAGCATTAAGAGAAGCCAGTGACAGCAGCCTGACTAGCCACAGTAAGTTTAAGATTCTGTTCTGCAGGGGGAGAGGAGAGCAGCTGTGGGTATAAGACAGGGAAGGTTGAAGAGCTGGAACGCCAGCTGCACTGGAAGGAAAGAAGAGCTTTCTCTTGGGGAGAAATTGTAGGGCGAGTTCTGTAGGGGGGGTCTGTAAACTGGTGTAGCATCCCCTGAACTTTGTCCAATAGCACAGGTCTGGACTCTCTACGCTGTGCATAGGGAATGCCTGTACTCTACACTCTACATAGTGCACTTCTGAACTCTGCACCCTGCACGCAGCTAATGCCTGAACTCTGTACCTAGCACACACATGCTTTCTTCACCCTGTAACTAGCTCACTCCTGAATTGTGCACCCTGTGTGTAGTGCTTATCTGTACTCTTTGCATAGCACACACCTGAAATTTGCATTCTGTGCATAGTGCACACCTGAACTCTGCACTCGCGCACATCTGAACACCTGCAGCTTGCACATAGCTCACACCAGAACTCTTTACATAGCGCCTTCTTGAACTCTGCATCCTGCACGTAGCTCACATCTGAACTCTGTATATTCTCTGCTCACTCCTGAATCTGCACTTCTGAATGATGGAACTTTGTACATAGCACACGCTTGAACTCTGCACCCTGTAGCTAGCTTACTCCTAAACTCGGCACTCGGTGCATTTCTGAACTATGTACCCTGTGCGTAGCTCACGCCTGAAGTCTGCACTCTGTGCTGGCGCTCTCCTAAACAGTAAACTCTGTATGTAGCATTCGTCTAAACCCTGCACACTGTACATAGTGCACTCCTGGGCCCTGCACTCTGTACAAAAAAAAAGTTAATCCCCCTCACCCTACCACACACACTTTTTGTTGCGATATCCCTGGTAGGGGACCCCAGTGTATCACTTTGCCCAGGGGCCCATGATACTTTTAAGACCACCCTGGCTCTGTGTGTAGATGGGGAAGATCTCCCACTGATGGTTTGGCTTAGAAGAGAAGTGTGGAAGCACGCGTGTGTGTGTATATATATATATATATATATATATATATATATATATATATATATATATATACACACACACACACACACACACGCATGTGTGTTTGAGGTGCACACCCGATTGCAATAGGCTGCGCACGCCTATGGTAATGGCTTTCTTCTGGAAACTCGACCATGCAGCACATCTTTCTTCAAGTGCCTCCTTATTGTGCATCCTAAAACAGTTACACCACATGTTTTTAGCAGAGCTTTTTTTCTCAGAAAATATGTGCAGGAACTCAACCACGACCCCGTTCAGATTTCAAAAACAGTAGAAAGGTCTTAAAGGGGCATTAAATACCAGGATTGCATTACATACAGAGTGCAGTGTACAGGGGGTTACACACAGAGTGCAGAGCTGTCACTTGTAAACACAGAAACCAGACTTCTGTGCTTACAAGTGATTGTGGTGAGCAGGCACCAAAGGGTCTGAGCCAAAGATGGTGGAACTGAGTTCCCCCAAGTTCCCCCTGAAAAAAAGCCCTGTTTTTTAGAGAGTTCTGTATTTCACCTGAAGTTATTTGTGGGTTTTTCTTTGCATTCAGAACAATTTTCCTGGCAGTTGTGGCTGAAATTTTAGTTGGTGTACCATTTTCCACTTCTTGCTTAGAGCTTGAACACTGCTGATTGGCATTCTCAATTCATTATGTATCTTTTTATATCCCTTTCCTGTTTTATACAGTTCAATTACCTTTTCCCACAGATTTCACAATTCTTTTGCTTTCCCCATGACTCAGAATCCAGAAACGTTGGTGCATTACTGGATGAAAGATGCAAGGGCCGGTCAGGAGTCCAGAAACTCATTGACCTTTTATACACATATACTAATTACAAGCAAAAAAATTACATGTTAGGAAAGTTACCTTTAATGGCCATTCAAAATCCCTTTGTAGCAACTTGTGTGCATGTTATCAGGCCAAAATCACCAGGGTATGTAAACTTTTGATCAGGGCATTTGGGTATTTTCTGCTGCCATTATGATTTAAAAAGAGTAAACACAGTTGATTGATAATAAATGGCTTTAGCCAAATACTAACCATGCGTGAAATTTTTTTTTCTGTGTTATCATTCATATTCTCTGAAAAATGGCCAAGAAATCACCAATTCTGCCAGGGTATGTAAACTTATGAGCACAACTGTATACTGGGCTTGTGAGCTACATAGGGTATTTTTATTTGCAAATTCATGTGAGAAGACTGACAGGCCCTAAGAATAAGGGCCCAGATTCAGAAAGCAATTACGCCTGTCTAACTGGTGTTAGACAGGAGTAATTTCAAATTTCGCGCGCCGTATCACTAGTTTGAATCCTCAAACCATGATACGGCGGCTTCGGGCTTCGATCCGAGAGGCTTACGTCTTCGTAAGCCTTCGGATCTACGCTGCGATATTTTTGCGGCCGGTGGGAGGAGTTTGCGTCGTTTTCATGCGGCGGGATATGCAAATGTGTTTTTACGGCGATCCACGAAGATACGAGTGGTCTTCTCAATCGCTTTCGTCTATTTTTTTTTACGTACTGTTAGACCAGCTTTTTGCTGGTCTAACGGTACGTAGCCCATGTTAAGTATGGCCGTCGTTCCCGCGTCGAATTTTTTTTTTTTTTTACGTAACTCGTTCGGGACTAGGATTGTCCGTAAACGACGCTACTCAAACAACGAATGACGTAACGACGTGTTTTCGCGCAATGCACGGCGGGAAATTTGCGAACGGAGCATGCGCAGTTCGATCGCCGCGGGAACGCGCCTATTTTAAATGCTTCACGCCCCCTACTCGCGCAGATGGATTGCGACGGGAGAAATACACTACGCCGCCGTCGTTTACTGGACAAAATCTACCTGGATTCCACGTAGAGCCAGGTAAAAAACGGCGGCGTAGTGTATTTCTGATACTCTACGAGAATCTAATTCTCTGTGAATCTGGGCCAAGGTCTTCATAGACTGAAACATGTTAGTATTGGTTATCCTATGGAACATTGTTCTCCTTGTAATTAATAAAAAAGAAGATTTTTTAAATTTAACCTTGTTGCCAACTTTTAATGGTTTGTATGACAGATAGAAGAGGTTAGATTTAAAGTTTAAGTTTATGTATCCCTGAAGGAGCAGCTAGGTAAAATACCCAGAATCCTTTCCCTATAATTTCTCTGCAGCCAATCTGATGGTCACAGTCACACTTTGGCTCAGTGAACAGTCTAGGTGTTTTTTGGTGTTTTTATTATTAGGTACAGTAACTTGATTGGGGTTAGGCAATTAAGTGGGATAGGCATAAAAATAGACTTGCGCTACAAAGGCTTAATAAGCTGCTGGCACAACCATCCATACAAATGGTATAACCAATGCAATTGCAAATATAAAACAACAAAAGCCACGCTAATTCTTGCCCCCGAAAGACGTAATTTATGACGAAACATGTAGGGTGTGGCTGCGTGCTGACGTCATCATGTTCACATTGATCCTGGAAGCGCGTGTGAACTGCTGGCCGGCAAAAGAGACTGTACAGTTCGGCGTATATGTAAGTGCAATTTTAATGTTTTAAATAAAGTGACTAAGTCAAGGTTAAATAGAGCGATTTTACACTTTTGGAGCGCCTTTTTTCCCTATATACTTCCATCTATGGAGATTGGAGTCTGTGCTTTCCAGAAAGATATTGTTCCCTATCCCTAATAATTGAATATTGGGAAGTACAGAGGCATTGCAAGGTTCAAAACACAACAAACAGCTTCATAGAGCAGTGTAAGTTAGTGACGTTTGTTCGCCTACATGGAGACCACAGCCAAGTCAATAGTGAGACAACTAGGGCTGTTACTGATTAAAATTTTCCTGTTCGATTAATCGTTTTTTTTTTTAATCGATTAATCGACTAATTTCAATTCATTATAACTCACATACAGATCCAACTACTTTTAGCTGATCTCCTTGCATTGCAACTCTGCATTAGTCAGTGGTAAATGTGGTATGCACTATATACAATCACCTGACGCTAGTTAGTTTCCACAATCCATGACTTAACTTCACAGTTCACACAAATATGTTTTAAATTCAAACTGTAGCACTGGCGTAAGTCATTTTTTCTTATTAAACTTTAACAAAAACTTAGAAAGTTAGTTTAACTTTAATTATAAAACGTATCTAGTATATTGACTGTCAGTCACTTTATAGTAGGCAGGTAGACATCCCTTTAGCCAGTCACGCAGACATAACAGAGTGTTTACATTTTCTGGAAGCAGAATTGATCGCATTTTTTTTTTTGTTCCAAACAATTTTATTTTAGTAATGAAAATACAGGGGTACATTAGTCACAGCAGTGTATTACAAAGCTCTTGAACAGAGGTTAACAGTTGAGGAACACGTATAGATGAAGAGCATAAAACCTTAAACAACAATTCAGCAGAACAGAAGTATAGAACACAGGTCATAATTGATCGCATTTTATTGACAATATACCCTGAAGAACTGAACAGTCTTTCGCACAGAACAGATGTTGCCGATACACAAAGAATTGTCTGCACAAAACTGCTTAGAACAGGAAAATTATGGTTATTTTTGTCCCCTTCCCCTGATGCATCCTGCTGCTCCACAGATGCAAAGGTACCTCAATCCAATGGGTGCAGTTTGCTCACATTCAGCAGCAAGTCTCACTGTCCAGGCTGTCCGGTGACTTCAAGAATTTTGATCGATCAAAAGAATAAAAAAAAAAAATTAAAGATTAATCGAGGAATTAATCTTTAATTTCCCCAGCCCTAGAGACAACCAAACATTACAAACCATTTCAGCTTTTGTACTTTTACACCCGTGCAATTTTTGTGTTTCTGTTCTGTAGGGAGAGTCATCATCTCAGTTTGTCATTTTTGCCTCTAGCTCTACTTTAAAGTGATTGTAGTGCTTTTTTTTTATATAAATAACAAACATGACAAGTAATATCCTTCAAGTAGTGCAAATTGTGCATAAAAAAATGCAAACTCACCAGAACCTTAAACTAAAAAAACTTGTGAGAATACTGGGCTTCTGTCACCAACAACATGAATGGGAACAATTCCTTAATCTTTGATGATGATCAAGCAATGTCACTCGGGAGAAACATATAAACAATCATAGCACAATAGGTTTAATGCCAGTGTATATAAGCAAGTAAGTAAAGCAATGCGCACTTACATTAGGTTGTGCTATAACAGTGGTCTCCAAACTGCGGCCCAGGGGCCAGATGCGGCCCTTTGCTTGCTTTGATCCGGCCCTTGGGGCACTATTTTCAAATATTAATACCAACAATGGGACATAATTCGACCCACTGTGCACAATTCCTCCCAATGAGACGAACGATGGGACGCAATTTCTCACAATAACACTAACAATGGGACACAATTTATCCCAATGACACCAGCAATGGGGCTTAATGATACCAATGATGGGGCATGATTCCTCCCACTGACACCAAAGATGTGGCATTGTTTATTCCCACTGATAATCGGGACCATTTCTACACAGTCCGGCCCCCGTTAAGTCTGAAGAACAGTAATCTGGCCCTTTGTTTAGAAAGTTTGGAGACCCCTGTGCTATAAGTTAGCACCGACATGTACAGCTTAGGCTAGGTTTGCACGCTGTTCTATCAGCAGTGGCGTGCGTTTCAAAGCACAAAAGTCAGGAACCAGCAAATCCAGATAAGACGTCAGTGGGGAGCAGACATGCAGCCTCCATGCATTTTGTGTTATTAAAGCGGAGCTCCACCCAGCAAAACAACATTTTGCCATGTTGTTTAAAAAAATAAAAATAAAAAAACCTGAAAAAAAAAAAAATACTCACCCGAAATAGCTGTTGCTATGCGGAAGTCCGTAATCTGCCTCTTCCACACCGCGGTTTAATGGCTTCTTGTCCTTCTCCTTGTGAATGGGGCGCGCTGCTTTCTGGGAACTGTGTGTGTTCTCAGAGAGCAGCGCGCCCATTCACAAGCCAGCGTGAGACTCACGCAGGCGCAGTAGGAAACGGGCAGTGAAGCCGTACGGCTTCACTGCCTGTTTCCCATAGTGTGAATGGCGGCGCGGGACCCGGAGCGATCGTGGGACCGGCATCGGGGGGGGCCGTCAGTGCGGGCGCCTAGGACAGGTAAGTGTCCTTATTTAAAGTCAGCAGCTACACTGTTAGTAGCTGCTGACTTTAAAAAAAAAATGTTTCGCGGCTGGAGCTCCGCTTTAAAGTCATTAGGAACCTTTGTGCACGAAGCCTTACAATCACTTTAATCTATCCTGTCCTGCACAATATCCAAATCATGTTACAGATACTCTATCAGGCCGCGTACACACGATCAAATCTGTCTGCTGGAAACGGTCTGCCAGACCGTTTCAGCAGACAGATTCCATCGTGTGTACGGGTGGACAGACAGATTTGGCCAGCCGACAGATTTTAAAGCATGCTTTAAAATCTGTCTGCTGGGAATCCGTCCGTCCGACATGTCTGCTGGTTAGTACGCTAACCAGAAGACATATCTTCTCGCACATGCATCAAATGGATTTGACGCATGCGCGTAAGTGTTTTACTTCCTGGTGCGGTGACGTGGCGGCGTCAACGTCACCGCCACGTCACCACGCTGTCTGCCGGCAGGGATTTTGGTTTGATCGTGTGTACACGATCAAACCAATACATCCCAGCAGACAAATCTGTTCAAATCGGTCTGCCAGACCGATTTGAACAGATGTATTTGGTCGTGTGTACACGGCATAAGTGTTAAACCTGGTTCAGGACCCTTATTCACCCATCTTTCCCCGTTATTGTCTAATCTCTTATCATGCATCACACAGAACTAACCAATGGCACTTTCCACTCTTCTCTCTATAAAGATAGCAACTTAAGAAGTGTAACAAATGATCATTTTCCTAAAAATAACAGTGAAATAATACAATCAGCTTTTATTACAAGGTTTTCAGACAGACAGCAGTGAAGATTAACATTGTTTGATTACTGCTTATGAAAAAGATTTATTAAGCAAATTACAAAACAACTTTAACAAACTGTTTCCACCCAAAACCATTCTGCCATTCGCTGTTGATTCCAGATGGGTAAAGGAAAGGTTCCCTTTGTATAATACTCATGTATAATACTCATGAATCACTTCACAAATTGTTCCCGGTGAAAATGACTCTGTATCTTGTTGACAGAAGATGATTCGAGGCCCAGGTAACATGTTTTGCGTTGAAAGTCTAGAAGACATAATCACATGCACAGGATAGTACAATCCATCTAAATCAAGGCAAAATGGATCTTCCAGGAAAAATAAATCATTTGTCCCTTGGAGCAGCTGTGAGGAATAGAGGACAGCTGATTATAGGGACATTCACTAGAATGATGATGTACATGGCGATTGCCAGTCAGTAGAGGTCTTATTAATTACTTCCATTCTCCAAAATTATAATTTATCACCATGTGACATGGGCCAATGGCCTAAGCAGTGCACTGTGGGATCAAAATTTGAACAGAGGCAAATATCCAGAGTTTGCATGTATAGGAGAGCATGTGACCCTCACCCCGGGTCAGATTGAGTGGTCAATCATCAGACCCAAACATGGTCACATGAGGAAGAATGGCCAACGCCATCTAACAAGGACCATTCCCAGGGTTTGGATTTCCAATTTTGATGGAGTAATGGAATGGTAGAAATGGTAGAGAGAGTCATTATCACTGGGGAGGAGGGTGGTTCTTTCAAGAGCACCTGTCACTTTGCCTTCAATAGGTTTGAACACAGAAGTTTTTTTTTTTCTTCTTTTACAGAAACAGACTGACAGCATAAATGGGATGGACTTGACTCTTGGCATTTCTCAACAGCACAAGACAATGCTAAACTGCTATAGATAAAAAAAAATGAGAATATAAATTCAAAAAGTAAAGATTTGCTATGTCATAGGGAACATTTTGAAGTGTCATTAGTACCTAAAGTATACCCTGAAAATCGACCTTTTGTCTTAAATTCTTCCTTAAAAAATATCACTTCCCGATATGTGAGCGTGCCTAGGTACTCTTTTACCAACCGCATCATAGATGCATATCTGTAGGTGGAGATCTAAGTCAGTCCTGCTAGTCTCACGGGATTAAGATTTGATGATGTCACTACTATGCTGCTCACTGTTCTTCTTCCTGGAGGCTCTGACATGAGGAAACAAGACCCTGCCGCTAGCAAGATGAACTCCTCTATAGGACAAAGCATGGTAAGCCAGAAATGGGGAAAAGATCAGCTACATGGAGATCACAGGTAATACTGATGACTAGTCATTTGCCCTCTTCCTGCCTTATTTATACTGAGCTTCCAGAGTTCAGTTCCTCTTTAAAAAAAAATTGGAGTTATTTTATGAGTTGACTCTGTAAGGGACTGTGTCTATGGGCTTTTGATTGCTCCAAACAGTTTTTTTATAGCCATACATCAAAAAAAAAAGGAAAAACAGGTAAGCTGTGGGTCAGAAGGTGGTCAAAATGCAGCTCAAATGCACTTGTTAATGAATTTTGAATGGTTTCAAAAGTGTCTCAAATAGATGCCATTGCCATTGACAAGCTAATGTCTTTGACACAAGCCCCAAACCTGTTGATAGCGTAAGCCAACTCTTAGCTGAAACATTGCAATTTGTATCTTTTTTCCAAGCTGTCCAAGCTGTTCATTAAGCAAATCTTGCTGAACTGATAAGCTTATCGAGAATATTGCACTTCTTTCAGGTCTGGTGCCCTAATGCTGCATACACGCGACTGTTTTTCGGGTTGTAAAAAATAACATTTTTAATAGTCTAGAAAAACAAAGTTTTTTCAACCCGATCATTAAAACGGCCTTGCCTACATACCATAATGGAAAAAAAATGCTCTAGTAAAGCATGGCGACGTACAATACGTACAACGGCACTATAAAGGGGAAGTTCCATTCAGATGGCGCCACCCTTTGGGCTGCTTTTGCCGATTTTGTAGTAAAAGACGATTCGCGCTTTTCAGTCTGTTACAGCGTGATGAACGTGCTATTTCCATTACGAACGCTAGTTTTACCAGAACGAGCGCTCAGTCTCATAACTTGCTTCTGAGCATGCGTGGTTTTTCACGACGTTAAAGCCCACACACGACCATTTTTTATGACTTAAAAACGACAACGTTAAAAACGGTGTGAAAAATTAGAGCATGCTCTAAATTTTTAATGCCCATTTTTTACATTGTGAAAAATGCTCTGGAGCCCACACACAATAGTTTTTAACCACTTCAATACCCACCTATTGTCATATGACGTCCACAGAGGGGATCTCCCATCCTGGGTGGACATCACATGATGTCCTGGGCTTTGCCGGGGGATATCTGAATCATGCCTGCAGCTAGAGGCATCATTCAGATATCCATGCCTTCAGCCGGCGATCCTGCGCACCATAAGAACGATTATAGCGGCGGTTCCGCCGATTGATCGTTCTTATAGGCGGCGGGGGGGACATCCCCCCTCCAGCCGCCATCCGGGGGCCCCGAGAAGGAATCGTCCGGCACTTGCAGGAAGCATAGAGATGACTGGTGACCAGATGGTCACCAGTCATCTCTATGACCGTCGGAGGACCGGAGTGCGATGTGATGACGTCACGCCGGGTCCCCATAAGTATACAAAGCCACGATTGCGGCTAGTGAGCAACACCGATCATGAGATTAGTGAATTTTTTTTTACCGATCTCATGCTTCCCAGCCTGGAGGAGAGATGTGGGGTCTTATTGACCCCGCATCTCTCCATAAAGAGGACTTGTCACACACATTTCCTATTCCTATGTTCACATTCCTTGTAATAGGAATAAAAGTGATTAAAAAAATAAAAAATAAAAGAAAGTGTAAAAAAATAAATGAATAAGTAAAAAAAAAAACGTCCCTGTCCCCGGTAGCTCGCGCGCAGAAGCGTACGCACGCGTAAGTCCTGCCGCATATGTAAACGCCGTTTATACGACATATGTGAGGTATGTCAGCAACAATTCTAGCACTAGATCTCCTCTGTAAATCTAAACTGGTAACCTGTAAAAAAAAATCAAAGCGTGCCTATGGAAATTTTTAAGTACCGAAGTTTGTCGCCATTCCATGAGTGTGCGCAATTTTAAAGCGTGGCATGTTAGGTATCTATTTACTCAGTGTGACGTAATCTTTCATATTTTACAAAAAAAAATGGGCTAACTTTATTGTTTTGTTATTTTTTTAATTCGTGAAACTCTTTCTTTCCCCCAAAAAAAAGTGTTTGGAAAATGATTGCGCAAATACCGTGCAAGATAAAACATTGCGATGACCGTCGTTTTATTCCCTAGGGTGTCTGCTAAAAAAACATATATAATATTTGGGGGTTCTGCGTAATTTTCTAGCAAAAGAATGAAGATTTGTACATGTAGGAGAGAAGTGCCAGAATAGGCCCGGTATTGAGGTGTATATAAAAGCCCGGTATTGAAGTGGTTAATGACATTAAAAAAAAACAACATTTTTTACAACCCGTAAACGGTCGTGTGTACGCGGCATATTAGCCTGGATCTACAGTATATGACAGAAAATTATATAATGCCAGGATTTAGAACGTGACTGGCATTATGATTTCACTATTTTAATCAGGATCTTCCTGTAATACTTGTAATTTTTTTTTTGTTTTAGGTTGGAATGACTGTATCATGGTGTCTGATATCTGTCAGCCACCCAGGGCCCTGAAAAAATGTCATACCAGCCCTATAGCATTATTATACCTGCTCAAAATCATAACGTCATTATTTCCTTGTTCATGAAAGGGAAATTCCAGGTAAAATTGGTCAATCATCAAGGTGCACCCCAAGAACTCTGGGAATGTGGGGGGACTCTGGTTTCCAGAGACGACCTTCTGCAGAAAGAATATACACAGGTAAAGGGGTGGGTTACTGATATAAGGGGGGAAGCTTTATATCAGTGCCCCCTTATATTATTGTATTCACTCCCCCCTTACATCAGTGACCACCCTTAGACTTGCCTGGCAGCACTGTCACTGACCTCCTATTAGGTACACTGTGCAGGGCTCAGTTAGATGGCTCCGGGTTGGTGGCTCTGGTTTTATTCTATAGTCTCCTACCCACAGTCCACACACATCTGACTTCTCCCATGATCCCCATCCCGGCGGAACTCCCACTCTTGACTCCTTTCCAGACTGTCCCCCAGAGACTGCAGACATGATCTAAGACAAGAGATGGTCAGAGGTTGCAGACATGATACAAGAGATGTTTAGAGACTGCAGACATGATACAAGGGATGACTAGAGACTGAGGACGTGATACAAGAGATGGCTAGAGAATGAGGACATGATACAAGAGATAGACAAATCTAATAAAGAAAACAAATCAGTGCAATAAAAACAACCCCAATCAAGTATCTAAACACCAAGGGTCAAAAATTTAAATCCCTGCAGAAAAATATTTTAAAAGACAGTGCAGTGCTATTAAGTCCATATATCACAATATCTAAAAAAACATCCTTGTGTTCTTCAATGGCGATACATAGATTTAACATGCAGGTGATAACGTGAGTGATGAGGGACCTCCACCAGTGGTAAAAATTGGCCACTCACCTTACACTATGGACCCTTATATAACAGAGGGTCACAAACACCTTCCCTTGTGGTTGATATCCAAGAAATCCAAAGAGATGGTCAGAGGCTGCAGACATGATACAGGAGTAGGGTTGAGCGAACCGAACTTTAGTTTTTTTTTGACCCGGACCCGAAAATTTTTCTGAAAGTTCGGGTTCGGGTTCGGTGTTCGGCTATGTAATGGGGCGCTGCAGGGCAGCCAATCAGCATTTCTTTTACTTGTGTGACATGGAAGCCATCACAGCCATGCCTACTAATGGCATAGCTGTGATTGGCCAGTGGAGCATGTGACCCAGCCTCTATATAAGCTAGAGGCACACAGCACAGCTCGTCACTCTGCTTTAGCTAGGGTAGGGAAAGGCTGGCGCTGCTCTCAGGGACAGATTTAGATAGGATTGTCCTGCTTCAGAAATCAAATTACAATACTCAGCGATCGATTTACATAGCATTAGCTACATTAGGGAAAGGTTCCTGATTGTGCTTATAGGGAGAGAATTAGTTAGGAGTCAGTCCTACTTCACAAATCTAATAGCAGCAGCACTGCATATGTTCCTGTCAGATACTCTACATATTACACCAGCACTGCATATGTTCCTGTCAGATACTCTGCATATTGCACCAGCACTGCATATGTTCCTGTAACATACTCTGCATTAGCTACTGTAGGGAAAGGTTCCTGATTGTGCTTATAGGGAGAGAATTAGTTAGGAGTCAGTCCTACTTCACAAATCCAATTGCACCAGAATAGTGTCCCATCATTGGCAGAAATAGTGTCCCATCATTTGTGTCAGTGGGAGAAATAGTGCCCCATCATTGGTATCAGTGGGAGGAATAGTGTCCCATCATTGGTATTATTGGCAGGAATAGTGTCCCATCATTATTGTCAGTGGGAGAAATAGTGCCGCATCATTGGTATCAGTGGGAGGAATAGTGTCCCATCATTGATATCATTGGGAGGAATGGTGTCCCATCATTTGTGACAATGGGAGAAATAGTGCCCCATCATTGGTATCATTGGCAGGAATAGTGTCCCATCATTTGTGTCAGTGGGAGAAATAGTGCCCCATCATTGGTATCATTGGGAGGAATAGTGTCCCATCATTTGTGCCAGTGGGAGAAATAGTGCCGCATCATTGGTATCAGTGGGAGGAATAGTGTCCCATCATTAGGGTCAGTGGGAGAAATAGTGCAGCATCATTGGAATCAGCAGGAGGAATAGTGCCCCATCATTGGCAGGAATAGTGTCCTATCATTAGTGTCAGTGGGAGAAATAGTGCCGCATCATTCGTATCAGTGGGAGGAATAGTGTCCCATCATTCGTGTCAGTGGGAGAAATAGTGCCGCATCATTGGTATCAGTGGGAGGAATAGTGTCCCATCATTGGCAGGAATAGTGTCCCATCATTAGTGTCAGTGGGAGAAATAGTGCCGCATCATTGATATCAGTGGGAGGAATAGTGTCCCATCATTTGTGTCAGTGGGAGAAATAGTGCCCCATAATTGGTATAATTGGGAGGAATAGTGCCCCATCATTTGTGTCAGTGGGATAAATAGTGCCCCATCATTGGTATCAGTGGGAGGAATAGTGTCCCATCATTGGGGAAGGTTCGTGCTTGTCAAGATTTTATTTTTATGTATTTTAAGTTATTTCCCTATCCACGTTTGATTGCAGAGTACTTGCCATGCTCTTACCAACACTTTTCTGCCATTTGCAGCCCTCTAGCCCTTTCTCTTAGTTTTTTAGAGACATTTTAGTAGGCAAAAATTCGGGTCCCCATTGACTTCAATGGGGTTCGGGTTCGGGTCAAGTTCGGGTCCCGAACGCGGACTTTTTTTCCGAAGTTCGGCCGAACCGGAACATCCAGGTGTTCGCTCAACTCTATACAGGAGGTGTCAGAGGCTGCGGGCATGGTACAGGAGGTGGTTAAAGACTAAGGACATCATACTAAAGATCAGTGTTGCCAACCGCCAGTATGTTTACTGGCAGCCAGTAAAAAATTGGACACTTTTCTGCTGCCAGTAAATTCAGAAAAAAAATGGTGCAGCTCAATGCTTGCTTTCTACTGGTAAAATGTAAACCAGGAGTAGGCAACCTCTGCACTCCAGCTCTGGTAAACCTAAAAATCACATAAGGCAATGACAAACACAGTCATGACTCCCATGGTGGGATTTGTAGGTTCACCACAGCTGGAGTGCCAAGGTTGCCTCCCACTGAGGTAGATCTTTCTTGAATAATAAAAAATAATACGGTATTCTGTAATATGTCATGCATTTATTAATGCACACCTGATTAATTGGAGTTTGCCAACAACACAAACCAGAGGCAAAGGAGGTAAGGTTAGAGGGGACAGGGACACAGAGCGCAGACACAGCTCTACTAAACCCCCAAAAAAATATTCAGGGCCAGATTCCCGTACATTCTGCGGCGGCGTCGTGTAAGCTATTTACACTACGCCGCCACAACTTACAGGAGCAAGTGCTCTATTCTCCAAGCACTTGCTCCATAATTTGTGGCGGCGTAGTGTAAATGGCCCGGCGTAAGGCCGCATAATTCAAAGAGGGCGGCTTGTATTTAAATTTAATGCGCCCCCCGCCGAACGAACTGCGCATGCGCCGGCCGTAAAAGTAGCCCAGTGCGCATGCTCCAACTCACGTCGGAAAACGTCAATGAAGCCAACGTGAACGTCACTTACGCAAAGCCCTATTCGTAAACGGAAAAACACAACGCTGTCCCGAGTCCATAATTAACATGGCATACGGCGGACCGACGTAAATTCTACCCATTATATTGCGCTTACGGAAACAACGTAAACTACGGCAACGCGGCACAAATACGTTCAGGAATCGGCGTATCATGCTCATTTGCATATACGCCACCTAGCGGCCAGTGTAGTATTGCATTTAAGATCCGACGGTGTAAGTGACTTACGCCAGTCGGATCTACGCCGTATCTATGCGTAAATGATTCTAGGAATCAGACGCATAGATCCCCGGGCTCAGAAACAGAGGGTGTATCTGGAGATACACCATCGTATCTCTTATGAGAATCTGGCCCTCAGAGTTTTATTTGTAAAATACACTTTTAAGAAAATGTATGTTTGGGATGTTGCTAATGCATTTTACTTTAGCTGAGAGTCCTCCTTTAAAGAATCTCTTGAAGGCAAACCTATGGAGGAGCCGCCAATACATCTGCTGTGATCTATGTTATCTATAACCTGCAGAACCATTAGAAATAAGAGACACACTATAAAATAAGAGTAAGGAAGCTGTCACTTCATTCCGTCACAGCCAATGATTTAAGTCACATGAAAACATGGCAGCCGTCTGCAGACACATTGATTTATTCACAATGAGACCAGCTGAAGGTTGAAGTTTTATGTAGCAGATCAATGACATCCTAAATTAAACCATTTCTCTGTGCGTAAAACCTGCCGACACTTTCTTTGATTCTCCAACCCTTTATCCGCATCTTATAGAGCGCACAAGCTGCAGTCGAAGTTGAAGTGCTGACTCCAAACTTTTAACTTACTAGAATTTTACTGCTTGTCAACTAAAATAGTGCTGATGAGACAAAGGTGGCAAAGCTGGCAAGATTTATGTATTAATTGTTTGTTATACCACTGGGATTCCTCCTAAAAGGCCAAGTAAATTAAGGGATGAAGTTAGGGCTTAGCCAAAGAGATGACGAATACGCTGAAGTAAGATGAGAGAAAAAGTTAACCACTCAGAGGTCCCAAGGAGCTAAAGCTGAAAGGTAGGATCCAACCCCTGGGTGCAGGCACTGCAATAGTATGCAAAATTGTATGGAGAAAAACCAGGACGGCCGCTTTTCAAAAAATGTTCCTTTATAATAAAACAGATCACAACATCAACATGTCACAGCAAAAAACAGAAAAGAGCTGACGCGTTTCACACCAAAATACAGTGCTTATTCATAGCTATGAATAAGCACTGTATTTTGGTGTGAAATGCATCAGCTCTTTTTTGTTTTTTGCTGTGACATGTTGATTTTGTGATCTGTTTTATTATAAAGGAACATTTTTTGGAGTGCGGCCGTCCTGGTTTTTCTCCATACAATTTTGAATACGCTGAAGTACATGAGAAAAGTGGACACTAAGGGCCAGATTCAGCAAGACTTGCGCTGGAGTATTTCGATATGCTCCGCGTAACTGTGAAGATGCGCCGTCGTATCTATGTGGCCGTACCCACCAAACTAGATGCGACAGAAAACGGGCCATTTCCGATCGGCTTAACTTTCCGACGCCAGAGTCTCGTCTGCGCATAATTTCGCTGGGTGCATCAGTCGCGCCTATTGATTTCCCCTGCAAATATGCAAATGAGGGAGACTTCCCGATTCGCGAACGGATTAGCACCATACGCTGGCTACATGCGCCGCGCGTATCTCGTACGTCCGGCGCAAAGTTATTTCTACAAATAGCTGCTTTATCTTTACTCCAGACGGCCACAGGTCAGCAGGAGAGCAGCTACAGCAGCGTTACCGACGATAAGAGCTAGCTGAGCACCCCCACTTGCAGGACAACACCTCTGTCCATGCTTGTCTGTCAACTTTTACAGCCATGGAGGAAGACATCATAGGTCTCCATAGCCGAGATGACGGCTGACAGCTCCTGGCCTTTAAAGTTCAGCTTTCTCCTGTGTTTGCGGGGAACAGGAGCAGCCATCTCAGAACAAAAGTAACTTCACTGCGGGGAGGGGGAACAGGATATACTTTAGTGCCGGAATGGCGCATCTACGGGCGCATTTAAACGTCAAACGAAACACATTGCGCTGTCGTTTCCAAGGAAGTGGTGCCGACGGAAGTTGTGAGCATGCGCACTGGGATGCATTGACAGTCGACGCATGCGCAGTACGTTCGCCGCGGGATCGCGCCTAGTTTTAATAATACACGCCCCGTACCCGCCCAATTTGAATAACGCCGGCTCATTTTCGATACGCTGCCGCAACTTTAGGAGCAAGTGCTTGATGAATAACAGCACTTGCTCCTAAAATTTCTCCAGAGTAACGTAAATGAGAAACGTTACTCCAGATTAAAGATGCTCCCATCTACCTGAATCTGGCCCTAAGAATAATGTTTGAGAAGTTCTATAAAACAATATAACGCTTTAAATAAGAATTCAGATATGAATATTTTTACTTTGTTACAGTGCCTTGATAAAGTATTCAGAACCCTTAAAACGTTCTACATTTTGTCATGTTGTAGCCAAAACCGTAAATCTATTTAATTGGGATTTTATGTGATAGACCAAAACAAAGTGGTCTTAGTGCCGAACACCAGACGTCTCAGCCTCGGTGATAATGGTTCTCATATGAGTGTGACAGGTTCAGTGTGTCCCAATATAGAAACAAAAAGGCTTGTATAGTGTAAAAACCTTTTACATTTATTAAAATAATCAAAACGAATGGACACTTACAGTTATGTAGTTAAAAACCATAACTACCAAGGATGAGACGTCTGGTCTACGGCACTAAGACCCCAGGTTGGGTTATTAACCACAAGCGCCCATTGATCTCCTATAACTAAGAGATCACATCCATCCGGTAAGCGGCAGTGTGTGGAGGCACTTTCCTATCCTCACTTCCTCTCGGGTGTTTTGGATTACCTGTCACTGTGGATGTTCCACTGATATTACCGATATGGACTATCTTTTTTGAAATTATAGTCACCAACACTGTGTTTGCTATTGTGATCACTGAGGGTTGTTGTTTTTTTACCTCTCCCCCTTTTTTTTTTTACTTTTTATATGGACTGTTTCGTGCATTTTTATTTTCCACTGTTTCACTATTCTTGAGTGGTAACTCAATGAAGTTTATTGGCACTGTGTATGTTATTTGACACACATTTTAAATAGATAGTTTATTTACATCTACACAGGTGGGATATGTATATCCATTTATATTAATTCCTTTTTTGGTCATAACTATTTTGTTCATTCACATGCTTTGTTCACATCATTAAAAATATTTTTTTCATTATTTTCCTCAGCTGTAAGTGCTTTTTTAAATCACTGGGACTGAATGCAGTGGTGTGAATTAGAGTGATGGGAAAACATTGGGCCAGATTCAGAGAGCGATTACGCCGGCGTAACAGGAGATGCGCGGCGTAAGTCTAATTGTGCGCGTGCGTTTCGATGCACGGCATCCCCAAAACGAGATACGCAAGAAATTTACTTTTTTTGTCCAGCGTAATTTCGTTAGACAGGCGCATCCATCCGCGCAAAACTGCGCTAGGCACACCATTGATTTGCTTTTCAAATATGCTAATGAGGGAGTTACGGGGATCCACAAAAGAACATTGGTGCAGCGCAGGCTACGCGCTGTGCGCAATAGCAAATTGCCCTGTCTAAAATTAGACCATATAAAAGCTGGTCTAAAATTACAAAATTCGTCTACATGTCAGATAAAGCAACACTGTTAGTGAGGAGCTGAGCAGTCACACATGTTGCCCAACAAACTGTATGCCAACATGCCAGTGGCATCCATGCTCATAGCTATACTACTGACTTTAGATGAGCAAAGAAGGAGGAGGGCACTGGGGAGGGCACTGAGGAGGGCACTGAGGAGGGTACAGGATTTATTTTTTTCTAAATAATTTTTTTTGCTTATATAAACTTTTCAATTTAATCTAATCTAATACAATATTCTTATCTGATACAAGCCCCTCAATCTTCACTCTTCACTCTTCATGGGAGAGGATATATCACACACGCCTAGACATCTATGGCATGGGTGATTCTGAGGTGTCTTGCATCTTCAGATTCACCCCTCATGCCATCATGGAATTAACCACAACCCTGCAGGAGGACATCACCAGCCCAACACATGACACTACCTATGACACCCATGACAGCTACATATACAATCAGAGCACCATCCCCACAGATTGCGAACAGAACATGTATGGGGACAGCTGGCTGGTTGGTGAGTGACATGGGTGGCAGGCATGACTGCCCCCCCCCCCCCCATGATGCACACATCACAATGGGCACATGCACTACTAACATCTTCCTGTCTTTTCCCTTCAAGGTGACTCTGCATATGCACTGGGACCCCATCTCATGACCCCATCTCATGCCAGCTCACATTATGCATCTTTGCACGTTAAACACACACATTAATCATGACACAATGAGAATGCATGCATGCACACCACTGTGGTCCCTAGCACACACACCCCACATCCTCATCACATTGGATTGGCACCAGTCCACCATGCAGGACTTGTGAGCAGCAACGCCACGCCAAGGCTCCAATTATGTCACTGTACATTCATACACCATTCACACGGACCTGGGGATCACTTCTCCCTGGTCCTGGGGAACCCTTCTCCACCAAAATTGAGGGTGACACCCCTTTTCCCACAGGAATGTCACCCCCACATTCCCAAATCATACACAAACAGAACCAAAAAAAATTAAAAATGACCAGCAAAAATAAAAAATGGCCATCAAAAATATAATTTAAACAAAATAACAACAAAGAAAACACATAAAAGACAAAAATCACTCTCAAAGACACGTCATAAACAAACAAACAAACAAACAAACGCTAATAAACAACAGAACAAAAGCACCTTGCAGTATAGGGAGGGATACAAAGGGATGTACTTTTGCAAAGGAAGTGCGTTTGTCTCTGTCTATTTATGCTGTTTGCGTAGTTCACTAATTTGCCCTAGTCCACTTCCAATTTCACTGATTGCGCCGTTCCCGAGTTGTGAGCATGCGCACAGAGGTGCTGACCATGGTCTGCTTCAAGCGCGAATGCGCGAGCCAGCCGGCCCATTTATTTGCATGGGGTCACAGCTCATTTCAATGTAACACGCCCACGTCCTTCCCAATTTGTATTACTCCGCCTTACGCCTATGAAATAACGTTGCGCAGGCGCAAATTTCTGCGTAAAAGCGACGAGAATAGGGTGATTGCGCTGCTACTTTGCGCCAGTCTAACGTAAAGGCGGTGCGCTACGCCGGTCCAATAATGCGCAGATGTACCTGAATCTGGCCCATTGATTTTACTGTGCTTGCATTCAGGATGTGTTTATAAAAATGTACCTGAAAGCATCTGATGTCAACAAGCCCTAAATCCATGATATGATACAGTGCCTTGCGAAAGTATTCGCCCCCCTTGAACTTTGCGATCTTTTACCACATTTCAGGCTTCAAACATAAAGATATAAAACTGTAATATTTTGTGAAGAATCAACAACAAGTGGGACACAATCATGAAGTGGAACGAAATTTATTGGAAATTTCAAACTTTTTTAACAAATAAAAAACTGAAAAATTGGGCGTGCAAAATTATTCAGCCCCCTTAAGTTAATACTTTGTAGCGCCACCTTTTGCTGCGATTACAGCTGTAAGTCGCTTGGGGTATGTCTCTATCAGTTTTGCACATCGAGAGACTGAAATTTATGCCCATTCCTCCTTGCAAAACAGCTCGAGCTCAGTGAGGTTGGATGGAGAGCGTTTGTGAACAGCAGTTTTCAGTTCTTTCCACAGATTCTCGATTGGATTCAGGTCTGGACTTTGACTTGGCCATTCTAACACCTGGATATGTTTATTTGTGAACTATTCCATTGTAGATTTTGCTTTATGTTTTGGATCATTGTCTTGTTGGAAGACAAATCTTCGTCCCAGTCTCAGGTCTTTTGCAGACTCCATCAGGTTTTCTTCCAGAATGGTCCTGTATTTTGTTCCATCCAACTTCCCATCAATTTTAACCATCTTCCCTGTCCCTGTTGAAGAAAAGCAGGCCCAAACTATGATGCTGCCACCACCATGTTTCACAGTGGGAATGGTGTCTTCAGGGTGATGAGCTGTGTTGCTTTTACGCCAAACTTAAGGTTTTGCATTGTTGCCAAAAAGTTCGATTTTGGTTTCATCTGACCAGAGCACCTTCTTCCACATATTTGATTCCACCTGCGCCACCCTTGGGGCTGCTTTTGCTAATCTCGTGTTACCGCACTAATCACTGGTTTATTTCACCAGTTATAAAACATTTTTTTTCAGGATTTTTTTTTAATGTGTAGCAGAGGAAAAATCCAACAGTAATCAAATACACCGCCAGTCACAATGCTGCACAATACAAATCCACTATAATATGCTTTCTATATTCAAAAGTATATTATAAGTGTATAGTACACCTATATACTGCAGTGCACAGCAAGTAGCACACCTATACCAGTGCTTGAAAGGACTTTTGTGGACCTGTTAGGAAGCGATTTGTGTCGCTAAACGCTGTCCCTGCTGGAAACGCCAACCTCGCCCTACACTGACAAAAAGTATATGAATGTATTACACACTATCATCTACTGCAGTGCAGACCAAGTAGCACACCTATACCGGTGCTTGAAAGGACTTTTGTGGACCTGTTAGGTAGCGATTTGTGTCGCTAAACGCTGTCCCTGCTGGAAATGCCAACCTCGCCCTACACTGACAAAAAGTATATGAATGTATTACACACTATCATGTACTGCAGTGCAGACCAAGTAGTACACATATACCAGTGCTTGAAAGGACTTTTGTGGACCTGTTAGGTTGGCGATTTGTGTCGCTAAACGCTGTCCCTGCTGGAAACGCCAAACTCGCCCTACACTGACAAAAAGTATATGAATGTATTAGACACCTATATACTAGAGCAAGTAGCACACCTATACCAGTGCTTAACATGACTTATGTGGACCTTTAGATAGCTATTTGAAATAATACAGCCTGTCCCTGCTCCAAACACAGCACCCTTTCCCTACACTGACAAACAGCAGAATGTAAGATGGCCGCCAGATCAGGTCTATTTATAAGGTAGGGGGTATGTCCATGTGCTGAAATGTCTCAATTGGCTGTCCTGCACCACCTGATGGATGTGTCATAGGTCAAAGTTCTTACCCATGTAACATTGCGGACCGCCTGGCGAACCGGCAGGCCATCTCTAGTCAGCAGCAATAGGCCAAGGTGAATCTTCAGCAGGAAAAATTATGAAAAGTGCCAGAATATAATTACTTGCAGCAAAAGTTAGGGTTCATCCATGGCTGACTAATTTGGTTAAAAAGCTAGATGGGAGTTCTGCTGTAACAAATGGTAGAGGGGCTCTTGATTTGGTATGAAAAGAATAAAAATGTATCTCATTTCCCAGTTTCCCCCAATCACTCCACCTCATTGCCCCTTTTCTTTTTATTGCCTATAGCTTGCCTCCTCTCTCTGTGCTCTTTCATTCACCTCTATCCCTCAACATTGAATTATTTACTTAATGTTCATGTAGAAATTGCACTGATGTTTTATTATCTATGTACAACATCACTTGGTTACACCTGACCTACGTGACTTGATTAAACGCCTTCCAATACAGTAGCCCCTGCGTGGGCATGACTATTGTTATGTTTATTCTTTTCTTTGAAAACTTCCATTAAATCCTTGAATGAGAATAGGATACAAATAAAACAAAAAATAAAGTTACAAAAGAAGCTATGGTATGACAAAGTATTTGTCATGCATTAGTTAGCAAAGAGTCTTTTATCTCCGATGCAAGGCAACTGTCAACAAGCTTGTTCAAAATATGTATTACTGATATCAGAAAAGTTGGCATAGGCTGGAACCAGACTATCCAAGAGTTTCTCCTGTTGGTAAGTGGCTAAATGAAAAAAACAAGATTAAATGTACAGCTTAATCATATGTAAAAATTTGGGGCCAGATTCAGGTACAGTTAGGCTGGCGGATCAATGGATCCGCCAGCCTAACTGTCACTTTAAGCCAGCGTTTTTGTTTTCTGTAACCAGAAAACAAGAAACGCCGGGTTGGAGTTCCGATGCGATCGGCGTAATTGAATTTCGCTATCGCATCGTTACTTCAACTTAAAAATGGCGCCGGGGGCGTTCCCGCCGATTTACGCTCAAAAAATATGTTAATGAGCGGAAATCGGCAATTCACGATCTTTTCCGGGCGCGACGCAGTGACTTTACGACGTTTCCGGAAGCGATATGCGGCGTATAGATAAAGCAGCCCCCTAGTGGAATATCCTATGTTAGGTATAGCCGTCGTTATCGCGTCGGAAAAAAAACAAATCGCGTCGTTTTGCGTAAAACATTCATGAATGGGGACGTGACGTCATTGACGTTCACTGACAGAACTTGGAGCATGCGCACTGGGATGCATTGACACTCGACGCATGCGCAGTACGTTCGCCGCGGGATCGCGCTTATTTTAAATAATACGCGCCCCGTACCCGCCCAATTTGAATTCCGCCGGCTCATTTGTGATACGCTGCCGCAACTTTAGGAGCAAGTGCTTCATGAATAACAGCACTTGCTCCTAAAATTTCTGCAGCGTAACGTAAATGAGATGCGTTACTCCAGAGCAAAGATGCTCTGATCTACCTGAATCTGGCCCTTGGTATTTTAGCATCCCCATATTATCAAATGGTCAGTCAACTTCTTTGAAATCTTCAAAATGGAGGCAAGGTGCAAGGTATTACATATATTATTCCATTGACTCTGTGGGACCTCATCTTGAAATTTTCTGCATTCCAGAAATCTCTGTTTAAACCCAGCCAAGATATTCCTTTAGTCCTTCTGACTCAAAAGGTTATATCCGGGTTGCCATTACTTTGGCTCACAGAACATCAGAATTGTCTGCTTTCCCTGTAAGGAACCATTTCTGGTGCTCCACTATGACAAGGTGTTTCTACAGTCTCTGTCATCATTTTTACCTGTGGAAATTTCTTCGTCCTAAACGTTGCCCTCTTTCTCTCTTAAGTCGCAGACACCAGGGACAAGGCTCTTCACACTTTGGATGAGATTTGTGCTATCGGGTGTTTTTCTTAAGGTCGTCTGATACGGGTTCCCTCTTTGTGCTTCCTGAAGGCCCATGTAAAGGTCACACAGCATCCAAGTTTTTCATCTCTCAATACATTTGTCAGCTTTTTCCCCAGCTTTGGGTTTAAAAGTTCCACTGTTTCCAATGATGGCTCATTCTATGAGTGTGGGTGCTTCCTAGGCTTTTTGACATCAGGCATTTGTAGCTCAAGTTTGTAAATTGTTATCTGGTCTTTGGTTCACTATTTTACTATGTTTACCAGGTGGATGTGAAGCTCCGTACACACGGCCGAGGTTCTCGGCAGAAACCAGCGAGAACCTCGCTGGCATCCTGATTCTGCCGAGAACCTCAGCCGTGTGTACGGATTCAGCGAGCATCCCGTCGGGAATGCCGTTGAGCCGAAATAGAGAGCAGGTTCTCTATTTGCTCGACGGCCCGTCGGGATGAATGGCTCGTCGCCCTTCCCGACGGGCTTGTTTGCCGAATCTGACGGCCGGGCGAGAACCTCGACGGGTGGAACGATGTGTTCCGCCCGTCGAGGTTCTCTGCTGTGTGTACGCGGCCTTAGAGCCACTGCATGAGGTTCTGACATGTTTCGGGTTGGTTGTTTAAGACCAATTGGCTTGTTGCCGCATTGCCCTCCCCTCATGCTCAGTGCTTTGGGACATCCCTATTGTACCATGATGCACAATAAAGAAACCAGGGTTCGACCTATGACATACTTGTGAGGAAAAAATCCTTTAGCCTCACTTCAAGCAGATGAAGATTTTCAAGCTATGTGGTAAATCTTCCATGAAGAGGCCGTTGTAAGGTTTGTAGAATTGACAGAATCAGAGACTTCACTGAGTTTCAAGTCAACAGTTATGCCATTAAAAACCAGTGACAGAAGGTCAGATCAGGTCAATCCGGAAGACTGACCTGAAATTGGAGAAGAATTTCTTCCAATATTCCAATAAGATATTTTTCAGGCAGCTCAAATGACCATCTCAAGTCAATGGTGCTATAGATAACTCAGGCCAATTGTTTTGGAGGTAGGTGGGGAATACAGTTGATTAGACATGATAGTCAAAACTATCAAATCACCACTGTTTCCTTACAAAGAAGTCTCCCTTCTCTCTAGGCCAGGGGTCTCCAAACTGTGGCCTTGGGTCCGGATGTGGCCCTTTGCTTGCTTTAATGCGGCCCTTGAGGCATTATTCCATCCAATTTAAATGGGGCATAATTCTTGTTGCTGACACCAATTAGGCACTATTCCTCCATCTGACACCATCAATTCTTTCCATTAACACCAACCATTGGACACTAGTCCTCCCACAGTCACCAAACATATGGTATTGTTTACTCCCACTGGAAATTTTTTACTCCCAATGGCCCTAGTCCGACCCCCCGAAAGTCTGAAGGACAGTAAACTGGCCCTTTGTTTAGAAAGTTTGGAGACCCCTGCTCTAGGCCAAAAAAATGTATGTTCAACCGGGCAATCGTGTGTATGGCAAAGCCAGCAAAACAGCGGTGTCAACATAACTTAATGTCCTCCTAGGTCTTTGAAAATATTAGAGAGGAAAGAGAGGAAAATTACAGGCCTGGACTTTCAAGTTGGGAATGTGAACCTGTATTACATATTAATACAGAATACCAAAACAGTAGTCAATTTTGTCAGAGAATTCTTTACATTACAGGACATAGAGCACATTTATATGTATGACAAAAAGGTTAAACTGCCACCTTCAGGTGATTGGTCACTGGGCAAATAAAAGGACAGGAAATTCTGCTAGGCATAGCACCTCCCAGCCAGGCAAGGCTTGGGTTTTTTGGTAGTGTGCAAAGGTGATGGTCACGTTTGTGCAGCTAGTGAATAGCTAGCTTCTCAACCTTTCTATCCAGGATTAGGAGACTGGCTTCTTTCTGGATCCATTGACTACAGTTTTCCAATGCCCAGGGAAATGGTACCCAGACCCCGCACTGGACAACATGGTGACAGTCTATAAGGTTGCTGGTTGGCAATTAATCCTGCAGAATGGGACCATGTGCAATGATATATCGCCTTTTGGACTGGTGGGGTGCAACACAGGTCCAGGACAATGATCCGCAGCTGGCTAGTCACTTAAGGCCTTAGTGGGACCTAGGGGGTCCTGCAGTTGAAATAGTGAGTGCCCTGTAGAAATCTTAGTCCCTTCTGGTAACCTTAGTGCCTTAGTAACCCCCCCCCCCCCCGTCTCACCTTACCTGGGAGACACAAATTATTTTTATTTTTTTGCAAGTGGCCTAATTTCATTTTTAACAGTACTGTACTACCATGCTGCCCCAAGATCTACATCGCAGTAGCAGAGCTTAGGGGCAATCCGGAAGGCTTGAGGCACCAAATGGCAGAAAATATTTCTCCACCCACCGAAAATTCCTTCAGGACTGCCAAGCCACACCCACAAGGAGGAAATCCCCCAGCCGTACACCAAGCAAAATAAGATTTCCAAGTTCAGAGGTAAATCTACCTAGAAGTTGCTTTCCAAGCCTTAGTAGGGTAGAAATAACCATAACAGAGATGGGCCTTTCTCTCAAGATCCTAACCTCAATCACCTTGCCATTTTATTGTCTGAGCCATTTAAGCGGTTTTGCACACTTGCACACAGGCCTTAAAGCGGTTGTATACCTGCATATACATTTTTTTTTTACACCTGCAAGGCAAAAGCCATAATGAGCTAATATGCACCGCATATTAGCTCATTATGAAATACTTACCTCGGAAAGAGGTGAGAGGAACTTTCCTGGTCTACGCCAAGTGAGGTGTCATCTTGCCTGGCGTGTCTTCCGGGTATCGCCGCTCCAGCGCTGTGATTGGCTGGAGCGGCGATGTCATCACTCCCACGCATGCGCGCGGGAGTTTTCAATTCGGCAAGGTCTGGCGGCTGCCGGTCCTTTAGCCGAGGATCACCCCTGGGCATGCGCCGCTGCAATCAGGTAGGTTTAGGAGATATTTTCAATACCTACAGGTAAGCCTTATTATAGGCTTACCTGTAGGTAAAAATGAAAAAGTGGGGTATACAACCACTTTAAGATTACACATTGAGGATATCTAGAAAAAATTACCAACTTTTTTTGAACTATGCTTGCTCCTTCACTTTTCAGTTGGGGTGGACAGGGAGCCCTTACTGTAGTAGTCACATGACCACTCATGTCACCAATGCTTTATCCCTCATCTACTGATTGTACTGTGCATGCATGCACCTGTCATGGGCCTGGCATTTCAGATTTACATAATTACTTTTTCACTTTGATAAAAAAGTGCATGCACACCTTTCCAGGGTTAAAGCACACAAACCTTAGCAACAAGACATGACTACCCTCATCCCTAGTGGCATGAAGACAGGGAGTATGTGTGCCCATCACAGGTTGAAGTGCACATGTAAGGGTGGCTCTATGGGACCCTGGAAGGCAGTAGAGCCACCCTTGAGATGGAAATAGTACAGAAGAGTACATAAACTTCAAATGAAGTTTGCAAAAAAGTGACAGGCTGCAGAGAAAAAGAAAAGCACAAACATGGTGAGTCCTGTAGTATGCTTCTATATATTAAATTTCACATTGGGGGTTTAATATCACTTTAAGTGCAGTAATCTTCAGCACAAAATCAGAATCCAATCATCTGTTGGTCTGATTCCTTCAACATAAATCTGATTGGTTGTATTTTTTATATTTTTTACTAAGGTCACTTGGGCCTCCTAAACCACTAGGTCTAGAAGAGCACTTTTCGCGTCTGGTTTTGAAACTCCCTTTGACTATCCTGCATTAAATATATTTCTAAACATTTTGTGACCAAAAATAAATCCTGCTTTATTGGTATGGGGAATGTGGGAGTAAGCACTGTAAGGATGAGATATTTCCCTTTCGATTCTCTTGTTCTGGAGCTCCAGGTTGCGGAGGAGTCTGAATCATCCAGATATACAGGACATGCTGTGACTCCCGCTAATGGCTCTGATGTTACATCTTCGTTTTTTTATACACTGTACTGAGCAGCTTATTATTGTAATTATATACAGATAAATCTGGAATGTTTTCTCATTCCTTAAATGCTCCTGTAATCTTCCTCTTTGAAATGATGCTATTAGGGCACACCAGGATATCGAGCCCAACAAATTAGCGACGTGGAATACACTTATCATCCTCGTGTTGGTTAATGTGTCAGGAAGTAACATACTTATATTTGCAGGATGCATGTACTTTGTGTTCTTTTGTCATCATGCAAACAGCATGGAGTGCTCTGTACTATAGCTAAAATGATGCAGGATGCTGAAAATGAACAAGTAAATCAAAGCAACATCAAGAAGAAAAAATGGAAATGTATTTTACGTGTTTTATTTATTTATTTTGCTATAATTTTGGCGGTTTTAGGACAAGCCCCGTGGGCCATCATTATCATAGTTATATAGTTAGTCTGGTTGAAAAAAGACACAAGTTCTTCCAATTCAACCAATAAAAGGGAAACAAATTATACAATCTTTTATACTACACCACCCTATACCCACAGTTGATCCAAAGGAAGGCAAAAGAAAACAGCAAAACATGATACAATTTACTCCTGCGGGGGGGAATCCCTCTTGATCCCCAAAGTGGTAATCGGATTTTCCCTGGATCAACTTTACCTATAAATGTTAGTATCCATTTAGGAAAGAACCCGGGGCCTTTTTTAAAGCAATATACTGAGCTAGCCAAATCCAGCTTTTGAGGAAGTCTATTCCACTTTTTCACAGCTCTTACTGTCAAGAAACCTTTCCGTATTTGGAGATTAAATCTTTTTTCCTTCAGGTGTAAAGAGTGCCCCCTTGTCCTCTGTGATGATCTTAAAGTGAATAACTCAACCCCAAGTTCACTATATGGACCTCTTATATATTTGTACATGTTGATCATATCCCCCCTTAATCTCGTCTTCTCAAGAGTGAACGAATTTAGTTCCTCTTTCCTTGTAGCTGGATCCTCCATGCCTCTTATCAGTTTTGTTGCCCTTCTCTGCACCTTCTCCAGTTCCCCGATATCCTTTTAGTAAATTAATGGCCAAAACTGAACTGCATATTCCAGATGAGGTCTTACTAATGATTTGTACAGGGGCAAAATGATATCTCTCTCTATGAAGTCCATACCTCTCTTAATACAAGAAAGGACTTTGCTTGCTTTGGAGACTGCAGCTTTGCAATCGCCTTCTATTAATAAGCTTATGATCTACTAGAACCCTCAGATCCTTCTCCACCATTGATTCCCCCAGTTGTACTCCCCCTAGTATGTATGATGCATGCATATTCTTAGCCCCCAAGTGTATAACTACATTTATCAAAATTAAAACTCATTTGCCACATAGTTGCCCAAATGCATTGAGGTTGGCTTTGGAGAAGTTGGAGATGTCCTTTAATTTATTCCACTGCATAGCTTGGTGTCATCTGCAAAGACTAAAATGGCACTTTTAATCCCAAACCCTATGTTTTGGGATTACAGTGTGCAGAAAAAACAAACAGAACAAAAAATTGTTAAACAAAAACCTAGCCGTGTCTTGGCTCTAACTATACTATATATACAAGCCCTCACTACCAGGCTGAACAAGCCTACAGACTGTGTGCTCAGGTGAGCTTTAATGGACCTGGGAGAGAGGACCAACACCTGAACTGGATCCTGGATCAGAGATCCCTGAACGTGTAAGAGAGGAGCCTGGGAGAGCCTGGGAGCCTGGGAGATGTATAAACCCCAAACAGGACTTTCCCAGGCTCTTTCTGGGATGCTACAATATATATATATATTAAAACGTTAGAACAGAACTTTGGGGTACACCATTAACAACTCTAAAGCCTTGTACACACGATCAGTCCATCGAATGAAGCTGACTGATGGTCTGATGTGCCTACACACCATCAGTTAAAAAAACTATTGTATCAGAACGCGGTGACGTAAAACACAACGACGTGCTGAAAAAAATGAAGTTTAATGCTGCCAAGCATGCGTCGACTTGATTCTGAGCATGCGCAGGTTTCGTTTGAATAGTTGTAATCCCTGCCGTGCCGTGTATAGACACTCCCCCTTCTCGGGATTGGACGGATCACTCCAATCCCGAGCAAGGGGGAGTGTCTATACACGGCTCCGTGCATAGACACTCCCCGTTGCTCGGGATTGGACAGATCCATCCAATCCCGAGCAAAGGGGAGTGTCTATACACGACGTGGCGGGGATTACAACTATTCAAACGAAAGCTGCCTGTAATGTACGGGGATTAACGCGGCGGCGGCTTTGCGTTATGCGGCGGTGGCTTTGCGGTATATGGTACAATGAGGATGATGGAGTGCTACCACAGCCTGTCACAACTTTCACAGAAGCTGCAGGGGACCAGTCACAGAGATTGAGGGGACACAGGAAAAGTTTGGTACACAGAAAGTATATTTGTTCCAATTTACTATGTTTATTGTGCCTCAGAGAAAGGAACTGAAGAATTAACACTCAGTCCCTTTCTATTTTTCAAAAGTAAACTATCAGGGGTCTGTTTAGTCCCCTGATATTTCACCAAAGCCCCCCCAACAAGTAAAAAATGTAAAAATAAATACATTTTTAAAAATAAAAATAAAAAAACTACTGACACCGCCCTCTGCCCTACTGACACCATCCATCCTATTCGGCCCTTAGAGGGGGGGGTTAAACCCCAGATAGTGGTCGAAGACAGGGTTAAATGTGACTGTATTGCTGCTGCCGAAGTGCCCCCCCCTGATAGTACCCATGATCCCGGTACTAATAAGGTGTACCTAATAAATTGGCTGATGATTGTATATTAACCACTTCCCGACCGCCGCATGTACATATACGTCCACAGAATGGCACGTACAGGCAGATGGGCGTATATATACGTCCATGCCTTTGCGCGGGTCGGGGGTCCGATCGGGACCCCCCCGCTACATGCGGCGGTCGGAAACCCGAGGGGAGCGATCCGGGACGAAGGCGCAGCTATTCGTTTCTAGCCGCCCCCTCGCGATTGCTCCCCGGAGCTGAAGAACGGGGAGAGCCGTATGTAAACACGGCTTCCCCGTGCTTCAATGTGGCGGCTGCATCGATCGAGTGATCCCTTTCATAGGGAGACTCGATCGATGACGTCAGACCTACAGCCACACACCCCTACAGTTGTAAACACACACAAATCCTACAGAGCCCCCTGTGGTTAACTCCCAAACTGCAACTGTCATTTTCACAATAAACAATGCAATTTAAATGCATTTTTTGCTGTGAAAATGACAATGGTCCCAAAAATGTGTCAAAATTGTCTGAAGTGTCCACCATAATGTCGCAGTCACGAAAAAAATCGCTGATCGGCGCCATTAGTAGTAAAAAAAAAAATGCAATAAAACTATACCCTATTTTGTAAACGCTATAAAGTAAAAAATATTGAATTTTTTTTTAAATTGTCGCTATATTTTTGTTTATAGCGCAAAAAATAAAAACCGCAGAGGTGATCAAATACCACCAAAAGAAAGCTCTATTTGTGGGGAAAAAAGGACGCCAATTTTGTTTGGGAGCCACGTCGCACGACCGCGCAATTGTCTGTCAAAGCGACGCAGTGCCGAATTGTAAAAACGCCTTTGGGCATTTAGCAGCATATTGGTCCGGGGCTTAAGTGGTTAATGTGGTGAGTGTGGCCAATGTAGTGGGGGAATTATAAAAGTGGAGAGTAAGCTTTGCTCCACCTGTTACAGCTGACAAACGGAAAGGAAACTTACTTGCCATGCAACAGTATGGTTGTTCTTTGGTTGAACTGGATGGACTTGTGTCTTTTTTTCAACCAGACTACTTATGTAACTATGTTAGCAGGCAGAGGGCAGGGTAGGCTGTTTCGAATGTGGAAAGTCAAGTAGACAACATTCTATGAGTACAGTACAATTCTATTCTATTCTATGAGTACAGGTTAAGGCAGACAGCAGAAAAAAACATAACGGGATCCAAAGGACCAGGCAGGGTCAAAGCCAAAAAGAAACTTTTTGTTCAAACTCTAATATTAGTGCACTGATTAGAATTCCTGTTCCCAAAATAGTACCTGCACTTTACTGCATCACAACCTAATCTTTAACTCATCCCTTCAATTACTGACATATCAGGTTAATTAGATTCAGCCGGTGCCTTACCTTTCATTTATCAGCCTCCCTGTATAATTTATTTGAGTCAGTAATTAAATGGATGAGCTTGCAACCCTGCTAACCTCCTTATGCTGCCATGGTAACACAGAGGTACAGAGTACAAGGTTTAGTAACACTGGCCCATTTGTAGATTGCAATCCTTGTTTTATTTATTTTTAGGATTTCCTCTTATTTAGCACAGAAAACGAAGATCTGCACCGATGCTAGACTCCAAATAGTGCATCGGCAGTGTACATGTGTATATATCAATACCAACAATCAGGACATATGTTTCTCATTTATAAAACATTATGCTGGATATTTATTAACAGAGTTCTTCTTTATGGGTTGATATGCACAATGACTCTTTAGGTGTACAGGTGTTGTGCAGATGTCAGGAGCACCTTCCATGCCCACAATGACAAACCTGTTCCGTACCGTATGGTGACAATCTGGATGATTAATGGCTCTCCTCTCTCTAGTCCCTTGTTACTTCATAGAACATTCTCCAATATATCTCTTCTCTTAAATACAATTATGTATGGCTCATGGCAAATAAATATCAACAAATATTTCACACTTATTTAATAAAGATAACATTTCTCCTCTCCTGGTTCTCAGGGGTGTTACATTGTTTCAGAACATCATTTTTTTTTATTGAAGGTATTGCACTGTGCTGCTGTACTTCATTTACTTAGATACTTTGTATGTTTGCATTGTTGTATTAAATCCATATACTTTACTCATGTTGTTACCCATCTATTTTTAAAAATATTTTTTTTATCAAACGCATGTAATAATGTGTAATCACCTTCATCTTATTGCTAAAAAGATATTGTCCAAGTGGTGCTATTTATCTTACTAATGTTATGTCGGGGTTTAGCTGAGTGGCAGTAGCGATTTTAGTGAGTCCACGCCGGTCCGAACTGTGGTTTTAGGGCTGGTTTGCCCACTTTTATTAAACAAACTCATAGTTCAGCAAAGACCATTGTCCACGCAGGGGTTTCCACCATCAAAAGTAGCTAAAAATAATGCCAAGCACCTGGCTTTCTCTTCAGGAGCACCGATGCTTAGGCCTCAACCTTGGAAAGTGGATGGTCCCTCAGACCATCTTACATGGTACCTCTGTGCTCATTCAGCTTTCCCAGACTGATCACAGCTGTGACCACGGAGAGAAGGGGATCGTTGCGCCGGTCCCAGATGTGCCGACTGGCTCAAGTGTGGCTCACACCCCAAACCTGCAAAGTCACTACCTGCTTGGGCACTCCATGTGTGTTCTGCTGCTGTTAAACCCAGGGCGCCGGCCTGACAACCCCCAGTGTGTGGCACCCAGTGTGGCTCACCCCCCCCCCCGCTTAGTACGCCACTGACCCCAACCTATAACTAGCCTTTGCAGTAAGGTGCACATGGAAGGGCAATGCACATCACAAACAAAGATTTCCCAGCACACTTACCAGCTAGCCTGCAAAATCAACCAAATTGTCCCTGTCTATCAATTCACGTTAAAAACAGTGCCTATGTCAAGGCTCCTGTCAGAGAACTGTTGTGAAACGGCGAGTGAACGCACGTGCACATGCCGCATGTGCATACTATTGCCCATAGAACTGTGCACGGGCAGGGCACGGCCAGCAGGGGGGCCCGGGCAGCCTGAACAGAGAACTAATTAATGTTAAAAAAAAATCCTTCAGCCACTTTAACCAACTTCACGCACAGGGGGCGGAGCCAGGTGTGAAGCTGAAGGAGGGACCAGGGGGGGGGAGCTGAAGGGGGTACCATTATTTCTATCAGTGGCCCTGTGCACGGGTGAACAAATATTTACAGGAATGCAAATGTGTGTGCGTGAATGCTCGCTACGTGGTCTTCAGCTATTTCCCTGTGCTCTGCTTGTATCCTGCTTTATATCTGTTGCTGACCTGGCTTGCCATTGACCTGACCTTGGATTCCGTATTTGCTTTTTATTTTCAGTTTCTGATTTAATCGTGCTCCTGATCTTGTTCCTGTCTGATACCTTGGTACCCTGCTGCCTGCTCGTTGATGACTCTGGCTATCCTTCTGACTATGCTTCTGTCTCCTGTTTGGTTTCACATTACCTCAGAGTGCCAGAGCTGGCGGCTACTCATCCCAGCTCCAGTGGACACAGTGTGCTCCTTTCTCATGCCTGCAGGGGGGCTCTAGCAAGCCATGCATCCTGAACCGGCAAGCCTGATGGAGTGCCCCTTTAACCTCGGCTGATCTGACCGGCATCATTGCATCATTGCAGTTCTTGACCTGATGTTCGGCCTGTCTCACCGAGTCTACAACTCCGGCCACAAACTCTGCAATCAACACCTACAGGCACTCATGTTCCTCCTGTCCCATGGCACCATCTGTTCCACTTTCAGTGGGGCCTGGGCTGGAGATATAAGAGAGGCCGACCTTGTCATTTTAGTTTCAGAGGCTCCCAAGTCAGAGGACATATAGCAGTGGATGGATTAAGGGCAGGTTTGATTGGAGGACATCCACCCCTCCTTAAAGGCACAAGGAAGCACAGGACACCCAGCAAAAGCACAATGGCAGCCAAAGGCAGTTGCAGCACCCCACTGCGCATTCCTTGGCCTCCTGATAGGGGCTCTTCTGACACCCCAGGCTCTCTCACTCCTTTAAGGCCCCTTTCACACTGGGGCAAGGGCGGCGGGGCAGTAAAGCGGCTCAGAAGGGGTTAAAAACCACCGCAATGCGTTTTTGCCATTGGTATAGCTGTGAAGCCCCATTAATTTCAATAGGCAGTAGGGATGAGCTTCGAGTTCGAGTCGAACTCATGTTCGAATCGAACATTGCCTGTTTGCCTTTTCACCGAAAAGCAAACAATTTTGTGTGTTTGCGGAAAATTTCGAAAAGCCGTAGAACACCCTGTAAAAGTCTATGGGAGAAATCTAAAGTGCTAATTTTAAAGGCTTATATGCAAGTTATTGTCATAAAAAGTGTTTGGGGACCCGGGTCCTGCCCCAGGGGACATGTATCAATGCAAAAAAAGTTTTAAAAACAGAAGTTTTTTCGGGAGCAGTGATTTTAATAATGGCCCTTCAGGTCTCGTATGGATATTAAGGGGAACCCTGAGCCAAATAAAAAAAAAATGACGTGGGGTTCCCCCAAAAATCCACACTAGACCCTTATCCGAGTACGCAACCTCTGTGACCCCTCAAAGCACCTTATCCCCATGTTGATGGGGACAGGGGCCTCATCCCCACAACCCTTGCCCAGTGGTTGTGGGGGTCTGAGGGCGGGGGGCTTACCAGAATCTGGAAGAACCCTTTAACAAAGGGAACCCCCATATCCTGCCCCCCATGTGAATTGGTAAGGGTTACATTGTATTCCTACCATTTCACAAAGAAAGTGTAACATTTAAAAAAAAAAAAACACACAGACACAGTTGGGATGAGTCCTTTATTAAAAATAAAAAAATAAAAAATAAAAAAAAGATTCCAGCCGTGGTAATCAACTCTCGATCTCCACTCCAGCGCTGTCGGTATCCAGCGATGGATGATCTCCAGGCTCCATCGATGATGTCCAGCAAGGAACAGCATCCTGTCTCCACCAGAGACACACCAGGAATGACGACGCGGCAGCCTGACAGGTCTTATGTAGCTGAGGATGGGGCCATCCGTCACGTGACCCCCATCTCCTTCTGACACAAGGGGAATTCCAGGCTTTCCCAGTGACGTGACAGGTGACCCCGCCCCCCTCTGATGTAACGCAGGTTTTCCGTTGCCCCAGAGGGGGCGGGGTCACCCGTCACGTCACTGGGAAAGCCCATGTTTTCCCTTGCGTCAGTGGGGGACGGGGTCACGTTACGGGTGGCACCATCCCCAGCTACATAAGACCTGTCAGGCTGCCACAACATCATTCCCGGGGTGTCTCCGGTGGGGACAGGATGCTGTTCCTTGCTGGACATCATCGATGGAGCCTGGAGATCATCCATCGCTGGATACCAACAGCGCTGGAGTGGAGATCGAGAGTGGATTGCCACCACTGGAATCTTTTTTTTATTTTTTTTATTTTTAATAAAGCACTTATCCCAACTGTGTCTGTGTGTTTTTGTGTACCCCTTACTAATTCACATGGGGGGCTGTGATCTAGGGGTCCCCTTTGTTAAAGGCGTCTTCCAGATTCCGATAAGCCCCCCGCCCGCAGACCCCCACAACTACCGGGCAAGGGTTGTGAGGATGAGGCCCTTGTCCCCATCAACATGGGGACAAGGTGCTTTGAGGGGTCACAGACCCCCAAAGCATCCTCCCCATGTTGAGGGCATGTGGCCTGGTACAGTTCAGGAGGAGTACAGCTCTCTTGTCCCCCCCTCTTTTCCTGCGGCCGGCCAGGTTGCATGCTCGGATAAGGGTCTGGTATGGGTTTTTCGGGGGACTCTGCGCCATTTTTTTATTTGACGCAGAGTTCCCCTTAAAATCCATACCAGACCTCAAAGGTCTGGTATGGATATTTGGGGGGAACTCCACATAATTTTTTTTTTATTTGGCACAGGGTTCCCCTTAATATCCATACCAGACCTGAAGGGCCTGGTAATTAAATTTGGGGGGACTCCCACGCCTTTTTTTTTAAAATCAATGACTTTCGATTACTTTTCTCTGTATTGCCGACAATTCATTACAGCTGCGAGTACTTTTAAATTACTTTTTTTCCTTCAGAAATTACATTTTGTGCAGGGACAGTTCTAAGCATGGGAAACAAGCGCTACTTTACAGGCATACTATACACCCCCCCCCCCCCCCCCCCCCAGGTACGAAATGTAAAGGAATATTTCACTTTTATTGTTTCACTTTAAGCATTATTAAAATCACTGCTTCCGAAAAACTGCAGTTTTTTAAAACTTTTTTTGCATTAATACATGTCCCCTGGGACAGGACCCGGGTCCCCAAACACTTTTTATGACAATAACTTGCCTATAACCCTTTAAAATTAGCACTTCAGACTTTTCATGTTCGTGTCCCATAGACTTTAACGGTGTTCGGATGTTTGAACAAATATATTGCTTGTTCGCATGTTCTGATGCAAACCGAACTGGGGGGTGCTCAGCTCATCCCTAATGGGCAGGAGCGGTGGAGGAGCGGTATACACACTGCTACTTCACCGCTCCAAAAATGCGGTTAGCAGAACTTTTTTTACCGTCCTGCTAGCGCACCGCTCCAGTGTGAAAGCCCTCAGGCTTTCACACTGGACACACAGCAGCAGCTGTTTCAGGTTGGTTATAAGGCGTATTTTTGCACAATACAAGATTATAGCGCACACATGCAAAAATGACATTTATCCTGCAAGGCTAGTGCTAAGCCCACTTACTGCGACAAAGTACCCCGAATTAGTGGGTCCTACCCTAGTAATAGAATGAAAGAACCTGGGTCTCAACCATGGGAGATAAACTCCTCTATGTGGGAGAACTGAAGGGATTCTTCCTATACACTGGTGGCCACTAATGTTAGGTAATGAAGAGGGGGAGGGGTGCTCCAGCCCAAGAGACCTGGTCAGAGTCTATACAAAATACAAAAATATACTTGGGGGGCACACCCTAAAATGCTATACATCTAAGATGGTGCTGCTATAAGACCAAATACAGTACAAAACAGATTATAGCGCACACATGCAAACATTACATTTATCCTGCAAGGCTAGTTAAAAACACCTGAACATATTCAAAAATACGGGGGTTTGGTCACACTATATGGTCATATAGTGCTAAGCCCACTTACTGCGACAAAGTACCCCGAATTAGTGGGTCCTACCCTAGTAAAAGAATGAAAGAACCTGGGTCTCAACCATGGGAGCATGTGTGCGCTGTCATCTGTTTTGTACTGTATTTGGTCTTATAGCAGCACCATCTTAGATGTATAGCATTTTAGGGTGTGCCCCCCAAGTATATTTTTGTATTTTGTATAGACTCTGACAGTGTATAGGAAGAATCCCTTCAGTTCTCCCACATAGAGGAGTTTATCTCCCATGGTTGAGACCCAGGTTCTTTCATTTTTGTATATTTTTGTATTTTGTATAGACTCTGACCAGGTCTCTTGGGCTGGAGCACCCCTCCCCCTCTTTATTACCTCACATGTTATGTGCAAAAGTACTAATTTATTTTTCTCGTTTGACTCCACAGTTTCCTTCATTGGTGATGGTGGTGTTGTCGGCACACTATGAATTCATGTATATGGCGTGGGAAAGAATGGCTGTATGTTGGATGGGAGAGTCTTTGCACAGAGGGAATTTGCCCAACATCTGCAGACTGGTGGCCTGACACTGTAACCTGATGCAGATAATGTGAAGGACCTTCCTTTTGTTTTTATTGCGGATGAAGCTTTCAGGCTGGGACCAAACCTGATACAGCCATTCCCCCAGAGGACCCTCACCCCGGAGAGGAGGATTTTAGAGAGAATCCTAATGAAAAAGGTGGCCCTTGATTATGGGTGGGAGTTCCCCTATGTGCCCGAGGCTCTCATGAAAGAGATTGAGGACAATCAAGAGAAATGGTGTCAGGATGCCATTCGGGACTATCTAAAGGTAAAAAAGGGCGCCAAAAGTCATGGAGCTATGGCCGGCACATTAACAGTGATCGGGTGGTCATTAAAAGGCCTGGAAAGGATGACCAGATCTACTTGATCACCACCCTTGCTAACCAGGTGAAGGCCCTTACTTTGCCTGATCCCAGGTTCTACTTGTGATGAGAAATGGCAAAAGCTTGCTCATGTTTTTTTTTTTCTCTCCCCCCCCCTCTTTTGAAGAAGTCTATTCAAGAACTATACTTTTCCCCACATTGCTGAGATGTATTTGACTCTGGAGGGATATAAATACCTAGTCAGTTTAGATTAGGGCTCTTGAGGACTTTGAGGTCAAGAAAAGAAAAAAAGAAAATATATCTTTGTTGGCGGAATGTGTTGGCGCGCAATCAGATCAGAGACATTCCTGCTAGGGGGCAGTGTTTCATAACTTTTAAAGAGAGACTTTGTTTTTTTTTGGTGTCTCTCATTTTTCATAACTTGCCTAGCACTTCAGTGAGGAAGGAGGCTTCGCCTTTACTGGCAGAAGGAGCAGCCTCGCTGTGCATGCTGGGGGAGAGTACTTAAGGGACAGACGTCATTAGTTTGTGGTCGTCGATCATGGGTCTGTCGTCCCACCACCCCCATGTGTGGCCCTTATGGCCAGGGTGCGTGTTGAAGTGTTCCTGGCTCCAGAACCACGTTGGTCCGGGCAGGGCCGGCTTTAGGCGCCCTGTGCGAGAAAGATTTACAGCGCCCCATAGTAACCACACCCCTCCGTAACCACACCCCTTCAGTGTCCACCCCTTTCTCCAATACCGGCTCCATTTAAAGCCTTCCATTCCCAAAAAACAGATTACAAGCTATGATAAAAATACAACTTTTATTCACATAATAACGCCACCTATACTGTATATCACACGCTATAATAACACCGCCTATACTATAAATCACACGCTATAATAACGCCACATATAAAGTAAATCACATGGTATCATACCACTATCTGTAAATTTACTATCAAATATCAAACATAATTACAATAAAGTATTTTTTAACTTTTGTATTTACTGTTCCTTTAAGAAACACCCTATTTAAATAATAAAATACAAAACAGACATTAAACAGTACACTGCACTTATAAAAAAATAATTTACTTACAGAAAAAAGTTTTTACATCCGCTGCCTGCTTCTGTGGATTCTTGCGCTCCTTTGTCTTCTCAGTGCGCATTGCATGTGAGCTCCTCATTCCTGCTCCTCATAGCAAGGCAAGGACAGCCGCCCACGCCGTCTTTCCAGCAGAATCCGCCTGTGGCCTGCCAGTACTTTGTCCAGTTTTAAAGATGGCCGCCGCACTGTCGCTGAGCGGCGGCAATCTTAATGAGTAACCCACATACTGCCAGTAACAGTGATCTCCGACTCCTAACAAGGCAGGGACAGCCGCCCACACTGTCATTCCTGCAGAATCCGCCTGTGGCCTGGCCTGCCAGCGGGGGCATACCTAGAGCATTTGTCACCCGGGACGGATCCTATATCTACACCCCCCCCCCCCACGGTAAAATTGAAAATCCCACTGTGCCCCCTGCATCTTTCAATATCTCTGTCACGACTGTGTACCCCTCTCCACAACTGCACCTCTGGACCCCGTTACATTATACAACACCCTGCATCACTTTACATTACACAGCCCCCCACATCTCTAGACACCTATATGTTACACAGACACCCCCCTAACAGTTCTGGACCCCCTGCATGTCACGCAGACCTCCCTACAGTCTCCCCCTACAGTGCAGACCCATCCCCCTATAGTACAAACCTCCCTTACAATACAGAACCCCCTCTACAATACAGATTCACCTCTACAGAGCAGACCCCCTCCTATTAAACAGAACCCCCCTCTCCTATAATACAGAACCCCCCTACAATACAGATCCACCCCTACAGTGCAGACCCCCCCACAATACAGAACACCCCCCCACAATACAGACCCCCCACAATACAAAACCCCACACAATACAAACCCCCCTACAATGCAGAACCCCCTCCCACCTACAATATAGATCCACCCCTACAGTGCAGACCCCTCCAATACAGAACCACCTCCCCCCACAATACAGAACCCCCCTACAATACAGAACCCCCTACAATACAAAACCCCCCTACAATACAAAACCCCCCTACAATACAAAACCCCCCTACAATGCAGAACCCCCCTTCTATAATACAGATCCACCCCTACAGTGCAGACCCCTACAATACAGAAACCCCCCCCCTCCACACAATATAGAACCCCCCTCCCCCCTACAGTAAAGAACCCCCCCCCCCCCCACACACACACAATACAGATCCCCCCTACAATACAGAACCCCCCACAATACAGAACCCCCCCACAATACAGAACCCTCCCACAATACAGAACCCCCTCCCCCCTACAATATAGATCCACCCCTACAGTGAAGACCCCTCCAATACAGAACCCCCTCCCCCTACAATACAGAACCCCCTACAATACAAAACCCCCCTACAATACAGATACCCCCCACAATGTAGAACCCCCCAATGTAGAACCCCCCCTTCTATAATACAGATCCACCCCTACAGTGCAGACCCCCTACAATACAGAACCCCCCCTCCACACAATATAGAACCCCCTCCCCCCTACAATACAGAACCCCCCACAATACAGACCCCCCAATACAGAACCCCCCTACAATGCAAAACCCCCCCACAATGCAGAACCCCCTCCCCCCTACAATACAGATCCACCCAAACAGTGCAGACCCCCTACAACACAGAACCCCCTCCCCCCACAATACAGAACCCCCCCACAATACAGACCCCTTCAATACAGAGCCCCCACAATACAGAACCCCCCCCCCCACAATGAAGAACCCCCCTCCTATAATACTGATCCACCCCTACATTGCAGCCCCCGTACAATACAGAACCCCCCCACAATACAGAACACCCCCCCACAATGTAGAACCCCCTACAATACAGAACCCCCCAATACAGACCCCCCCACAATACAGAACCCCCTCCCCCTACAATACCGAATCCCCCTCCCCTCTACAACACAGACACCCCTCCCCCTTTCAGACCTGTAAACCAGGCAAGCTGGTCATCTGAGCCACGTGCTGCACACACACAGCACAGGACGGAAAAGGGGGAGGCGGGTGCACTGTGCTGGGCTGCCTGTGTCTGAGACAGACAGCTGAGACTCCTCAGACCCGCCGCGCTGCACACTGTGGGGGATTATTGCTGCCGGGTACCGGGTGTGCTGTAGGGTTGCCACCTTTTCTTCAAGCCAAACCCGAACATTTTTGCAATGCACGGCAATTTTTTTTGTAGTATAGTCACTATTAGGGCGCTTTCACACGGACGTGTCCGTGTGTGGGCTCCACGTGCTCTGCTGAGCCGGCAGATGACAGGTCTGTCTCTTCACACTGTGCAGGGACCGACCTGTCAGAGCACCGCTCTCCTCTATGAGGGAAAAAAAAAAAAAATCGGATGAAGATGGACCGTAGAGTCCATTGTCATCCAATCCGCCAGATGGAAAAATAGGGTTTTCCTCGGTCACACTTTGGTGAATCGCAGCAGGTCGGATGTTAGCGGGCATGTCACCGCTGACATCCATGGCTCCATAGAGATGCAGAGCGTGCGTTCCGCCAAAAAAAATGACAAGTGGACCTGAACGGTCCGCCTGTGTGAAAGGGGCCCAAGATTGTAAAAGACATGGGGCAGACAGTAGCAACGCGGCGTGTTACACGCGCCATGGCGAACAGTAGGTGTGTCTAAATTGCATTAACAGTATGAGGGGCTTATAGTGGCACGATCAAATAAAAAAAAAAAGCATTTTTGCATCCATAAAATATTCTTAGATTTAAAAAAAATGTCACTGTAAATATATGAAGTTAACCTACTTTAAAAGTGGACAGTGTCAGTGAGCAAAACAGTGGATGGTAGAAGTAGAGTAGTGGATGGCACCTGTATGCGAGTGAGACACAATTGAGAACCTGGACTGTCCGGGTATATCTTGGACAGGTGGCAACGTTAACTACTGCTCGCTTAACCCATTCTATTTAATCAAATATAATGAGGAAGCAATATAACACCTCCTCCCTGCCTGTCAAATGCCTTCTGAAGAGCAATCCAAATATGGATTGCTCTTCGGAGGGAACCACATGTGTAAATGAGCCCCAAGTCTGTTCAGCCGTTACAGTATTTTCTGTCAATTCAGTAGATAACTGGGCACAGGAACAGGACTGCTGAGTAACCTCGTGGTCTGCAGCAATTCCAAAAATAAAAATAAAAAAATTCAGGGCCCTTTTACACTACTCTGCAGAAAAATCTGCAAGCAGCAAGATTTTTCAGTGTTTTAGATGCGTTTCCTGCGCGTTTCTGGGTTGCCTGCACCTGTGAAAAATGGATACGTGACTCAAAAACCCACCAAAACTTTCAACGGAAAGCTGCATTTTTGGTGTGGCTTTTCAACACTGCACCAAAGATGCAGCATGTAGGACTTATCAAACCGCACTTCACCCACAGCGCAGTGGTGTGAAACATCCCATTGCAGAGTAAAAACGCAGGAAAAACACATTGGTGTGAAAGGGGCCTTAGGCTACTTTCACACTGGTGATTAGCACTGGTGCGAATTGTAACAGTTCCTGATGTGGCTCTCAGCGGCTAGGTTTGGCTCCTGGCCCTATTCACTTTGACATTTTTGGGTGGAACTCCGCTTTAAGTGAGCCGGACATTCCCTCAAAGTTTCTATGGTAACAAAAGATGCATAAGTTGTTCAGACACCTTAGAAGGACTAGTTAAAGCTTATCAGGGAGCTGCAGAGTAATCCTTATTGCAGTGGTTCAGACAAAATAAATCAGAGTCCCGAAATGTAAAAGGCAAAGGTCAGTAGTATAGCAGAGGTAAGTGTTATATAATGGCCCACATACAGTCAGCCCCTGTGCACAGCAGTCTTGTCCATCCTGCCCCCCAGTTCATATCCTCACAGGTACACACAGGCAGCTCTCAGTTTTTTTAATCACCATGCACCCCCCCCCCCCCCCCTCTAATCTTCACTAGAGACAAGCAAGGCAGTGACTCCTCATTAACTCCTCACCTCCTTCAACTTCCTTGTCGAGTGATAACTCTGATCAGACTGTTACCTTAGAAGTGCTGCAGTCTGGGGAAGGAACAGAACTGGTTAATCCTTATCTGGCAGCAGCAATAGTTATGTCGTGCTCTCCCGACCTTCTTCTTTAATCTGCCAGGCATGTAATTGCCGGGAAACCGCAGCAGAAGTAACTTCACCTGTGCCCGAAAATCATCAAATAGTCCCAGCGGAGTAATCGTTGTACTGTGGCTCCCGGCAATTGCATGCTCGGCGGATTGATATACAAAAGGGGACCGGGACTATAGATTAATTGTCGGGTGCCGCTGTCAGGGCCGCCATCAGGAATTTTGGGGCCCCTTACACAGCTTCAGGCATGGGCCCCCTGGAGCAGAGAACCGGGGGGGGGGGGTGCTGTCGCATGAAATTAAGAAGTGGGGGGGGCTGCTGCCGCAAATTAAGAAGCGGGGGGGCCCTTTACAAAAAGAAGAAATAAAGTAAAATATATATAAAAAAGGGGGGGGGAGTAGCCATCCGGGGCCCTGGGGACCTCTGTGCCCTTTAATAAAAAGAAAAAAATATATATATATATATTATATATATATATATATATATATATATATATATATATAATATATATATATTTTTTTTTAAAAAGGGTGGTTGCCAACTTGGGCCCCGGGGACCTAATTTTTTTTATATAAAAGGAAATTACAAAAAAAGGGGGCTTTCCATTCGGGACCTCTGGGCCCTTTAATAAAAAGAAACCTCTGGGCCCTTTAAAAAAAAATAAAAAAATAAAAAAATATATATATAAAAAAGAAATAAACATTTATATAGAAAAAAACAAGGGGGTTGCCTTCCAGGGCCCTGGGACCTCTGGGCCCTTTAATAAAAAATAAAAATATAAAAAAAATATATAAACAAAAATAAAAAATACAATTATAAAAAAGGGGGTTTGACACGTGGGGCCCTGGGGACCCTGAGCCCTTTAATAAAAATACATCTATATATTAAAAAAAAAAGAAATAAAATAATATAAAAAAGTAAAAAAAAAAATATAAAAAAGCAGGATTGTCATCCGGGGGCCCTTTAATAATAATAATATTATATATATATAAATATAAAAATAAAAGAAATATATATTTTTTTATAAAAAAAGGGGGGTTGTCATCTGGGGCCCTGGAGATCTCTGGACCTCTAAAAAAATAAAAGAAAAAAAATTGGCCCTTTAATAAAAAATAAAAGAAAAATATATTAAAAAAATATGTTTTTTTATAAAAATAAAAAAGAGGGGGTTGTCATCTGGGGCCCTGGTGGCCTACGGGCCCCTAGACCCCTAAAACAAATGGCCCTTTAATAAAAAAATAAAATAAAAATATATTAAAAAATATATATTTTTTTTATAGAAAATAAATAAAAAAAAGGGGGGTTGCCATCCGGTGCCCTGGGGGCCTCCGGGCCCCTGTGGACCTCCGGACCTCTAAAAAAAATTAAAGAAAAAAAAATTGGCCCTTTAATAAAAAATAAAAGAAAAATATATTAAAAAAATATATTTTTTTATAAAAAAAATATATATTTTTTTATAAAAAAAAAGGGCTTGCCATCTGGGGCCCTGGTGGCCTCCGGGCCCCTAGGGACCTCCGGACCTCTAAAAAAAAATAAAAGAAAAAAAATTGGCCCTTTAATAAAAAATAAAAGAAAAATATATTAAAAAAAATATATTTTTTTTATAAAAAAATATATATTTTTTTTTAAAAAGGGCTTGTCATCTGGGGACCTTTGGACCCCTAAAAAAAAAAAAAAAAATTTTTTTTTTTTTTTTTTTTTTTTTAGGGTTGTTCCCATCCGGGCCCCTGGGGACCCCCGGGCCCCTTACAGGTGTAATGCCTGTACCCCCCTGATGGCGGCCCTGGCCGCTGTCATAGTTTTATTGCACTGCTGACCTATTTTAACTACTTGTGTTGCTTCCTCAGCCCCCAGCTGCTGCCCGATATGCACTAGCTACACTTCCCCTTCCCCAGCTTCTACAGTCCGATCTAAATTAATGATGTGTCCGGGTTCCAGGGAGACAGAAAACCGGACGCACAGTTCAAAACCAGGCATGCCACCCGGCGCCCGCTAACGGCGCAAAGTTATATTTAGTCGTGGGGGGGGGGGGGGGGCGCCGCGCCGCCGAATCTGTGACCATCGGAATCTGTGCAGGTCGCCAGGCGCCCATGTTGCTATGGCGCCCTGTGCGACCGCACACCCCGCACACCCCAAAGGCCGGCCCTGGGTCCGGGGTTGTAATCTAACTTGTAGGCCCAGTGGTCAGACTGGGTCTGCAGTTGCGGAGTGGTCCTGTGCTGTCCGTCCTGAGGGAGGAAGCTGCCCGATGAAGAACCTGTCTGGGGGAGTACCGAGCACGAGGCTGATATCTCAGGAGAGGCCTTAGACTTCATCGAAGGACACACCATTACTGAGAGGCTGGATGATGGTCGTCTGTCAGTTCTGAATTGACCAAAGTTTATTCAAGAGAGATCCGGGTGCTTAATCCTGTGTTGAGATTCTGGACCGACAATATCTCCATCTTTGGGAAGGTCTGTGGCAGACACTTTGCTAAAGTTCCATGTGACACTCTGGCTGCTAGGCTGGTGACAGAGGCCTATTCAGGTGCACAATACCCACTCTGGCTAGAGTGGCAACAAGAGTTTATCGCTGGAAGCAGGATTGTTTCCGAACAGAGTTATTCACCTGAACCTACTACTTCTATCCTTTCTACCTCTTCAACTATTACTACTATTATCATTTAATGCCGTTGGGCAATAAAGCACAGAAAAAGACACCTAAAGTGTGGACATTGCAGTTCTTCTCAGCTCTCATCGTGCACCCTGGACTGCGGAGGAATAGAGGTAACATGCCACCCAACACAAACCAGCAGCTCCTTCAGGGGTAGTGCTAGAGTGCTATATATATCTGTCTAAAGTGAATTTGCATATGCTGTTTAATAATGGAAACTGGGAATTTTGGTGAAGTTTCACTAAAGGTGTTCTAATTTTGGTGGTAATTTTGCAACTGAATCACTTTCACAGAACTCATTCCTAATATTCGAAAAATAAAGTTAGAACTGAGATAACCAGAGTGACTTTCTGGCTTTAAAACTGCAGCAGTATCCTCTGGCTTGCTTTATCAGTTCACTTAACCCATTATATTCTTGGATTTACTTTTTAATGCCCAATGTTTTAGCAAATTTCAGGAAAAATATGTAAAATGTACTATGATAAAAAAAGATACATTAGCAATACAATTACCCCCACTGTTGATTGCATTACCATCTCTAATTCTGCCAAGAAATCAGTACACTTTAGAAAATGGAAATAGTATATACTGACATTTATATATATAAAAAAAAGCTTCATCCCGAAAAATTATTTTCTTTTTCCAGATTTAAAAAAATCCAAGCTACACATGAAATTCATCAACTGCTAATAATATCTAGAAAACAACACAAAGGTGCCAGGGCCTGTGGGCACACAGCTTTTGGTGTCCTAAAGCGGATTTCCTGCCGAAAAATAAATATTAAAAGCTACAAATACTGCAGCTGCTGACTTTTAATATTATGACACTTACCTGTCCTGGAGTCCAGCACCTTCGGCAACAGAGAACGAGCGATCGCTTGTCACTCTGCTGCCCCCACCGCCATCCTCTGTGAAGGAAGGAAGTGAAGCGCTCCGGCTTTACTCCCTGATTCCTTCTAGCGCATGCGCGAGTCACGCAGCGTAGTCCTTATTGGTCCCCGTTGTATTCTGGGAGCCGAGTGTTTTCCAGAACACAACGGCGGGGGCGGGAAATGACGCACTACCCCCAGACTCCCCGCAGTGATGACTCCCGGAAGTGGGTGCAAATACCCCCCCCCCCCCCTGAAAGGTGTCAAATGTGACACCAGAGGGGGGGAGGGTTCCGATGAGTGGAAGTTCCACTTTAGGGTGGAGCTCCGCTTAACCACTTAAGGACCGCCTACTGCACATATACGTCGGCAGAATGGCACGGCTGGGCACATCAACGTATATATACGTTGGTTTTAGTACCCAGCCGTGGGTCACAGGAGCGCGCCGCGGACTCCAGGACTCCGAAGCTCCAGGACCGGGACCGCGGGACTCGCGGACCCGATCGCCGCTGCAGTGCGGCGATCGGTCCCTGGAGCTGAAGAACGGGGAGAGCCGTGTGTAAACACGGCTTCCCCGTGCTTCACTGTGGCCGCAGCATCGATCGCGGCATCCCTGTTATAGGGGGACGCGATCGATGACGTCACACCTACAGCCACACCCCCCTACAGTTGTAAACACACACACAGGGAACACTCAAAGTCACAGTGCCCCCTGTGGTTAACTCCCAAACTGCAACTGTCATTTCCACAGTAAACAATGCAATTTAAATGCATTTTTTGCTGTGAAAATGACAATTGTCCCAAAAATGTGTAAAAATTGTCCGAAGTGTCCGCCATAATGTCGCAGTCACGAAAAAATCGCTGATCGCCGCTATTAGTAGTAAAACATTTTTTTATAAAAATGCAATAAAACTATCCCTTATTTTGTAAACGCTATAAATGTTGCGAAAACCAACCGATAAACGCTTATTGTGTTTTTTTTTTACCAAAAATAGGTCGAGGAATACGTATCGGCCTAAACTGAGGAAAAAATTTTTTTTTTATATATTTTTGGGGGATATTTATTATAGCAAAAAGTTAAAAATATTGCATTTTTTTTTAAATTGTCGCTCTATTTTTGTTTATAGCGCAAAAAATAAAAACCCCAGAGGTGATCAAATACCACCAAAAGAAAGCTCTATTTGTGGGGAAAAAAGGACGCCAATTTTGTTTGGGAGCCACGTCGCACGACCGCGCAATTGTCAGTTAAAACGACGCAGTGCCGAATTGCAAAATGGGGCAAGGTCCTTTACCTGCATTTTGGTCCGGGTCTTAAGTGGTTAAGTAACATCATTCTTCTAGGGTTATCTATTTGACAAATAAGATTTCCTGGTTTTCCTGGTCCTAACCTGGGTTAGAATAATGTGAAATTTAGAAAATAAGCTTATATGAGAAAATGTTTTTCCAATAATTAGATTCAAAGTGTTATTTATGAAGCAAAAAAGAAGGACTTTAAATGCACTCAAGAGGAAGAATATAACCAAAAATAACAGTGTAACATCTATATACTTTAAAATCCATTATGCAAATGATAACTTAAAAAGCAAGAACGCAATCTTTAAAATATACATTAGATATATGCATAAAAAGCTCAAAACACGACAGCAAATTCTATTTTACCTGTACAAATACAAATTCAAAGATGATATCTATATCAAAACCCTTTATTCAACATGTTTTAAATGTCGCTTACTCAGTACTGGGTACTAATATTTTGCTCCGTTTGGTTTAGTTATACATAAGACATACAAATACCATATTGTCACAGGGTATGCTGGGTGTGCCTGGGCACACCTTCTTCACCCTGAGTGGTGCCAATTCCCCCTGCTTCTGGCATTCCTTGCCTCTCCCTTGCAGTGATGCCAGCTTTTCCTCCTCTCTTCTCCCGCTGGCTGCTGTGGGGGATGTTTCAGGATGGACGAATGAACATGGTCAGTGATCTGTACCAATTGCTCCTGTGATCATTCTTAACTGAAGCAAAGGAAAGTATATTTCCTATGCTTGAGTTTGTGAATGAACAGGAAGGAGCTCAGCAGAGAGCACTTCCTATTCATTCACTGTCCTGTTCAATAGTGCAGCGCTCTAGTGAAAATAATTATTTAATAATGTCCGAATGAGTATGGTCATCAATGTAGTTAAAAGGAAGAACCTCCACCAAGACTTCAGTGCGCAGACATAGAAACACACCACACCCTGTACAGTCAAACTGCTTACCAGAAAGACATCATTATGGGCATAACAGATCAAAATAATGCAGGGGTCAATGGCAGTCACACTTCCAACCGGATGTATGGGTAGAAACGATAATCCACAGACAGCATCAAGGATAAGAAGCATCCAAAACTCATAAGGATCCAAAGGTGTGTATTGCGTTCATCAGTAAGAGTGTTACCAAAAATGCAGAGAGGAAACAGCAATAGTGAAGCCCGTAGATAAAAGCAACACGCAATTTATTGTATGGTACCTACAAAAACGAAGAGGTTAACAGGCATCAAAACATAAAAGGATTCCGTGGCTCATAGCGTACTTGCATCAGGCCAGCCTGACATGTTTCATCCAATAAGGATATCATCAGAGGCGTTAATATTTCACCAGAGCGCCCAAAGTGGCTCCTAAAAGATTGTAAAATAATATATATAAATTATTGTAAAAAAAATATTGAAGAATAATAAAAACAAAAACTACTAACAGCGTCTACTGCCCTACTTACATCAATCTCTACTTTACTCACACTGCTCTGCTGATATAAACACATGTGTGTTAATGCTCTGAGGTGCACACCCTAATGCAATAGGCTGCACACACCAATGCATATTTATAAGTATATACAGTTTTGCTCATAAGTTTACATACCCTGGCAGAATTTTTCAGAGAATATGAATGATAACACATCCATTCATTATTAACCACTTAAAAACCATACGTCGGCAGAATGGCACGGCTGGGCACAAGCAAGTACAGGTACGTCCTCTTTAAGTGCCCAGCCGTGGGTCGCAGGCACGCATCGGTCCGAAGCACCGTGACTGCGGGACCTGCGGACCCGATCGCCGATGGAGTCCCGCGATCGGTCACCGGAGCTGAAGAACGGGGAGAGCTGTGTGTAAACACAGCTTCCCTGTTTTTCACTGTGGCGCCGTGATTAAAAAAAATTGCTGATCGCCGCCATTAGTAAAAAAAAAAAAAAAAATTATAAAAATGCAATAAAACTATCCCCTATTTTGTAAACGCTATAAATTTAGCGAAAACCAATCAATAAACGCTTATTGCGATTTTTTTTACCAAAAATAGGTAGAATACGTATCGGCCTAAACTGAGGAACAAATAAAAATTATATATTTTTTGGGGATATTTATTATAGCAAAAAGTTAAAAATATTGATTTTTTTTTCAAAACTGTCTCTATTTTTGTTTAAAGCGCAAAAAAATAAAAACCGCAGAGGTGATCAAATACCACCAAAAGAAAGCTCTATTTGTGAGAAAAAAAAGGACGCCAATTCTGTTTGGGAGCCATGTCGCATGACCGCGCAATTGTCAGTTAAAGCGACGCAGTGCCGAATCGCAAAAACTGGCCAGGTCCTTTAGCTGCCTAACGGTCCGGATCTTAAGTGGTTAATAAACTGTGTTTACTCTTTTTACATCATAATGACAACAGAAACTACCTAAATGACCCTAATTAAAATTTTACATACCATGGTGATTTTGGCCTGATAACATGCACGCAAGTTGACACAAAGGGGTTTGAATGGCTATTAAAGGTAACCATCCTCACCTGTGATCTGTTTTTTTGTAATTAGTGTGTGTGCATAAATGGTCAATGAATTTCTGGACTCCTGAGAGACCCTTGCATCTCTCATCCAGAGCTGCACTGACGTTTCTGGATTCTGAGTCATGGGAAAAGCAAAAGAATTGTCAAAGGATCTGCAGGAAAAGGTAGTTGAACTGTATAAAACAGGAAAGGGATATAAAAGATATCCAAAGAATTAAGAATGCCAAACAGCAGTGTTCAAACTCTAATCAAGAAGTAGAAAATTAGGGGTTCTGTTGAAACCAAACCCCGGTCAGGTAGACCAGCTAAGATTTCAGCCACAACTTCCAGGAAAATTGTTTGGGATGCAAAGAAAAACCCACAAATAACTTCAGGTGAATTACAGGAGAATATGCGGTGTGGCTGTTTCAAGATGCATAATAAGGAGGCACTTGAAGAATGATAGGGCTGCATGGTCGAGTCGACAGAAGAAAGACATTACTACGCAAATGCCACAAAGTATCCCACTTACAATATGCCAAACAGCACAGAGACAAGCCTCAAACCTTCTGGTACAAAGTCATTTGGAGTGATGAGACCAAACTTTAGCTTTTTGGCCACAACATTAAAAGCTTGGATCGTATATGCAGGATTGTCGCAGTGTGTCAGATAAGCTTGTCGTGGTTGGATGGAAGGTTGTGAACGGTGGTGACCGTTACACTTTATTTGGAGAGGAATCAACAATGCCTATGATGAAAGGTACACCATTCCTACTGTGAAACACGGAGGTGGGTCGCTGATGTTTTTTGGACGTATGCGCTACAAAGGCACAGGAAATGTGGTCAAAATTGTTGGCAAGATGAATGCAGTATGTTATAAAAAAATATCTCAGTCTCCTGACCTCAATATCATTGAGCCACTCTGGGGAGATATCAAACATGCAGTTCATTCAAGACAGCCCAAGAATTTACAGGAACTGAAGACTTTTTGCCAGGAGGAATGGGCAGCTTTACCATCTAAGAAGATAAAGAGCCTCATCCACAAATTCCACAAAAGACTTCAAGGTGTCATTGATGTTAAAGGGGGCAATACACAGTATTAAGAACGGGGGTATGTCAACTTTTGATCAAGTTCATTTGGGTAGTTTATGTTGCCTATATAATTTAAAAAGAATAAACACAGTTGATTGATAATAAATGGCTTCAGCCAAACACCAACCACGAGTGAATGAAAAGTGTTTGTGTTATCATTCATATGCTCTGAAAAATGGCCATGAAACTATAAATTCTGCCAGGGTATGTAAACTTATGAGCACAACTGTATATATATATATATATATATATATATTATATATATACATATACATACATACATACATACAGGGCTCAAAATTTTAAGCCTTGAGCTACTAGCCAGGCCTCAAGAGTTACTCGACATCAGTTGCCCCACCCAGCCCGCCCCACCCCTAATTTCGCTCCTAAACACTCCCTCATAAATTATCTCATTAAATGATACTTAAATGTTTTATGCAGAATTAAGTTATAAAAATAAATATTAACAACAACTGTATCCGTGCCCACCAATGCAGGCTGCCTATGCCCACCACAAGCAGCCTGTGTCCACCAAATGCAGCCTGTGTCCACCAAATGCAGCCTGTGTTCACCATGCAGCCCGTATTCACCAAATGCAGGCGGTGTTTACCATGTAGCCCGTGTCCACCAAATGCAGCCCGTGTTCACCATAAAGCCTGTGTCCACCAAATGCAGCACGTGTTCACCAAATGCAGCATGTGTCCACCAAATGCAGCCCGTGTCCACCAAATGCAGCCCGTGTCCACCAAATGCAGTCCGTGTCCACCAAATGCAGCCCGTGTTTACCATGCAGCCCGTGTCCACCAAATGCAGCCCGTGTTCACCATAAAGCCTGTGTCCACCAAATGCAGCACGTGTTCACCAAATGCAGCATGTGTTCACCAAATGCAACCCGTGTCCACCAAATGCAGCCCGTGTCCACCAAATGCAGTCCGTGTCCACCAAATGCAGCCCGTGTTTACCATGCAGCCCGTGTCCACCAAATGCAGCTTGTGTCCACCAAATGCAGCCTGTGTCCACCAAATGCAGCCCGTGTTCACCATGCATCCTGTGTCCACCAAATGCTGCCTGTGTCCACCATGCAGCCTGTGTCCACCATGCAGCCTGTGTCCACCAAATGCAGCCTGTTTTTATCATGCAGCCTGTGTCCACCAAATGCAGCCTGTGTTTACCATGCAGCCCATGTCCACCAAATGCAGCCCGTGTCCACCAAATGCAGCCCGTGTCCACCAAATGCAGCCCGTGTTCACCATAAAGCCTGTGACCACCAAATGCAGCCTGTGTCCACCAAATGCAGCACGTGTTCACCATGCAGCCTGTGTTCACCATGCAGCCTGTGTTCACCATGCAGCCTGTGTTCGCCAAATGCAGCCTGTGTTCACCAAATGCAGCCTGTGTACACTATGCAGCCTACCCATGCAGGGGAGGAGAGGAACAGGAGAGCCGCCCAGGTGATCAGAGCGCAGCGCAGGGAACACAGCGATAACAGTTTTAATTTTAATTGCCATGTTTCCTCCGCTCAACGTCATATTCAGCCCGCCCCCTGACCGGGGAACTTTGATTGACAGATCACCCGTCATCAGGATTGGACGGGTGATCTGTCTATCAAATTTCCGGGGACCAGGAGGCAGAGCTAGATCTGACAGCAAGCGGCGGGGAACACAGCAAGTAAAAATGGAAACTGTTATCGATGTGTTCCTCGCGCTGCGCTCTAAACATCCAGGCGGCTCTTTCTTTCTTCCCCCTCCGCGGTCACTGGGAGAAGGACTCCCATTCCACACAGGCTGCCGGCGGTGCTCGCCCCCCGTCTCCCAGGCAGCCCTTCCTGGTCAGCCCTTAAAATCCACTCGCAAAATGCGAGCAGGCGAGTGCATTTTTTGAGGGCTGTGTGTGTATATATATATATATATATATATATATATATATATATATACAGTGCGGAAAATAAGTATTTGAACACCCTGCTATTTTGCGAGTTCTCCCACTTGGAAATCATGGAGGGGTCTGAAATTGTCATCATAGGTGCATGTCCACTGTGAGAGACATAATCAAAAAAAAAAATTCCAGAAATCACAATTTATGCATTTTTAACTATTTATTTGTATGATACAGCTGCAAAGAAGTATTTGAACACCTGTCTATCAGCTAGAATTCTGACCCTCAAAGACCTGTTAGTCTGCCTTTAAAATGTCCACCTCCACTACATTTATTATCCTAAATTAGATGCACCTGTTTGAGGTCATTAGCTGCATAAAGACACCTGTCCACCCCATACAATCAGTAATAATCCAACTACTAACATGGCCAAGACCAAAGAGCTGTCCAAAGACACTAGAGACAAAATTGTACACCTCCACAAGGCTGGAAAGGGCTACGGGGAAATTGCCAAGCAGCTTGGTGAAAAAAGGTCCACTGTTGTAGCAATCATTAGAAAATGGAAGAAGCTAAACATGACTGTCAATCTCCCTCGGACTGGGGCTCCATGCAAAATCTCACCTCGTGGGGTCTCAATGATCCTAAGAAAGGTGAGAAATCAGCCCAGGACTACACAGGAGGAGCTGGTCAATGACCTGAAAAGAGCTGGGACCACCGTTTCCAAGGTTACTGTTGGTAATACACTAAGGCCTTGTACACACGATGTAATTTATCCGGTCGGAAACATCCGACGGATATTTCCCAGCGGATAAGGCAAAGTTGTCCGTTGGTCTGATGAGCGTACACACCATCGGACCCAAATCCCAGCGGACCAGAACGTGGGCACGTAAACCACGTACAACGTCACTATAAAGGGGAATGACGAAGCCATCGGCGCCGCCCTCTGTTCCGCTTCTGCTAGTTCCGTGTTAGCGAAGGTTTGGTTAGAGCTGATTCGTGCTTTTCAGTCTCCGCGCTTAACAGGTCGTATTTTCAGGTTCAGTGTGTGCTTGTGGGCTCGTATTTGTCATTCAGTGTCGCCGTACGCGGCGTTTCTGCTTTGCAGTGCCGTCCTGTACGGTCGTATCTGTTTGACGTGCGATCTTTGCAGGTCTTGCTGGATTTGGGTGTGCTTTCTGTTTGAGTGTGTTCTTGACTGACCAGCCGGCCGGTTTGAAGCCATGATGGAGCAGCAGCGCAACTTTTCACGAGTTCGTGCTGTTTATGGGTTTTGTTCTGGAGTCTGTGTGCATTCCAGTGATTTGGACAGGAACAGTAGGAGGAGGAGTTCCTGGGCCAAGAATTGGTTTCGGCAGCGTAATCGATTCTCTCATATGTCTCTGCTTAGGGAGATCCGGGAGAATAATCCTGATGACTACAGGAACTTTCTCCGTATGACGGGCCCCGTTTTCCACCGTCTGCTGGATCTCCTGTCCCCCTATATCACGAGGCAGGACACTGTGATGCGCCAAGCCATTCCGGCTGAGCAGAGGCTTATTGCCACGTTGCGGTACCTGGCGACTGGGAGGAGCATGCAGGACCTCAAGTTCTCAACAGGCATCTCTCCCCAGGCGCTTGGGATCATCATACCGGAGACGTGTTCTGCCATCATACAAGTCTTGCAGGAGGAGTTTATTAAGGTAAGTTTCCTCCTTTAACATCACAATCTGTGTCTTTAATAATGTTTGCATATTTTTCTCACCTTTTTGTGTAGGTTTTCCTAGTCGCCATGATTGTAATATGCTGTGTGCTTAATGTTCCCTTTTCTCCCCATGCATGTTGTTAAGCTTTCCAGGTTAATGTGGTTTGGCCTACCTGCATATTTTTACCTTCAACACTACTAACCTGGGGAGCTGTGGTGGCTCAACGTGATTGGCACTGCGCTGACAAGCCATTCACCTCTGCAGCCAAGGGTTCGGATCCCGGTCTCGGCTACATGTGAATTGAGTTTGGTGGTCTCAGCCCGGCTCCCGGTGGGTGTGCTATGCAAGGTACGCCTGTGCTTAGTACGCCCACCCCCCCCCACAAAAACCACCACACTTGCACGCACACGAAATTGGTTTAAAACACATGCACTTTGGCCATGCGGTCTCTTAAAAAAATAAAGAGAGGCGAAGGACCTACGGGGCTGGCTGGGTGGGCTAGGCCCCCTCACTCCCTCATAGGGGGAGTCCCTCTGCCCCATTGGGGTCCCGTTGGGCCCCAGTTGGGCTCCCAAGAGGAGCAGGTAGGGCGGGGTGAGTGGGAGGCCCCCCTTCACACCCGCCATTGCCACCAGGGGCATGGAGAAGGATGGCGATTGCCTCTGGGGGGAGGGTCTGCCTACTCCCAACTCCTGCAGTCCGGCTCCTCTCTCTCGAGTTCACGCACAAAAAATACACTTTAAAAAAAAAAAAAGAAACAAAAACACTACTAACCTGTCCAGCATCATCTCCTAGGGACAAAAACCCCATTTTTTTTTTTGGTGTCCTGCTGCATTGTAGTTCAACTCCCTCCCCCTAAAAAAGTGTATTGCCCCATCAGCGGGATGTGGAGTCTGATAATAATTGGCTCTAGATTTGTTGCCCTAAATACTCTCTATACACTAATTTTTAGAAATGTTAATACCGTGATGTTGCAGAATGTTGTTTTTTTACTAGTGTTTGCAATGTTGTTTATGTGCCAAAGTGCTAATTTGTTTTTTGCTTTTGTCCCCACAGTTTCCCTCCACGCCACAGGAATGGCAGACTGTGGCTGCCCACTTTGCCCAGCGTTGTGATTTTCCAAACTGCGGAGGGGCAATTGATGGGAAGCACGTCCGCATAGTGCCGCCACCTCTTTCGGGCTCGTACTATTATAACTACAAAGGTTTTCATAGTATCGTGTTGATGGCGGTGGTGTCGGCAGACTATGAATTTTTGTATGTGGACGTGGGGAAGAATGGCCGGCTGTCTGATGGGGGAGTGTTCGCGCGGACCGAATTTTACAGGCGTCTACAAACTGGTGGTCTTGAACTGCCACCGGATGAAGACAATGTGGAAGGACTTCCGTTTGTTTTTTTAGCGGACGAGGCTTTTGGGCTTGGACCTCACCTCATGCGGCCTTTTCCCCAGAGGACCCTCACCCCGGAGAGGAGGGTCTTCAATTTCCGGCTGGCCAGGGCCAGGAGGGTAGTCGAGAATGCCTTTGGGATACTCGCCAGCTGGTTCCGCCTGTTCCAGACAGTGATACATCTGGCGGAATATAAATTTAACTCTGTTATTTTGGCCTGCTGCATATTGCATAATTTTTTACGCAGGCATTCCCAGACGTACCTACCCAACATCGGTGCTGAGGCAGGACTACCCTCAGATACCCTTCCTGGGCTGGACACTGGTCGTGCTGGCTCGGTCACCCAATCTGCTCGTGAGGTACGCGACAAATATGTTGAGTACTTTATGGGTCGGGGGGCCATAGCTATGCCAGAATAATATTTCTTTATAATTCGGCCCCCAAAATAAAGAAATATTACCAAGAAATAATAAATAATTCGACCATTGGACTTTATACAGTTGTTTGTCATTATTGCTTTTTCTCTTTTGATCTGTCTTCCAGGTTCTGAAACTAGTGCATTTCTTGTGCCCAATTTAGTTAGCAGGTTTTAGTAAATACACACAATTGCACATTCTAGTCACTCTTCTACAAACTGGGTACTGAGGTTAGAAATAAGAAGCCACTGGTTTGTGTGTTTTTAAAAGGTTTTTTTATTTCTTTTTTATTTACGTAAATCTTTGTCTTTTCTTAGAAAAATTGGTTTAGAAAGTATTTATTTATTCAAAAAATATTTTGCGGTTTTGACAAACATATATAACAATCGAACTTACAAAGTTCAACCTTTTATTTGGCATAACAAACCCAGACAACATGGTCTTAGGTCACGCCGGAATCCCCCAAAATTTGAGGATGCACACATGCTGTGTGTGTGATGGGCCAAATGGTGATTTTTCACATGAGATCCCATGCGAAATGTTCACATGTGCTATCTGCCATCATGGGTGATCAATGTATGTGCTTTGTGGGTGCAACCCCTTTCTGTCACCTACTTGATAAGTGAGGAAGGGGTTGCACCCACAAAGCACAGACAATTGATGTCCTGTGATGGCAGATCGCACATGTGAACACACACTGGGGTTTATTTACTAAACAGTCCAAACTCCGGCTTATTTGTGCATATGAGCCAATCAGCTTCTAAATGAAGCTTAGTCAATTAAGACTTCGCATCCAAACATGGAAGATGATTGTTTTATATGCCAAGTGATGCTGCTTTTGCACCTTATAGCTTTAGTAAATAAACCCGTGTGTGTGTGTGCATCCTCAAATTTTGGGGGATATGAAACGAACATTATACAACATCTTTGAGAGTGGGGTGGTTAGGGGTGAGGGCAGGGGGGGCAGGGGGGGCATGGGGGGCAGCTGGGGGGGATAGTCTTCTATATACGTCCCAAAATATCTAGCATGTTTTTGAAGTTTTGGTCCATCACCACCATCCTTTCCCTCATATTGGCCAGATCGGTGCTGCACTCCATTATCTGCTGTATTAGGATTTGTGCACTTGCACGAGAAAAAATAGGAGCGACAGATGTGCTAATCCCATCTTCATCCCCTAAAAATGCCAAAGGAAAAACACAACATTGTAAGTAAGTAAGGTGCAGGCCTATCTACATCTCTTTTTCCCTGCAAAGCTGGGGTGTCACTGACCTGTTGTACTGACAAGTTCAACATCTTCTACAACTTCTCCTTCTTCTTCAACTTCTCCTTCCTCCACCAATCCGCCTTCCTCCTCCAATCCGCCTTCCTCCACCAATCCGCCAAATTCCACCAAACCGCCTTCCTCCACCAATCCGCCAAATTCCACCAAACCGCCTTCCTCCACCAATCCGCCTTCCTCCTCCAATCCGCCTTCCTCCTCCAATCCGCCTTCCTCCTCTCTCCCTTCCTCCTCGCCTTCTTCCTCCTCTCCTTCTTCATCATCCTCCTGCTCCAAAAAAATTTCGGGCCGTTTGGGAGACAGTGTGGGCCTCCCTGACTCCTCATAGCGCTGTCCTCTTCTTTCCCCTAAAAACAACAAAAAATAAGGAAACTCATCAGCAAACAGATCTTTTTGGAGGGACTAATTTGCAAACATTGCTTAGAAGTGGCGTTACAATTCTAGTTTTGGCCTTATTACAGCAAAAACCATGTTTTTTTTTTTTGGTAGATGACTTCTCCCTAGCTGTGATATAATGAGGCTTTTTGGTGAAGTGACACACATGGCTGGCCTCCTGAATAAGTAGTTTTTGGAGTCCCTTCTCCAAAAGTCCAAATTACTATTTTATGGGGGGAGACAGGTTCTCAAAATTACAGATGTCAAAACAGGTGCCTATTAGGTTATCTCATCACTGTGTGAATTAATGAATCATGTTTGCCTTTTTAAATCAACTTAGTTTGCACAAACACATCATATTTTCCACATTGTTTCTAGAAAGGATGTTTTTCGCCAAATAGCCACGTCCAGGTGTGATGTTCCTGGACCCGCGGATTGAGGATAAACTATGTGATGGAACGATGTTGACTATGATCGTGGCAAGTCGTCGGATTTATATTAGACAAACATTACTAAATTTACAATGCAGGGTTTCAAAAATACAAGGAGGCCAACGAGGCAGATGGCGAAATAGACATGGCAAAACATTTTATCCAAAAATAGGCACTCCAAAGACATTTTAAAGTACTTACTTTTTTCAATGATTTTCTTTATTTTGCGATACTGCTCTGGCTCGCGCAGTTTTAAGTCGGACCAGCGTTTCCGGAGCTGCTCTTTGGACCTGGTGACCCCAAACATCTCATAAAGTTTCCTCGCTGCCTTATCCATAATTTTGGACTTCCTCCGGGATGGGGGTGCTGTATGGGCCATACTCACCATCATAGTCCTTCCGTCGCAGGATGGACACCAACTCCACCATCTCTTGTAGAGACATGTTTGTGGCCTTGTAACGTTTTGGCCTGGATCTGGACGTTCCGGCCTCTGTCCCTTCCTGATCCCGATCAGAGCCTAATGTGCACTCGTGTGACATCGCCATATTTTCCAATCAACGTTGCATATGGGCGTGGAAAACAGGAATTGGTACGTCATGGGCGGAGACGAGGGCGGCGTTTCTTGATTGCGTGGGGATATAATGGAAACGACGTGATTACGTAGGTTACGCGGAGATTACTCGAGCGGAAACGAAAAGAGAGAGAGACAAAGGTAAATGAAAACATCGGATCAGAGGCCTATAATTTGAACAGCCATGGGGGATGGGGCTTTTCAATGTTGTTTGCACCCTTTTTGTGCTACTGTTATTTATGTATTTTGGGGCCCACCATAAAATTTAGAGAGCCAAGTGCTTGTACACATCACTTCATCAAGTAGAGAATGCTCTATCCTCTTTATTTGGATTTTAGAGTATGCAGTCAGATCATGCAAGTATTGTTGTGTGTTGGTTGGACAGAGATAAGTAGGTAGTGTTTTCTGCCATCAATGCTGAGGGCCATGATAGCTACACATGAACTAGTGCCTTGAGATGATTGCTAGCATTCATATTCATGGTGGATGTGTTCTTAACTACATGCTACAACTTGCAAAATGGGCTCTGAATGACAACTTTTTGGGGGGTACAACAATGCGGCAGAGCTGGCCAGCTATGTAGCAGCAGAAGACACTGTTTGTATAATGTTGATGCTCTAAAATGAATGAATGCGCACATATTTTAAGAATGTCAAAGCTGAGCCTTTTTAAAGTTGTGCTTTGTGTTTGATTGTCATTTTCTATTCTAGACATTACTATTGAAGCTACATCTAGGAGCTGACAAAAGAATGGATTTGCTGAAAGGGAAGGAGGCAACAATGGAACTAATAACCCGATATCGGGATATGCCCCTTCTTTGGGACACCAGGCACACACATTATTTGGACACTGGGAAGAGAGAGGCAGCACTTGATGAGATTGCTACATACCTGCACACTTGGGTGCCAAGTTGCACAGGCGACATGGTTAAGGAAAAATTTAGTAACCTCAGGAGAAGCTACAGGAATGTATATAAAAAACGGAAATATCCAAAATCAGGATCAGCAGCAGCTAAGACAAAGGAACCCAAGCTCTGGTACTACAAAGAGCTCAGTTTTTTGAATGATGAACTGGATGGCAGGGCTTCGGATTCAACACTACCTTGCAGCCTTCCTCCCAGCGGAACTTCCCCGGATCCCAGGAGCCCTGCAGAATGTGAAGCGGGGCTGGCTGACATGGAGCCAGATCTGGCCATCTTCAGTGAGGTCTAGTATTTTCAAAAATATTTTTGTGCTGCTATTTATTTTGAATTAGTGAGTTGATCTTGTAAACAAAAAACAAACAGGGATGCCAAATGCAGGGGTCAGAAGGACAGTCTGTTTAATTTAAAAAAATACTAACTAAAACAGTCTAGAGAAAGAAAATGTGTGTGATTGATTGTGCAAAAAAATAAAACATGTTGCCTTTTTTATCCACAGGAAGAAGAGACCAGCCAGGAGGTGGCAGCTCCTGAGGCCCATGTCAGCCAGGCGGAAGGGGGGAGTGGCAGCCAGGAGGAGGCCGGCCCAAGTGAGGTGCAGCAGGTCCCCAGGCCCAGGCTGAGCACCATCAGCCAAGTTCCTCCCCTCCAGATGAGGCCACCAGCTGCAAGGAGGCGCAGGAGGGAGGTGCACGATGAAAGCCTTCAGGTCATCCGGGAGGCTGCGGAAATCATGAGGGCCCCCCTCAACCCCACGGAATGCTATAGTGCATTTGTGGCCAATGAGCTCAACCAAGGGGGGGGAGGAGCAAAAAAGCCTGGCCAAGGACATTATTAATCAGGTCCTGGCCAGGAGGAAAAGGGACGAGACCGTGGACGGACCCGTGGAAGTTTCGCTGGAAGGAAGTCTGCAAAGAAGTCGAGAAGATGATTCCCTGCCATCCAGTTGATTGTCCAAAAAACTGAGCTTGTTGTAGTAGCACAGCTTGGGTTCCTTTGTTCATGTGCTGCTGATCCCGATTTTTGTTATTGACTCCTGAGGTTACTAAATTTTTCCTTAATCATGTTGTAATTCGCAAGTATGCATGTATGTTGCAATCTCATCAAGTGCTGCCGTTCTGGTGATTTCTAATTTATTTTTTGGCCGGAAATAAAAGGCTTTTGTATTTACTTTCAAACCTTGTCTATTGTGTTTTATACTGTGGTGAGTAAGCATCAGACATTTGTAAAAGAAAATGTGTCATTTGCAAAGGACACAAACTCCTTGGGGGGGGGGGACCTTTTCTGTTAGAACTTGGTAAACCCAAAAGAAGCATAAAATGTAAAAACAAAATATAAATACCCCAAAATAAAGTAAAAAATAAAGGATGAAACAACTAAATTACATAAGTTGCGGGAAAAAAAGGGAAATTTTAATTAAAAAAAAACAAAAACATGGTGAAACAAGAAAAAAAAAACCTCATTTTGAAAGATTCAAAAACTGTTAAATCCAACTGTAAAAAAATAAAAAAAAAATGAGACGCTCAACATGAAGTCCAAATAGACATACTAAAAATGTGGAGAACAGAAACAAATGTGGGGACATCTGGCTAGCAAACTGTGTCAAATAGAAAAAACACTAATGAAAATGGAAGCTAGCAGTATGTGACATCTGGACAAAATTGCATCAGCAAGACAACGGGTTTCTTCTAGCAAGAGAAGAAAGAACAAAAAAACGATATAAACGGAACACTATATAGAGAGTTTAGGTGACGAATGTGCCAGGTCCCAAACAAATGCGAGTTTTACCTGAACGAGTGCTCCCGTCCCATCGTTTTGACTGAGCATGCGCGGGTTTTTGGTCCGAGGCTTTTGTGTACTAACGAGCGGACATATCCGACGGACATGTGTCCGGCGGAAAAATTTCAAAGCATGCTTTGAAATTTTTCCGCTGGAAAAATCCGGCCAAAACGGTCCGTTTGCCCATACAGACGATCGGATTTTTCGGATGAAATGGTCCGTCGGACCAGTTTCAGCGGATTTATTCCCTCGTGTGTACAAGGCCTCAGACGTAATGGTTTGAAATCATGCATGGCACGGAAGGTTCCCCTGCTTAAACCAGCACATGTCAAGGCCCGTCTTAAGTTTGCCAATGACCATTTGGATGATCCAGAGGAGTCATGGGAGAAAGTCATGTGGTCAGATGAGACCAAAATAGAACTTTTTGGTCATAATTCCACTAACCGTGTTTGGAGGAAGAAGAATGATGAGTACCATCCCAAGAACACCATCCCTTCTGTGAAGCATGGGGGTGGTAGCATCATGCTTTGGGGGTGTTTTTCTGCACATGGGACAGTTCGACTGCACTGTATTAAGGAGAGGATGACCGGGGCCATGTATTGCGAGATTTTGGGCAACAAACTCCTTCCCTCAGTTAGAGCTTTGAAGATGGGTCGAGGCTGGGTCTTCCAACATGACAATGACCCGAAGCACACAGCCAGGATAACCAAGGAGTGGCTCTGTAAGAAGCATATCAAGGTTCTGGCGTGGCCTAGCCAGTCTCCAGACCTAAACCCAATAGAGAATCTTTGGAGGGGGCTCAAACTCCGTGTTTCTCAGCGACAGCCCAGAAACCTGACTGATCTAGAGAAGATCTGTGTGGAGGAGTGGGCCAAAATCCCTCCTCCAGTGTGTGCAAACCTGGTGAAAAACTACAAGAAACGTTTGACCTCTGTAATTGCAAACAAAGGCTACTGTACCAAATATTAACATTGATTTTCTCAGGTGTTCAAATACTTATTTGCAGCTGTATCATACAAATAAATATAAAAATCATACATTGTGATTTCTGGAAAAAAAATGTTTGATTATGTCTCTCACAGTGGACATGCACCTACGATGACAATTTCAGACCCCTCCATGATTTCCAAGTGGGAGAACTTGCAAAATAGCAGGGTGTTCAAATACTTATTTTCCCGCACTGTATATATATATATATATATATATATATAATATTGATATAGATATATATATACTGTATATATGTATGGACAGGTCTTCATTATTTACAGGTAAATGTTTTGTAAAAAAACAAATACAGAGTAATTGTGACTGAAGTTCTGTATAGCCTAATAGGGATCAAACATGTATAGAAGAGAAGATGCCAGACTGACCACAAACAACAAATAGACTACCAGGCTTGGGTATGGGAATGGACCACCTGACTCATGAGGGGGACACTATACAAGTACAATATATAGGGTCACAATAATTACAGTATATAGATTGCCTTTGCTGCCTACTGTACCTAATGTAAAAGCTGTCCCTGAACTGTCCTCTTGCATTTCTGGGTATGTTTTCATATTTTTTTCCTTTTAACAGCCATGCGTTTTCAAGTGCTATCATTTTCATCAATAGGCTCTATAACTTGAATCAAGTGACATGCAAAGGTTGATTTACACTACAAGTGCTTTGCAAGTACAGTCGCTGTAGATCTGAGGGAAAGCTCTGACATGAGGGGAAGCTCTGCTGATTTTTTCGTCCAATCATGTGCAAGCAAAAAAGCTGTTTTTTTATTTTCCTTGCATGTCCCCCCTCTCTACAGTAATTGCACTTAAAAGTGCACTTGTAGTGCAAAGTGGATTTGCCTTTAGTAAATCAACCCCGCAGTATCTTTTTGTATAGTAATCAACTGCACAGTAATATAATTCTGTGAGATTGCATAAGACTGATCGCAACTACTTCTGTGTAGGAGGAGGCTCTACAGAACAGGTGCCACTGTCCTGGTGGCATAGGGGAACCATGCTCTATGTGCCACCTGCCATACCACAGTAAAATAAATACATGTGGGTTGACACCCATAGAAGATCGTTTGTCAAACTAGCTGTTCAAGCCTCACAGCAGAAGGGTGGTGTCTTTTCTTCAGCCAACAGAGCCATCTGAGGTTAAGGCCGCGTACACACGATCAAATTTGTCTGCTGAAACTGGCCTGACGGACCTTTCAGCGGACATATCCGATCGTGTGTACGGGCTAGCATGCTTTAAAATTTGTCCGCCGGAGACATGTCCGTCGGATATGTCCGCTGGTTAGTACACTATGCGTCGAATGGATTTGACGCATGCGTGGACGTTTTTCACTTTCTGGTTCGGTGACGTGGCGGCGTCAACGTCACCGCCACATCACCGCGCTGTCTGCCGGCGGGGATTTTGATCCGATGGTGTGTACACGCCGTCGGATGAAAATCCGGAGGAGACATGTCCGCTGGAAACGGTCCGTCGGACAGTTTCAGCGGACATGTCCCTCCGTGTGTACGCGGCCTTAGAGTGTAGAACACTAACTATCCTCTATGGTCCTCCAGCACTGCACTATTATACAAGATGTACAACTGTTTTAAACTTCCCCACAGCTTTATCCCTGACCTGTCCGGTGTGTTCCTGGGCCTTCATGGTGCTGTTTATTCTCTAAGATTCTCTAACAAACCTCTGAGGGCTTCACAGAACAGCTCATACTGAGATTAAATTACACACAGGTGGACTCTATTTACTAATTAAGTGACTTCTAAAGGCAACTGGTTCCACTAGAATCAGAGTAAAGGGGACTGAATACAAATGTACACCACACTTTTCAGATATTTGTAAAAAAAAAATTGAAAACCATTTATAATTTTCCTTTCACTTCACAATTATGTGTCACTTTGTGTTGGTCCATCACATAAAATCACAAGGAAATACATTTACGTTTTTGGTTGCAGCATGGCAAAATGTGGAAAAATGTCAAGAGGTTTTTCAATATACTTTTTCAATGAACTGTATACAGTACATACCACCTATAAAGGAAATGTCTGTGAGAGTTCAGCTTTAAATGATTTTTAAATGGTGTTTTTTTTATATCTTCCTAGGCCTAATTTAGAATTTTAACTAGAATTGCACCTTTAATTTTGGCCTTACATGATTAGAAAAAGGCTCAGAACCACATCTGTGAATCTGCAGGTGTTTCCCTCTCCTATATGCGGCATCTGAAATGCTTTCCCTGAGCTTCTCAATGGCGTCATGATTAATTTATACTACAACAATCACACATAAGAAGGCTACTTGAATTTAAACGTGTGAAATAACCCCTTTCACATTCACTTAACCTAATTTGTCACATGTTTCACTTGCCTCCGAGGGAAAAAAATGATATCTACGAAGAGCATAAAAATGAGAGCAACATGGAAAAGAGAACTCTGGTGAGGACAGAATTTTTCGGTGACACACATGCACAATGGATGCCAGGAAACCCTGAATACTATATAATATAGTCTCCATTTAAAGCAGAACTTTACCTGAAAGGGGAAGTTGAGCTTTATGTCCTCTCTTCGTCCCCCTCTACCTCAATTGGCATATCATATGGTGTGGCGCTGCCCTTTTATTTAGATACATTTAGATTATTGGATGCAAGACACAACCTGGTTGGCTAAGTTACTGATGAAAAGGGGGCATTACTTACATGGGGATTGTGGCTGTCAGAATAGTTCATAAATAAAAAAATGTTTTGTTTTAAAAAAAAAAAAAAAAATAAGTAAGAGGATTAGGGTACTTTTGATAGCGCCTAGGTTTATCTGGGGCTATTAGGTGTACAGTGGGCGGGGAAAACGTTATTTTTGGAGGTAAAAGTTGCGTTTTTCCCGGGCTTAGCACAGGTGATTGAGTCACGTTTTTCCTGGGTTTTAGGCACGTGTAGGGGGCCTATATAAACCTGCTCCCCTGAGGATTTAGTCAGCTGTAAATTTGAACAGCGTGGTGCGCTCCCCCTTCCCTCCCACCCTGTCGCAGCACCTGTTATGTGGTGTTGTCACCCTTAATGTTAAGGGGGGACGTTTATTATTTATGGTATTTCACTCGAGTTCTGTGACTGAGCGAGATCTTGAGAGAGAATTTTAAGTTTTAAAAGTTATTTATTAAGAATTCAAATATTGAAAGTTTTATTTATTTAAGAATTTAAATAAGATTAAATGTATTATTTTGCTTATATATATTTTTTCATAAAAAAAGGTGCAATTTCTATTACCAAAAAAAAATTGTATTTTCAATTAAAAAAAAATTCAATTATTTTTGGCTTGAGCGAGTCTTTAATTTAGAACGATAGAGTTGAATTTATTTTGTACAGCCTACATTCCCAAGCTATCCTTTACCCTGGATCCAATTGTTGGTAGGTATTTTAGATTCCCTTTCTATTTTAAAACATGCAATGCTCCTTTTGTGTCCAACTATGCCAGATGGGAAATTCTCATAAAATGGAAACTTTCTACACCACCCTCCTACAATAGTTGGTGCTTAGCTATTAGATCTGCCTTTCCCTGTGTACCAAATGGCATGTGAGTAGAGTCTACAAAGACAAATATAATGAATAATTATTTTTCGTTTTTGTTTACATAGTTAGATTCCATTTGCGCTTGGCATCTAGAATCAGTCATAACAATAAACCGTATATATTCAACATTTAAAGCATAACTAACGTTTATTTTTTATTTAGGAATAGTGCAATCATACATATTTGCAAGACACTATGGGGTATAGTTATAAAGCAGTGAATGTGGCATTCACCAAACATTTACTGGGTTTGACTGTCCCTGGTGCAAGTTATTGATTCACCTACAGTAAATGTTAGGTAAGTATTAAAGCGACTGCTTTTTTTTATGCGTCTTGTTACTTTCATTACATATTTCCCAGAAATTTGTAGGCAAAGCAGAAGGATCTAGATCCTCTAGTACCTCTTTTCTGATCTCTGCTGGTTGCACAGCTCACTCTGCTCCCTCCCCTGCTACCTCATTGGCAGGAGTAGAGAGCCAATGCTTGGACAGGACTGCAGCAAAAGTAGCAAAGGAGTCTGGGATATGTAGTCCCGAAGACAGGCGCCCCCCTGTGTTAATCCCTGCAGGGCAGCCTACACACCCCAGCCTGAGAGATTACAAGGCGAGGAGGAGACTGGATGCTGGAGAGGGTTGCTGCCATCTAGGGTCAGTGTGTGTGCTCCTGCCACAGTTCCATGACTGGTCACAGACATCCCACCAGAGAGGGACCCTGGGTGCATCTCCAGGCACATTCCTGAAGGTGTGAGATATTCCAGTTGTGGGGTAGCCAGTCGGGCAACATGTGGAGCCTGCCTGCCAGGACATCTCCTTTGAGCCTTGGTCGCAAAATTGGTGAACGGGCACTTGCCTACTGTACAGATAAACAGAGACACTGCATACAGACAACATTGCCTATGTTTGCCTGCATCAGTAGAACACTGTGTTGTACTCACCCCCCCCCCCCCCCGCCAGGCAGAAGGAGTGTGCATTCTGCTTCAGAGCTCTACAGTACACTCTTGTTCCACCCTACTAAACAGAATACCAAAAGTGCACCAACAAAAAGCTAGCTGAAGATACTGGACATATAAACTGTGCAGATTTTCATATCTCTACTCTGTATACTCAGAAATCAGTAGCACTTATACTCAGAAATCAGTAGCACTTATACTCATTAAAGGGGTTAAAAAGTCAGAAACCGTTTTATCTTACTGCTTTCTATGCAGTAAGATAAAAAGCCTTCTGTGTGCAGCAGCCCCCTCAGCCCTCATAATACTTACTTGAGCCCCCTCTCTGTCCAGTGATGTCCATGAGTGTCTCAGCCGTCTGAGACTCTGCCTCCTGATTGGCTGATACACAGAGCAGCGCCATTGGCTCCCGCTGCTTTCAATCAAACTCAGCTAATCAGGAGAGAGAGGGGACAGGGATGGGCCATGGCTTTGTGTCTGAATGGACAAAAAAAAGAGCCTACATTTTTGAAAATAACAACAATATTATTTACTTTCTGCTATTATACGTAGCCAATAAAAAACAAAATTAATTTCTTCATGAATGTAAGTATTCTGTTACATATTTTTGGTTAAAAAAAAATCCCAATAAGCGTACATTGATTGGTTTGCGCAAAAGTTATAGGGCCAGATTCAGGTAGAATTAGATTCCCGCAGAGTATCAGAGATACTCTACGCCGCCGTACTTTACCTGGCTCTAGGAGGAATTCAGAGAGATTTTGGCCCGTAAGGTACGGCGGCGTAGTGTATTTCTCCCGGCGGAATCAAACTACGCAATTAGGGGGCGTGAGGCATTTAAATTAGGCGCGTTCCCACGGCGATCGAACTGCGCATGCTCCGTTCAGAAATTTCCCGCCGTGCATCGTGCGAAATCACGTCGTTACGTCATTTTTTTTTTGAGTAGCGTCGTTTACGGACATTCCTATTCCCGGACGACTTACGCAAAAAAAAAAAAAAAATTGAAAGTCGACGCGGGAACGACGGCCATACTTAACATGGGCCGCGTAACCTTAGACCAGCTAATAGCTGGTTTAACTTTACGTAGCGAAAAAATGATGTACGCGATTGCGAAGGACGCTCGTAACTTCGTGGATTGCCGGAAAAAGCTCATTTGCATACCCCGACGCTGAAAACGACGCAAACTCCACCCAGCGGCCTCAAAAAGATTGCAGCGTAGATCCGAAGGCGTACGAAGACGTAAGCCTGTCAGATCGAAGCTCAACGCCGCCGTATCATGGTTTGAGGATTCAAACTAGTGATACGGCGCTCGTAATTTGAAAGTACTCCTGTCTAACACCAGTTAGACAGGCGTAATGGCTCTCTGAATCTGGCCCATAGCGTCTACAAATGATGGGATATTGTTATGGAATTTTTATATTTTTTTTTTACTAGTAATGGCGGCGATCAGAGTTTTTAGCAGGACTACGAAATTGCGGCGGACAAATCGGATACCAAACTGGCACTTTTGACACATTTTGTCCAGCCAGTGACATTACTACAATGATCGGTGCTAAAAATATGGTTATAGTGGTTAAGGTGGTAAAACATGGAAGTGGTTAAACTGCGTTGATCTTGTAACGTGCCTGTGCCTTTATAGATATACTGTTTATACATTTTTTTATTTCTCAGTGTCCTTATTACTGTTGTTCTATGACCAAAGCCGCTTAGTAAAGATACTTTCTGGTCAACTACCATTTGTGTACATTTACTGTTGCGCTGCAATGACTCTATTACTCGACAAGTGCTGTAAGTGAAGTAAAGTTTAAAATATAAACCTACTTCAGTTTTCTTCCAGGTCATCCCCAGGCCAGACCACACCTTAATATCAAATAAAATCGTTTTAACTTTATTATTTTTTCAGACTGAACATAAATCACAATTAAAGGGGTTGTAAAGGAAAAACATTTTTTCCCTAAATAGCTTCCTTTACCTTAGTGCAGTCCTCCTTCACTTACCTCATCCTTCCATTTTGCTTTTAAATGAGTGGGCGAGCAGGAGTGTCAGGACTCCCACTAACACACAGCTCCTTTCTCTATCTGCAAAGTAGAGAGAGTCCTGACTTGCCTGCTCGCCCCCTCCCCTCTCAAGAGGCTTTCTCCACACCAGGGAGAAAGCCTTGCATTACTGTGTGGAGTTACAGACAGAAGAACAGAAAGTGAGGATTTCTCAGAAGAAATAAAGACATTTAAAAGCAAAATGGAAGGATGAGGTAAGTGAAGGAGGACTGCACTAAAGTAAAGGAAGCTATTTAGGGGGAAAACAATTCCTTTACAACCCCTTTAAGTGACTGAAGCCGTTTATCCAAATAATGAGGGAAATCACTTCTCTGATAAATATTAATTAAAAATAAATATTTTTACTGTATATTTGTTTTTCCTAGTTAATAATTCTCATCCCTTCACAAATTTCAACTTTGATGTTAACAAAAAAACGGAAAAAAAAATACTCAAAACCCTTTTAATCAAAAATATTTCTCACTTTGTTGTTAATCATTTTTTACTTTGAACTTAAAATCCTGTAAGCTAATTATTTACTTATATCTTAATATTTATTTACATTTTAAAAAGTCTACTTCTAGATATTTTTCTTTGATCAAGTAATCAAAACTAAATTGGCATAACAAATTTGCTTCTATATTTAGCAGAGAGAAGGCATCCAACCTATCTTGTTGCATAGTTGACTTTTTGGGAGATTTAATATGCTTGAGTTGAGAATATGGATGCTTTGCTGTGCAATTCCCCCTAGCTAAAAACTCTATGGTGCCTATTTCACTTGATGTCCTAAGCACATGTTTATTTTGATTGATGGTTAATCCTGCCCTGATCCCAGTTCTCTTCTGCATTTAGTAAAACAAGTAACAAGTGTCTGGTAGAAGCTGGAAAAATGCAGGACGAGCTCGTGTTCAACTTCAGTGCGACTTGCATGCGATTTCTTTAACCACTTAAGGACCGGACCAATATGCTGCTAAATGACCCAAAATCTGCGTCCTTTTCTTCCCACAAATAGAGCTTTCTTTTGGTGGTATTTGATCGCCTCTGCGATTTTAATTTTTTGCGCTATATACAAAAATAGAGAGACATTTTTGGAAAAAAAAATCAATATTTTTTACTTTTTGTTATAAGAAAAATCAAAGAAACTAAATTTTAGTCAAACATTTAGGCCACAACTTATTTAGCCACATGTGTTTAGTAAAAAAAAATCACAATAAAAAAAAAATTAGCTACCTAGCGGGAACAGCGACACTAATACAGCGATCAGAAAAATGATCGCTTAGTGACACTGGCAATAGGGAGTGAAAGGGTTAACTAGGGTGGTGATCAAGGGGTTACAACTTTATTAGGGGGGGTACGGGGGCTACCCTGAACCTAACACAAACTGCCTGTCACACTGCCTGTCACACTGCCACTAAATGCAGTGATCAGTACATATATGATCACTGCATTCAGTGACACTGTGACAGGGGGAGAGGGGGGTGATCGCAAGGGGTTAAGTGTGCCTGCGTGTACTGGTGTCAGTGTAGTGTTGTGCAGACTTACTATGTGATGTGATCTCTCCTCAGCGGTGGTTGAAAAAAACGCCGAGAGCAGAGATCACATCACTTCCCTCTTCCTGTGTTTACACAGGAGGAGGAAGTGACACTGCAGGGGAGCGCCCGCATTGGTTGGGAGCGATCCGGAGGGGGCGGACAAAAACGAACCGCCGCCCCCTCAGCACGGATCGCTCCTACAGCCACCAGGACCATCGCATGTACGATCGGACCCCCGACCCACGTCAAAGCAGGGACGTACAGGTACGCCAATGTACCTGTCCGTGCCATTCTGCCGACGTAAATGTACATGCGGCGGTCCTTAAGTGGTTAACAGAAGTCAATGCAAGTCGGACCAAATTCGAACCAAAAGTACTGCAGGAACCTCTTTCTAAGTCGGAGTGACTAAAGAGACACCAATTAGAATGGTTCCATTGCACTGAATGGGGTCAAACTTTTATTACGACAAGTGCTCCAAAGTTGGAACGATTGTCGCATCAGTGTGTGAACCGGGCCTGAAGATAGAATTGTCCAGATACATAACTGCCCCATTACATGTCCGATTCCTGGCAAAGAATGAAAGTAGTTGCTTAATAAAAAATGATAATATTGTGCTTTAAAAACTTCAGCTCAACCTTTAAACACATTTCTTAAACCCAACTTAACCGCTTGCCGACCGTCTCGATGTCCGCCGGTGTCCCGCGATCGGGTCACGGAATGGCAGAATGGGGGATGTCTTTGTAAACAAGACACCTCCCTGTTCTGCCTAGTGACACAACACTGATCGTCTGCTCCCTCTCCTCATGAGCAGCGATCAGTGACAAGTCACAGTAAGCCACGCCCCTAACAGTTAGAATCACTCTCTAGGACACACTTAACTGGTTCACTTCTTCGCTGCCAGTCACATTTATACAGTAATAAGTGCATTTGTATAGCACTGGTCGCTGTATAAATGTGAATGGTCCCAAAATAGCATCAAAAGTGTCCGATGTGTCCACCATATTATCATAAAAATGCCATAAAACTACCCCCTATTTTGTAGACGTTACAACTTTTGAGCAAACCAATCAATATACGCTTATTGCAATTTTTTTACCAAAAATATGTAGAAGAATACGTATCTCCCTAAACTGAGAAAAACATTTGCTTTTTTTTTTTTTTTTAAATGGGGATATTTATTATAGCAAAAAGTACAAAACATAGCTTTTTTTTCTAAATTGTTGCTCTATTCTTGTTTATAGCGCAAAAAATAAGAACCGCAGAGGTGATCAAATGCCACCAAAATAAAGCTCTATTTGTGGGGGAAAAAGGACATCAATTTTGTTTGGGAGCCACATCGCACGACCTCGCAATTTGTTTGGGAACCACATCGCACGACCGTGCAATTGTCAGTTAAAGCGACGCAGTGCCGAATCGCAAAAAGTGGCCAGGTCATTTGGCAGCCACATGGTCCGGGGCTAAAGTGGTTAAGTGCCATGATTAGGCACTGATTTGGAGTGTGAAACGCGTAGGCTGTTATTCCCGTTCTCTGCTTGTTTTGTAGTTCCATTATTTTATATTAAAGACAACCTTATGTTTTTTTGGAGTGCGGCTGTCCATCCTTTTTTCTTCAATCAATTGCTTTGTGCTTTGCCGTCACCCTTTATTCCCTGAACTGTTGCTGATTGTTCAACATACCCACCTGGAGAGGTTACTTCCTTCCTCTGGTTAAGTGCCCCCTTGGAGAGCCGTATTCCATGGGGGCACTCGTGCTGGCACGCTCCCGAGTCCTGCTGCTGTGTTAATTGACACAAACAGCAGGACTCCGCCCTGACCCCAATGGCTCCTGCTGCTATCAATCTATCCAATGAGGACCCAAGACAGCAGCTGGAGCTGCTGTGCTCATCCCCGTCACTGGAACGATCGTGTTCAAGTAAGTAAAAGGGGGGCTCTGGGGGCTGCTGCACTACAGAATGTTTTTCACCTTAATGCATAGAATGCATTAAGGTGAAAAACCTTGAGGGTTTACAACCCCTTTAAAAAGGACTATTAGCCCAAAAAAAATGTTTTCAATTTGCATAGAGCAGGGGAAAGTTATAACCTCTATAAGATGTTTTTTTGGCCATCTGTGGAGATTTCCCATCACTTCCTGTCCCTTAGCCAAACAGGAAGTGAGATAAAATCCCAGCAAATTAAGGGAATTCCTTGGGGACCCCCAGGTCACCAGAGCTAGTGTGCCCATTGGAAGATTTCATCTCTATTACATCTCTGGGAACAACCCCAAATTTGGGATTTTCTTTTACTTTCAATGAGAATGGTAAACAGGACAAATAAAGAGGGGGAATCTCCCTAATGTTGGCATAGACAGCAATAAAAAGTGATAGGTATTCTAATCCATCTCCACTCTATTCAAAACTAAAAAAAAGTTTTGCATTTAGTTTAACTTCAAACCCAACTCTGGGCTATTTTTCTTTTTAATACTTAAAGGGGTTGTAAAGGTTTGTTTTTTATTTTCTAAATAGGTTCCTTTAAAGCGGGGGTTCACCCAAAAAAATTGTTTTAACATTACATTCAGCCAAGTTGTGAGAATGACATTAGGCAATTTTTTTTCATTTCATTGTCGTACATACTGTATTTTGTGGAACTGGGCATCCCTAATTGATTGACAGGCTTCTGACTGGCGCATACAGCGCGTCACAAGTTGCCGAAAGAAGCCAAACGTCGGTGCGCAGGCGCCGTATAGAGCCGACTCGCAGTCTGGCTTCTTTTGACAACTCGTGGCACGCTGTGTGTGCTGGTCGGAAGCCTGTCAATCAATTAGGAACGCCCAGTTCCCCAGATTACATACCCGGAAGCGCGGTGAAAATACGGTATGTACGGCAATGAAATTTAAAAAAAAACTGCCTGGGAGCTGTGGTGGCTTAACGTGATTGGCACTGCACTGATAAGCCGTTCACCTCTGCAGCCAAGGGTTCGGATCCCAGTCTCGGCTACATGTGAATTGAGTTTGGTGGTCTCAGCCCGTCTCCCGGTGGGTGTGCTATGCAAGGTAAGGCTGTTCTTAGTACGCCCACCCCCCCCCCACAAAATCCACCACACTTGCGCGCACACAAAATTGGTTTAACACACAGGCACTTTGGCCATGCGGTCTCCTAAAAAAGAGAGGTGAAGGACCTACGGGGCAGGCTGAGCGGGCTAGGCCCCCTCACTTCCTCATAGGGGGAGTGCCTCTGCCCCGTCGGGGTCCCAAGTGGAGCAGGTAGGGCGGGGTGAGGGGGAGGTCCTCCCTCACACCTGCCATTGCCACCGGGGGCATGGAGAAGGATGGCAGATTGCCTCTGGGGGGAGGGTCTGCCTACTCCCAACTCCTGCTTTCTGGCTCCTCTCTCGAGTTCACACACAAAAATACACTTTAAAAACAAACAAAAAAACTGCCTAATTTCATTCTCACAACTCGGCTGAATGTAATGTTAAAAAAAAAATTTGGGTGAACCCCCGCTTTAAGCTAGTGTAATGTTGGTTCACTTACCTTTTCCTTCGAATTACCTTCTAAATGTTTTTTTTCTTTGTTTTCTTTCTCTGAATATCTCACTTCCTGTTCCTCCTCAGTAAGCTGTTCAGTAAAGCTGTTCTGGCTGACTAAACACCGCCTCGGATGATAGTGAGAAGAAACAGGAAGTGAGAAATTCAGACAAAGAAAAAAAAACATTTAGAAGGGAAATCGAAGGAATAGGTAAGCGAACCAACAATGCACTAGCTTAAAGGAACCTATTTAGAAAATAAAAAACAAATCTTTACAACCCCTTGAACTTTAATGTGTAGCTGTCTCCCCCAGTACTTATTTTTCACAAGATGTCCTCAGTCTTTCATGTTAATTGACATCCGTAATTCAACCTTCAAGGAATGAGAACATACTGTGAGTTATAGATGCACACAAGAAAAAATTGTGGGGAAAATTCGAGATTTTCCTAGCTTGTGACGGAAAATATTGATTATATGAAGACAGGAGGCGAGTATCTTATGCATTAATCTTTCTTTATTAATGCTCACAGCAGAAACAAAACTGATCAGTATTCAAGCTTTTCTAAAAATAACATGAAACAGAAAAGCTGAAACTTGAAAACTAGAAAGAAACTACGTTTCCCAGCAGTCCTTGGGTCTGTGACCCCTCCCTCTGGCCTCTGCATATAAGGACTGCTCCTCCCCTTCCTATTCCTCTTTCTTCATGCAAACTTCCAAACAAATTGAAAATGATTCACCAGTCTCTGGGACCCCCAACTCCGGGGACTTCGGCCGGCCGGCCTTTTCTGAATCCCAGACGTTCCGTTGTACGCGGGGTAACATTCGTCCCAACGGGGACCAACCGACAGCTTCTACGGCCAACCGGGCCTTTGGAAACGAAACCATGTTAGAAGGAACGTGTCTTCGACCTTCCTGAACGCAGTCGAACGTGTTCAGTATCTTGTAAGAGAGTAGAAGGAACCATAATAGGGTAGGGTAGGGAGGGAAGATACTCGCCTCCTGTCTTCATATAATCAATATTTTCCGTCACAAGCTAGGAAAATCTCGAATTATACCTCAGACAGGAGGCTCATATCTTATGCAAGTTCAAAGCTAGCATTTCTTACAGAAAATGAAGACAATATACATCAGATTATCCCAAAGCGGCCATAGACACATGTGTTTCCGGTCTGAAGTAAAAGGAGCGGAAAACGGTCTCCGAGGACCAGTCCGCCGCCAGTAGAAGATCTGACAGAGATCCCCCGGCCGAGACCACCTTAGTAGCCATTGCACTTCTAGTGGAGTGTGCGCCGAATTTAGTGGTATCTATACCCGCCATGTCCATAGTCGACCTGACCCAGCGCGCTAGAGTGGCAGAAGTCACCGGGCGATGAGGTTGGACGTAGGAAACCAATAATTGGGGCGAAGATGGAGAACGAAGTTCGGCGGTACGCGTTTCATAGGCCTGCAGGCACTTGACGACACATAAGCGCGGACGATCCGAAAAGAAAGGATAGAATACCGACTGAATGCCGGTCTTGGTCCTACGCACGACCGAGAACCTAACTCCTAGGGGCGAAAATTGTCGCCTGGAAATATCCAGTGCTCTAACATCTGAAACCCTTTTGACCGAGATAAGACAGAGGAGGATCGTAAGTTTGTACGTGAGATGTTTGAGAGACAAGTCCTCATTGTCATCCCACGTGGATAGCATGTCTAGGACCCTGGATACGTCCCAGGTTGATAGGTATTTGGGACGAGGAGGTCGTTTAAACTTGATACCTCTCATTAGTTTGCAAATGAGAGGGTGTCTACCCACCGGCAAGGCATCCACAGGGTGATGGTAAGCCGAAATAGCTGATCGATACACGTTATTGGAGCTGTACGCTCTACCGGTATCGAAAGCCTCCGCCAGGAAGTTCACTATAAGTGCTACAGGGGTATGTATCGGATCAGCCTGTCGTTGACTACACCAACGCACCCAGATTCCCCAGGCTGACCTATACGCCGATCGAGTCCCGGGGGCCCAGGCCAGGGCGAGAAGCTCTCTAGCTGACTGTGAAAGGCCTCTGTCAGCGTCTGGCATCCTGAGACCAGGCAGGCTAGGAGGGTCAGAGAGCCGTCTGAAATTAGCGGTTGTATGTCTTTGGACGGGTGTGAAAGGAGGACTGGAAATGAGGGCAAGACCCTGGGAAGGTCGATGACCATTTCCAACAGAAGAAGAAACCACGGTTGTGTTGGCCACCAGGGCACAATGAACACCACCTTGGCTCCCTGGGTAGCGATCTGCAATAAGGTCCGGCATATCAGCTGGAATGGTGAAAACGCGTAATGCGTCCCCCCCGTCCAGGATTGGCGGAAAGCATCCACCGCTGTTGCTGTTGGGTCCGGCCTCCAACTGAAGAATTGGGGCAACTGATGGTTGAGTCTGGAGGCGAACAAGTCTATGGACAGTGGTCCCCAGAGATGGATGATACTGATGAAGGTCGAGCGGTCTAGCCGCCACTCGCTGGAATCGGTAATGTATCTGGAGTTCCAGTCCGCCACGATATTGGAGGATCCCGGAATGTACTCCGCCATGGGGACGATATTCCTGGCCAGGCAGAAGTGCCATAAAGCCTTGGCGATATCCGCCAAGATTTTGGACCTGGTGCCCCCCAAACGGTTGACTATTGTACCGCTGAAATGTTGTCCATGCGTAGCAATACGCAACAGTTTGATCTCTTTGAGAGAAAACTCTGAGCCGCGAAGAGGGCAGCTAGTAGCTCTAGGGCATTGATGTGTAGGAAGGTATCCCTGACTGACCAGATCCCTCCTGTTGAAATCTCTCCGAATCGAGCGCCCCAGCCCCTCCGACTTGCGTCGGATTCTAAGACGACGTCCGGATAGGAATTGAAGATTGTCTTGCCGTTCCAATCGACGGCATGACCGAGCCACCACTTCAGTTCCGTCCTGGCCTCTGCGGAGAGTGGAATCTTGTCTGCATAACGGAGACCTTGTCTCAGGTGAAGGATTTTGAGGCGTTGAAGGGCTCTGTAATGGAGAGGGGCCGGGAAGACGGCCTGTATGGATGCGGCCAGGAGGCCCACTATTCTGGCTAATACCCGTAAAGATAGGGATTGCTTGCGCAGTATTGCTCTGATCTCTTTGCGGATCAGAGCAAGTTTTGCCTTGGGTAGACGCAAGACCGCCTGGTTGGTATCTACCAGGAAACCGAGAAACTCCATGCTCTGGGATGGTGCTAGAATAGACTTCTCCATGTTGATGAGGAAGCCTAGGTCCTGCAGGAGACGTACAGTCCAGCCTACGTGGGTCTGAGCCTGAGATTTTGAGTTCGCAATGATAAGGATATCGTCTAGGTAAATAATCAGACGAACGCCCCTGCTCCGCAACGCGGCTACCACAGGCTTGAGTAATTTGGTGAAGCACCATGGGGCCGATGACAGCCCGAACGGTAGACATGTAAACTGCCACGTGCGATCCCACCATTTGAATCGGAGTAGGTGTTGTGACTCCGGATGTACGGGGACTGTGAGATATGCATCTTTTAAGTCCACCTTTGCCAGCCAATCCCCCGGGTGGAGGAGGTCTCGGAGGCAATGGATACCCTCCATCTTGAAGTGACGGTATGTGACGTTTTGATTCAGGGCCCGGAGATTTATCACGGGGCGGTAACCTCCCCCCTTCTTTTTGACTATAAAAAGACTGCTTATGAACCCCAGGGAGAGAGGGTCTACCTCGAGCACTGCTTGTTTGGAAATCAGTTCTCCCAACTCGTTGTCTATGAGTGCAATGTTCTGAGCAGTGAAACGAATGGGGGGAGGAATAATGCCCAGTTGAGGGCAGGACAACAGTTCTATCTGGAACCTTGTGACTGTGTTTATCACCCATGCGTCTGCCGTAATCGCAGACCAGGCGTGGATAAAAAACCGTAGTCTTCCCCCTACAGGGGTGGAAAAACTTGGAGTCAGAAGAGGACTTACCGGAGTATGGACGGGATCTGGGGTCACCTCTGCTCCCACGTCCTCTCCATGGTCTGCCACGTGGTGGAAAGAACGGTGCGGGTTGTGCCACCGTGGTATAGGAGGCAGGAGTCTGAGCGTAATGTTGCTGGGCGGGAGCCCTATTAAATGGTCTGGAGTAACCAGCTCGGCCGGCAGAGCGGCCCCTACCTCTGCCGGCCCTAGCAAAAACCTTTTGGTTGCCTGCCCTTTTGAGGGACGATTGAGCTTTGTCGAGACTATTAAATAGTCCCACGAATTTGTTAATGTCCCTAACAAGGGAGTCCCCAAATAGTAGGCCTTCAGCAGAAGGTCCCGGTTCGGTCTCCGCCAGGTGGGCCAGTTGTGGATCCAGGCGCATGAGGATGGAGCGTCTGCACTCCGTGGAGCATGCCGTGTTGGCGTTACCTAAAAGGCATATGGCCCTCTGGGCCCACCCCCGAAGTTGTTGCACATCAACCTCTTGTGCTGAGGCAGCTGTTTGCTCAGACAAGTTAAGGATTTTTGTCAGTGGGCCCAACATGTCGAGGACCCGGTCCTGGATGCTCCTGAATGAGCGATCTATCCCCTTCTTGGGGAATTTCCCTGATTTGGCCAGGTACTTAGATAAGACGGGATCAATGTCTGGTGTACATGCCACCTTACTGGGTAGGCAAGGGCGTGGGCATTCCGCCCGCCATTTATTTCGGTTAGCTCTATCCAGCGATCTGCGGGTCCAGAGTTCCACGTATTGGGACACGTGGAGCAGGGGAGCCCAATCTCCCGACCGCGGGTGAGATATGGCATCTGGATGGAAGAGAGGTTCTCCCAGAGCGTCTGTGATTGTATTGCCCTGAATATCAGGTTTGGCGTCGTGTGGGATCGCCATTGACCCAGCACCCATATCATCATTGTCATCGTACTCGGACCCCGAGAATCCGGCTTCTGAGGACTCGTCAGACGAAATATTGTCTGAGTCGAGTACGTAGGAGTCCGGTTTGTTCCGCCTGGCGGATGTACGCCTCATGCATGACTCCCTGAGGCTCAGGGGTCCGGTGGGTGCGTGGGGTGGCAATCCGGGTAAGGGAGAGCCTTGTGCACATTGTTTGCTTCCCCTGCCGGGGAGTCCTCGATATGAGCCAAATGCTTCCTCTTTTGGGAGGATTTCCCTCTTTTTACTAGAGGTTCTTCAATTACGGTGGGGGCAACCCTGGGGGTTTGTTGTGAACCCGAGGGTAACGCCACGGCTGCCATGGCAGCTTGCACAGACCTGGCTACCAGGTCCTGAATCTGTGCAGCGTTAAGCATGCATGATGGCTCCAGAGGCACTTCAGGTCCCTTCAAGGGGACAGAGCGGTCCTCAGACATTGCCTTCTGGCAGTGCAGTTATAGAATGCTAAGTAACTGGGGGATGATAAATCATCACCTCAGATCCTGACCTATGGGAAGGAGGGGGCCTGCCAGAGAGAGGTGTACTACACCTGTTAGATGTTAAGTATTATTAGTAGCCCAGCAACCGCTCCTATAAACGAACAATGTTCAGTAATAAGCACTAGGTTATAATAATAAGTTATAATAAGGTTACACAGGTTTTGTACAAGTAAAAGTAAAAGTAAAACACCTCACAGATAACTAGCAGCAGTGCAATACTTATCTCTCCTGTGAGCAGAAAGAAAGAGGAATAGGAAGGGGAGGAGCAGTCCTTATATGCAGAGGCCAGAGGGAGGGGTCACAGACCCAAGGACTGCTGGGAAACGTAGTTTCTTTCTAGTTTTCAAGTTTCAGCTTTTCTGTTTCATGTTATTTTTAGAAAAGCTTGAATACTGATCAGTTTTGTTTCTGCTGTGAGCATTAATAAAGAAAAATTAATGCATAAGATATGAGCCTCCTGTCTGAGGTATAATTGGGATTTTGAAGCATTACTTAAATAACTCAACACTAGTCAATTGAAAGGCCAATTTTTTTTTGATTGTGCACAAATTGCATTAAAACACAAGTGCTTGACTTTTAGGCTACTTCCCCGCTCACCTATTCCATTTGTTGGATGCCATGTGATGAATGAACAGGAGGGCCTAAATAAGGTATTATTTAGGTCTTCTTAGGAAGTAATTTTCACACGTCCAATGCCATCGATAGGCCATGACCAAATTCCAGATTCCTGGCTGACAGCGGAGTGCAAACAAAGAGCAGAGATGGTGGCTAACATCCATGGACATATATGGCCAATGACATCCGTCACCATCCCTGCCCCTTTGTTTACAAGGGACAGGGATATACAAACAGCTGTCAGTTGATAATCATTTTTTTTGCCAAGACATAGGGATGGCAGCAGACACATCACCGTATTTTTTGTTTTGTCAGGTCTGTGGGCACTGGTCCTCCTGAATGACGATGATTTGCATCTCTAAACAACATGGCTGACAATAGATTGACATTGTGGATTTTTTTTTTTAACAAATAACTTGCCGAAGAGTATGTGGTGTGTTTGGCCTAATTTGGACAATGTCATTGACCAACTATGGCAATGTGGGTATAGGTCAGTCATGGTACCAGCATCCCTACCTCTTTGTCTTGTGCAGCTGCAAGGCAGGGAATTCCATGGTCACAGCAGATTGGAACAGCAGTCTTCTGTAATGCAACAGCTTCCAGTGGGTTTGGGACAAACCAAACCTCATCCTTAGTGCACAGTAGACATGTGCAATTACTTTTGGTCCGAATATTAATTTAGATGACTTTTTGGTTATTCAGAGATTCAGAATCTCCTAATGAAATTGCAACAAATTTAGTTTAAATTAGTTTAATTTTGTTTTATATATTAGTGTTCAAAATTTTGGAACAATTCGAATTCGAAAGTGTGAAAAATAACTGGTTGTTAAGGAGCAGACCGGGAAGCCTGCCGCTGTGTCCTTGACAACCGATGGCTCATCAGCTGCCAGAGGGTTCCCTGTTGACAGCTGAATGTAATCAAAAAGCCAGCAATGAAATAAGCAGAAAAAAACAGTGTGCCCCCACTCCACCTTCTCCCCATGTTGATGGGGTCAAGGGGTCAAGGGCAGGGGGCTTATCAGAGTCTGAAAGCCCCCTTTAACAAGGGGGGCCCTAGATCCCAACCCCTTCCCAATGTGAATGAGTATCCTACTCATTCACCGAAAAAGTGTAAAAAGTAACGACACCTACCGCTAACCAATGACCCGAAAAAAAAAGTCTCCGGCCCTGCCATCACTCATTCATATGGGAAGTGGGATCTGGGGGTCGGCTTCCAGATTCCAATAAGTCACCCCCCTGCACCCCCACAACCACCAGCCAGGGTTGTGGGGAAGAGGCCCTTGACCACATCAAAATGGGGACAAGGTTCTTTGGAGGGGGCCCCAAAGCACCCCAATGTTGAGGGAATGTGGCCTGGATTGATAATGGAGGGGGGGGGAGGCGCTTGCTTTGGAAACTAATCATTGAAACAAATTGCCCAGCCCCCCATGCCACGTGGTGGACAATACATTGTCTTTTAGCCTTGAAAATGACCAAAAATCCATTAACATTTGGTTCTTTGGTAATATTGACCACAAGGAGAAAAGGGGGGATTCATTTTCGGAAGGAGCACTAAGCCTGCAATTTGGCTTTAGGCCACACCTGAACTCACAGGTTCCAATGGCATTCTACACAGACTGACTGTATGTTACTTTCATGGCCAAAATTCTTTTTTAAACAAAGGTTACTAAAATAACCCAAACTGCATGCTTGCAGAGAATACAAAATAGTTTCCCTTTAAATGTAAACTTATATAAAATGGATCTGCAGCAATTACATACAGTCTATAATTTCTTCCTCAACAACAACTTCATTAATTAGGGGCACATCCATTTGAAGGAAATTTTGCACACAATAGAAATCCGAGCTCAAGGCCATGTGCTTCAATTAGGAGACATTTGCTGCAGATGCATAATCATTTCTAGCTGTGGATTTTAAACTGACTTGTTGTCAAGTCACGATCTGCATTCTTGCCCTGTGGGAACAGCAATAAAAATCACATCAGTTGTCATCGACAATGACAAGTTCACCATCCGGAGGTTGTGTGGCTTACCCTTTAAAATGCTGCAAAGGGGAGGAGAGCCCAGTCCCTAGCACTCTGCATCTACCAATATATGTCCAATTACACGCAGAAAGCCGGATTCACAAAGCACTTACGCCGACGTATCTCCAGATACGCCAACGTAAGTACAAATGTGCGCCGTCGTATCTATGCGCCGACCCACAAAGCAAGATACGTCGAAAAATAGGCTTCAGCCGCCCGACGTAACTTTCCTACGCCAGCGTATAGTGGGCGCATATTTACGCTGGATGCATGTGGCGCTCCCATTGATTTTCGATGCAAATAAGCAAATGAGTCAAATACGGCGATTCACGAACGTACTTGCGCCCATGCATAATATACGCGGTGTGCGTAAGTCGTACGTCCAGCGTAAAGTTATTCCCCATATTGGAGGCGCAACCCATGCAAAGGTATGGACCAGGGAACGAATGTCGTCGAATTTTACGTAGTTTACGTTGTACATGAATAGGGCTGGGCGTAGGTTACGTTCACGTCGTAGGCAGTGATTCGACATATCTTAGGCAGTTGTTTTTCGACGTGATTGTGAGCATGCGCACTGGTATGTGTCCAAGGTACGACGCATGCGCAGTTCGTTTTATGTACTTGTGTGACGCTCGGCCCATCATTTGCATGGGGTCACGCTTCATTTAAATGTATCACGCCCACTTCCACCTACTTTGACTTAGGCCGTCTTACGCCTACTAATTTACGTTACGCCGACGCAACGTTGAGAGCATTTGCTTTGTGAATTCCATGCTTCCCTCTCCGCGCTGCGCCGTAAAAGACATACGCTACGGCGGCATAGATATGCGCCTATGTATGTGAATCCGGGCCATAATCTTCATAGACGGCACCAGTGTCAGCGTGGAAATACAAGGACCCCATAGCACTAACAGCATATCAGCTCATAGCTGCACAAATAATGTCACCAATGATGTCCCTTACACCTGCAAGATCCTGAGCAACTACCCAAACAATTAAAGGAGTTGTAAAGATTTTTTTTTTTCACCTTAATGCAATCCATGCACTAACCGCACTATATTCCCCACAATAATAAAGTCCATCTAGTACTGAGATTTACACAGCTCTGCCACACAGCACAGCCTTGTCTGGCAAGGGGCAGCACAGTGGTGTAGTGGTTAGCACTTTCACCTAGCAGCAAAAGGGTTGCTGGTTCAAATCCCGACCACGACACTATCTGCCTGGAGTTTGCATGTTCTCCCTGTGTCTGCATGGGTTTCCTTTGGGTACTCCTCCCACACTCCAAAGACATGCTGGTAGGTTAATTAGATCCTGTCCAAATTGGCCCAGTATATATGTGTGTACGGCTGTGTGTCCCAAGCGTGTCGAGATCCTACGGGGTAAATGACCGCACCAGCCGGGAAGACACTGGCTGCAAAAAGCACCTAGAGGCAATTCAGTTTACATGTGTAGTGATATGCAAGTCATTCATTCAGATCTCCTGATGTGTATCTGCTGCCGTACATTTATAGGTCTTGTCCTTCCCCCAGCCTGAGACTGGACAGTGAAAGGAGAAGCAGTAGACTGATGAGCTCATCTGAAGGTCACTCTGTTTATATAGTGAATTTGACCTTAAAGCGGAGGTTCACCCTAAATATAAGCTCTCCCATGTGATCCAGCATACTGGCGTCAGCACCAGTATGCTGTTTTTTTTTTTTTTAATCCCCCACTTACTGTATTATGCTGGAATTTAATTTTTTTCCCCCGCGGTGGACGGCTCTAGTATTGCTCGTCACATCTTGCGAAAATACCCGATAAGGACTCGGGTAATCTCGGCGAAAATGCGGCGCCTGCGCACAGACCTAGGAGCTGACTGCGCAGGCGCCGTATTTCTCCGAGTCCTATTCCGGCGTTTTTCGGAGGGCGTGACGCGCCATAGCCGTAGGACTCGGAGAAATACGGCGCCTGCGCAGTCAGCTCCTAGGTCTGTGCGCAGGCGCCGCATTTTCGCCGAGATTACCCGAGTCCTTATCGGGTATTTTCGCAAGATGTGACGCGCTATACTGGCGCCGTCCACCACGGGGGTAAGAGATTAAAATTTAAGATAATACTGTAAGTGATGGATTTAAAAAAAAAAAAAAACAGCATACTGGCGCTGACGCCAGTATGCTGGATCACATGGGAGGGCTTATATTTAGGGTGAACCACCTCTTTAAGGTCATCACAGAGGACACGGGGGCACTCTTTACATCTGGAAAAGAAAATGTCATCTCTAAATATGGAAAGGTTTCTTCACAGTTATGCCTCGTACACACGACCGTTTTTCATGACAAGAAAATTGCAATTTTTTAGATTGATCGTGATGACCGGTCGTGTGTATGCTCCATAGCAGTTTTCTCTATGAGAAAACTGCCCGCAAATAAATTAGAACCTGCTCTATTTTTTCTCGTCGTTTTTCCCATCGTTCTTCTTCTCGTCACCAAAACCGATCGCGCGTATGCTTTTCTGGGGAGAAAAAACGCGCATGCTCAGAATCAAGTATGAGACGGGAACTTCCCCTTTATAGTGCGGTTTTATGTGTTGTCGTACATGTTGTATGCCACTGTGCTTTGTTCAAGCGTTTTTTTTTCATGAACGTGTGTATGCAAGGCAGGCTTGAGAGGAATCACGACGAATCACGTCGAGAAAAGCGGTTGTGTGTACGCAGCATAAGAGCTGTGAAAATGTGGAATAGACTCCCTGCAGAGGTGGTTCTGGCCAGCTCATAGATTGCTTTAACTGCTTAAAGACCGCCTCCTGCACATTTATGTCGGCAGAATGGCACGGCTGGGCAGGTACGTCCTCTGGTAGTGCCCAGCCGTGGGTCGTGGGCGCGCGCCCGCAAACCGGTCCGAAGCTCCGGGACCGCGGGACCTGTGGACCCGATCGCGGGACTCCAGCGGCGATCAGGTCCGCACGTCCTGCGGTCCCATTCACGGAGCTTCGGACCGGGTCACGGGCACACGCCCACGATCCATGGCTGGGCACTAGCAGAGGACGTACCTGTAAACACAGCTTCCCTGTTCTTCACTGTGGCTCCGTGATCGATCGTGTGATCCCTTTTATAGGGATACACAATCGATGACGTCACACCTACAGCCACACCCCCTACAGTTAGAAACACATATTAGGTCATACATAACCCCTTCAGCACCCCCTTGTGGTTAACTCCCAAACTGCAATTGTCATTTTCACAGTAAACAATGGATTTTAAATGCATTTTTTGCTGTGAAAATGACAATGGTCCCAAAAATGTGTCAAAATTGTCAGAAGTGTCCGCCATAATGTCGCAGTCATGAAAAAAATCGCTGATTAGTAGTAAAAAAAAATAATTAATAAAAATGCAATAAAACTATCACCTATTTTGTAAACGCCATTAAATTTAGCGCAAACCAACCGATAAAAGCTTATTGTGATTCCGTTTACCAAAAATAGGTAGAAGAATACGTATCGGCCTAAACTGAGGACATTTTTTTTTTATATATATATTTTTGGGGGATATTTATTATAGTAAAAAGTTAAAAATATTGCATTTTTTTCAAAATTGTCGCTTTATTTTTGTTTATAGCGCAAAAAATAAAACCGCAGAGATGATCAAATACCACCAAAAGAAAGCTCTATTTGTGGGAAAAAAAGGACGCCAATTTTGTGTGGGAGCCACGTCGCACGACCGCGCAATTGTCAGTTAAAGCGACGCAGTGCCGAATCGCAAAACCTGGCCGGTTCCTTTAGCCTCTGTGTGTTTGTGTAAATCCAGGAAGTGAACAGGCAGCAGCTTCAGCTGCCCACAGTTAAAATGGATGCAGCCAGACTCAGTGGAGGGAGATTTCTGCAGCATATTTGGCAAGTACAGAATCACAGTATATATAAAACAATATGCAAAGTGGTTGGAAGGAAGCCTCAGAATGGCAAAGATGTTTTTGTTACAAAATATGTGAGAAATTGAGCAAAACCCATCTTAAGTAACTACAGTAATTGTAGCTATTCCCCCCTCTTCCCCTACCCTGGCTGACTACAACAGCAGCCTTCATCCTTAAGCTGGCATTAGATGGATTGAAATGTAGCCGGTTTAGCAGGGATCATCTACATTTCGATCAGTGTATAGTCATCCCTGCTTGCCAAAACGCAATTGTTAGAAAACGTTTGTCAGTAAGCAGCTACAGCCATTGATCTTTGCATTCCGACAGTCCTGCTATCAGAATACATTGTCACAATTCAATGGGGGTATTCCTCCATTCCCCTCACTTGTGTGGATGGAGGAATCTGATGACTGGACGAAAAAACATCACCTGTTCGTGGCCAGATTTACCCCCCATTAAAGCGGAGCTCCGCCGTAAAAAAAAAATAATAATTAAAAGCCAGCAGCTACAAATACTGCAGCTACTGACTTTTTATAAGTCCAGCTACGTCCAGCTACGTCGGCAGCAAAAGACGAGCAATCGCTCGTCTCTCGGCTGCCCCCACCGCCATCATCAGTGAGGGAATCAGGAAGTGAAGAGTTGCGGCTTCACTGCCCGGTTCCCTACTGCACATGCACGAGTCACGCTGCGCCATCCTCACTGTTCCCCGCTGTGTTCTGCACCCCCTCCCCCCTGAAAGGAGGAATCCGATGAGCGGAAGTTCCACTTTAGGGTGGAGCTCTGCTTAAGGCTGCATTCACACTATAACGTGGCGTATATGGTGTAGCAAAATGGAAGTCTTTGGCCGCGTACACACGATCAGTCCAACCCGATGAGAATGGTCCGACGGACCGTTTTCATCGGGTTACCACTAAAGTGGCCTGACGGTCTGATGTGCGTACATGTCATCAGTTAAAAAACCGATCGTGTCAGAACGCGGTGATGTAAAACGCAACAACGTGCTGAAAAAACGAAGTTCAATGCTTCCAAGCATGCGTCGACTTGATTCTGAGCATGCACAGGTTTTTGATGCTTTTGCGTACAGTTTGGACCGATGGCCAGGCGTCCATCAGTCCGATTTTAAAGCAAGTTTTAAAACTTTGGTCCGAAGGACGACGGACCGATGGGCCGTACACATGGTCGGTTTGGACCGATGAAACTGTACTTTAGTCCATTTTCATCGGTTTGGACCGATCGTGTGTACGCGGCCTTTAGTGCTAGTTCCAATACATTTGGTTACTGCTCCCCGTACCAGCCCTCCTGAATGCAGCTGCCTCTTTCCACTGCCCGTGCAAATACAGTCCTCCTGATTGCTCCTTCCCATTCCTCTCAGGCGTGCCTCCCATTCCCTCTGAATGCATGTCACTCACCAGCCCTCTTGGTTGTTCCTGTTGCTTCGGGACAATTGCCACTACCACTCTCCTCTCCTTGCTCTTGGCCAGGACACCTTTGATGTTTTGGGAAGGTCCCATCTGCACCCGAGCCCAGGCCCAAGGTCACCCCCCCCCCCCAGACTGTTGAGCTCCCTTAAAGGCCACGACAGCCTAATACTTAATTTGCAGCTTCCACCTGGACTCTCCTCCCCAGCTAGGCTTACCCAGAGTATTTGAGGGGGTCTACCCCCTGCCCATCTAAATTGGGGATTGGTCAGGGCCTTCAGAATACTCCAGGCAGCTCCACCTTACCTCCCCTCCCATCTTTCTAGAAGGTTCCAGTACATTCTAGAAATAGGGGGGAGGGGTCTAGGTGATGCTGCCTGTGAGTCACCCAGCTCTCTGTGGATCTCTGCCCAACCCAGGAAAAACACAGACAGGCTTGGCTGCCAGCCAAGCCTGCAAAAATGTACCTACATTAAAACAAAAATATCACCTCTAGAACTCTAGCAATGCTAGGGAGTGCTACAATTGCACAAACTTCTTGAAGGAACTCGGCAGGTAGGTTGTTCCAAACAACTACCTACAGAAATTATATGAATGTAGGCTGCCAATATTCATTCTGTCACTTCATGTAATCCCAGACAGACTGGACGATGTTGAGATCAAGGCTCTGTGAGGGCCAAACCATCACATTCAGGAATCCTCGTTCTTCTTTATGCTGAAGATAGTTCTTAATGGCAATGGCTGTATGTTTTAGGTCTTTGTTCTGCTGCAGAATACATTTGGAGCCAATCACATGCCTCCCTGATGATAATACATGATGGATAAGTATCTCCCAAACAAACAAAAGATTTCCTAGTGCACTGTTTGTTTGTGATGTGCGTTTCCCTTCCCTTGGTTATAGGCAGTGTTGCTCATCGTCCTTTAAAAAAGTAATTAGTTACAGTTACAAATTACTTGTCCGAAAAAGTAATTGAGTTAGTGACTCAGTTACTACATTGGCAAAGTAATTAGTTACTCAGCAAAGTAACTGACTTTTTTTGAGGCATGAGGCATGTTACAGGCACAGTGAGGCATGAGGCATGTTACAGGCACAGTGAGGCATGAGGCATGTTACAGGCACAGTGAGGTATGAGGCATGTTAAAGGCACAGTGAGGCATGAGGCATGTTACAGGCACAGTGAGGCATGTTACAGGCACAGTGAGGCATGTTACAGGCACAGTGAGGCATGAGGCATGTTACAGGCACAGTGAGGCATGAGGCATGTTACAGGCACAGTGAGGCATGAGGCATGTTACAGGCACAGTGAGGCATGTTACAGGCACAGTGAGGCATGAGGCATGTTACAGGCACAGTGAGGCATGAGGCATGTTACAGGCACAGTGAGGCATGAGGCATGTTACAGGCACAGTGAGGCATGTTACAGGCACAGTGAGGCATGTTACAGGCACAGTGAGGCATGAGGCATGTTACAGGCACAGTGAGGCAGGAGGCATGTTACAGGCACAGTGAGGCATGTTACAGACACAGTGAGGCATGAGGCATGTTACAGGCACAGCGAGGCATGAGGCATGTTACAGGCACAGTGAGGCAGGAGGCATGTTACAGGCACAGTGAGGCATGTTACAGACACAGTGAGGCATGAGGCATGTTACAGGCACAGTGAGGCATGTTACAGACACAGTGAGGCATGAGGCATGTTACAGGCACAGTGAGGCATGTTACAGACACAGTGAGGCATGAGGCATGTTACAGGCACAGTGAGTCACTGTACCATCATACATGCCTCACTGTGCCTGTAAAATGCTTCGACGACAATCTCCCTACCTTCTCCTGTTCTCCATATCTGTCAGACGTCGGCTGCCATCCTCCATTATTTGAAAGCAGCGCCTCCTTCACAGGCTGTTCCGTGATAGGCGGAACACTAATTTTCCCAGCAGAGCCTCTGTTTAGTGTTCAGCCTATCACGGATGCCTTCTCATCCTCAGCCTCGAACGATGAGAAGGCATCCGTGATAGGCTGAACACTAAACAGAGGCAATGCTGGGAAAATTACTGTTCCGCCTATCACAGAACAGTCTGAGGAGGCGCGGCTTTTGATAATAGACGGCGACGGCTGCTGCTGACACAGGTAAGTAATTACGGTAACGCCGCCCCAGTAATGGGAGCGGCGTTGCCGAGAGGGGAAGAGTAGTCTGGTAGATTACTCGTTACCCTCAAAAGGGGTATCGTTACCTGACGGCGTTTATTTAAACGCCGTTAGTTACAACACTGGTTATAGGTTGGGGTAGTTGCCACTTGTTTGTACAGTATGATGGATAAGTATCTGCCTGTATTTCTCAGCATTGGGGGACGCCACTCATCCTGACCAAATCTCCAACTCCATTTGCAGAAATGCAGCCCCAAACACCCAAGGAAGCTCCACTATGCTTCAGTGTTGCCTGCAGACACTCATTTTTGTACAGCTCTCCGGCCTCCATAAACAAACAGCTTCCTGCTACACCCATATATTTCAAATTTTGACTCATGAGTCCAAAGCTCCTGCTGCCGTTTTCAGTTCTTATGTTTTCATGCATAGTCGAGTTGCTTAGCCTAATTTCCATGTCAGAGGTATAGCTTTTTGGCCACAATTCTTGAAGAGCACTTTTAGCCAGACTTCTCTGGACAGTAGATGGGTGTACCTGGGTCCCATTGGTTCCTGACAGTTCTGTGCTGATGGCACTGCTGGACATCTACTGAAATCGAAGGGACATAAGCATGATGGGCCAGATTCTCAAAGAAGTTAAGTCGGCGTATCTCGAGATATGCCGCGTAACTTCTATGGTGCGCCGGCGTATCTTTTTTCTGTATTCAGAAAGCAAGATACGCCAGAATTTTGCTAAGATACGAGCGGTGTAAGTCTCTTACGCCGTTGTATCTTAGTTGCATATTTACGCTGTCATTGCAGGTAATTCATGGATTCCAAGCAGAAGCAATGTGCCGACATTGAGTTCTTGGCGATGAAGCGGTGCAGGCTGTCCAACATTGATGGCCTCCCACTGCATGCTTTGTCTTGAAAGCTGGTTTCCCCTTCTTTAAACTTCTTCATCCATCTGTGCACATTGCTCTTGTCAATGTGTCATCTCCATAAATATTCTGTAGCTTTCAGTGGATATCAGACAGCATGCACCCCTCCTTTGTTAAGAACTCAATAGCATCATGTTGCTTCTGCTTGGAATCCTTTATTTACCTGCAATGAAAAAGAAGTACTATTGATGAAGAGTTATGCCCCATACACACGATTGGAAATTCCGACAGCAAAAGTCAGATGTGAGCTTTTGAAAGGAAATTCCAACCGTGTGTATGTTCCATCAGACTTTTGCTGTTGGAATTTCCGCCAACAAAAGATTGAGAGCTGGTTCTCAATTTTTCAGACGGAAAAAAATCCTATTGGAAAATCCGATCGTAGCAATTCCAATGCATGCTCAGAAACAATTCGATGCATGCCCCGAAGCATTGAACTTAATTTTCTCGGCTCGTCCTAGTGTTGTACGTCACTGCGTTCTTGGCGGGCGAAAGTTCAGAGAACTTTTGCGTAACCGTGTGTAGGCAAGCCAAGCTTGAGCGGAATTCCATTTGAAAAAAAACCATCCAAGGTTTTTCCAACGGAAAATCTGATGGTGTGTACGCGGCATTACTCTTCCAACATGTGCCATTTTAACGACCTAGGTAAGTACATACGTAAGTAAATACGACTGCCCGCTGTGACATTACTGTTGGCGTAGCCCTTGTATTTTGGTCCTGTACAATGTCCACAATAAAGATTCAAAAGAAAAAAAAAACGTTGTATTCACGATTTAAAGCAGGGGTAGGCAACCTTATAGAGCTGGAGATCTACCTGAATAACATGGGAGAAGTCCAAGATCACCGGGCACAGTGTCCCCTCCTTACACCTGATTTAAACGTCTAATTGCAGTACTACCGTGTCACAAACGTGTGCATTGCACGGCAATCATGGGTTTAAATCAGGTGGTGAGAAGGCAACATATCGCCTCCTCACCACTGATTGACACACACTCGGATCGATTTTCAGAAGAGCAGAACTTCAATGAGCCGTTCAGCATCGGTACCTTAGGGCTCTTTCACATGTAAAGTTGGGGGTGGTAAAACAGCAGGATATAATTGAAGTCTATGACTAAGCACAGCAAACCCGCAAGGAAAGCTGCAGGTACACTGCACTGTACCCACGGTACATATCAGTGTGAAAGCAGCCCTATACTATTATGCCCGGCGTATTACTTCACACTAAGGTGAAGATCTTTTATTTCCTGCTGGTGGCACCACTCTGGAGACGGGTAGCTGGCATAAGAGATGGAGTGCAGTTGATAGCGCTCCACGTGGGACAGGAGCCAGCACTACAGAGGAGGCATCAGCTTATACGGCTCTTGCTCCCTTCTATAGATCCAACTTCACTCTTCTCGCCAACCAAGACCGAGATCTACCAGACACATGTCCATGATCTACTGGTAGATCACAATCTACCGGTTGCTGACCCCCCCTTTAAGCCCTGGTTCACACTGGGCTGCGGGAGTGAAGCCGTGCGAGTTCAGCTGAACTCACACAATTTCACTCCCGCTGGCAGTCCCGATTTCGGCCGTGATTTAAGAGACATCTGTGCAGGTTTCTGCACAGATGTCAATGTAAATCGCGGCCCCAAATCGCAACAAGTAGTACAGGAACTACTTTTTTAAATCAGTGCAGCGCCGCAGATGCGGCGTCGCACCAATTAGGACGTTGTCATTGCCGACAATTGCCGGCAAATGCCGCCGATTTGAGATGCGATTTCACATGTGAAATCGCATCTCAAATCGAACCAAATCGTACCCAGTGTGAACCTGGGCTAAAGGTTATTAAAATAGACTGATGTGGAATATGTACTCTGTCTCATGAAAATGATTAGAAGCCCCCAGACTGATTTCCCTCATTGCCTGGAGTTGCTATTTAAAGGGGTTGTAAAGGTAAAAAAATATTTTCCCTAAATAGCTTCCTTTACCTTAGTGCAGTCCTCCTTCACTTACCTCATCCTTCCATTTTGCTTTTAAATGTCCTTATTTCTTCTGAGAAATCCTCACTTCCTGTTCTTCTGTCTGTAACTACACACAGTAATGCGACACTTTCTCACTGGTGTGGAGAAAGCGTCTTAAAAGGGGCGAGCAGGAGGGTCAGGACACTCTACATTGCAGATAGAGAAAGGAGCTGTGTGTTAGTGGGTGTCCTGACACTCCTGATCCCCCCCTCAAGAGGCTTTCTCCACACCAAGGAGAAAGTGTCGCATTACTGTGTTTAGTTACAGACAGAAGAACAGGAAGTGAGGAATTCTCAGAAGAAATAAGGACATTTAAAAGCAAAATGGAAGGATGAGGTAAGTGAAGGAGGACTGCACTAAGGTAAAGGAAGCTATTTAGGGATTTTTTTTTTTCTTTACCTTTACAACCCCTTTAATGCTAGCAGTCGATCACACCGCTAAGCCATACAATGAAACATCTGTCTCTTCCTTCCCTTTGTATTCCAGAGAAGAAAGCTGCCTGCCTATCTTTCATGTCTGTTGTTGATAATAATTCAGTCATAATATTCAGAGCATTTACTGATGGAAGAAATAAACACTGTTAGTAATGGAGGGCGGTGAACTTTGATCATAAAATCCCTGTTCACATTCATCTGTGTGTCATTGGACTGGTTTATTGCTTGTAGATATGGGGACTCACATAGAGCAACAAATAACTAGAACAAGCAACCTTCTTTTTTTTTCTTGCTGTACATATACAGTTGTGCTCATAAGTTTACATACCCTGGCAGAACAATTTATGATTTCTTGGCCATTTTTCAGAGAATATGAATGATAACACAAAAACATTTCTTTCACTCATGGTTAGTATTTGGTTCAAGACATTTATAATCATAAACTGTGTTTATTCTATTTAAATCATAATCACAACAGAAACTACCCAAATGGCCCTGATCAAAAGTTTAGATACCCCCATTCTTAATAACGTGTATTGCCCCCTATAACATCAATGACACCTTGAAGTCCTTTGTGGTATTTGTGGATGAGGCTCTTTATTTTCTCAGATGGTAAAGCCGCCCATTCCTCTTGGCAAAAAGCCTCCAGTTCCTGTAAATTCTTGGGCTGTCTTGCATGAACTGCCCATTTGCGATCTCCCCAGTGTGGCTCATTGATATTGGGGTCAAGAGACTGAGATGGCCACTCCAGAACCTTCACTTTATTCTGCTGTAGCCAATGACAGGTCGACTTGGCCTTGTGTTTTGTATCATTGTCATATTGGCATGTACAAGTACGTCCCATGCGCAGATTCTTAGTTGATATATACAAATATTCCTCCAGTATATTTTGATAACATACTGCATTCAATTTGCCTTCAATTTTGGTCAAATTTCAAAGGGCTTTGTAGCTCACACATTCTCAAAATATCAGCGATCCACCTCCGTGTTTCACAGTGGGAATGGTGTACATTTCATCATAGGCCTTGTTGACTCCTCTGCAAATGTAGGGCCAGATTCAGAAAGAATCGCCTATCTCAGATACACTACGCCACCGTAACTTAGAGCGGCAGGTACGGTATGCAGAAAGAACTTGCGCCCTAAGTTATGGCGGCGTAGCCTATCTGGTCCGGTGTAAGCCTGCGTAATTCAAAATAGAAAAGAGGTGGGCGTGTAGTATTGAAATGAGCCGTGACTCCACGTAAATTACGCGTCTAACGAATGGCGCATGCGCCGCCCCTGGACGTATCCCAGTGCGCATGTGCGAAAATCACGTTGCAAATAGTCAATGCTTTCGGAATTAATGTAACTTACGCCCAGCCCCATTCCCGAACGACTTACGCAAACGACGTAAACGACGTACAATACGCCGCTGTTCCGACGTCCATACTTAACATGGGTTGCGCCTTATATAGCAGGGGTAACTTTACAATGGTCGAACGCCTACGTAAATGACGTATATCAATACGCCGGGCGCACGTGCGTTCGTGAATTGGCGTATCTAGCTTGTTTGCATATTTTTAATGGGAAAGTCTAATGCATCCAGCGTAACTATGCGCCCACGATACGCCGGTGTAGGCAAGTTACGCCGGATGACTGAAGCCATGTTTTTCAGAGTAACTTGCTTTCTGAATCGGCGTAAGGATGCGGCGGCGCACATTTGAATTTACGGCGGCGTATCAGGAGATACGCCAGCGTAGATTCTTTCTGAATCTGGCCCGTAGTGTTTATAGTTGGGGCCAAAAAGCTAAATTTTGGTCTCATCACTCAAAATTACTTTGTATCAGAAGGTTTGAGGCTTGTCTCTGTGCTGTTTGACTTATTGTAAGTGGGATACTTTGTGGCATTTGCGTAGTAATGGCTTTCTTCTGGCGACTCAACAATGCAGCCCATCTTTCTTCAAGTGCCTCCTTATTGTGCATCTTGAAACAGCCACACCGCATGTTTTCAGAGAGCCCTGTATTACACCTGAAGTTATTTGTGGGTTTTTCTATGCATTCCGAAAAAAAATCCTGGCAGTTGTGGCTGAAATTAGTCAGAGACTACTTGTATGCTATAGGAGATGGTCAGAGACTAGAGGTATGCTCATATCCATCCCAACTTCCTGAAATGATAAAGAGTGACACCTTTTGACACACAGTATAGAGGTAAAGGACACTTCCCTACCACTGCCCTGGTTACATGGACCATGAAGATCTAAAATGCAGAAAATGATTGCCTAAAACACTCAAGTGCTTTTTTGACATTCCTTTTTCCAACAAGTGTTTTGTTGCACTCAACTTTTTATCCAACGTTTATATTACTTGTATTACTATTTATTTTATATTTATATTTCTTGTTATTTTGAAAAGCCAATATAAAGCAAAAAGAGAGGTCTAAAAAGCACTTGAGTGGTTTAGATGATAGTTTTCTGCATTTTAGATCTTCATAGTCCATGTAACCAGAGGTGTCTTTTGCCTTTATACTGTGTGTCAAAAGGTGTCCCTCTATCATTTCAGGAAGTTGGGGAGGGTATGAGCAAACCTGTAGTCTCTGATCATCTCCTGTAGCATACATGTAGTCTCTGACCATTTTATGTAACATACAAGTAATCTCTGAGACCGCGTACACACGATTGGTCCAAACCGATGAAAATGGGCTTAAGTCCAGTTTCATCGGTCCAAACCGAGAGTGTGTATGGCCCATTGGTCCGTCGTCCGTTGGACCAAAGTTTAAAAACTTACTTTAAAATCGGACCAATGGACGCCTGACCATCGGTCCAAACCGATGGTTAGTACGCAAAAGCATCGGTCCAAAAACCCGCGCATGCTCAGAATCAAGTCGACGCATGCTTGGAAGCATTGAACTTCATTTTTTTCAGCACGTCGTTGTGTTTTACATCACCGCGTACTGACACGATTGGTTTTTGAACTGATGGTGTGTACGCACATCAGACCATCAGTCTGTGAACCAATGAAAACGGTCCGTCGGACCACTCTGGGTTGGACCGATCGTGTGTATGTGGCCTGACAATCTCCTGTAGCATACAAGTAGTCTCTGACCATCTCATGTAGCATTCAAGTAGTCTCTGACCATCTCATGTAGAATACAAGTAATCTCTGACCATATCTAGCATACAGGTAACCTTTGACCATGTACAGTAGCATAAAGTAATCTCTGATCATCTCATGTAGCATACAAGTAACCTCTGACCATCTCCTGTAGAATATAAGTAATCTCTGACCATCTCACATAGCATACAAGTAATTTTTGACCATCTCATGTAGCAGACAAGTAATCTCTGACCATCTCCTGTAGAATACAAGTAACCTCTGACTATCTTCTGTAGAATATAAGTAATCTCTGACCATCTCATGTAGCAGACAAGTAATCTCTGGCCATCCTATGTAGCAGACAAGTAATCTCTGACCATCCTATGTAGCAGACAAGTAATCTCTTACCATCTCATGTAGCAGACAAGTAATCTCTGACAATCCTATGTAGCAGAGATTGTTTGTGGAAAGAAAATGGACTTTGTAGGCATCGAATATAGAAAATTGAAAAAATAATTTTAATTAAATATAGATATAAAAATAGTATAAATAACTACAAGTCATCAGCACCACACATGTTGATGTAACATGTAGATCTAAAACAACATATTCTAATTTATACAGAAAAAGACGTCAAACGTTCTGACGCACGCGACTCGGGGGAGCATATTAAACCCAAGGCAGCCCCTATGGTCGATGCAAGACCAGGTGCTGCCATACACAGCACGGGAGCAGCGTTTCTCTTAGCTTAAGACAAACAAGGTAAGCTTTTCTTCACTCAAAACTGCATTCATTAGTTTGTCCGCCTAAACAGGCACAAGCTATATCAATATAGATTTATACTATGGCTATCTCCTTGCAGAGAATTTCTTTTTGAGCAATACGCTTGGATACACTGAAATCCATATACCAAGGGAGAGTCCAGCATCTCCCAGGCAAGGTAACCTAACCTAGTGTTGTGTTTTATTTCATATACACATATCCTCTCTCTGACAAGCATGCAAAAAAATTTTTTAGTCCTAGCATTAAATACTAACGTACCAAATAGTGTCTTTTGGCTTTTTCTAATTACCCACCAACAAACTAGTTACAAGCTGTCTATTTATTTATTTATTTATTTAGTTATTTATTTGTATAAATTCACTATAACAGCACTGTCAGTTTTGAGCGCCCCCTTGTGACATCTTTACTAAATTACATGTAATTAATAATTTTTACTATTATAATAAATACTCAAAATATCTGCCAACCACATAAACCAATTCTCCAATCACTGTGTAGGTTTCGTAGCACCCCGTTTGGTGGAGCTTACTGTCATCTTGGAATAATTCTCTGGGCTGTCCGCGCTACCCAGCCCGCTCGATCCTTACAGCAACGGTGCTCCTACATCAGGAGACATCCACGGCTCTCTATGGCCACTACCGGGTAGCCTCAATTCATATTTTCCCTGGTTCTTGATACATACCATTTAGATTTTCATTTTTTGGTAAGTCTACTAAGCACATTATTCTGTCCATCCAACGATGGAGGTATAATGCGCTTCTATATATATAATATATTATATGTTATTTTGTTTATTATAATTTGTGTTTTATTTATGCAGTTCTTCTTCCTCACGCTCCCGATGAAGTGGTCTATACCATGAAACATGTAGAGCTTTTTGAAAGGAAGCGCATGAATGTCAAGACTTGAAAAAAACATCTTTTTCCGCTACACACAGCAGTTATTCTCTTGGTTTGGCAAAAAAACCCTTTTCTATCTGCATTGTATTGGCTATCTCAGTACAAACTTATTGTGTTATTTATTGTCTTGACACTGCCTTTTTTCTGTATAAATTAGAATATGTTGTTTTAGATCTACATGTTACATCAACATGTGTGGTGCTGATGACTTGTAGTTATTTATACTATTTTTATATCTATATTTAATTAAAATTATTTTTTCAATTTTCTATATTCGATGCCTACAAAGTCCATTTTCTTTCCACAAACAATCTCTCAAATTAGTAGGACGTGGCATTTATATTACTAAGGATGTTGATTGTCATCCAGGGACACAACAATCAATCTATATAAAAATCCTATGTAGCAGACAAGTAATCTCTGACCATCCTATGTAGCAGACAAGTAATCTCTGACCATCCTATGTAGCAGACACGTAATCTCTGACCATCTCATGTAGCAGACAAGTAAGCTCTGACCATCTCATATAGCAGACAAGTAATCTCTGACCATCCTATGTAGCAGACACGTAATCTCTGACCATCTCATGTAGCAGACAAGTAAGCTCTGACCATCTCATATAGCAGACAAGTAACCTCTGACCATCTCATGTAGCAGACAAGTAATCTCTGACCATCTCATATAGCAGACAAGTAATCTCTGACCATCCTATGTAGCAGACACGTAATCTCTGACCATCTCATGTAGCAGACAAGTAAGCTCTGACCATCTCATATAGCAGACAAGTAACCTCTGACCATCTCATGTAGCAGACAAGTAATCTCTGACCATCTCATGTAGCAGACAAGTAATCTCTGACCATCTCATGTAGCATACAAGTACTCTCTGACCATCTCATGTAGCATAAAAGTAATCTCTGACCATCTCATGTAGAATAAAATAAATCTCCGACCATCTCATGTAGAATAAAATAAATCTCCGACCATCTCATGTAGCAGACAAGTAATCTCTGGCCATCTCATGAAGCATACAAGTAATCTCTGACCATCTTTTGCAATATAAAAATAATCTCTGACCATCTCATGTAGCAGACAAGTAATCTCTGACCATCTCAGGTAGCAGACAAGTAATCTTTGACCATCCTATGTAGCAGACAAGTAATCTCTGACCATCTCATGTAGCAGACAAGTAATCTCTGACCATCTCATGTAGCATACAAGTACCCTCTGACCATCTCATGTAGCATACAAGTAATCTCTGACCATCTCATGTAGCATACAAGTACCCTCTGACCATCTCATGTAGCATACAAGTAATCTCTGACCATCTCATGTAGAATAAAAGAAATCTCTGACCATCTCATGTAGCAGACAAGTAATCTCTGGCCATCTCATGAAGCATACAAGTAATCTCTGACCATCTTTTGCAATATACAAATAATCTCTGACCATCTTATGTAGCATACCACTAGTCTCTGACCATTTCTTTTTGCATGTTTGTAATCTGGCTGCTTCCTTTCACTGAATATTATGAATGGCTCCTTGGTTATGTCAAGGATGGCACCTGAACCCTCCTACTTTAGGTAGAGACTGTAAGCTCAGGGGCAGGGAGGGACTAATCAAAATGGTCTGTCATCTGTGGAACTTATTAGAAAGGAGCTCCTGAATTTGTTGGTGCCTCATTCAGTGAATAAGTTATTCAAAATGTAATTCAAAATTGGTATCTCTAGAAAATAGTGTGTATTCTTAACCTTTTGCCGACCGTGCTATAGACAAAAGACGTCTACAGCGTGGTCGAGTTACTCTGGGAGGACGTCCATACTCATGGTCAAGTGGTAAATGGGACCTCTGCCTATTGATACAACAGGATCTATATGTAAGACATTTTTATAGAGTATCAACAGCACATTAAAGAAGTTAATCTGATACTGCCCCAGCCCCCCTTATACTTACCTGACCCCTTGAAAGTCCCGCGCTCGGTCCCGTGATCCTCTTCGCTGCTCAGCCTGGCCCCTGATTGGCTAGAGCGGATGGATTGAGAGCAGCGCAACCATTGGCTGGCGCTTCTGTCAATCACATACAGTGACGCGGCACGCCTATGGCCGCTCGCTGTATCACGGGAGCCCGCTCGCAATTAGTGACCACCATGCGAGCTCTCGCATGACTGTGGTGAGTAATTGCGGGGAGGACCAGAGACAGCCGCCGAGGGACCCCAGAAGACGTGGATCGGGGCCACTTTGTGCAAAACAAACTGCACAGTGGAGGCAAGTATAACATGTTTGTTATTTTAAAAAAAATAAAAAAATTCCTTTAGTAACGCTTTAACTGTGTCTTCTTGGATGCCACAATCTGAGCATTAGGGAAATCACATACTACAGTACTTGTACAGGCCACTATAGTGTCAATTTGTGAACAATAGTTGCATAGACTGGAATCTGGTTTTGGATATAAAGAAAATTCCCCATTCCCTTACAGTGACACGTTGTGATAACTTCGTAATCTGCTCCCTCGTCTGTTTCTAAGGCACTCTTTTGTTCTGCGCTGTTACTGATGCTGTTTTGTCAAAAGTCAACAACTCAGCTCTCATCTTCATCTGTAGCCATTCCCTCTGGTGCTGATATATGGAGAGAGCAATGACACACGATCATGGCTGGAATGGTACAGGCCTCTTTGATGAATGGGTTATACTTCTTTATGTTGTGTGAGGTTCAGCATGATGACACCCAATACGGGAATAACTGGATTTTAGGGTCAGACTGGAGCAAAGTTTTTCTCCATGATTATGTACTAATGAGAGATTTAAGATGAAATGTTTGCATATAGTAGCAATTTCTGTAAAATGTCAAAATGGTTTCAGTTTAAACAGTATATACCAATCCTTATATTTTCAAACTGATCTAAGAAAATACGTCTTGATGATGGGAATGTATCTCAATCATGTTTCTCAGGGAAAATTATTTTTTACTTATTTGTATAGTGGAAGGTAGTGTAATGTGTAATTGATTTAGTTTGTTTATGGTTTGTATTTAACCTAATGATATATTTATGTTTTAACATGACTATGTATAGTGGATTCATTGCATGTGGTATGAATATGTATGAGCTGGGTCATTTGTTACAATTATGTAGTTAGTAATTGTGGGGCCTTATGTTGGTGTAAAAAAAAACAAAAAACTATTGCACATAAATATTTGTAATTTGCATATTTAATAACAGCAATTTATGTTTTGATAACCCTTTAATTGTGTCAATAAGGGTATTGCATATATTAGTTAGGACATATTTTCAACAGAGCTCCCAGTTTAAGCAGCTGTTTATTAATTTTTGGTTGGAATTAAATTGCAGGTTTTGATGGTGGTTCAACAGTGACAGGTTCTTAAACGGCAATACATGAATGGAAGCTAAATGAAAAATGTAATAAATGTTATATATATATATATATATATATATATATGTACTGTGACAGGAAATCAGGTAAATCTGTGGGTGGTGTCACAGATGGGAGATACATTTCTGCCTTGTTTAGACAATACACCAATTGCTATCAGCTTTAAGAGTCGGTTCACACTGGGGCGACACGACTTCCAGCACGACTTTCAGACACGACTTGAGCATGAACCACAGGGCGATCTGGGGAGATTTACAACACGACTTGAAGTCCTCTCCAAGACAGGAGACATTCCAGTGGCCAATAAAACAACAATCAGCTCTGGGAGAGGTAGGGGGAGGGAGAGGTTTGCCTAAGAAATGTATGCTATCTTATCAGGAAAGTAGCTAGTGATCAGACTTCTGAGGCGACAAGTCGGATTGAAGTCGTACAGGAACCTTTTCTGAAGTCGGAGCGACATGAGTAGTGTGTAATAACACCGCTCCCATTCACTAACATTGTTTTTCTCTACAGCGCGACTTGGGACGACTTGAGGCGACCTCAAGTCGGATCCCAAGTCGCCCCAGTGTGAACCGACTCTAAGGACCTTGGATAGTTTCAGCTGTTCAGAATGAGGCAATTAAGGCCTCTACAAGTTATGCAGAGGATCACTACTGATTGCTGCATCCTGAGGCTTTTGAGTTAAGGAGGGCAGTGAGCTGAGAAAGACTCCTGGAGGTGAGGTGGTGTTAATTTTTTGGTGTGAAAAAAAAATCAAAGAGACTATTGTTTTTCTGCTAAGTGACCAGCAGTGTCTGCCCTGCAGTAGGCAGTGCCAGACTCCATAGGTAGGTTTCTGTGTTATGAAGGTAGATGCCCCAAGTGGCAAGGGTTTATTTTGTGTTTTGTTTTGTTTGTGCTGTTTTGATGCTGGCACTTGTATCCAGCAATATGGAAGAATAAACCATATCATTTGTTTTTAACCACCCTCAACGACCTCTCTGTATAGATCAGTGTGTAGTGAACCCATTCAGGGGGTCACACACACCCGCTACCGAGCTAACCCCTCACAATACATACAGTATCTCACAAGAGAGAGTACACCCCACATTTTTGTAAATATTTTATTATATCTTTTCATGTGACAACACTTAGAGCCGGTTCACACAGGGGCAACACGACTTCCAGCACGACTTTGGGAGGCAACTTGAACACGACTTGAGTATGAATCATCAGGCAACTTACAAGGCAACTTCAAGTCGCCTCCAGGACAGGAGGCTTTCCAGTGGCCAATCAGACAACAATCAGCTCTGTGGGAGGGAGGGGGAGGAAGGGGTTTGCCTGAGAAATGTATGTTATCTTCCTGTATTATTGCTTCTGTTAAGACAGTGATCCGACTTCTGAGGCAACTTCCATTAAAAACAAAGGGTACAAGTTGCCTAGAAGTCGGATTGAAGTAGTACAGGAACCTTTTCTGAAGTCAGAGCGACTTCAGTAGTGTGTATTAAGACGGTTCCATTCACTTCCATTGATTTTCTCAACCACGCGACTTGGGGCAACTTTAAGTCGGATCCCAGGTCGCCCCAGTGTGATCCGGCTCTGAAGAAATGACACTTTGCTACAATGTAAAGTAGTGAGTGTACAGCTTGTATAACAGTGTCCCCTCAAAATAACTCAACACACAGCCATTAACCTGTTGCCGACCGCCCGCCGTCATTTTACTGCGGGAATGTGGCTCTCCTGGGCGAGAGGCCGTAGCTATACGTCCGCATTAAAGCGGCCACTAGGGGGCGCGCGCGCGTCTCCGCTTGCCCCCGAGTCCCGCGCGCGTGCCTGGCGGGTACGATCGTCGCCGGGCACACGCGATCGCTTGTTACAGAGCGGGGACCGGGAGCTATGTGTGTAAACACAAAGCTCCCGGTCCTGTCAGCGGGGGAAACGCTGATCTTCTGTTCATACAATGTATGAACAGAAGATCAGTGATTTCCCCTAGTGAGGCCACCCCCCCATACAGTTAGAACACACCCAGGAACACACTTAACCCCTTCCCCAACCCCTAGTGTTAACCCCTTCACTGTCAATGGCATTTTTATAGTAATCCAATGCATTTTTATAGCATTGATCGCTAAAAAAATGCCAATGGTCCGAAAATGTGTCAAAAGTGGCCGAAGTGCCCGCCATAATGTCACAGTACTGAAAAAAAAACGCTGATCGCCGCCATTACTAGTAAAAAAAAAATATTAATAAAAATGCCATAAAACTACCGCCTATTTTGTAAACGCTATAACTTTTGCGCAAACCAATCAATAAATGCGATTTTTTTTTTAACAAAAACGATGTAGAAGAATATGTATCGGCCTAAACTGAGGAAAAAAAAAAAGTTTTTTTATATATTTTTGGGGGATATTTATAATTTATTATAGCAAAAAGTAAAAAATATTGTTTTTTTTTTCAAAATTGCCGCTCTATTTTTGTTTATAGCGCAAAAAATAAAAACCGCAGAGATGATCAAATACCACCAAAAGAAAGCTCTATGTGTGGGAAAAAATGGACGCCAATTTTGTTTGGGAGCCACGTCGCACGACCGCGCAATTGTCAGTTAAAGCGATGCAGTGCCGAATCACAAAAAGTGCTCTGGTCATTGGGCAGCAATATGGTCTGGGGGTTAAGTGGTTAATGTCTAAACCGCTGGCAACAAAAGTGAGTACACCCCCAAGTGAAAATGTCCAAATTGGGCCCAATTACCCATTGTCCCTCCCCAGTGTCATGTGACTCGTTAGTGTCACAAAGTCTCAGGTGTGAATGGGGGTCAGGAGTGTTAAATTTGGTGTTATCGCTTTCACTCTCTCATACTGGTCACTGGAAGTTCAACATGGCACCCCATGGCAAAGAACTCCCTGAGGATCTGAAAAAAATAATCGTTTCTCTACATAAAGATGGCCTAGACACCCCAGATGTTTTGAAACTACATTTCCCAATATGCTCATGCACTCCGCAGTGTAGATGTGCATCATGGGAAATGTAGTTCCAAAACATCTGGGGTGCCAAGGGTCGCCATCACTGGCGTCACGCACCGTGACCTTTAGCTTCTGATGACGTCATTTCTATGACGAAACGTGTCAAGCTGATCAGCATAGTGCACTACGTTGATCCCCAGGTGGAACGCACGCCAATCTTGCCGTTCTCACCACCCCTGTGGGTGGAGGATTTTTAAAGTTTTAGGCAGCTGTAACCTCGCAGTTAGATTTAAAAAAACAATAGAGCGGTTTACGCTATGAGGATCTCTGTTTTTCCTTCTTTTCCAATCCTACTTACCAAGAAATCTCAGTGTCGGAACCACGTATCATTGTAGGCAAGGGATTTGAGGATCGGTCGGTTTCTCTTCCTTTTTCCGGTCACAGAGACCACTAAGGCCGCGTACACACGATCGGTCAAAACCAATGAAAACGGACTGAAGGACCGTTTCATTGGTCCAAACCGATCGTGTGTGGGCCCCATCAGTCAGTTACCCTTCGGTCACAATTTTTGTTCACGGAGGAATATTTTATTGCTTGGAATTTAGTTTGCATTTTCTTGCTAGTTTTATATGAAAAGCACTCAACTCTAAATACATTTTTATACATTTATCCACATATAAGTGTTTCGCTGATCATGCACTTGTTCACTTTATGATTAATTCATTTTGATAGATTTGATTAGCTAGCGTTGTTTTCTTCACAGGGAGTCACCCTAGTAAATCACTTAACCCTTTATTCATTTATTTGTTTGCAACAGCAGCCGCACGATATCTCTTTAACATTTATCCTTAATTGCCTTTTCTTTTTTTGCAGCTGCTGTAATGTTCTCTAAAAAATCAATGCAATATGGCAACCTGGAAGCCTTCTGCACAGAACTTCCCTAGAAGTTTCATGCTTGTTTCATTGGCTTACCAATTTTCCCAGAAGTCTGTGCTGAGTAAAATTTTACCCATCCTCTGCAATATGAATCATATATTTGGTAAGATACTCCCTAAGATATACTAGCAGATTTAAATACACTAACAAACTGAATCAAGGAAAATAATTCAACTCATGTAAGGTGGCATGTAGTTGCCATCATCCCTTTGACATGTTAAACAATTGAAATAACCTCAAAGGATTGGGATTGTATAGGCAACAAATAATAATTCCAAAATTGAAAAAAAGATACACATTTATTACAAAAATATATAAATATTACAGTACAAATTGAATAAAAGAAATACTGTTGAACATGTATAGTTTAAATAATGTAAATACTGTCCGTCATGAACTGCCATCATCAGATGTTTTTATGGCAGATTGAAGCGGATAACCGACGCGTTTCGAATGAAAGAAAACATTCTTCATCAGGGTATCACATCTATAACAGATCAAAATATCAATATTTAACATAATACAAAAAACCTCACCATCCCACATGAAATTGTGTATAGTGAAACTCACTTTTGTCTAAAAAATCTGGGCTTGAAAGGTCATGCACTTCACGGCGTCATCAGATGCGGGTGCCTCCACACTGTATGCAATGCACAAAAATATATCTCCTCATCCCTGCCACCCATGGGGTGGACTGAATCAATAGATTCAAAGATTGGTGTTTAAGAAGTCCTCACCACCACTACAAAAGGGGAAAAAAGATAGAGAGGAGGACAAAGAACAAGAAAACAAAAAGAACCAAGCAAAAGAGGGGAAGAAAAAATACACAATGATTATCATGTAGAGGTGGTATAAACATATGAAAAGGGAGTAAAAAAGTTTTTTATCCCCCAATCCATACTTACCACCGAGACAGAGGATCAAGGTTCTTCCCAAATAGGTGCAAGGCCTGTTGAAATGGTCCCTATTCAGCCACAGGTCCATCCATTGCAGCAATAAAGATTTGCCTCCTCAATCTCCACAGGGTGGAGAGGGAATGACACCAAACGTCCCCCCTTGGCCTTCCTTTTATACTCACCTGTCCACGTTCCTAGGTGATAGGCCACTCCCATCCCTAACTCACACCTGTGTGTAGAAAGACAGGTGTATACGTCCTGTGTGAACGTCAGCTCGCCGTGTCATAAAGCCGCAACGCAAATCTTCCACCGCTATTGGCTAATGGACCGCTGACGTCATCCCCGGAACCGGAAACTCCGCCGCGGCCATCTTGCTGAAGGGCTTCAGCAATGCCAGGCCGAGGACGTCATAACCGGAACCGTAAGTAGCGCCGCGGCCATTTTGCCAAAGGGCCCTACGGGGGGGGAAGGAAAAAAGGAGGGGGGCCATAATGGGCCAGGTGGATGGAATACCCCAGCTAAGGGAACGGGATAATATTGGGAGCTGAAAAGATGGAAAAAACTATCGCTCCAAAAGCTAATATATTAGGCCTCTACAACACGGGCACCTGATGGTGATAGAGGGACAATTGAGAAGGTTTAAAGAAAAAAAAGGAAGAAAAATACCACCGCTGCCGGGATATTACCCTGGGATATCATAGACATCCCATTGGGTATATGAACTATCGGGCAAATTTGCAGCCCAAAGGTCTCCCCCGGCAGCGGATGGGTGGGAGGGAATTGAAGAGATAGTGCATGAGTGAGGAGGACAGTACCCCATCCGATACATCGCGAGTAGCATAGCCCACAAAGTTAATCAGCACAGATTCATAAACAATTCTGTATATATGTACATACATATAACAATGAATAATACATCATGATGTGCACTGTCGCAGAAATCAATCTGCAAAAAATGCACAAACCATTAACAAAAAAATCAAATAATCAAACGAAATGTTGTGTACAACAAAGCATCCTAATAGCAAAAGTAACAAGAGAAAAGAAAGAAAAAACCCTATCTATGCATCTCCCATATTTATATTTCTAGTCCCAAGGGAGGATTCTCCCGACATTCTGAAACCCCTGGGGTATAGCAAGGAGAAGGATGTAATTGTAAGGGATGAAAGACTATCCCAATGGTCAATACCAGGTATTATACCAACAGGACATTCATCCAAAGAGGAGAGAAGGCTAGGAGACGATCACAAGATTGTACTCCTCGGATTGAGAGTAAGGTTAGAGGGAAAAGGTATAATGGTCCTACATAAATAAATAAAAGCTGATCATTGTAAGCACCCCTGCCAGTCTTAACTTTTTTGTCTTATCCCTGTAACTACTACATCTGCAGGGCAGCTTGTTCTTTAAAAAAAATTAAAAGCTGTCCAGAACCGCAGATGAAAATAAAAGAAAGAAAGCTTAAAGGGACACTAAAGTCAGGGCTTTTAAAAAAATAAATAAATAACAAACATGTTATACTTACCTCCACTGTGCAGTTCGTTTTGCACAGAGTGGCCCGGAAAGCTGTCTTCTGGGGTCCCTCGGCGGCTGTCTGGGCTCCTCCTGGCAAAAGCATTCCATCTTCATGCGAGGGCGCTCGCACGGAGGAAAGCTTTTGCGAGCGCGCTCCCGTGATACAGCGGCGGCCATAGCCGCCGACTGTATCACTCGGCTCCGCCCCCCGGCGCGCCGCGTCATCCGCCCAGCCTAGCCAATCAACGGCCAGGCTGGGAACCGAAGAGGACGATGTGGATGCGCCCGGGAGATTCGAATGGTCAGGTAAGTACAACGGGGGCTCGGGGGGGGGGCGGTGCTGTGAGATGTTTTTTAACCTTAATGCATAGGATGCATTAAGGTAAAAAAACTTGTACCTTTACAACCCCTTTAAAAAAGAAAACAAATGCAACCACTACATCTAATGCCGCGTACACACGATCGTTTTTCCGGTTGTAAAAAATGCTGTTTTTTTTATTTCATTAAAAATGATCGTGTGTGGGCTCCAGAGCATTTTTCACAATGTAAAAAATTGTCATTAAAATTTTTCGAACATGCTCTAATTTTTCACAACGTTTTTAATGTTGTAAAAAATGGTCGTGTGTGGGCTTTAACAACGTGAAAAAAACACGCATGCTCAGAAGCAAGTTATGAGACGGGAGCGCTCGTTCTGGTAAAACTAGCGTTTGTAATGGAGATAGCACATTCGTCACACTCTAACAGACTGAAAAGCACGAATCGTCTCTCACCAAACTTTTAATAACACAAATTCAGCAAAAGCAGCCCCAAGGGTGGCGCTATCCGAATGGAACTTCCCCTTTATAGTGCCGTCGTATGTGTTGTAGGTCACCGCGCTTTGCTAGAGCATTTTTTTTTCACGATCGTGTGTATGTAAGGCCGTTTTAATGATCGGGTTGAAAAAAACGTTGTTTTTTCTAGACCATTAACCACTTAAGCCCCGGACCAATATGCTGCTAAATGCCCAAAGACGTTTACAATTCGGCACTGCGTCGCTTTAACAGACAATTGCGCGGTTGTGTGACGTGGCTCCCAAACAAAATTGGCGTCCTTTTTTCCCCACAAATAGAGCTTTCTTTTGGTGGTATTTGATCACCTCTGCGGTTTTTATTTTTTGCGCTATATGCAAAAATAGAGCGACAATTTTGAAAAAAATGCAATATTTTTTACTTTTTGCTATAATAATTATCCCCAAAAACATATATAAACATTTTTTTTTTCCTCAGTTTAGGCCGATACGTATTCTTCTACCTATTTTTGGTAAAAAAATCGCAATAAGCGTTTATGGATTGGTTTGCGCAAAATGTATAGCGTTTACAAAATAGGGGATAACGCTTTATTGCATTTTTATATATTTTTTTTACTACTAATGGCGCAGATCAGCGATTTTTTTCGTGACTGCGACATTATGGCGGACACTTCGGACAATTTTGACACATTTTTGGGACCATTGTCATTTTCACAGCAAAAAATGCATTTAAATTGCATTGTTTACTGTGAAAATGGCAGTTGCAGTTTGGGAGTTAACCACAGGGGGCGCTGTAGGATTTAGGGTTCACCTAGTTTGTGTTTACAACTGTAGGGGGGTGTGGATGTAGGTCTGATGTCATTGATCGAGTCTCCCTATAAAAGAGATCACTCGATCGATGCAGCCGCCACAGTGAAGCACGGGTCGTGTGCATAAGAATTGGTAAGCTGCAATGCAATAAATGTTTGCTTTCTGGGTTAATACCACTTTAAATCAATTCTTTAGTTCTAAGGAGTGTTAGGAAAATACCCCAGCATTTATAGCGCCACAGACACCGTAATCAACCACCATGTAAAGACAAAATTTAACACCTACTGTATGAAGCATTCCTGAAACCATAAATGGGAACAGTGTGGTTCAACATTTCTAAAATATCATTGTGATTGGATAAATGTGTCTGTGCTACCAGCATGGATTTAGATGCTGGGGTATCTTCCTGTTACTAAATGAGAACTAAAGAATTGGACTCTGTGCAGGCCAGTCAAGTTCCTCCACACCAAACTCGTAATCCATGTCTTTATGGACCTTTCTTACATTTCTTATTGCATTCCCTGTAGTGCTGGAATGCTGACAATGACCCCCCAGCCTTATATATCTTGAAGACCATTTTTTCCTCTTTAATATGTTTTTTTTTTGTGTAGCAATAGTACATTTTAGATTACTTTTATTTGCTATATGTTTATTTCACAAAGTTGGGTTATCCTACTGCTCAGCCTCCCCACTCAGTTGATTTGTATTAGTTTATTTACTGCACTCATTCAGGGCCCCTGTAAAGCACATTCCACAGCCTGTCCCATCATAACTCCCAGCTTTTTCTACTGCAGTTTCCAGCATCCTTACCTGCACTATGCTCCCAGACCTAAGTCCACCCACAGCAGCCCAGGCAGCACAGTAGGCTGCTTTCAACTCAAAGTCTAGTGCCAGCCCTGGAAGCACATCCCATCCCACACCCCAATGACAGTATGTGTATTAACCACTTGAAGACCAGGCCTTTTCTGGAACTTTTTGTTTAAGGCTGGGCTCAAACTATTGCTAATTTTATGTGGGTTCCCTGCATCCAATTCGCAATAGCAGGAGATTTTGACCGGAGCCAGTTCACATATCTCCGTATGAATTTTCACAGGAGTCCTGTGCATTTTTTGGCCCATTTCAGGTCCGAATTTAGCCAAAAATTCAGGCTGAAATCATGAACGAAGACGCACCAAACCCCTGCTGTGAGCTAATGCGAAGATAGTGTGAGCCCAGCCTGAAAGTTTGAATCAGTATTCTTTGATAGAAGATTATGTAGAACCCCCAAACATATGTTTTTTTTTTTTTGCAAAGACGATAAAGAATAAAATGCTCATTGTTGTAATATTGTTTGTCACACATTATTTTGCAGCGGTCTTTCAAACGCAATTTTTTGGGGTTAGAAATACACTTTAATGAATTTAAAAAAAGTGAAATATGATGTTACGCTGAGTAAATAGATACCTCACATGTCATGCTTTAAAATTGCGCACGCTGATGGAATGGCAACAAACGACGGTACTTAAAAATCTCCATAGGCGACACTTTACATTTTTTACAGGTTACCTGTTTTGAGTTACGGAGGAGGTCTTGCGGTAGAATCAATGCTCTCAGTCTAACGGCAATACCTCCCATGTGTGGTTTAAACACATAGATATGCTTGTGTGACTTACTTTTGCGTTAACTTCTGCGGGGTGCTTTACATTTTTCTTTTTATTATTATTTAACTTTTTATTTTTACACTGTTTTACACTTATTATCTACTATGGCCTGGGAACCGGAAGTGAAATCAGATGTCGTTCTTGTCCTCCAAAGGCATAGACGTGAGTGGCGGCCATCTTGGCCTCACTCGTCTCCATACCAAGCTACTAATAGCATTGGATCATTCCAAGGCTTCACCGATGGGCCAGGTAACCCCCAAGAACAACCAAGCTAAAAGTGATTTTATCGGAAAGAGAATTGGCTATAGTAAAAAAAAAAAAATACTGGGGTTATGGCAGCTAGCGGCTATTGCATTAGGGTGTGCACCCCAAATGTCTAAAACATGGATAGTATTAGTAGGCAGTGGACTTTTCTGTAGGGCTGAGGTTGGTGTTAGTAGGGCAGTGGATAGTGTCAGTAATTTTTTATTTATTTTATTTTATTTTTTTACAATTTTTTTAGGAGCCCCATTGGGGGGGTTTAGGTGAAATATCAGCGCACCCCTATACCTACTTTAATGTAATTGCACACAATGATTGAGAGCAGAAGTGGCTGGATAACATGGAGACGACCTCAGGGAAAGGAGTGACCACTGAGACCCGGGAGATGAAGATAAGCTGCTGGGATATCCACATGAAATATCAGATGACTCCTGAGTTTTCCCAAGAGACTTGACAGGTCAGGTGTCAGAATATGTGGATATCTTATTAGTGGCCAGACAAACTGATATAGAACAGAAGTCATAGTATGAAAACCTTTAAAGTGGATGTAAACCCATTTTGATGTCACAGTGTAGAGTATACGATTTCCTATGATCTGTGCCCAGTCTTGCCATAAAGAGTTAATCCAGCTCTGAGCAATCCTCTTTTATTGTTCAGTGAAAATTAACAGACTTCCAGATAAAAACCTGTCTAAATAAAACGTCCTTTCCTCCCTTCTTGCTTTGAGTGACAGGTTATTTACATATCTAGCTTGGACATGTTTATCATATGTTATGTTATGTTTATCATAATATGAGGTGATCCACAGTTCATTGTATATTACCAGGATGTGTTATGTGGGGGAGGGGTGGATTTCTCACTTTTTATACTGTGGGTCACCTCATATTATGATAAACATAACATATGATAAACATGTCCAAGCTAGATATGTAAATAACCTGTCACTCAAAGCAAGAAGGGAGGAAAGGACTTTTTAATTAGACAGGTTTTTATCTGGAAGTCTGTTAATTTTCACTGAACAATAAAAGAGGATTTCTCAGAGCTGGATTAACTCTGTGTGGCAAGACTGGGCACAGATGATAGGAAATTGTATACTGTACATTGTGACATCCACTTAAAAATATTTGCCAATGTTATAAATTGCTGAAATACATTTAACCTTTTATTTTAGCTGTACTGGTCCTTTAATACTAATATAAGTGTACAGCCAAAGCTACCAAAAAAATAAAAACATATGAAAAATTGTGTCATGCATTAATTAAAGTGGAAATGACTCGTTAATTTGTCACTATTGTATATTTGTATGGAATCACTGTGGGACAGGAGCAGATGCCTATAAATATGGAATCCTGCGGGAAGAGGAAATCAGAAGTTTCATTTGCTTTATCTAAACTTGCATAACATCTTGTCAGCTAAGCAGCAAATAACAACATGCAACATCCAATCTGCTGCCTCTGCTCACACTGAGAACGGTGCTGAAACAAGCTGATATGTGCCATCTGCAATGTGTAGGCTGAATATTTTATAATATTTATATAGCTGGGATGACCATATAAAACGCAATGAGTATTGTTCATTATTCCACGGTTGAGTCTTGTTCTGATCATTGCTAAGAACTCCGGCAGAGCGTCTTCTGCTCAGTGATTTAGAAGGAAATGAGAAAGAAGACACAAATATATTAGAGGGAAACAGCATTATGGGAGTAAGAAGATGCTAAAAGTCCATTGATAAGCATCTGAGATTGCATAGCGGCTATATTATCTCAGTTATACTGCAAGTCAGATAGATGGATGCACAGGTTTTGGTCCAGGGACCAATTTTAAATTATGTGGCATTTTTTACAAATAAAAATATTAATATTTTATATATATATATATATATATATATATATATATATATATATATATATATATATATATATATAAAAATTTTTTTGTTTATGCAGTTCATTTATAAAAGGGACCATTTTACAGACAATTATTAAAATGCAGGCCATAGTGTGTCTCTATGCTGTAACAAAGAGAAATCTGTGCCCCACAAAGTATGATAAAGTTTGGTCTAATGGTTGGCTGACCCTACCACCAGGGCCGCCATCGGGGGGGTACAGGCATTACACCTGTAAGGGGCCTGGACGCACCCCCCTCTGTTTTTTTTTTTTTTTCTGTTTGACAACCCCCCCCCCACTACTTTTTTTTTTTTACTGTAGCAACTTGCAGCAGGAGAGAGAAGAGAAGACTTGACTTGACTTTTTTGTTCGTCAGCACCAACCCCCATCCGTCCCGCTTATCTCGTGGCAGGAGAGAGAATAGAAGACACTTTAATTACTACAACCCCCCCCCCCCCTCCCGCCGCATATCATATCTCACGGCAGGAGAGGGAAGGGATGACTCTTTTGTTACCACAACCCCCCCTCTTGCGGCAGGAGAGCAGAGGACCCCCGTTCTAGAGGCCAGTAGAAATAGCTGTGAGCCCAGTGCGCATAGCCTGTTAAACTCCCCACCTCTTGTCTGAATGCCAGCCCTGCCGTGCCGTATGACGTCACTGCCGCTTCCGTTTTCCTGCATGCAACACCGCCGAGAAGCCAGGGAAACACTGCTAGAGCCTGCAGACCGGTATCCACAGACCAAAGGACACCCCCATCCTCGATGGACTAGATCTCCAAGTGAACCTGTAAGTATACACATTATACTTACATCATTTAGAAACTTTTTGGAACATTACAGTTGGCGCCTCCACCCCCTCTTTCCTTGTACTGATTTGCTGACAGAGGTTATGGACACCCTCTGAGGATGGCTGCCTTCTTTTGCTTTTTTATACATAGATCAACTTAGAGGTGCCATAGGAGCCACTATTACCACTGTTTAATACAGGCATCATGTCACCACAAGTGCCGGAATCCCCCCTCTCTATGTACCAATTCCACTATGCTTGGTAACTCATAGCAGCATTGACATCTTGTACTTGTGAGGTATATAAAAAATGTATGAGTGGATACCGGGGGGAGATTCTCCTTATATTCCCACGTTTTATATGGCAAGAAGCTCTATCATTAAGACCTGAGCAATGTGAAGATCTATCATGGTCATCAGAATCCTGGAGGTTAAATTGATTATTGCACTCCTGCGATGGTGAATTTTCTAATGATATTTTGTTTGTTTTGTTTTGTTAGGTTGTATGCTTTGTACACTTGATTTGTTCATTAATAAAAAGATATTTAAAAAAAACAAAAACAAGAAAACTCTGTGACTGGACAAGATGCCAGAGCGAGAAATGTCACCAGCACACCATGGGACTTGATAAAATGGGTCTAAAGCTTTATTGAGCAGTCACATCTTTACAGCAAACATTAACATTTTGGAGCCTCACAGGACCCCTTCATCAGGCATGTGATGACCCATTTTTGGAGACCCGTTGTGTTTTGGTGACATGTCTCACTCCGATTGCTCACAGTTCCAGCCGGTGGTCGCTTCAGCACCCACTTCTACAGGAATGTGTGCATTGGGAAAAGTGCGTTGGGAAACAGGCCAGTTGCATTATTTTGACAGCTCACATCCTTGGGTGCTTTTTTTTTAACTCTATTAATTTTATTAGCTATACTATGCTTTCTAAATCCAAAACTGAGCAGAGCACTAGACACAACTGTAATAAAGCGTCATTTTTTTTTTTTTTTTTCTTAAAACAGTGGTATGGCAACAGTAAGGCCATGCAGTTCTTTTAAAAACAGATCCCAGAGTCTTTTTGGGTGACCTAGTTCAGCAATTCTCATTTCAATTACAGTATACATCTCTTTAGTATGTAGAAAGACGGCTGTGCTGCAGCTATGAGGAACAGGCTGAGCGCTCTGTGCCCACTCTCCTCCTGCAAACCACACTGCTTCCCAGTGACAGGGAGAGGTACAGTTACAGTCTATGCGTAAATCCCCCACTCGATACTGTCCCCCTCCCCACCTTCTAGCAGGGCAGTGGACCAATGAGAGATAAAGGGAGAGGATCATGGGACCTGGGGAACCAGGGGAGGAGAGTCAGAGTTTTCCCAGGCAAATTACAGGAAAGCAAGGTTTTTTCTAAGGGGCAGTGGAGCTGCGTGGACCTGCCAGCACTCCACCAGAGGGACAGCTACAGAAGAGACAGAGCAGCACAGGAACCAGAGTGTGCTGACCCACTGCTGTGCTCTAAACAATCAGGGAGCTGAGAGACTGAGCTACAGAGAGTTGTAGTGTCTTGGGAGCAGAGCTGGGGAGACCCATTACCTTGAGGACCTGATCACGATACTTTATTGGACCGGACCTCTTGCATGCCAGGAATGGTGAGCGGATCTAAATCCCTTACTGCACACAGTTAACACAATAAAGACTGTGCCTTACTTAGCTGCCCATCACTTATCCATTACACACTTTTAAAGGGACAACTTCACATGCACCATCTTACAGAAGGGCCCCAACAGTAGCCAGCTTATACTTTATTAGGTGTCAGGTACTTTATAGCAACTTCCAGGGAATGTCAGAAATGTAGATATCCACTCAGTATCTGGGCTGTATGTGTAGCATGCACACAGGGACATGTATTTTTGGGTTATTTAAAGTGGATGTAAATCCTCATATATACTCAGTGAAGTGAACAGCCTCAGATGATACACAGATATAAAACATATCTCCCTACATAAGTTTTACATGTATATCTGCTGCCTACACCCTGCTGTATTCTTTAGAATTCTTACATGGTGTAAGAATGTTCACTTCCTTATTCAGCAGTAGGTGTGTCGTTCTGACATCCTCTGTGTGAGAGCTGATTGGAGGGAAGGCACCCCCCCCCCCCCCTCCACATTGGCAGAAGAAGCAAAATGCTTTCACAGCTCTGTTTTTACAAGTCAAGCTGTCTGCTAATCTATCTATAGCAAACCTCCTCCGATACAAAGCCCAGGCTGCCATCTCAAAGAACTTGTTAGATGTTATCAGGCTGATAACAAAAGAACGGGGCAGCATAAACACACAGGACTTTAGGCTTTGAATAGAGATAAGTAAACACTACAGATATATGTGCCCAGCTCAAATTTCATGAATTACATCCAATTTAAGGTAGATACCTGTTTGCTTCAGTTAACATTTAGCTTAGCATTACTACTGTTCAGTTCATTGCTATCTTTGGGTCAGTGTTCACATTATCTAGTACAGCATCTTTAAATGTGTTCAGTTGCCTGTTTTTATTGACTCATGGTCTATTTTATGTGTACTGTTATAGACTGATAGCATACTAATGCTTACACAAAAGTTACACAAAAAAAAAAAATATGTCCCCCAACCAGAAGACGGGAAACAACTAAAAACCAAAAGGAGGACAAAATAAAAACACAACAAAAATTGTATGTGTGTGTTGGCTTGTGTGAAACTCAAGATTACAGCAATAGGAACAGTAATCCCGGGTCCCTTTAAATATCAGGATGGAATCAAGAAGGGGTGCAAAAATAAGAATGAACCCGATAGGGAGAGAGGAAGGGAGAAAAGGGGAAGGGAAAGGAGGGGGAGAGGAAGGAAAGGAAAGAAGGAGGGGGGGGGGACAAAAAAAAAGGAAAAGAGAAAAGTAGAAAGGATGTCTGCATATCGTACACCGGAGAAGACAGCGGAGGGGGTGGGGGTTCTTTTTTTTTTTTTTTTCTTATTCTGATCCGTTGCTCAACACGGATGGAGGAGGAGAAGTAGAGGAGATCGGGGTCTTAAGGAGGGGATAAGGGGTGAGGGAATGAGGAAAAATAAATGGGGAAGGAAGGGTGACAGAGCTAAAGAGGGAACTAGTTTAAAAAGTAGGGAATATATGGATAATTAGGATGGGCGATGAAATAACTGAGGAAGAATGAATTGGAGTTATAGAAGGAACAGTAATTTGATTATGTAATTTCTCCCACTGGTATTGGACTTAAGGAAAAGAAAGTCACCGGGGATACGATATATTACATTATTACTTTTCTTTGAGGTAATATATGAAATGCAAATATAGTTGTAGAGAGATATAATGTAATATCCATATACAATGTTTTATTGTATTCTGTTTGTTCCTTTTTTGGTTTCCTGTATCTCTTTCTTTCTTAAAACAAAAAAAAAGAAAAAACAGAAAATTTAAAAAGGAATCAAGGAGTCAAATAAACTTGCTCTACCCCAGGGGTAGGCAACCTCAGACCTCCAGCTATGGTGAGACTACAAGTCCCATGAGACATTGCAAGACCCTGACAATCACAGGCATGACTCCTAGAGGTAGAGGCATGATGGGATTTATAGGTTTACCCAAGCTAGAGTGCCAATGTTGCCTACATCTGCTCTACCCCATCCCCAAGTCCACACTCATATATATGCTAATACTTTACAGTAGTGCCATCTCCCAGCCACCTGGTCCAGATTTTGTCAAACTTTCGGAAGAAGCGCCTATTTGCATGAGTATTTTTATAAAGTGGAAGTTGAGAATTAACTAGCTGTTTCCAATATGAAATGATAGGAGCCGTAGGCCTCTTCCAGTGCAATGCTAGTATTTTTCTGGCATAGAAAAGTAGAAGTCCCACTAGTGCCCCACCAGGGTTAGTGTTCAAGAATCATTCAACTAAGCCCTGTAAGCAAACCTTCGGAAAAGGGGTAAAGCTAATCTGAGCTACCTTGCTTATGATGTCAACAATAGAATTACAAAAAAAAAAAATGAATAACTGGGCACATCCAGAATATATGGAAGAAATCCCCTTTAGCTCTGTCACATCGCCAGCATGTAGAAAGGGATGGTGGGGTTCAACTGATGCATCCTATAAGATGGGAAGTAAACTCTGTGGAGGATCTTAAATTGAAATAGTTGATCCCTGAGTGAGACTAGCCGTTTGACTTTTTGATGTATTTGATTATATTTAACACCATATACAACTGGATATAACGTTTTTAATGGCCGTTTCAAGTACAACTTTAAGATAAATATATTACAGGTACTTTTTTTTAATTAATATTACAAGGAAAAGTTGTATGTACATTTTTTACAAAACATAAGATAAACATAAGCACAAGTTTCAAAGATGACCGTCACATTAAGAAATGGACTTGGACATTTAAAAATGTATAAATTGTTGCCTAGCTCTCACTCACCACTAACAAGGGCCTTTGGATTTAAGAATCAGTTTCAGAAAATTAATTGTTTTGTAAAAATGAGGAAGTTTTAGCTGTCAATTTATTGTGCTTGGACTGGTAAGGACTGAATGTCAGTGTGTGCCATTCCAGGACTTATAATGAACAGCCATGACTCAGAAGATCTACTTGTCAGTTTCTGACCCAGTTTAATGACGGAGTTTCTGACACAGATTAAAATAACTTTTTGTGTTATATGAAAAGTTATTTGAGAAGCTCTTGCATTTGTCTAGTATTCTTAGTACAATTCTTTTTTTGCTGTGTGCGAAAGCATTCTGGAACTTTATTTTTTATTACGTGATCTAGTTCCAGAGCCAATAGCACCAGAAATAACCTAAGGCACTACATTCCACCCAAAATTCACAACTCATACATTTGGGAAATGGAACTTATTTCCATCAAAAAATTATCAGTTCAGTTTCTTCTGCAAACAATGTGAAGCCGCCCACCACTGATCCGCCCAGTACAAAAACAACTGGAACAGCGCTCTGACACATTTCTTTCCATTACTGGTGCCTGGCACTGCTAATAATATATTCATAGTCCACTCTTCCTTTAGCAAAGTCTCTGGCTCATTTGGTTGCCTGCAGTGTTGAGAGGGCAACTTCATATGACCCCCCCCTCATAACAGGGCTACACACCTCAAACCGAATGGGGTATAATAATAGCTTGGGTTATGTAACTGTAGAAAGAGCACGAGGTAAGTAATGATCTCATCTCACCTAGGAAGAATAGGAATTATAGCTTAACATGTAAAGCCTTGGTCTAACTATTTATCTCATATTTTATAAAATTTGTCTGGACAGCCAATGTGGAACGTCATCCAGTGCTCTACTGTTGTAGGGAAGGCTGTCATTCACTTTTTGGCAATAGCATTTCTAGCCACAAACAACCTGTCTTGATCAGGGGACAGGCCCGAAGACCAGTTGCTATAGCAGTAGCGGAACTACCACCAACCAACATGATAGGTACATAGGCAGTCACACTGGTGAATGAAGCAGGCCCAGCTGAGGTATGTAGTCTTAGTACTAACTGGTGTTCACCAAAGTCCCTGATGGTGGAGATTGATTTTGCTGTGTGTCAGTACCAGATCGCAGTCCTTAGGATCACCCCACCAGAAGTTGATCAAGTCAGGATCCAGTAGGGAATAAACAGGTAGGAATAAAACAGAAGCACAGCGAGTGAACAAGCCAAAGGTCAATAATGAGTAGCTTCAGGTTGGGATCAGGTAGAGGCATAGTCGAGGGACAAGCCAAGGATCGATAAAGAATGGTAGCAAAATATGGATGGCAGCAGGGAAGACAGGAGCTAGATACTGGCTTGAGAGAGCACAAGTATGTGGCAAACAGGAAGTGCAGAGACTTGTCTTAAATCAGGAAGTTCATGGGAGGAGCAAAGAGTTCAGGGTTCAAGCCAAAAAAAAAAAAAGTTCAAGACAGGATCATTCAAGGAATTGTCCCGGGGAACTGTCCAGCATTCCAAGTAGCTCAGTAAGAAGAGACATTGCCTGATACAGTAGGGGTTCTGGGATCAAATCCAGTCCCTGACACATTCCCTCCTGGAAAAAGGTTATATTTTATCTGTTAAGTTATAGATTTACCATTATACCAGTTTTGGATCAAGCAGGTGAACCACCTGTTTCCAGTATATATGAAAAATTGGACCATGCCAAAACATGTCAGAGCGAGTTTGTGGTTCCTTGGCATTTTAAACATAGTGGGTTATGAGAGGAGTCATATTTGGAGGGATGCATTGGCAATAAACAAGTTCTGCGAGGGATGTACACATGCATAAGTTTATCTGACATTGTAGGAGAGATTATTTTATACCCTCTATTACTTCCTCACATTCCTCATCTTTTGATTAGGGCCTACTTCTCTTTTTGTAGGAAAAATTCAAAATTTCTGGCCCTTGATTGAGGATAATTTTTTTGGGAAGAGATGGCGTATAAACTGGGAATCATTGGATGATCAGGAATGTCTGCCAAGAGTGATTTAACTTGGGCATTGGCTGCATGCCTCAACTCAAATTGCTAATAGAGTACAGTATACTGTATTTTTTGCTCTATACGACGCACCTGACCATAAGACGCACCTAGGTTTTAGAGGAGGAAAACAATAAAAAAAAAATTCTTAACCAAATGGTGGACTAAAATATTTAACCTGTGCCAGAGAAATGCAGCCTGACCTGTGCCAAAGAAATGCAGCCTGACCTGTGCCAATAAAATGCAGCATGACCTGTGCCAATTAAATGCAGCATGACCTGTGCCAAATAAATGCAGCCTGACCTGTGCCAAATAAATGCAGCCTGACCTGTGCCAAATAAATGCAGCCTGACCTGTGCCAAATAAATGCAGCCTGACCTGTGCCAAATAACCGCAGCCTGACCTGTGCCAATTAAATGCAGCCTGACCTGTGCCAAAGAAATGCAGCCTGACCTGTGCCAAAAAAAATGCAGCCCGACCTGTGTCATCGCTCTGGCTGATAGAAAGGGGGGGCTGATAGAAAGTTGTGGGCTGACAGAGGGGGAGGGGGGTGCTGACTGACAGAGGGGTGGGCTGACTGACAGAGGGGTGTGCTGACTGACAGAGGGGGGCTGATAGAGAGAAGTGTGCTGACTGACAGAGGGGTGGGCTGACTGACAGAGAAGGGCTGATAGGGAGAAGTGTGCTGACTGACAGAGGGGTGTGCTGACTGACAGAGGGGGGCTGATAGAGAGAAGTGTGCTGACTGACAGAGGGGTGGGCTGACTGACAGAGAAGGGCTGATAGGGAGAAGTGTGCTGACTGACAGAGGGGTGGGCTGACTGACAGAGAAGGGCTGATAGGGAGAAGTGTGCTGACTGACAGAGGGGTGTGCTGACTGACAGAGGGGGGCTGATAGAGAGAAGTGTGCTGACTGACAGAGGTGGAGGGGGGCTGACCGACAGAGGGGGAAGGGGCTGACAGAGTGATAAGAGGGAGACCTTTAGGAGACAAACAGCCAGCAGGCAGAGAGGCAGGACTCACGTGCAGCTGTTCCGGTCGCCATACAATGCGATCATTCATAGACGAGCCCCGTCTCCACATGTGACACATTGTGCTGGGACCAATCGTGGACGACCATGTCAGGCACCCGCAAATGACTGTGTTTGGCCAATCACAGGGCACTCGTCTCCCATTGCTAAGCTGGGCTCACAATGTGCCGGCCGCCGGGTGCTGCATTTGTGCAGGAGGCAACAGTGGGAAATACTTTTACTTTTTGCTTGTGCAGGGGGGTGGCTTCATTGAATAAAACACAGCACGGCGCGGGGGGGGGTTCCGGCAGTGGTGGGGGCGTTGCCAGCGGCGGCGGGGGTGCGGTGCCTGCGGTACTTTCGCTCCATAAGACGCAGGGACTTTTTTACCCATAGTTTTTTGGGAAAAAAGTGTGTCTTATGGTCCGAAAAATACGGTACTATTGGGGCAGCCAAAAATACACTTAAGTCATTGAAAAGACTTCACTCATCTGTCTAGCAAAATATGTCATAGATACATAATCCCATAATGACTTTAGAGTCTTGGTTCAGGAATCTTTAGGAATTCCGAAAGATTAGCATTTTTTCAAAGGGGTGTATATTTGTGGGGTACAGCCATGTTCAGCTTGCTGAAGTGCCAAGTCCTGTATCATAGTGGCTTGTTTCAGGAGATCGTTTTGCATTTTACAGCTGGATGGAATATTTCTAGCTCCTCCATTTATTATAAAGAAGGGTCAACAACCAAAGTGTCTGATACACTCTTAACCAGGGTATTACAATTAACCAGTTACCACTTAACCCAGTGGTGGACTTGTGAGAGCCTCCTAAATATGGGAAAGCTAATCCTCCATAGTTTGAGAGGATTGACCATTTCAGTTTATGTCTGCTACTACCACAAACAAAAGGTTTTATTATAGATTCCAGGAGTTTAAAATAGTGGATTATACTGTAAATTGGGAAAAGCCAAAGAACATAGAACATTTTAGGAAAAAATAAATAAAGACCTCTTAAATCCATTACCCCTATGAGATGTCTAGTCCAGGCTTGACATCTAGTTTTGGTCAGTGGGGTCATGGGTTCTAGGTTCAGTTTTATATATTGTAAGCTGGGGATAGGTAGCGGGTACAAAAGCTCCCTGGGATGAGCCGGCACAGATACCAAAGTCCATAGGATAAGTGAACAACAGTGGGATTTTTATTGGTGCTATACAAAGTCTATTTACAGGTGCTGTACAGTGTGCAGAAAACAAAACAAACAAAAATAGTTTAAACAAACACCTAGCCGTGTCTCGGCTCTAACTACACGATATGTAGGCCCTACCTACTAAGCTAAACAAGCCTACCGCTTGTTAGCTCAAAACACAAACTGCTCACCAGTCTTTTAACAACCTCCTTGCTCCTACAGATCCACACTATCTGTTTCCCAGGACAGAGCAATGGCTGTTAGCTCAGGTGAGCTTAAATTGGCCTGGGGGAGAGGGCCAACACCTGACCTGGATCAGGGATCAGAGATCCCTAAACGTGTAAGAGAGGAGCCCGGGAGAGGTATAAACCCCGAACTGGACTTTCCCAGGCTCTCTCTGGGACGCTCTGCTACAATATGTTGTAGGGTCCTTAGACATTACAATTCTGAAATATTTATGTAGTCAGGTACTGGCTGTGTTACCATCTTTATTTAGAGACTTCTCCTAATGTTATACATGCACTTCCCCTGTAGTGCTCAACCAGGAGATATACACATTACTCATAGCAGAGGATTGTGGGACGTATAGTCCGGTCACACTCTCTTGGGACACGGCTTCAGTGCTGCAAGTGCCGGAGACTGTCGATCCGGGTGCTGTTGGTGGGAACCATAGCTTAGGCAGGGCTGGGATCTCTTGCCCCAAGGGCTGCATCGTTGGGCATAGGGTGGCTGTCATTGTAACTGCATCCATTGCACTGCTGATCAGGTCCACATTTCCTACGCACCGATGTGGTCATCATTGAGTTCTGGCCAGTTGGGCACCTTGCAACTCGCTGCGGACATTCAAGAACCTGCGCAGGGACTTCTTGCCTCACAGAACCTGTGTATTTTTTTTTATTTTTTTTTGTAAAGTGTATTTTTGTGCGTGAACTCGAGAGAGAGGAGCCGGACTGCAGGAGTTGGGAGTAGGCAGACCCTCCCCCCGGAGGCATTCGCCATCCTTCTCCATGCCCCTGGTGGCAATGGCGGGTGTGAAGGGGGGCCTCCCACTCACCCCGCCCTACCTGCTCCTCTTGGGAGCCCAACTGGACCCCAATGAGGCAGAGGGACTCCCCCTATGAGGGAGTGAGGGGGCCTAGCCCACCCAGCCAGCCCCATAGGTCCTTCGCCTCTCTTTATTTTAAGAGACCGCATGGCCAAAGTGCGTGTGTTTTTTAAACCAATTTCGTGTGCGTGCAAGTGTGGTGGTTTTTGGGGGGGGGGGGTGGGCGTACTAAGCACAGGCGTACCTTGCATAGCACACCCACCGGGAGCCGGGCTGAGACCACCAAACTCAATTCACATGTAGCCGAGACCGGGATCCGAACCCTTGGCTGCAGAGGTGAATGGCTTGTCAACGCAGTGCCAATCACGTTGAGCCACCACAGCTCCTACCAGAACCTGTGTATTGACTGGATTGGTAAACGGCAGAAGCCCATCTTATCTCTGACACTGCATGCAGAGACCGTTTGGAGTGTGTTTGCTGGGAAAAAATAACACCTTTTACATTCAGCTTCATTAAACTGAATGAATGAATGAAAACTTATATAGCGCGGCACATGCGAACTGAATCGCCTCTGGGCGATTGTCCTTGCCTTGTAACATCCCTGGGCCCCAACATAGCTAGCTGAAGATTAAGGATACTTATACTTCAAGGACCTTCTTTCTTCAAAAGAGACTATACTTATAGAACCTATGGCAGAATATACAGTAACTTACTAACTGTCACACTACTGTTTATTAAAGGGGAACTCCTACACAGAGCTGTTATATCATTAACCTCCTAATTTTTGTGGCATCGGGACCTAGAGGGAGTGGACTGACCAAAAGTCTCCTCTTCCCCCTCTTGATCTGGGGTCATAAATCCCTTTTTCAACCAATTCATTATAACAATTCAACTTAGTTATTGCTATTTTTTGTGTATCCCTGTGAATTAATTTTACTGCATTATCTCTCAACTTGGGTCACACATACTGTATGTCCATTATAGGCCATTTGACTTAAAGCGGAGCTCCACCCAGGAAAACAACATTTTCCCATGTTTAAAAAAATAAAAACCTGAAAAAAAAAATACTCACCCGAAATACCTGTTGCTATGCTGAAGTCCGTAATCTGCCTCTTCCACTCCGCGGTGCCTTTTCTTCTTGTCCTTCTGCTTGTGAATGGGGCGCGCTGCTTTCTGGGAACTGTGTGTGTTCTCAGAGAGCAGCGCGCCCATTCACAAGCCAGCGTGAGACTCACGCAGGCGCAGTAGGAAATGGGCAGTGAAGCCGTATGGCTTCACTGCCTGTTTCCCATAGTGTGAATGGCGGCGCGGGACCCGCATCGGGGGGCCCATCAGCGCGGGCAAGTAGGACACGGTAAGTGTCCTTATTTAAAGTCAGCAGCTACACTGTTAGTAGCTGCTGACTTTAAAAAAAAAAAATCGCGGCTGGAGCTCCGCTTTAAAGGGGTTGTAAAGGAATTTTTTTTTTTCATAATAAGCATCCTTTACCTGCAGAAATTCCTCTTTTCACTTCCTCATTGTTAGTTTTTGCTCAGAAGTTGCTCTATTTCTTCTCTGTTCTGTTCACTTCCTGCTTGTCTGATTTTACTGACCACCGTGAAGGGAGACTTTACTGCGGTGGTCAGTGCTGTGCTCGCACCCTCCTGGGAACTACATCTGTGTGGCAGGATGCTCTCTACGTGTTGGAGACTTCAAGGAGGTGTGAAATACTGGGCGTGCCACAATTCATACTGGGAAATGTAGTTCTTACATGAACAAGTGATGCAAACCAGGAAGTGAAGGAGAGAACAGAAACTAGAATGCCGGAGGTGATATAGATAAAAGCAATTTAATAGGTATTTACTCGTTTTTTTTTAACAGAATCATTACACTATTCTGTCTGTCTACCTTGCAGACATTAATTTTAGGCAAAAAAAAAAAGTTTCCTTTACAACTCCTTTAATATGCCAGTAAAGTGTTTACTAATTATTGGTGTCTTTGCATTTGTATGTCAGAACCCAGACTGTCAGAGGTGTTGGGGAGCTTGCAAGGTCAGGGCAACTGTGGGGTAGCGCTACATTTAAATGAGCTTACTCATTGCAAGGGAAGTGATAAATGGGTAATAGCACAAATTTGAACCAATATGTAGACCAGGATATCACATATCACATCAGGAAATGGTCGTCCGAAGGCGCACATGCGCACCCCAGACCAGGAAGAGCAAAATCATGTATCAGGTACATGATTTCTCCCAGAGAGGCGTCCTGCTGCAGTAAATGTATGTGGGGTGGTCTAGAAGTGGTTAAGGTAAAGATGAGAGGAGGGGAATGTGGCTTACCAGTGCTGTTTGTATCTATGGATCCACAGAGCCCAGCTTGGGAGTACACACTTACCAGGAGACACAAAAAAAAAATACAAAAAACGTACAGGTTTTGGTATGCCTTTAAAGTGATTGTAAAAGCTTATTTCTTTTTAAATAAAAAATACGTTATATTTACCTGCTCTGTGTAATGCCAATAGCTCCTGCTGCTGTGCTTGAACCAATGAGGAGGCAGAGAACGGAGAGCCTCTGCTCTCGTGCAAATCGCTGGATCAAGATTGGGCTTAGGTAAATATAAGGAGGTGGCTGTCGAGGGAAGCTGCATGCAGAACGTTTTTTTACCTTAATGCAGAGAATGCTTTAAATGCTTGCCCACCGCGCCATAGCCATTTTACTGCTACAGCGCGGTGGAGCTATCTTGGGACAACGCCCCTGGGATGTCGTCGTGCACTTCTGCGATTGCGCGTCCCCTGGGACGCGCTCGCGGAAGTGTCCGTGCTCGACGGGTTTAGAAGACCCGGCGCATCACAGATCACGGTAAATTGCCGCTGATAGCGGCCGTTTACCACGTGATCGCACCGCCAAATGACGGCGCGATCACTTGTAAACAAACCGGCGTCATTTGATGACGCCGGTTCCTCCCTCTCCTCTCTGTACCATTCGGTACAGTGTGAGAGGAGAGGGGGGGGGGAGCGGGTGGCAGCAGCAGCAGCGCTGTGGCTGGATCTGTGACAAATGCAGTCACAGATCCATTCATCCCAGCTCAGCCATCCCTGCCCCATAATGTGCAATACCCCAGTACCCTGCACAATACTCTGCAATACCCCAGTACCCTACACAATACTCTGCAATACCCCAGTACCCTGCGCAATACTCTGCAATACCCCAATACCCTGCGCAATACTCTGCAATACCCCAATACCCTGCGCAATACTCTGCAATACCCCAATACCCTGCGCAATACTCTGCAATACCCCAATACCCTGCGCAATACTCTGCAATACCCCAATACCCTGCGCAATACCCCAATACCCTGCAATACCCCAATACCCTGCGTGATACTCTGCAATACCCCAATACCCTTCGCGATACTCTGAAATACCCTGCGCGATACTGTGCAATACCCCAATACTCTGCAATACCCTGCGCGATACTCTGCAATACCCCAATACCCTGCGCGATACTCTGCAATACCCATTTTTTTAAAGCACCCCTGTCCCCGTGAGCTCACATGCAGAAGTGAACGCATACGCAAGTCCCGCCCACATATGAAAACAGTGTTCAAGCTACACATGCGAGGTATCTCTGCGAACGTTAGAGCGAGAGCAATCATTTTTGCCCTAGACCTCCTCCGTAACTAAAAACATGTAACCAATAAAAGTAATTAAAGTGTCTCCTATAGGGATTTTTAAGTAGCGAAGTTTGGCGCCATTCCATGAGTGTGTGCAATTTTGAAGTGTGACGTGTTGGGTATCTATTTACTCGGCGTAACTTAATCTTTCACATTATGAAAAAAATTGGGCTAACTTTACTTTTTTTTTTTTTTTTTTTTTAAAGCACAAAACAGTTTTTTTTTTAAAACGCGTCCAAAAAATGTCTGCGAAAATACCATGCAAGATAAAAAGTTGTAACGGCTGCCATTGTATTCTCTAGAGTCTTTGCTAAAAAAGCATATATAATGTTTTGGGGTTCTATGTAATTTTCTAGCAAATAAATGATTTTTACATGTAGGAGAGAAATGTCAGAATTGGTCTGGGTGCTCCAGAACGCCTGATGGTGCTCCCTGCATGTTGGGCCTCTGTATGTGGCCACACTGTGTAAAAGTCCCACACATGTGGTATCGCCATACTCGGGAGGAATAGCAGAATGTGTTTTGGGGTATAATTTGTGGTATGCATATGCTGTGTGTGAGAAATAACCTGCTAATATTACAGAAACGGTTTTTTTTTTTTACAGAATTTTCAGTCGTTTTTCTTTTATAGCGCAAAAAATAAAAAACCCAGAGGTGATCGAATACCACCAAAAGAAAGCTCTATTTGTGTGAAAAAAAGGACAAACATTTCAAATGGGTACAATGTTGTATGACTGAGTAATTGTCATTCAAATTGTGAGAGCACCGAAAGCTGAAAATTGGTCTGGTTAGGAAGGGGGTTTAAGTGCCCAGTGGTCAAGTGGGCACTTAAAGGTAAGATAACAAAGAACTTTCTGCCTTTAGAACCACTTTAAAGTGGGGTTCCACCCAAAAGTTGAAGCTCCGCTTATCTGTCCTCCCCCCCTCTGGTGCCACATTTTGGCATTTTTAGGGAGAGCGGGTACCTGTCCCCACTTTCGGGAGATCGCGGTGTGATCACACGGAAGTTCAGCCCCCCTCCTCCTTCCCCCACTGCCAGGCCATTCAGAAAGCCGAGCATGCTTCACACATGCACCAATAGGAACCGGCTGTAAAGCCCCAAGGCTTCACTGCCGGGTTCCCTTACTACGAATGGCAGCGACAGCACCTTAGAGCTGAAGGAAACATTGGCAGGGGTGCCGATGTCGCTAGATTCCAGGACAAGTAAGTGACTCAATATTAAAAGTCAGCAGCTACAGTATGTGTAGCTGCTGACTTTTAAAATTTTGATGGGGAGGGCTCCTCTTTTAGGAATACACTGCTGACACCACTCTGCCCCCATCCTGCTGACAGAATGCTAATGGAGCAGCAGGAAACTGAAGAGGTCATCTTGATTGGCTATCAGTGCTTCTCCTTGCCCAGTTTTATTGAAACTGAAAGAGACTGAAATCAAGTCAATATAATACTTAAACGAGTTGCATTTACAAAAAAAAAAAAAAAAGAAGAAATACATTTAATGATTTCTCAATGAATACAGAACTAAATAAGTGTGGGTCTTTTAGATCTGTCTGCCATTCAAATTTAAACAGCAGGAGTTTTTCTGGAAATTGTATTTTTACTAACTCAGCCTGAAGTTAAAGGAACCGACCGCGGCGCGGGTTTTTGAGTCAGAAATAGATTGCATGAGATGAAAGCCACGCAAAGCGCTGTTTTGTTTTCACAGGCTCCCGGCTAATGTCTTATGCACCTGACGTTTCCGCTGCGCATTCCAAAATATACATTGTGCTTTGCTACGTAAACAGGACTGACGGGCCCATTATCCTGCAAATGGATCCAATATAGCAGGAGACACACGACACGGCTGTTTATTTTAATGTGTCCGCCGCACAAAGCCATCATGTGGTCACCTGCTGAGTTCTATTTAGAGCTCACCTTGTTCTATGGATTCCAGCTCTCCACTTAGCAATTACAGGACTCTGGAGTGTGGCAGCAAAGGTGACCTTAGGTGACATTGCTCGGGGAACCACTAAATAGCTTTCTTTCTAAAATGCACAGTGAAAATAATCTATTCCAGGGAATGCAATGACCCTCGTTATCATCATTAGCCTTTATTTAGAAGCTGGTAATGTGTCACAACATGTATTGCAAATATTGTATTAGCCATTTTCATACAGCAGCTGATTGCGGGCACGTTCACCTTCTGCTTGCTCAGGCCAATTTTCAGCTTTCAGCGCTCTCGCACTTTGAATGACAATTGTGGGATCATGCAACACTGTAACCATATTTAACTTTTATATCTTTTTCATACAAATTGATCGTTCTTTTGGTTTTATTTAACCACCTCAGTCCTGGAAGAATGTACCCCTTTCCTGACCAGAGCACTTTTTGCGATTCGGCACTGCGTCGCTTTAACTGACAATTGCGCGGTCATGCAATGTTGCACCCAAACAAAATTGGCATCCTTTTTTCCCCACAAACAGAGCTTTCTGTTGGTGGTATTTGATCACCTCTGCGGTTTTTACTTTTTGCGCTATAATTAAAAAAATCTGCAATTTTGAAAAAAGCTATATTTTTTACTTTTTGCTATCATACACATCCCCACAATACGGATACCGGCGTGTGCAACCAAGGTTTCCCAGAAGTCACCTTGCCCGATATACATAAGCATTATGTGATAAGTCACACTAAATGACCTGGGGTGGCTGACACGAGCGGATGATCTGGTTATGGCTGAGCGCATGGACAGTGTGCCAATTCTTATTGTATATGCTTTCCCTTTAATGATACAACTTCTACGCAATTGCTTCAATAAAGATTAAACCGCCGTTTGTTCCTTTTCTCTCATTGAAGGTAAGGACACCTTGGGTCCTATTCCCACTCTCCCTTTTATTTTGCTGGTTAAAGAGCACTTATTTTTTTTAAGCAGTATTGTAGGTAATGCTGTTCTTCCAGTAAGTTTTGAAGTGGAATTGGAATTCTGAGGTTATATTATAATTTATTTTATAAAAATGAATAAAATTTCTGGCATCTTGACCCAAATGAGCTTCAGGGGTAATACATTTAAAGCAGTTGTATACCACTGGATGTTTTTCTTTTTTATCTTCCTGCAAGGTAAAGTCATAGTGGTAGATTTACTAAAGCTGGAGCATTTAGAATCTGGTGCAGCCATGCATGGTAGCCAATCAGCTTCAAACTTTTGCACTCCCCAGCTTTATTAAATAAAGCAGGGCATACTAGCACTTTGTGAAACTTACCTTAACCACTTCCCATCCGCGCTATTGCCGTCACTAGACGTCCTCCCCTAGTACATGCTGTGATCACCGAGTTCTGGGCCCTTACCACGTGATCAGCTGTCAAGCCAATGACAGCGTGAGAAAAAAAAAAAAAAGCCAATCATCGGCTTTTGTGCATCTCTCTTTTGTTTCATCTCTCAGTGCCCACCAGTGCCACCTTTATCGGTGCCCACCAGTGCAGCCCATTCATACAGCCTCATAAGCATACATCACTGAAGGAGAAATATTACCTGTTTGCAAAATGTTATAATAATAATTAAAAAAAAGACCAAAAAAAAATACAAAACCGTTTATTAACAAAAAATCAAATACCACCAAAAGTAAGCTCTATTTGTGGGGAAAAAAATATATAAATTTCATTTGGGTACAGTGTTTTATGACCGCGCAATTGTCATTCAAAGAGTGAGAGCGCTAAAAGCTGAAAATTGCTCTGGGCAGGAAAGGGGTTTAAGTGCCCAGTAAGCAAGTGGTTAAAACAAAGCTCCAATGCTGCAAGGTCAGTGCTGCAGAAGCTTCCATTTTCACCCGTCTTACTTCCGGGTTCACAGGTGTGACTGGCCAGAGCCATGATGATGCAACTCCCGCGAATGGGAGTTACATCATCATGGCTCTGGCCAGTCACACCTTCTGAAGGAACGGCCACTCTGAAGGAACCGGTGGCCGTTCCTTCAGAGTGTGTGCGCCAGTGATTTCACTGGCTGCATTTAATATAAATATCTCCTACAGGGCGCACATTTAGGAGATATTTACACTACATATAGATAAGCCCTATTAGGGCACATTCACACTTGGAAGACTCCGTTGCAGCCCGTCCTAATGGAGTCCGCCAGCTCAGCGGGAGATCAGTCCGCAGATCTCCGCTGAGCCGATGGATGACAAGCTCCTCTCTGCTCACTGAGCGGGGAGGAGCTTGTGCAGCGCGACTGTCTCCTATAGAGCGGTCTGATGAAAACGGACAGCATGTCAGTTTTCATCAGATCTTGCCTAATCCGATCCGCATGGACGGATGGGGACGTATCCCCCGTACGTTTGTTTTTAGTGGATCGGATCAGGTCGGATGTCAGCGGACATGTCTCCGCTGACATCTGGCGCTCCATAGAGATGCAAGGAGCACCCGTTCAGGTCCGCCGTCAAAACTGACAGACGGACCTGAACGGACTGAAGTGCGAATGAGGCCTTATAGGCTTACCTCTAGGTAAAAGTCAGCAGAGGTTTACTTCCTCTTTAAGAAGTTGCAAATGAAAACATAGTGCTGGTAACAGAGGGACATGTACCAGATAGTTTAGCTGGAGCTTGCTGAACAGGTAGAATAGTATTTACATTGTTATTAATAAGCCTTTTTTTTTTTCAGGCTCAACAGATAAAACTAAAATTGCTTAAATCATAGATAAATCTTTGGTTGTCCGGTGCTGCATTTCATGTGGGCTGAAAGAGCAACTGATGGATTTAGAAAACAAAGCCAGGATGTTATTAAATCCCTGGCAAGCCAGGGTTAGAGGTCGAAAGTACCAATAATGCACAAACATCACCCTCATTGTATGTGTATTCTTTATATCTCAATAAACATTGTATAAATGTACATTTTAACTATGTTGCAGCAATTTTATGTTACGATAGCTACAAGTTCTTTAGAAATTTCATGACTTCAGATTTCACTATATGGACTGCCAGAGCTGGACTTTTGAAGATTACCAGACTTCAATATTTCTAAATAATAGACCCCAAAACAAGCATCCGGCAAACTAAATTAAAACGTTGGCCTATGACGAAACGCATAGGGCGGGACTTGCAGCATCAGCACACCACGGCCATTTTGCTGGTTTGAGAGATGTTAATTTGTTTCTAACTACATGTGAGTGTATTACTTTGCTATTCAATGCATTTTACTTAAAAAAAAAAAAACTACACTGTCAGTCCATTTGTTTATACTCTTGTGGAGTGCTACCTTATTAGTTTTGGATGCTGCAATTTAGGGGAAGTGTGGTGATCAGGAGCCGTTTGAGAATGCAGGCATTTCCCTTTAGGACACAGTCAATAATATTTAAAGAACCGTTTTATACCTATAAAAATATAATTGAAATCCTGAGTGTAACCTGGCTATTGGCTATTGACACCAAAGAGGGTGGAAGCCCCCCTTAAAGAAGCTACTGAGAGACACTGTTTGACATCTTCTATAACTTGAGGGTTAACTGTGGTGTAGGGTGAAATCTTTTATGCACTGGTGTTGGGATTTATTTCTTGACAATTAACACTGAGGATGCATTTTATTTAAATATTAGAGTTATAATTTTTAAATTAATACTTATTTTTATATCGTTTGAGTAACACATTTTTGCTAGCTTGGTTAAGTGCATCTAGTATATTATCTTTTAATACTTCTAGGACATGGCAGCAACGAAAAACTCCCCATTTTCATTTCTTTCAACATGTGAACTTAAAGTGGAGTTCTACCCAAGAGTGGAACTTCCACTTATCGGTTTCCTCCCCCCCTCCGATGCCACCTTTCAGAGGGGGAGCGGGTACCGGTTTTTCTATTTGCATTGAACTGCATCAGGTTATTACTGTTCGGTAGTAAGCCGACATCAAGTGATGGTTTTCAGCCACTACAACATGCATACTTATGCGATTTTGGTTTCTCCTTTTGTCCTCCCCTCCTGTTTAGTGTTCGTTCAGTCCTAGCTACACCCTCCCCACTTTGCCCATGTTCATTCAATCAGTGTCAGTACTTTGCAGAGACAGGGTTTAGGAAAGTTACTGTCTTCTTACACTTCAAAAGACTGGAATAAAAATTCCTCTATTGTGCTTAGCTAAAGTAAAATTATGTTGGCTTCAACTTCTCTTGTCCTATTGAAGAGTTACGCTGCCTGTAGATGGCGCCAAGACAGCAGGTGACTATACTTTCCAGACATACTAGGGGTTGATTTACAAAACTGGGAGTGCAAAGTCTGGTGCAGCTGAGTGAGTGAAAAACTTACAAAGTGCAACAACATGCAAACTGAATCGCCTCTGTTTTTTTGCAATCCGTTTCCAGCTTGTTTTTTTTTTTTCTTTTTTGTCAGAGCTGAACCAGATTTTTGCACTCTGCCGTTTTAGTAAATCATCCCACTGGGGCCAAACAGGCATGTCAATGCATAACGTTTTAACAGTGAAAAGCCAACAGCATTATTAACCACTTGCCGACTGGCTAACACTGATATAAGGTCGGCAGAATGGCATGACTGCGCAAAGCAACATACCTGTATGTTGCCTTGAATTTGCCGCTGCTCCGTGCCCGCACACTCAATGTCCGTGATCATGTCACGGAGCTGTAAACAAGCCATTTCCCTGTTCTGCCTAGTGACAGGACAGTGATCAACTGCTCCCTGTCATCAGTAGCAGTGATCACTGTCATAACACTTGTAGCCCAGCGCCCCCCCCCCCCCCCGAGTTTGAATGACTCCCTAGTACACACTTAAAAGGGGAGGTCCACACAAAAATGGAACCTACGCTTTTTGGAACCCTCTCTCCCTACAGTGTCACATTTGGCACCTTTCAGGGGAGGAGGGTGCTCGTTCATGTAAGAACTACATTTCCCAGTATGCATTGCGGCACGCCCAGTAATTCACACCTCCTTGAAGTATAACACTTAAAGAGCATCCTGCCGCACAAATGTAGTTCCCAGGAGGGGGCGAGCACGTCACTGACCACCACAGTAAAGCCTCCCTTCACGGTGGTGAGTTACAATCAGAGAAGGAAGTGAACAGAACAGAGAAGAAATAGAGCAACTTCTGAGCAAAAACGAACAGTGAGGAAGTGAAAAGAGGAATGCCTGCAGGTAAAGGATGCTTATTATGAAAAAAAAAAACAACACTGTACTGAAGGAAGAATGGGGAAAATAAAAAAAATAAAAAACATGTTTCCATGAGCAGCTTAAGAATAATAAAAAAAAATCCTGAAGTTGCATTTTAGGCAGCCTTCAAATGTTTTGTTCTCTTCCAGGATGATGAATAGTAACTTTCCAGACTCCTCTCTTATCGAAACAAATCAAAGTTTCACAATAAATTTTAGGCAATAAAAGTGAGAGTTGTAGAAATTAGGCAGCTGCAGCACACCCCGCTCTCGATAAAGAAGCAGATCAAAATTTTAAAAACACATTGCATGCTGGGTGATGAAAAGCTACAAGAACAATGCCATTTATTGGTTAAATGAAATAGATGGTGGCTTGGAGAAAACTGCCTCAAATTGTAAGCCATTCATATAAAACATATTACATTTAGCCTATTTTATATATAAAAAAAGAGGCGGCTGCAGACAAGAAATAGGACGTTAAATATCTAGTGGTGATAAATTTAGACAATATAAACAATTCCATATAACATGTGCTACAAAAAAAAAAGTACTGAGTGGGAATACAACTTTAGTCCATAACCATGATCAAAGTGTGTTTTTCCTCTACACTGCATTTCAATTATTATTTCTATCCTACTCCCAATGATTTTGAAATTTGTAAACTTACGTTGAAGATCTCCACATATTTACTTCCTTGAATTCTGTGACACGTAGTCACTATGCCCTGTGGTTAGGCACTTCTGTGTCACACATTTCACAGAGCCTGCCCTATGAACTCCAGGAGGTGCCAACGAGGCGTTTAAGGAGGCAGAATCAGTACTGGAATCACTGCTTGCAGGCAGCAGGGTACCATGGGATACTAGAATTATCAAGTAAATAGCAGAGGAGCTGTAAAGCATGCAAGGAAGTTATTACGTATTGAATTGTCCTTATACAAAAGTTTCTTATAACTCCTAGGACAGAAGCACATAGTTGAAGGTGAGAGTCAACAGTATTGGCAAAATAGGCACTTCATGGTACTGCCCAACAATGGGAGGGGGTGACTGCATAAGGGTTATGTTACCGCTTTAACAACCTCTGCCATTTACCTGTTTATTGGCAAGAATTTGTTACTATAGTGAGAACAGGGAAGACATATTGGAGAGATACGGATGCTGCACACCCAGTAAATGGACAATATAGGAAGATTCCCCCAAGGGGCTTTTTAACAGCAGCAATGGATAAATAGAATTATAAAGTAATTATGTAAAAAAAAGATTCTTTATTGGTATAACAACAATGTCGTATTAGGAATTAAAATGATAAGTTCAGGATTTAAAAAACATTTACACCTCATCTAGGTAGATGCTGCATCTGTCCCCCGCTGCCTCTGCAGTGAGAACTGAGGGATCAAACACCATTGATCGCTCAGTTATCCCCTCTGCTCAGCTCTCCCCTCCAGTGCTTACTGGAGTGCTGGGCTATGGATAGGATGGGAGTAGCTGGTTCAGGCTCTTGGTAGATCACCAAGGCGGAGCCAGCTGCCCATGTGCAGGACAAGAGACGAATAGCAGCCTCAGCCTGGGATTCTAGTGAGACCATACCCAGATATGAATAAATGGATAGTGCAGCGCAAAAATTAATTAATAAATAACATAGGATAACAAAGAGAAAAAAACAAAAAGCAAAATGTCCATATGCGCACTAATAATCCAAAGTGAATACGAGAAACCAAATCCAAAGTGTGATTGATGAAGACAGAAGAAACCTCCACCCGAGAAAGGCAAGAATGGCCTCTCACCTTGTTGCCTAGACCAAAAAAGGTCAAACAGCATGTAGTAACAAGGACCTCCTCATTCATCTGATCAATCCAGCAGCGGATCACTCATTGCAGCATCAGTTGACTCAACGCCAATTGCGATTATGCAAAAAAATGAAAGGAATCTAGTGCTCTCTGAAGCATACTAGCAATTTATTGCATAGATAAAATACACTTACATAAAAAGCACTCGTTCCTGAGTGCTAGGTAAAAGACAAAACCGGGATCCGTCCTCAGAGGACGTAACGACGTACGAGGGGGGAGTTACACGTGTGACGTCACCTGCGACTGCACACCGTGTGTCCTAACAACTTGCTGGTGGATCCCGGTTTTGTGTTGGGGTGTTTTATTTGAATTAACCTTCAGTGCTGGCTTGCATTAGTGTTTATTGTGTTGTGCTTATTTTCTAGCGCTGAATAATTTACTTATTTGCATACCCAGATATGGTCAGGATCTTTTCAAGGCCTGGACCGGCTCTGACTCAAGCCCACGGTCTGCTTAAAATGAATCACAGGAATGTAGAATGAACTGTGATCCATTGGAGAAATATGGGCCAAAAAGCTTTCACCATACATTCCCCTCTGGGTGATCTATGTACATTGCAACGATTTTAAACTTTGTTGCAAATTTCTACCTTTTGTTATTCTGAAGAAATTCAATGTGGGAAAAGCAAACTAATGGGAGTATTCCCATTAATATCAGCTGCAGGACACCAATAAGGGTCTGCATCCCTTCAGACATGTTACCATTAGAAGTATCACCCACAAAAATAAATTTTTGTTGCAGGGATGCCTGAAATCTGACTTTAATCTTGCAGAGCCAAATCACACAAGCAGGAAATTATGTTTCTGGGGGGGCGTTCTGTACACATTCTGTATACAGAATACCTCCGGGTAGCCATATTGCAATGCATTTGCAGAAAATTACAGAGCTGCAGATTTAAAAGGAAAGGTAACTTTTTAATAACATTTAATTACAATATGACTTGTGTCACAATTGTATATGGTATAATTTTTTTCCCCCCACGAAAGTGAAGTTACCCTTTAGTCAGTTCTGAAACGCCTGCTGTCATTCTACGGCAGCTTTTTGAAGTGGAATAAGCTAGCTGCCATAACCCCAACATCCACTTATTCAGCAGTCCGCCTAATGATAAAAGTGGTCTCAGTGGCAGATTTGCAGCAAGATCACCTTTACCTTGTTCGGCTCCATACCATTGCTCTTAAAATGGGATATTCTTATTAGTTTTTAGTGTAAATATGAGATCTGCACTCTTTTTGACCCCAGATCTTATACTTAAGGGAGGTCCTGTCGTGCTTTTTTTTTTTCTATTACAAGGGATGTTTACATTCCTTATTAGGAAGAAAAGCATAATCCCCCCCCCCCCCCCCTTTTAAAAAGAACAGTGTAAAAAAAGTTAAATAACAAAAAAAAATTAATTCCAAAAAAAAAATTCCAGAAATCACAATTTATGATTTTTTAACTATTTATTTGTATGATACAGCTGCAAAGAAGTATTTGAACACCTGTCTATCAGCTAGAATTCTGACCCTCAAAGACCTGTTAGTCTGCCTTTAAAATGTCCACCTCCACTCCATTTATTATCCTAAATTAGATGCACCTGTTTGAGGTCATTAGCTGCATAAAGACACCTGTCCACCCCATACAATCAGTAAGAATCCAACTACTAACATGGCCAAGACCAAAGAGCTGTCCAAAGACACTAGAGACAAAATTGTACACCTCCACAAGGCTGGAAAGGGCTACGGGGAAATTGCCAAACAGCTTGGTGAAAAAAGGTCCACTGTTGGAGCAATCATTAGAAAATGGAAGAAGCTAAACATGACTGTCAATCTCCCTCGGACTGGGGCTCCATGCAAAATCTCACCTCGTGGGGTCATAATGATCCTAAGAAAGGTGAGAAATCAGCCCAGGACTACACGGGAGGAGCTGGTCAATGACCTGAAAAGAGCTGGGACCATCGTTTCCAAGGTTACTGTTGCTAATACACTAAGACGTCATGGTTTGAAATCATGCATGGCACGGAAGGTTCCCCTGCTTTAACCAGCACATGTCAAGACCCGTCTTAAGTTTGCCAATGACCATTTGGATAATCCAGAGGAGTCATGGGAGAAAGTCATGTGGTCAGATGAGACCAAAATAGAACTTTTTGGTCATAATTCCACTAACCGTGTTTGGAGGAAAAAGAAGAATGAGTACCATCCTAAGAACACTATCCCTACTGTGAAGCATGGGGGTGGTATCATCATGCTTTGGGGGTGTTTTTCTGCACATGGGACAGGGCGACTGCACTGTATTAAGGAGAGGATGACCGGGGCCATATATTGTGAGATTTTGGGCAACAACCTCCTTCCCTCAGTTAGAGCTTTGAAGATGGGTCGAGGCTGGGTCTTCCAACATGACAATGACCCGAAGCACACAGCCAGGATAACCAAGGAGTGGCTCTGTAAGAAGCATATCAAGGTTCTGGCGTGGCCTAGCCAGTCTCCAGACCTAAACTCAATAGAGAATCTTTGGAGGGAGCTCAAACTCCGTGTTTCTCAGCGACAGCCCAGAAACCTGACTGATCTAGAGAAGATCTGTGTGGAGGAGTGGGCCAAAATCCCTCCTCCAGTGTGTGCAAACCTGGTGAAAAACTACAAGAAACGTTTGACCTCTGTAATTGCAAACAAAGGCTACTGTACCAAATATTAACATTGATTTTCTCAGGTGTTCAAATACTTATTTGCAGCTGTATCATACAAATAAATAGTTAAAAAAATCATACATTGTGATTTCTGGATTTTTTGTTTTTGATTATGTCTCTCACAGTGGACATGCACCTACGATGACAATTTCAGACCCCTCCATGATTTCCAAGTGGGAGAACTTGCAAAATAGCAGGGTGTTCAAATACTTATTTTCTGCACTGTACATACATTATATATATATATATATATATATATATATATATATATATATATATATATATACACACACACACACACACACACACACACACACACACACACATATACATATATATATATACATATAAATATACACACATATATATATTTATATTCATTATGTTTGTGGGTTCCAAGTAATAACATTTTCTTGCAAAGAAGAAAAAAAGTGAACTCCAAGTCTGCAAAAATAGGCAAAAGAGAACAGCAATACATTTTTTTTAAGGGACAAACAAGACTTTTGCACTACTTTATAATAAGGGGGTGGGACATTCATTTGTAGGCGTGGCATACCAGAAAAATAAAACTTTGGCGTGGGGGAGAGGGCGAGAGCGAAGGCCCAGACCCTAAACCACAATAGAAATGTGGATTCCATAAGGTTTAACAATCAGCAGATATAGATACTCCTAATACCTGGTGTTAGTGCTTCAATCATCCAGGCACCATGGTTATGGTGTCAGAATGATTGAAGCACATTATTTCTGTTATTACATTGCAATATAAAATGAAATCATTCAACTCACCATAATCAGTAGGAGCCCTGAGCGTGTCACCTGCCACCAGGTCCCCTCCTTACCTCAGATGCCCACAGCGGAGTCCCACTTTACATCAGGTGCCCCCAACAGAGTCCCTCCTTACAGAGTCCCCATCAGTAGAGCCCTCCTTACATCATCAGTGTACCTGGCAGCGGAGCCCACCTCACAGCAATGTCCCCAGCAGCAGATTTAGTCTCCTTACATCTGTGTCCCCAGCAGCAGAGCCATCCATGTGTCTGTTCCCATCAGTGGCAGCTACACAGTTCCCAGATTTCTCATGTGTTCAGTGTAAAAGTAGACAATGCTCTTGTACACTGAAGCCAATTCGTTGAAGAAAAAAAGCGGATTGGCTGCCCCTCCCCACTGAACACACAGGGATTGGTCCTCGTGGCGGCAGCCATATTTTTGTAGCCCGCCTGGCCGCTTTTGCCTAAAACATTCCCGATTTTACCGGGACAAATGGAAAATCCTGGGAATTTTATCAGGATGAGCTTCGATCAGGGGGGTCCCAAAAATCAGGATTGTCCCTGCAAAAAAAATCTCGACCGTTGCCAAGTATGTAATAGATGTAGCAAGGTCTGAGGCCTTATCAAGTCTAACGAGGACCTCCAAGGCCAAAGATGTATTGGGTTGTGAGGCACTGTGGGTCCAAAGTTGGTGAAAGTCATTGGGCACCAGCCCATGGTTCCCTGCTTGGTCCCCAACTTGGCACTCAAGATAATTCTCAAGCTCCACCCCTGCTAACTGGCGAGGGTCCTGGCTTGACTCACAAGGCTGCCCTGCAAGAGTTTCCTCTGCGGGTTAGGTCCCTGGCTTGATCATCGGCTAAAGTATCCCCGATTCTCCACCATGCCCGTCCAGTACTTTCTTCAGTCACTGTGGTCCTTGGTAACGTTTTTCTAATCTTCTATTGTTCAGTTTTGTTGAGCCTGTGCAAATTGTAGCATAGGTTTCCTGTTTTTAGCCGACAGTAATTGCACCCAGTGTGGTCTTAGGCTACAGCAGCAGATCTGCTCCAATTCTGATGCTCAGTTCGAACTTCAGCCTTCACCACGTCTAGATGCCTAAATTCACAGAGTTGCTGCCATTTGATTGGCCGATTAGCAATTTGTGTTACAAAGAAATTGAACAGGTGTACTTTTAATAAAGTGGCCGATGAGTATACAAGCCGTCGGTTGCAGGTAGATGTAGCTCATTCATTTACAGAACTCTGAATGAATGGCATAGCCCTGGACAGTCACTCTGCATTTAGATTGTGACAGCAGGTGTGGGGAGAAGTCACAAGGGGTAGGCAGGAGCTAGAACATGTTCTACCCTAAACACGGGTGAAACATGTTCTAAAAGGAGAACGTAGCCTTTCACTGTAAGAAAGCAGATGGTGTCCACTGCTGACTATGCAGTATGCCAGGTGTGCGAGAATTTGTTGGCAAGTAAAAAAATATATATATATATATATATTTCCATGGTGCAGTTAATCATTTGCATAGACTTCAGGTAAGTGCCACTAATCAGATTTGGATTTATACATTATACAAACCATACATTGATAGGACTCCGTTAGTAAGGTCCATAGGTTGTAAGATGGTTCCCATTAAAGATTTCGGTAACAAATCCATCATAAGAGGTCAGGAGAACGGCCCATCACCCCCACCAGATCGGTGTTGCAGAGAAGAGGTGGTGTTATTTTATACAATCATCCACAGAATTTGTGTGTGCAGACACAGACAAAAGAAGCTCGGAATCTCAAGTATTGAAGAAAGCACAAACATATTTCTCATCAAAAGTTTTAATAAATGACACGGCCCCCTCATCCCCTGTAACAATTCATCTGTGATGGTAAAAAAAAAGTCCTTATTACAAATTGCGGTTTTGCTTTGCCATCAGAAAACGTTGTTTCAGTTGGTTACCGATAAGGAAGACTCCATGAATCTTATTCACTGATCTGCTGTAAAGGCTGAAGGTCTGGTGAAACCTTAGGAGTAAAATAATTTATTGTACATCAGACATGGGCAAAAAAGACATGTTCACATCAACACAGAATGTATCCTACACAATTAATTTACAGAACCACAGAGTCCACGGATTCTCCATAAGCAAAAAAGCAAAAAAGACAACAGGAAAAAAGCAAAAGACAACAGGAAAAAAGGTACTCCAATTCAAACACCAGCTGCTAGCCAAAACTCCCCCGTGGTCACCACTACACGTGCCAAGCCTTAGCCAGATTGACAGATTGTTACATACATGGAGCACCCCACAATAAGTAAATAAGGGGGGGGGGGATCTTCACCCGTCACAGCGGGTTCCTGACATTTGGGGACCTTCAAGGACTGGGTACCCCGTTATAGGGTCCACTCACTTGGACCTGCACAGAATCCTTCAGGAATGCCTTAGTCTCATTACAGGTAATACTTCACAGGATCTTTGAGTCTTCTTTGGCGAGGCTTGGGTACCATTTATCTTTACCGGTCGGTGAATCCCTCGATTTTAGAACCATGCTGGGACTTTAAGACATGGAGCTTGAGAGAGCTCAAACAAACATTTCCATCCACCTTGCAGACACTGGTAAAAAACTGAAGTACTTTCTATATGGGAGGGGTTATATTGGGGATCACTTCCCGTCTAAAGACCTTTGGTCTACCAGTGTCCATTCACCTGGAGATGGAAGTATAACCCAGTAGATAATGAATATTAGCCTAATTGTGTCTCATGATGTATGATAAGGAAAATTGTTTTCCGGTGGCAACTGGTATAGGGGCGAGCAGTGAATGGACCAAGGTGAATGAGGGCAAGATTATAAATGGAGAAGTCAAGCATCTAAAGTGCAAAACTTCACATTCTGCATGTAGTGGGAAAAATACAAATTCATTGGCAACCGGTTTCCATAAGGGGACTACTTTTACACAAATACCTTATGGTATACATGGGTATTTGCTATTAATGCTTCTATGCAGTCTATGAAATGCCATGACTGATTTAGTACGGTTTTAGGTTTATTTTATGGTTTTGTTTTAAGAAACTTTTCTTTGTGACATTTTTCTATTATAGCGTATTTGTAGTGTCAAAAAAAAACACACGTCTATTTAAAAAAATAAAAATAAACGACCTTGGATATTATGTGTTTGGTGCAGTTATTGGTCCGTAGAAATGTTAGTGGATTCTTTCCAGGTTTCATAGGGATACACCCCCCACCCCCCCCCCCCCCCATGTTATGGGGTACTGCCGAACGACAGCCAGTGTGCCCAAAGAGTTTCAGTGAAACTTACAAAATCTGAAACCAGGGCCCTTGTGTTTAGAATACAAAGCTAACAAGGGAGATTGGTCCAGCAATGCAATGCCGTTTAGCGTGAAAAAAATAAAATAAAAATCTATAAAAAAAAAAAAAAAAAAAAAATCTATAAAAAAAAAAAAGTGTATGACTAGTTTTACCTTGACCAACACAATTGGGAGGAAGGGACAATTGAAGTCTTAAATAAAATTTCCTTTGCAAACACTGAACTGTACAGAAAACATATTTTAGGGTTGCCACCTCCAAGTTAGCCAAACTATTCCTTTAATGATCAAATTTTATAATCCTCCCCAAATGCATCAAATTGCTAGTCTGGCTAAGGCGGCAGTGAGCAAACCGAACAGAACGAAAGGTTTAAATACCAAGCACTCACTTTAAAGTCGCTGCCTGTGCATTTTTTGATGTCGTCCACAGTAAGACCTTCACCGATCTCAATCAAAGTTAGCCCATTCTTCTTGTCCACATCAAAGACAGCCTATTACAGAGAAATATACATAAAATGCAGGTTATTATCAGATTGGAAATGTCAGGGAAAAGAGATCAGCTAGGATTTCAGGTTTCTGTTTTTCCTCAGCAAGCAATATTATGCCGTTTCTAGGACCCAACTCAATAACAAGATAATCATCTATATGAGCCTGGATAAGGCTGAAATAAGACATTAGCATGCAGAGAAGAGCCTGGTTTACTCCAAACACACTGAAGCAATATCCCCACATTACAGCTTGAGCAGGTTTAAGGTGAATATGGTAGATTTAAAAAGCATAGGCATATCTTTAAACCTATTTGGCCGCATATAACGCCAGATTTTCTAAAGCCCCTTTTAGAACAATGCATACGGAACTGAAGCATAAACCGTTTAGTTGATCCAATTTAGAATTCGATATTTGATGCAGCTTGGATGCTGGCGACATGAAGGTGAACAATCTACAGAATGCAGCAGGAAGAGCGAGATTCCTTCATTTAGCATTTTTTTATTGTGTTTATTAAATTATCGCAGCCAATGCAGCTTACAGTGGTTGTAATCATAAAATTACATTAGAAAAAGTAGATTTGTGTACAAAATGGCTGAAAAAAAGATAAAAATACTATTAAAACAAGCGTAGCGCACTTTCAGTATGCAGATGCATTCATCACCTGAAGTTAAACATTAAAAAAAAAAAAGTAATTTTTTTGGGGATTTCAGGCTTAAAAAAAGGAGTCGGACTGACATTCTACCCATAAGACACATGCTCAGAAACGCGTCGCACACCCAGTGACGTCACCGCCATCAGTGCCCCTATGCCTCGCTCTGATACCCAATACATCTCTCAGCTCGTTACCTGTATAGAAGACACCTGGGAGCCAGAATCTTTCTGATTGAGGGGGATCAAATACTTATTTCACGCATTAAATTGCAAATCAATTTATAACTTCTTTGAAATGTGCTATTCTGTCTCTCACCTACCATTTAAATTATAGACTTAAATGGTATCGTTTCTTGGTCAGTGGGCAAACATACAAAACCAGCAGGGGATCAAATACTTTCTCCCTCCTCACTGTATTGTACAAGTCCAGTATATGCATGACCCAGGCACTATGCTAGCTCATAAAGTGTATCTAAACCCAGAAACCAAATATATTGCAGCTGCCTATCAGTCCTTAGATGTGGTTGCTGCATTAGTTTACTTTTTCATGCCACACTTCATTTTCACCTAGTGATTCAGTCACCAACACCAAGGGAGGGTTTGGGGGGAGGGGGGGGGGCAGGGGTGATTAGTTCTACTAACAGCTCCTCCACTCCTGTTACATAGGGAGGAGTCATTTTGTAGTTCGAGGAAGGCATTTAAAGAAAACTGGTAAGATCGTTTGAGATTTCAGTTTTGAGCACAGGAAGTTACAAGAACACTTGAATTTTAGCAAGGCGAACTTATTTGTAGGGTTGCACCGATACCACTTTAAGACCAAGTACCAATACTTTTTCCACGTACTCGCGCTACTGTTTTTTTTTAGGTCATGTGACAGTTTTCAAAGCACAATACAGACTAATGATATCTTTGCAGCACTGATGGCTGACACCGATAGGTGGAACTGATGGGCACTGGCAATGAAATGCAGCACTGATTGCATTGGCAATTGTTGTCTGATAAATCAATGATGAGAGAATCAAAAGTTCATACTTTTTCCAGTATACAAGTGCTGCAACGCCCATCTTGGTATACCTTGCACTTGGCCTCAGTAAGCAGCAGTCAGAAGCGGACATCTGGTTACACCCAGCCCATATAGTTGGTGAACTATATGGGCTGGGTGCAACAAGATGTCCACTGCTGCCTTGTGACTGCTGCTTACCAAGGTCAAGTGCAGGGTGTACCAAGATGGTCTCGCTGTTCAATCCCCGACAGAGACCGGAGCCGTCAATTTAGTTAATGAATGTGGCGGATCGGGTCACCGATGCTTTGAATCACACCCCTGTAGCCAGGCAGCTTACCTTCCACTGCTGCCAGGACTCGCTTTCTGCTCCTGCCTCTCCGCCTTTTGACTTACGGGAGCCGCCTCTTCATACAAAGGTATCAGGGTCAGGCATTGGGAGCATTTGCCCCAGTACAAGTACAAGTACTCTGGCAAATACTCGGCATCAGTGCAACCCTACTTTTTTGTATAGAAAAAAATTCCTAGTCCTTAAAATAAACAATGCACATTTATGTATATGAATATTTATTTTATGCAATTTGTGAAAATAAATCAGATTAAATGCAGCTTGATGGAGGATTTTTTTGTTGGCAGCACAGGTTTTTTTTTTCCGGATTAAACACACACAAAACTAGCTACTAGAACTAGTGAGCTGCAATATATTACATTTTTGTTTTGGGGGGTTTAGATATCCTTTAAAGAAACCCAGGAATATCTTGGCTCTGGTGACTCAATTTTTTTTTTTCGTTAAATGACATCCCAGAGATGCCATATGGTTTTTTATATTCTGCTTTGTAGAGTGGACAGAAAGCATGGAGCCTGTCAATTCCCTAGGTTGCTCATGAAGAACTAATGTATGGATGGAGTGACTAGTGGTTCCACTAGTGGAAACCTACTCTAAGTATAAGTGACAGGTACATTTATGTAGACTGCAGTGATTCAATTACAGGGCAGGTTCACTTTGTACCAAGACAGATAAGAATCATAATTTACTGCCTGCTCCTTGTCTTTGATTAGCCCTGTCTTACCCCGAGGGCAATTTCCAGATTTATCTGCACAGGCAGCAGATGGAAAGGGCACCCAACCATATCCCTGTGATTGATTATATATCACAGATCTTAGGACATTTTCCTGGGGATGCAATACATTTTTCTGAAGCTCTCCTAAAAGCCTATCTAAAGCCAAGGACACAAATAAAACCAATTTAATTTCAGGTAACCAGTCTCTAGATGTGGTGGTTACATTTCAGGCTTTTCCTCCCTTTTATTTTTCACTTGGTGATCCTGCCAGTAACACTTCCTGTCCAAGGATGAGCAACACTGACTTGCTGAAATAGGAGGAGCGTTGTCATCACCCAAAAGGTCACCATAAACGTTACAATTTGATCATACAATCAACTAGATTTACCAAAACTAATACAATACTTGCACTACATTATTATTAGTCCATCTAAAAGGAGATTGTACAATCAGGATTGTAAAGTGGGCAGTTAGCCTTCAACAGCACCTTTCCATAACACAGGGTAGGGCGTGTTCTTTAGTCCACGATGAGAGCAGAGAATAAAGCCAACTGATAACACTCAGCAGGCAGAAAGCACAGGAAGTTGTCAGCTCACAAGATTCCTCCCGGGATCAGCAGGTATTTTTTGCACTTACAAAACAGATAAAAAAAAATTTTGAACAGCATATTTACCAGACCAAAAGGGAGTAAAATATAAGAAGGTAATTTTAATGCCTCGTTTACACGGCACTGAGGCCCATACGCTGCAGCCAGCCCATTCGGGTCTATGTATGTCTGCAGCAACTGAACACACCTGTCTCAATAGGACCAGCGGCTGTGTCTGTGCAGCTGCTGCATTCCGAGACTCGAATGGGCTGCCTGCATGCAGCACCTACCAGCTACAGACAAAGATAAATAGCCCACTCATGGCATACGCGTGAACAGGGTCTGGAGGGTTCACACACACACACAATACATTTTATATTATATATACACATATACATATACACACACACACACACACACACACAAATAAATAAATGTATGCAAAACATTTAGTCTGGCCATATTTTGTGTTGAACCAGCTGCCCGAGCAGCCAATGCCAGGTCCAAGCACTGTCACGTGAAGAGGAAGATGTATTTTCCTATACAAAGTAATGGGAATGGGAAAAAAGGGTTACCTTCTCTGTAATGATACGATCCACACACTGTTTACCAGTAAGAGGCAAGTTACATTGTTCCAAAATTTTGTGCGCTCCTCCCTGTAATAAAGCAGAAGTCATTGCATTAGTCAAAAAAAAAAATATAAGTTCTGTATGGGTTCTCGATTAAGTCAAAATAATATCCAGCATACTGGTAGATATGGATGATGTTAAACTTCATCTCCCGTGAGATCATTGTTGCCCTAACCCTCCCTGGTATCATGCAAGTAGCAGCTCTCGGCCATATAAGAAAATTAATGTCTAATCATAAATCTACATTGTATCACAGCTACATACACTAATGTCACCGAATCCAAAAATTCTAAATCTTGTGTTTAAAGATTTAATTAGTATTTCAGAATAAATAACATAGCAAACATGCAACCATACATAAATACATCAAAAGAATAGTTGCTAAATAGATGTAATATTATATGTAAATTGGTAAGTAAAATTCCAATAAGGGTACGTAGCATATAATAATGCAAATATAATAAGAATCCACCTTCAAATTGTGGAATTAAAAAAGGTAGGAGAAAGATATTTAAATTTCCCGAAATACATTTTAAACATAAAAATAACAAAAAGGGGGAAAAAGGGTACGAGGGAAGGGGAGACGTAAAGGGCAAGATGCAGAGTCTTTAAAATTCTAAATTTTGATGGGCATGTAACAAGAGGAATTTTTTTTCCAATGGAGATACGGGTCTCTGGTGACAATTGACTTAGAATGCATTTCTCACACATTGGAGATTTGCTTCCTTCCCGTTGGGCCTCTAATGGGCAAAAGAGTCCAAAACTAGGATTTAGCCATTACGTAAAAAAAAAAGGGAGGTTTAGTATTTTTAATGCAGGTAATCTCCAGGCCTAATTTGCACCCTGCATCTGTCACAATGCAAGAAACATTGTAGCACAGTATGGCCTATGGCACTGTGTTTTAAGCCTGATCTTGGCCGCTTTACACCTAGAGAATACAGTGCAGGACAAACATTTCCTAGAAGAGTCATTCCCGATCCCCAAACATAAATATGCAACATATTTTTGTATATGAAGCCTAAAGCCTGTCATACTAAAAACACGCATTGACATTATCCCTTCTCTTTCTGTATATGGATGACACGGGGTGGGGGGGCACACACTAAAAAGTACCTTTGTTCTAAATCAATATCCAGCTGTCACATGACCCAGCTCTTTCTCAGCCTGTCTGCAGGGAAACCTAAGCAGGAGGAGCTTCTAGTCCTCTACTGCTGGTCACATGTTCAAAATAAAAAACAAACAGCCTTTGGAATGTAGAGTAAAAATAAATTAATATCAATAAACGGTTTTAAATTAGAATACAAATATATATATTTTGAAATATAAATCTTTATTTTGAGGAAATAGGATTTCTGCCAGTCACAGGCTGTGCCATACCCATCCAGCCTGTGTCTTAGAGTAGAAGGGAGGTGAAGGCACCATTAAATATCCCACCCCCATTGTGGTTTGTGGGCATGGAGGAGGGAGGGAAGGAATGGGCTGTCATTTACCACTGTATACGCCCATACGTGCGACTTTAAAGTCACATGGGCTGCTCAGATGTGATAGGGAAGAAATGCTCAGCATAGCTCACTGAAAACCGAGCATGATCAGAGTTGCCACCACAGCTGCAAAATCCCTATCTGAATTAGGGACATGAACAGAAAGGTGGCGATAGAAAGCAGCAGGAGCAACCAGGATTTTTGCAAAATACAGAAAATGTAGCTCATGGTGATTGAGTGAATATGAACAGAATGCAATACACCATTTATTGAAAGTTTAATGAGGTGGGTTTAGTGACACTTTAAATTTGAAAAAAACATTCATTGATCATCTAATCCAACATGCAGTAACCTTCTTTTGTAGGACTTCCCCCTTCCCTTTAGTTTGTAAGCTCTTATGAGCAGGACTCACTAACCCTCATCTTGAATTGTGACTGTACTGTCTGCACAGTATTTTACAAAATAAAAGGAAAACTGTTGATGCTATATAAATACTGTATTATAATAAAAAAATAAAAAAACTTTATTAAAACCTTCATTTAATTTTCTACTGGTTAATCAGGACAATTGGACAATATTTGTCCATAGTGATGACAAAAATTGACAGCAGAGAATGGAAACATTTCTCATTTATCTGAACAAACAAAATTCTAACTGTGAAAGTGATTTCCTTTAAGGTGCATGTGCTAGGTAAAACTTGTCTGTTATTTGTTCATTTTAAATACGGTATATATGGTATGAGGTAGGATCACAGGCATAAACACCACTGTGTATGGCTAACCCCAAGACAAGACAGCTGTTGATCTTAGTCTTTTTGGGTGACTGCAAATCAAAAAATGCAACCTAGTCCCAGTAAAAATATAAAAAAAGACCCGAGTCGAAAACCTGTCACAGTAATCATTTTTCACCAGGTGTGGCCCCCAGCAGCATCTTTTCCATCTCTCCACTCTATTGAAAAGTATATATATGCTTGGCCAAGAAGGCGCTCAAAGACTTCAGAGCCTAAAACGGAACTAAACTGCCAAAATAAAAACATTTTTATGTAGGCAGAGTTGACAGATCTTATCTGCTTAAATGTCTTCCTTTAAACCCTAGCAATTTTTAATTCTTTGTAATCTGTATGGCGCATGCAAGTGTGTGCCTGGGACAATGAACCCCAAGTGGACATGCCTAGGAGTTACATCAAAAGGTCTCCCAGTGTCTGAAGATGAGTAGCAGGCAACGTGGTAAAGATGACAGCAGGTGAAGAGGACTTTAGTACTGTATAAGACTAGTTTTACAGTTTCTTTACCAACTGTTGGATTTTTTTTTTTTTAGAGAGCTATACATACACAAGCAAAAGCGTAAATCTTCTAAGGCCGTGTACACACGATCGGTCAAAACCGATGAAAACGGACTGAAGAACAGTTTCATTGGTCCAAACTGATCATGTGTGGGCCACATCGGTCAGTTATCCTTCGGCCAAAAAAACTTGTTTAAAATTTGACCGATGGACACCAGACTGATGGGTCAAAACCGATCGTTAGTATGCAAAAGCATCGGTTAAAAGGCCGCGCATGCTCAGAATCAAGTCTACGCATGCTTGGAAGCACTGAACTTCGTTTTTTTTTTTAGTACGTCGTCGCGTTCTAACACGATCCTTTTTTTATCTGATGGTGTGTAGGCACATCAGACCATCAGTCAGCTTCACCGGTTAATCGATGAAAACAGTCCTTCGGACTGTTCTCATCGGCTGGACTGATCGTGTGTACGCGGCCTACTCCAGACTTCATCCAAGGGTTCATTTAGAGAGACTTGGCTAAGAGTTACTGGCTGAAAAAGGTGTCAACCTCTGTGTTGCTCTCTAGACAATCCATAGTGCTATGAGAATGAATTGCACTGTGTAATATATAAAATATAAAAAGTTTTATCCCCAATACAGCTTCATCCTGGAGCCTGCTAAACCCTCCCCTTAAAAAAAAAAAAAAAAAAAAAAACGTAGCCGGTCTTCTTGCAAGTCTCCTTATATGTAGGATCCTCTCGATACTTCTAAGCAGATGTCAAGTCAGCATGATTCTAGCCTGGATGCAGGGTGCGGTACCCAAAAGGGAGTCTTGCTCTGCACTCACAGGATATGGGTTGAAGGACATTGGGTGTCATTACAGTTTCCCTTCATAGACACTTATGAATACAGATACATTATATGGTCTAGTGGTACAGACAATTTACTAGTGGAAGCCTTTACTGTTAAAATCTAGTATAGCGCAAGTGGCCTCTTTACAACCCTCCCCTGACAGTTATACAAAATGACTTTGCCACAAGAGCTCAACCCAAGAAAAGATAACTGGTCTAACTGTCCATAGCCCGTTCATTAATGCAGAGGGTACATTGCAACAGATCATATATTTCTGGAACACGACCGATGTAGCATGGAGTTTTGTACTTACTCAGCAACATCTCTTTAAAGCTGGCAAGGAACAAGAGAAGATTCACAATAAGCTAGTAGCCATTTAATGCTCATCTTCCTTATTTAGGGAAAAAAATAACCCCGAGTCCAGCAGACTATCTCATGTACAAAATTTTATTAAAATGGAAATACATTTTAGGAAGTTCAGTTAGCAAAGTAATAAAATAAAGGCCTACCATATGCCGCACCATTATGACGACACAATCCCGGCCTTCCCCAGTTGGGAGAGCTGTGGGTGACCTCTTAGATTTTATGGGGACGTTACATTAGGGCCAACTTTAGGAAACAGGTGAACCACACTTGGGAAACACTAGGGGCTAGATTCAGACACATCTGCCTATTTTTAGGCAGGCGTAGCGTATCTCAGATACACTACGCCGTCAGGTTCCTTATTCAGAAACTACTTACGCCGTAAGTTACGGCACCGTAGTGCATCTGTGGCGGCGCAAGGCCGCGCAATTCAAATTTGGAAGATGGGGGCGTGATTAAAGTAAATGAATCATGACCCCACGTGACGTTTTTTTTGGACGGCGCAATGCGAAATCAGGTTGCTTTTTCTCAATGTAAACGACGTGAACGTAACCAACGTCGAGCCCCATTCCTGAACGATTTACGCAAACAACGTAACCGATGTACAATTCAACGCTGTCCCGACGTCCATACTTAACATTGGCTACGCCTCCTATAGCAGGGGTAACCTTACGCCGCTATAACGCTAACGCAAACGATGTAAACTACGACGCGCTGCCGCAAGTACGTTCGGGAATCGGCGTAAATCGCTCATTTGCATATTTTATGCGAAAAAAACGCCGTAAGCGCCACCTAGCGGCCAGCGTAAATATGCAACCAAGATACGACAGTGTAAGCGACTTACGCGCTCGTATCTTAGAAGAAAGCCGGCGTATCTTTTCTGAATAGCAAAAAAAGATACGCCGGCTATTCTTAGTATTTATGCAGCATATCTCTAGATACGCTGACGTAAATGCTTTCTAAATCGGGCCCTAGGTTGCGTTGGTTTTATACCATGTATACATGCTTCTTTCTGTAGTAACGTCCCCGAGATACTGGAATTTTTTGACCGGTCGTGATTCTGTATATAAACAAATGTATCTCTACTCTGTTCATTGTTTACTACCCTGTATTGTTGCGGCCCTTGTGGGTTTCTGTTCTGATATAAAAAGATTTTAAATAAATAAATAAATAAATAAAAAGGCCTGTCAACTTTTTTTCCCCTGGATTTAGCATTGTACATGAGAAAGTAGGACATGTCACATAGATCAGAACCCAGAGGAGATTTCTCACAAATTAAGAAAAGAAAAGCCTGTCCTTCCATCTTAATGAGGCATGATACATCATAAGTCTCAGGGCCAAGGGGCCATAATCTGCCATTAATCTGAACTCCATCTTGACAAATGAACACAGATCACAGATGCCGCGTTCGATGTGTTTGCCGAGTGATTGGTAAGCACTTCTTAATGTCACTTCTGATGTTCCTACATCATGTCTGAATTATTGCTGACAGCACATAACTATTCTTGTGAGACTGTGGTAGGGATATTAAATTCCATGATCTCTGGGGACACAGAGCTGAATGCTTATATGTATCATGTAAAAAGAGACATAATACAGTACGACATAAAAAAAAAAAAAAAAAAAAAAACTTCTTGCCAACACACAGGCATATAACCATTTAGCAACTGGGGTTTTAATTTGGTAACTGACCTAAAACATACTTTTACTGGTTGTTATTCGAGAGAGAGAGAGAGAAGAAAACCTTTGCATGTTTACAGTACTGAATCTATAAATTTAGCAAAAACTCATGAATCCCAAAATGTATATTTTATACTAAGAAAAACTGCATAAAGCCAATTTGCACCAAAAAAAAAAATTCAGCCCAGTACAGAATTTTGCTACAGTATTAGTTCACATGGTTAAAAAGAATCTACAAAGAGCATTAGCCAAACTTGCATGGAATCGACATATGTTGTGCGCATGAAAATAGCTTTAAAAATAGACTTTCCACCCAGCCTATAATAGAATGAAGGTCGGGCGGCAGCTCATTGTTCTGACTGGATGGCATAGTATGTCCTTCAAAACAAGTCGCTTATGAGCGTCCCTGTTTGGGTACAGCGTTGCATGACCACGTAATTGTCAAAGGGCAACGTGGCTGAAAGCTGAAAACTGACCTGGGAAGGAGGTGAGAGTACCCTGTATTGAAGTGGTTAAATTGCCAGCAATGTATGGCAGAAAAAGGCTCAATAATTAAGTTTTAAAGTGGTGCTAAAGATTTGATTAAAAAACAATTAGGGCTGTTACTGATTAAAATTTTTGTGTTCAATTAATCAATTTTTTTAGATTGACTAATTTGGATTAATAATAAGGCACATACATTTTTTGGACCACCACCATATATAGTCCCCACTGTAATATCCACAGACATCTCCCCACTGTAAAATGGTCCACATATCCCCAACTGTACAGGAAGATTAGTGCTTGCTTAGTCTTACCAGAGAAGTCGGCCGAACGTGAGCAGTTAAGGCCAGGTGATGACATCAGCGTGCCGCGCTAGGCTCACCTAGGCTGCCACCAGGTGGGCCAAGATGGCCTCTGCACCGGGAGCTAGCCTGAAGCCGCAGCCTTTTCTATAGTCGAGGCAGCAGCAGAGCTCCGCGGATCACGTGGTGTGCCAATCTGCATATGGTGAACCGCTCTCATCATTTACGATCCGTTACACCACTATTACTGATCAAAAGAATTTTGATCAATCAAAAAAATAATAATTTATGATTAAATCGAGGAATTAATCTTTAATTTGCACAGCCCCAAAAAAAAATCATGTCATACTTACCTCTGCTGTGCAGCTCGTTTGGCACAGAGCGGCCCCGAGCCAAGTCTTCTGGGGTCCCTCGGCAGCTGTCTCTGCTCCTATTCCACATCTGTTCCCCTCTTATTTATTTTTTTACACTAATGGCCATACATGGGTGAAATAAGCCTACAGCACACAAAGAAGCTTGTTTCAAAGTTGAAGACTCTTTATGCTTTGTAGGATCACAAAAAAAACAACAACATTTTAGGACTACGCAGGGATCAATGCTTAGAAAAGCAGTGTTTCATGACCCTTCCTCAGGCTTTTTCCTATGTGATCATACAAGAATAAAGCACTTTGAAACAAGCTGGACAGTGTGCTGGCGACCTATTTCATCCATATTGTACACAAAGATCAGTCTCTGTGTCTATTCCAGTGTGGTGTTTTAAGCGGAATCTACCACTAATGGCCATTCAAGTGTTGGGTGCCAAGATAAAAATAACTCCTGTGCGCAAGTTACATCATCTGATCATCAGCTAATCGAGACTGCTAAAGACTCTGGACCAAGACAAGAGAACGGAAGACGGCAATACAATGGCTAAGTGGTTAGCACTTTATGCCTAGCAGCACTAGGGTAGTCAAGTCCCAGCCACAGCACTACCTTCCTGGAGTTTGCATGTTCTCCCTGTGAGGGTTTCCTCCAGGTACTCCAGTCTCCTTCCACACTCCAAAAACATGCTGGGTAGGTTAAATTGGCCCTAGTATGTTTATGTATGGAAGTGAGTTAGGGACCTTAGATTGTAAGCTCCTTGAGGGCAGGGACTGATGCGAATGTACACTATGTAAAGCACTGCATGAATTGACTGCACTATACAAAGTACCTGTAATAAATAAGTGCTGGCAATAGAGCAACGATGGGGGATTGTGAAAAACCACATGGCGGAGAAGAGGACTTCAAGTGATCTCTGCCATAATGTGCAAATATACCTTGCAAACTTGCATATTAAGGCAAGAGCCCCCCGAGGACCTCAACAGTTCCAATACCACTTTAGATTCCCTTATTATCCATGTTAAAAGGGGTTGTAAAAGGTTTAATTTTCTTCTTTTTTTTTTTAAAATAACATACATACACCATACGTACCTCCACTGTGCAGTTCGTTTTGCAGAGTGGCCCCCAATCCTCATCTTCTGGGGTTCCTCGGCAGCTGTCTCGGCTCCCCCCGCAAGAGCTACTCCCCTTCTGGGAAGTGCTCTCCCAAGGGGGTTAGCTTGCGGGCGTGCTCCAGTGTGATACAGTTGGCAGCCATAGCCGACAGGTGTATCGCTTATCACCACGTCTTTGATTTGATTGACAGCAGCAGGAGCCAATGTCTGTGCTGCTATCAATCATCCAATGAAGAGCTGGGGGAAAGCAACGCCCATGGAGATTCAGGGCTCAGGTAAGTAAAGCAGGGCATGGGGGGTGGGGCGTAAAGTGCAAGGTGTTTTTTCACCTTAATGCATAGGATGCATTAAGGTAAAAAAAAAAAACACAAAGCTTTACAACCCCTTTAAAGATTTGTTGTTATACTCACAACAGAGCCTCATGTGAAGGATTTGGCAACATCACAGCTCCATGTGGACTCGGACATCAGATGACACCAGATTTTGGTGGTGCCACCGACAGAGGGAAGAGCAAATGGGGATACTTTTGTGGGTAGGCTTTCCACAGATAGTCACTTTGCACTGTATGGGCAAGATGACAAGATCTCTAAATGCTACATATAAAAAAATAAAAAATGTTTTGCTTGAATACAAGAAAAAAGTAGGCAGTTTTGGCTATGCATATTTTCCCACATAATAAAGCCTTTAAAAACTGACCAAGAAAACAGTAAAATGTAAAGAGTTTTGCCACCAAGTTCATTACGTGGCCAATGAAAAAAAAATAAAAAATTCAAGAACACAATACAGGAAAGGTTTAAAATGAGAACAATGTATTTGAATGGGCTGCTTAGCAAGCAAAATATGAAGTCTTAAAAAAAAAAAAAAAAGCCCTCCAGCACTTAAGTATGGAACACGCTAAAATAAAGCAAAAAGGAGTACAATTATACAAGTCTCTGCTCTTTTGTCACATATTGCCTTAAACAAGATTATGGAGAAGCCGGGAAACAAGACAGGCATTCTGAAATGAACCGTTTCCGTGGCAACAAGAGCGGCTGCACCTAAATAACACATCCATCTCCGTTCAGCTATTTAAGCGCCGATCATTAAATGCTAAAGCCTCCTTATTTGTGCGTTTAGACCTGGGTTCATATTTTTGTGGTTATTTACCACTTGGCATTTTGAGATGATTAGTGGGTCCACCCGCTGTGGCTAGAAGAAAAATCATCATATGCTTAAAATTTGTAGCAATATGGGTGAAAAAAAAAAAAAAAAAAAAACACACACACACACACACACTAAATTTGCGCCAGAATGGACATTTGTTATTCCATAGTCTGGTCTTCAAATAGAATTCAGGGTAAGGCTTTACCTAGTTAAACTGGTCCAGCTCTGACCAATGTGAGGCTGTACCACACTGCAAGGATAAGTAGCTTGTAAAGAAGGTAAAGAACGGATGTTAACATCAAATGCGCTTCCCTACATGTTTAGTCATCAAAAAGATATCATCGGGGGGCCATAGACGCAGAGGCGTGCAAAATCTGATGCAACTGTGCATAGAAACCAATCAGCTTCCAAAGCTTAAAAGGGTTGTTAAGCCACTCTGACCTCTTTCTACTATTTGCTCTGTCTCCGAATGACAGGTGCTCCTGTGTGTGCACGCGCAATTAAATAAATGCAGTCCTACCCAATTTCAGTGTGCTGCTTGGTGCTCCTGTGACCGCCTGGCTCTCTCCTCTCCCCGTCCGACAGCTAGAGCAGGAGGGGCCGAGATTCCCCCGCTGACGTCAGCAGCTTGATCATTGTTACAGGCGGCAGAAGGGGATGCTCCCCGCTTTGATTCTACTGTCTCGCCCCTGTGATCAGTGAGCCGTAGAAGGAAGTTGGCCATAAAGAACACAGAGGGCCAGATGGTCCTTGGCAGTCTAACTCTCGGGGGTGAGGCTGGAAAACCTAAGATTTTTTTTATAAACAATTTAAAATTTAAAAAGAGCCCCCGTGTGTGTGTGTGTGCGCATGTAGAAGCAAACGCATTCGTAAGTCATGTCCGCATATGTAAAAGACGGTCAAACCACATGTGAGGTATCACTGAGTGAGAATAATCATTCTAGCCCAAGACTTTCTCTAACTCTAAACAGGTAACCTGTAAATAAAATTTCAAGCATAGTGCCAAAGTTAGGCACCATTTCACGAGTGTGTGCAATTGTAAAGCGTGACATGTGAGGTATCTGTTTACTCTGTGTAATTTGTCACATTATAGTTTTGTTTTTTTATTTATGGAAGCGTTTGGTTTCCCCCCCAAAAAAATGAAAAAAAATGCTGCGCACACACAGCGCAACATAAAAATTTGCAATGACTGCCTTATAGTCCCTAGGGTCTATGAAAAATATATTATATATATATATATATATATATATATATATATATATATATATATATATATATATATATATATATATATATATATTCTGGGTAATTTTCTGGCAAAAAAAAATTATGATTACTACATAGAGGAGTGCTGGAATTCGCGTTGTATAGAAGTGGTTTAAGGCTCCATTTTATTTAGGGTAACAAACTGAAGTTTGAAGCAGATTGGCTATCATGTACAATTACCCTCTTCAGTTTTAGTAAAATCAACCCTATGCAGTCCTTGGCATTGAAAAACTTAGAAATTGGTGAGTGAAGTGTCTGAGCCTTTTTGAAAAGATAAAAAAAAAAAATTTGCATTAATTTCGTTTTGATTTTTACAATATAAAACATAACTGTACAACTGATTTTTTTCTGGGGGTTCAGTACACCTCACTATATCGGCTACGTTGAGTCTGGGCCCGAGCCAGGAGAGACAGCACTATGGGTAGAGGGTGGAGGGAAGGGAAGAATGGAAGAAGAGAGGGGTGCATAAAAGAAAAATAGAGAAAAATTGACAGGCATTTGTATGGGTAAAGGTTGGCCCTGAGTGAAGTATACAGGCGACAAGAATTTGCCCCCCCCCCCCCAAGGCAATTTGATGGCCTTGTATGATGCGGATGTGCAAAACTCCTTCTGTACATTATTTTTTTCATTTAAGTTTATGTTTATTTCAAATAAAATAGAGTCATTACAATAAAAACTGTAGGATAAAAAGTTACAATATATAAAATATACAGTGAAACTGAAATGTATTAGGTCAAAAGCAATAACTTATTCCAAGGAAAGAAATATCCAAACAGATCTGACACTAAAACAAAATAGCAATTGCAAAAATTAAATGTGAGGAGAGGATAAAAAAAAAAATGGAGAAGAGGAAATCGATCACCCCATCGCCCTCCTCATACCGGTACTATATTGAAGCATATTAGTATCGCTACACAAGAGGTAATCAGCTATTTCATGGGTATAAACATTGTATGGCGAGGAGATCACCCAATCCCCTCAGACACCCCCAAAGAGATCCAACTGTCTGAAGGAATAAGAAGCCCCCCCCCCCCACCTCTGAATTAAACATTACGGGACACCCGGTATTTTTAAATCATTGCAACTGCTTTAATGTTCCTCCTGTACGTTCCAATGCATAATTGAACCCTTCTTGAAGCAGAGGTCCACCCAAAACAAACAAAAAAATTATATTAAAAAACAGCAGCTACAAATACTGCAGCTGCTGAATTTTAATAAAGTGGACACTTACCTGTCCAGGATGCCCGCAATGTCAGCAGCCAAAGCTGTTCAATCGGTGAGGGAATCAGAAAGTGAATCGTTGTGGCTTCACTTCCCGGTTCCCTACTTTGCATGCGCGAGTCGCACTGCATATCCTCACTTGTTTCTTGCTGTCTTTTGGGACCTGTCTGTTTCCCAGAAGACTGCGGGGGGGGGGGGGGGGTTTAGGAAGTGGCGTAACCCCAGCGCAGGTCTATGCCCGGAAGTAGGTGCAAATACCTGTATTATACAGGGATCTGCACCCCCCCCCCACCAAATGGTGCCAAAGGTGACACTGGAGGGGGGAAGGTTTCGAAAAGCGGAGGTTCCATTTTTGTGTGGACCTCTGCTTTAAAAACGTAATCCACCTGATCTATCCAGTCTTTCATCTAAAGCACTGTAGGTGTCCGGAAAATTGGGGACTAAAGCTGTGTGCAGCATTAATGAAGAACAAGGTTGCTCTTTATTGGCGTGTAGCTGGTACAATTCAGGGGAGTATGGGTGCTGGGAACCAATCATCTGCCCTGTAAAGTTGTGCACTCCCCCTCAAAATTTTGTAGTAGTTAGCAGTCCCTTTTAGAAGTGCATCTCCGGAAGGCTGAAGAAATGTAATGCATTGTTTTTCAGCCTGTCCAACTTCATCATTAAAAACTATGTTGCCCACACACCATCGTTTTTAAAAAATGAACAAAGCGCAGTGACGTACAACACTTACGACGGCACTCTAAAAGGGAAGTTCTATTCGCCTTTGGGCTGCTTTAGCTGATTGTGTGTAAAAAACGATTCGCGCTTTTCTGTCTGTTACAGCGTGATGAATGTGCTTACTCCATTATGAACGCTAGTTTTACCAGAACGAGTGCTCCCGTCTCATAACTTGCTTCTGAGCATGCGCGATAATTTTTTACAACCCTAAAAACGACATAGTTTAAAACGACGTGAAAAAATGCAGCATGTGGGCATGCGCGCGGCGCCGACGGAGGACATGGTCTGAAGAGCTCTGCACACCTTCAGCCCAATACAGCCTAAAATCAGCAATCAGAGCGAGCGAATCGGCTCTCCCCCGACATTCTTGTACGGGCCATGCAGCGGAGGTCGGCGGGGAACAAATTTAACCAGCGCCGACCCTCTAATCCCGTCCGACGGACCCGGGCTTCACGGGCCTTGAAGCAGTCCCCGCAAGGCAAGATGGCGCCGGGGAAGGGAGACTCAGCGCGTGGTGGCCCTCAGAGTCAGACTTCACCCCCCCAGACCGCGGAGAGGCAGAACGAGGGTGGCGAGGTGCGGGGAAGCTCACAGATGGCAGCACATCCCCCTTGGACGGCACTGCAAGCTATACAGGAGGCAGATGACTTCCCACCCCTGCAACCCCCCCTGGCTCAGATGGCGCTGAAGGACTCAGGTACTGGGAGGGGGGGCAATGTGTTCCCTACAGCTGCAGCCACGATTGGTGCTCAAGGCCCTATGGTCACTGTCCAGGCTAAAATCCACAGGGACCCCTTCTCCTCACAGTCCCAGGGAGCGACCCCCTCCCCTCAGAGCGGCTGCTTGCAGCATTCCCCATTTTCCAGCTCTCCTGACAGGCCCCAACTGTTCCCCGTCTCCCCTGCCTCCTCCACCGACAGGCAGATGGCGGAACTTGTTGAACTGACTTATAGTCAAGCTAGCTCTGTGCACTCGCAGCCCCCAGTGCCTGCTGCTGCTCATTATTCAGGGGACACGGTACTATTGGCTAGATTTTCTGCCCTTCAACAAGAATTGACAAAGGCATGCACTGTGATCACCTCGGGGATGAAGGCTGATTTTCAAAATATTGGAGTGCGGTTGGACGGTATTGAGACTAAGATGGATGGCACTGTTAAGCGTGTGAATCAAAATTCCAGGATGATTACTTGCCTTCAGGACCAACTGGATCAAGCAAACGCGAAAATCGAAGATTTAGAAAATAGATCCAGGCGCTACAATTTTCGCGTGCGGGGTCTCCCGGAGACGGTGCTAGATCTGGAGGAGGCTATCCACGCTTTGATGACGCAGCTGATACCGGACATTTCCCCTCACCAACTGGAGCTAGACAGAGTCCATCGTGCTTTGATGGCCCCCAGACCAGATGGCCTGCCGCGAGATGTTATTGTAAAACCACATTATTACAGGATTAAGGAGAAGGTGATGATGGCATCCAGGTTGCAGAGGAACATACCTGTTTTGGAGCATTCGGTCCAGATTTTTGCCGACATTTCTCAATCAACGATTCAGAAGAGAAGGGCGTTGAAGCCTCTTTTGGGCCACCTTATCAATCATCACATTAAATATCGCTGGTTGTTTCCATTTAGACTTTCTTTTTCATATAAGGGGAAATCCCACTCCTTTTCTACTTTTCAGTCTGGCGAGGAACTGCTTCAGGAATTGGGGCTGATTTTGACGGAGTCGCGAACCCCCCCCAGAGTCTCCGAGATGGGAGATAGACCAGTGTCCCCCCTCTGGTCCCAGCAAGGCCGTCCCAAGAAGTACAAGAAGTTCCCCGTGAACACTTGAATGTCTGATTTATTTATTTATTTTTCCTGTGTGTTTTTGGCCCTTTTTGGATTGTGGATGGTGCTCTGCCGGAAAACGGTTCTGAGCAAATGTTTTTGTATTGCTGGACCGTGTTTTTTTTTTTTTTTGGTGTACAGCGATCTTCTTTTAGCTCTACGGACCTGGCAGCGGCCTCTTGGCCTGGGTTCCCCTCCGCTCTTCTCCCGAAGTTCTATAGGCCGATCCCGCCTGTTCTTCTCATCCAGCGATTGAGATGGGCTGAGGTGGAAACGTGTGCCACTTCGGGTAAACTTGCCTCCTCCTTGCTGGTGAAGGCAACTTTACGTTAACTGCTGGGAGTCTATTGCTCCTAGGGACACACTGGGTTCACAGCGTGCTACTTCATTTTCTCAGTTGTTGTTTATGCTCTAGTTTATTTTCTAAAATGTTGATTGTGATTTTGTTTTCATTGTTTTTTCTTTTTTCTAATCTGATCTTTTTCTTTCCTCCAAATCTGCTTCTCCTGGGGCGCACTCCCACACCAGAATGGGATATGGTTGCCGCTTCGGGGGATCTCTGGAACTTGCTCCCTGAGGCTTCTAAACCGTGAGTACAGCAGACCGAACCACTATGGCTTCTAGACCTCCGGCACAATACACTATTTTGACCCATAATGTCCAGGGCCTCAATTCCCCCGCTAAAAGATCTAAAGCGTTTCAGCAATACCACAAAATGGGGGCGGATGTTCTGCTTTTACAGGAGACGCACTTTTCCAAAACCTCAGCCCCTAGATACTTAAATCCGAGATACACAACGTTCTTCCTGTCTAATGGCCCTGACAAGAAGCGGGGTGTTGCCATTTGTTTTGCAAAGAAGGTCCCTTTTACCCCTTCGACTGTAATCAGAGATAAGGAAGGCTGTTATGTCATGGTGGTGGGAAAAGTTAATGATAGAGAGGTGACGTTTCTGTCCTACTACGCCCCTAATGTAGGTCAATTGTCCTTCTTCCACTCCATGTTGGAGGTGATTATGCCCCATGTAGCGGGTCACGTTGTGTTGGGGGGAGACAGCAATACCTCATTGGACCGGATTCTTGATAAATCTAACCCTGGGAGAGCAGTGCTGAAACATTTGCCTAAACGGAGTTGTGCTCTGGCGCGTCTCCTTCACAGTTATGATTTGATCGACGTCTGGAGGGACTCCCATCCCACTACTAGGGACTTCACGAATTATTCCCATGTCCACAAAACGTATTCGCGTATAGATCACCTGTTCACACTTTCCCCCCTACTTCCGTATGTCTCCTCGGCTAAGATAGCCCCTGTGGCGTGGTCGGATCACTCTTCAGTTCAAATGGTGCTGACAGACCTTTGGTCTAAATCAGGCCCATCGCCGTGGCGATTAAATGAGTCCCTGCTGAACGACCCTGTCCTCGAAAAAGAGGTGGAGAGGGCTATTCGGCATTATTTTCGGGATAATTCTTCCCCGGAGGTTTCTCCGGGAACACTATGGGCTGCCCATAAGGCCACCATTCGGGGTACATTAATTCAGTTGGCCTCCAGGGTAAAGCGTGAACGAGAGCATACTATTCGGCGTCAGGAGGAGGAGTTGAACCGACTCACGTGCGATCAAACAGCTAACCTGCATGTGGACCTTAGGAATCAAATTGATGAGGCCCGTACAGCTCTGAACTTGAGCCTGACTACGAAAGCAGAAAAGTCCATTCGATGGGCCCGTCACCGCTATTACACCATGGGTGACAAACCAAATACATTATTGGCTAAGAAGCTGACTCCTAGGCCTTTTAGCCCTGCTCTCCCTAAATTGCGGATAAGATCAGGCTTAACCACTCAGAATCCCCAGACCATCCTTAAGGAATTCTCCACATTTTACTCCGCATTATATACACCCCCGGGGGCGTTTGATGTGACAGGGGCGGAGGACTTCTTGCGAGACCTGCCCCTCCCCACATTGTCTACTGACCATGCGGAAATAATGGAGGCAGAGTTCACGCCAACCGAAATCGCCTCTGCCATTAAGTCTTTGAACCCATCGAAATCGCCGGGCCCTGATGGATTCACGGGTCATTATTACCGCAAGTATGCCGAAATATTGACCCCACATATTTGTGCCTTTTTCAATGACTTACGAAGAGGTTCCCCCCTTCCCCCACATGAAAACAGGGCCTTTATACACGTCATTCCCAAACCCAATAAAGATCTCGGGGACTGTGCGAATTACCGCCCTATATCGTTAATAAATGTAGACCTCAAATTATTGACGAAGGTTCTGGCCACGCGTATGAATTTGTTTTTGTCTAAATATATTCATCCAGACCAGGTGGGATTTGTGCCTAATAGGCAAGCATCGGATCAGACTAGACGGGTTATTGATATAATATCGGCTCTGAATTCTGGCTGGGACGGGGGAGGGAAGCGGGGAGCCTTGCTATTGTCATTGGACTTATGTAAGGCCTTCGATTCCTTGTCTTGGGAATACCTCTTTTTCATACTTAAACGTTACGGATTTGGGGTACAATTTTTGACGACGCTTCACTCAGTGTATGACGCCCCTACTGCGAATCTCTTGATTAAAGGCTATCGCTCCCCAAATATATCTATAGGTAGGGGTACCCGTCAGGGTTGCCCTTTATCTCCCCTGCTGTTCATTATGGCGTTGGAACCCCTCGCCTTCAAGATTAGAACGCATTCGGACATATTGGGAGTAAGATGTGGGGGCCGCGAACATAAATGCGCGATGTTTGCGGATGACATTGTATTGCTCCTCTCTTCCCCGGTCACCTCTTTGCCCCATGTGAACTTAGTTTTAGGAAAATTTGCATCATTCACGGGACTATCTGTGAATCACTCTAAGTCTCAGGCCCTCAATATTTCCCTACCACCTCACATAGTTCGAGCCCTTCAACAGTCTTTCTCCTTCAACTGGCAGGAGGATGCCCTGCCTTACCTGGGCATCTCCCTGACTCCGACCCTATCCACGCTTTATAAGAAAAACTACCCCCCCGTGTTCCGAAAGTTGTTGGACGATCTCCGAAGGTGGTCAGGAAATCCTCCGTCGTGGTTCGGTAGGCTGTATTCAGTGAAAATGACTATTCTACATAAGGTGTTGTATTTATTTAGAACCCTCCCTATTGCAATAGTGAGTGCAGATCTAAAGAAGTTCCAGGCTAATCTGTTGACTTTTATTTGGGATAATAAGAGACCCAGGGTGAACAGGCGGACGATGTATACACCCAAATTGGGAGGGGGGCTGGGTGTGCCTGATCTTCTTAAGTATTATCATGCAGCCCAATTGGCTCATTTGACCCGCTTTCATTCAGCCCAACCCAGGCCGCTCTGGATGGAATTCGAATCCTCCATGTGCCCGGGGAGAGAGATCTCCCACCTACTGTGGCTCAGGGGGAAAGATAGACCGCCCATAATGTGTCCCTCTCTGTCTTTCTCTCTCAGTTTGTGGGACCGCATAGCGACCAGATACAATTTTAAATCTCCACATGCGCCTCTGGCGCCACTGTTCCATAACCCTCTGTTTACCCCGTGTCTCCGCCCCCAGGACTTTTCCTGGTGGACCAATAAGGGGCTGCTGAGGATAGTGGACTTTTGTGATCATAGAGGAGCCTTGTCAAAATCGGTCCTGCAGGAGAAATATGCCCTTCCAAACTCTGAGTTCTTTCATTACATTCAAATTGCCCATTTTTTGGATTCACTGAGTCGTGCTTCTGACATTACTGCTCGCATAGCCATGGAGCACTTTTGCAGGACCTTTGACAAACACACGGGACATATATCACAGATTTACAGTCTTCTATCCTCCAGCTCCCAAAAGTTAGATTACATGTTGAAGTGGGAACAAGATACTGGGGAGTCTTTGGATCTTGCTGAATGGAGTAGATTGTCACAAAATGCCTCTAAGTCCTATATCAACACATCTTTGATAGAAGCAAACTATAAGGTGTTGCTGAGGTGCATCCCCGCGGTGCTTTAGAGGTTGTACTGCGGATGGTAATATGTACCACATCTGGTGGTTGTGTCCGAGGGTGAGGCGATTTTGGATACGCACTTACAATTTCATTTATTCACTGACCCATGTCAACCTCCGCAAGTCGCCTCTGAATGCATTGTTGGGGCGTCCAGTTGACGGAGCACCGAAATGCACGAAAAAGCTGATAGCTTATATATTTGTGGCGGCTAGGATTTCTATTGCGAAGTCCTGGAAGTCCCCTACTGTTCCCTTTTACTAAAGAACAAATTGTCTTGGATAATGGTGAACGAGAGATTATACTGCTATTCTAGCGGACAGGATTGAGGGGTTTCATAGAGTCTGGGACCCTTGGATCGACTAACTCACGACCACATGAGGATTTAGGTTGTTGTTGGAGAGATCCCCCTTTCGACTGGAGTGCTCCCCTCTTCATCTCCTTTTTCCTTTTTTCCCAATTATTTTCTTACTTTCTCTTTTAGGGCTCTTCTCTTTTCTTTTGTTATCCTTTATTGTTGCGTTCTTAATGTACATTCCTGCCATTGTTTTTTTTTTTTGATTGTCTATGAGGGACGGGTCCCCGAGATTAGGTGGACTCTCAGCTGAAGGGCCCTGTGATGGTTTTAAGTTAGCCCTTCCTTTCTCATAGCTGTTGATGGCTTTAAGTCATGGACCCGGGTAGATGCTATCTGTTGATTATATTGTTGTGCCCTCAATGACTAACATTTGTACCTGTTACTTAATGTTACGTATTCGGACAGGCCATGCCTGTCTTTCTGCTGTACTTTTTTTTTTGAAACTCAAAAATATTGGAAAAGAAAAAATGCAGCATGTTCAAATTTTTTTTGTGTCGTTTTTTCAGAACCTGAAAAATGATGTGTAGCCCACACACAATCATTTTAAATGACGTTTTTCAAAAACTATGTTTCTTTCATGCTGAAAAATGATTGTGTGTACGCGGCATTAGGATCAATTTTGTTTAGCCGCAAGGGTGTCTTGTACCAAAAAGCCATAATTTTATAATTTGTCTCTTGTATCATTTCACTAAACGCGCTTTGGTGAACTAGTTGGCAGATGTTCTGTCATTGCTGGTCCATGAAGGAGAGCTTCAGCGCTCTCTCTTTGTGGTTTTAGGGGATATTCCTCAGCATTAGTTCTCCAATGTGGAAAACATTCAAGAGATCCCTTCAGTTACAAGGATATCCAAGGTGTATTGGAGTATCAAGTGAATGGAGTATGGCAGGTGCCTTTTTTCATCTTGCATTGGGATAATTCCATAGATATGAATGTTTTGACCCCTTTCTCCCCGAGGTCCAGCTACCTGGTAAACGGCTTTGCTGCTTCTTGTGGAGAGTGTGTGTCAAGGTGGTGTCTCACTTCTTGCACTGAAGCACACAACTGATAAGAAGATAATTAGAAGATCTACTTCTACTTTCATTATGATTTTATATCACAAGGTTTTGTGTGGGACGTTTATATTTTTTGAGCACTTTTGATTATGTGTGTGTTTTTGGGCATAGTTGCACATCGCTCAGATTTTCCACATCTCATCAGATTTCTGAAAAATGCAGCGATTTAAAAAAAGGGGACGACGGAAGAAGCCATGTACCGCCAAATGCTTCCTCAGCCAGGGCATTGAAAATGGGTCAGTTCTGTCGGGGGAGAGAAGACAGATTGTTGTTCCTACCAAGTAGGAACAACGATCTCCTCCTCTAATCAGCCACATTCCCCCCCAGTTAGAACACACCTAGGGAACACAGTTAACACCCTTGATTGCCCCACCAAAAAAAAGTGTCAAAAGTGTACGGTCTGCCGAAATGACGCAGTCTTGGTTAAATTCAGATCACCGCCATTACTAGTTAGTTAAAAAAAAAAAAAACTATAAAATCTATCCCCTATTTTGTGGACGCTATATATTTTGCTATAAAACTTTTGCGCAAACCAAAACACACGCTTCTTGCGAGTTTTTACCAAAATATGTAGAATACATAGCGGCGTAAACCGAGGAAGAAATTTGATTTGTTTTTTTAAATTGGGGGATATCCATTATAAGTAAAAAAGGCAGCCAATCCCAGGCGAAGTCCGTGGTGACGAAACTCGTAGGCGTGGCTTGCACTTGACATCACGCTGTTCCCATCGAGGAAGCACGGAGCGAACACGAGCAGGACGCACAGCTGCCGGCCTTCCATTATACTTGGACACATTGTTACCGCTGTTTGGCATCTTCTCAATTGTAAGTGCAATAGCTCTATTTGGCATAATAAATTACGCCTCTGGTATTATGCTATGGTTCTCTTTTTCTTTTGTCTTTACCGCTGAGTTAACTAGAGAGCACCACAGGGAGACCTAAAATCCCCACGCTCACAGTGACCACCAGCACAGTGGTCAGTATACAGGGTAAGGCGACTACAACACTACCCTTGGGTGTTTTTCTTGGTGGATAAAGCTCATTCTATCCCTCTTTGCTATCCATGGATGAATAACTGGACTCACATTCTGGGACTTTTCACATGTTTTTATATGTGTATTTATGGTTCACTTCACAGTGTTTATTGTTAAATATTATCATCATCACTGGTGAATATTTTGATTTGATATTTTCATTACCTTTTTATAGATCACTCATTGTCCATTGATCCGATCATACGATCTTGTTCTCATTTCACTAGAGCCGTAACTCCTTTTTTACTTATTTCTTTAATTTTTGTATCACAACATTTTGATACTGGCAGCTTATTTACTATTAATTTTATGTCACAGTTCATGCTTTCACTTTTTTTATTGAGCGCAGTGTTTTCCTTTTGAATTATTTTTTTTTTAGATCTATTATAGCAAAAAGTAAAAAATATTGTTTTTTCACAACTGTCGCTCTTTTTGTTTAAAATCATAGAGGTGATCAAATACCACCAAAAGAAAGCTCCATTCATAAATAAAAAAAACACAACAAGGACGTCAATTTTGTTTGGGTATAAAGTCGCACGTCCATGCAATTGTCAGTTAAAGCCACGCAGTGCCGTATCGCAAAAACGCTCTGGTCATTAAGGGGCCAAAGCCTTCAGGGGCTGAAATGGTTAAAGAGGAAGACTTTACTTCCTCTAAGCTTTGATATAAAATACATGCAGCGCTTAAAACACCACCATATTGTAATAGTGTAAAAAGTCCATACAATAAAAAGAATCCCAAACGAAAAGTGTATGAAACCGTCCACAATGAATGTGTAAATATTAATCACAGAAATGCATGCTATAAGTCCAATGATTTCTCCTTTAATAAATTGCAGGAACAACTTCACCTGACACCACTTGTGTATATAGTTGTGCTCATAAGTTTACATACCCTGGCAAAAATTATGATTTCTTGGCCATTTTTTAGAGAATATGAATAAGGACAAACTTTTTTCACACATGGTTAGTGTTTGGCTGAAGCCATTCTCAAACGGTGTTTATTCTTTACATCATAATGGCAACAGAAACTACCCAAATGACCCTGCTCAAAAAAGTTTACATGCCCCACAGTGTGTTTCCTCCTTTAACATAAATGACAGCTTGAAGTCTGTTGTGGTATTTGTGGATGAGGCTCTTTATCTTCTCAGATGGTAAAGCTGCCCATTCCTCTTGGCAAAAAGCCTCCAGTTCCTGTAAATTATTGGGCTGTCTTACATGAACTGCATGTTTCAGATCTCCCCAGAGTGGCTCAATGATATGGAGGTCAGGAGACTGAGATGGCCACTCCAGAGCCTTCACTTTATTCTGCTGTAGCCAATGACAGGTCAACTTGGCCTTGTTATATTAATATTACTACATATTTACCAACACATCTATATTAATATTACTACACTTGTGTTTTGTATCATCGCCATGTTGGAAGGTCCAAGTCCCATGCGCAGCTTCCTGGCTGATGAATGCAAATGTTCCTCCAGTCTTTTTTGATAACTTAATACATTCATCTTGCCATCAGTTTTGACCAAATTTCCTGTGCCTTTGTAGCTCTCACATCCCCAAAACAAAAGCAATCCACCTACATGTTTCACAGTAGGGATGGTGTACCTTTCATCATAGGCCTTGTTGACTCCTCTCCAAATGTAGCATTTAGGGTTGTGACCAAAAAGCAAAATTTTGGTCTCATCACTCCATATGACTTTGTGACAGAAGGTTTGAGGCTTGTATCTGTGCCGTTGGTGTATTGTAAGTGGGATACTTTGTGGCATTTGTGTAGTAATGGCTTTCTTCTGGAGACTCGACCATGCAGCCCATCTTTCTTCAAGTGCCTCCTTATTATGCATCTTGAAACAGCCACACCACATGGTTTTCAGAGTCCTGTATTTCACCTGAAGTTATTTGTGGGTTTTTCTTTGCATCCCGTTGGGGTGGACTTTTTACACCATTACAAAATGGTGGTGTTTTGATTAGCAACATTTGTTTAGCTTTTTCATGTAAATTAATGTAATATTGCTTGTTTCCAAGCACTGCACATATTTATATAAAATTTTTATATTGATTGTTTTAGGACGTGTGGGGCTGGCTGATATTTTTGCTCACTTTACACCCAAGCACAGAGTTCCCCCTTTATATATCATGTCAGACTTCTGGAAAAGCTGGTGTCTGTGGCCGGGCTTGAGGACATGGCATTGACATGGATGGCCTCATTCCTGCAGAATAGGGCTCAGAGGGTAAGACTAGGAACGTATTATTCATCTAATAGTTCCTTGTCCTGCGGGGTTCCTCAGGGCTCGGCGTTATCGCCGATATTATTTCATATCTACAGAAGGCCTTTGCTGTATATTATTCGGCGCCATAACTTTAGCTTTCACGTTTATGCAGACGATAGGCAGATCTATTTTAAGCTGCCTAAAAATGAGGAAGTCCAGGTGGATTTGGCATCCTGCCTGGAGGAAATACAGTCCTGGATGGGAGCCAATTATTTAAAACTTAAAGGCTCAAAAACTGAATGTATTATTAGTAATCAAAGCAAAACCAGTTTGACTGATTTTCCTTCTTGGCCGGTCTCGTTTATGCCATACCCGACCCCGGCCACCAAGGTTCGGGACTTGGGAATCATTTTGGATTCCAAATGGTCATTGAAGGCACAGGTAAATCAGGCGGTAAGCTTGTGCTATTAACAACTGAAACTTCTGCATTCTACATTGCATTTCATTGACGAGGTGGACAAAGTCCACGTGATCAATTGCTTTTATTGGTAGTCGGTTGAACTACTGTAATGCGTTATACATGGGGTGTCCAAAAACCCTTCTGCATAAGCTTCAGCTGATCCAAAATGCTGCAGCTGGGTTATTAATGGGGGTGGACCGTCTGGACCATATTACACCATCTCTGAAAGCCTTGCATTGGTTACCGGTTGCTGAACAGGTTTTGTTCAAAGTGGGTTGCATCGTCCACAAAGCTATCCAGAAGATCGGCCCAGGGTATTTGCAAGAAAAATGTACCGGTTACGTTCCCAGCAGATCATTAAGATCTGCTGATCAGGCCAATTTGACTGTCCCTAAATTTAGAAGAACTAAATGTGGAGGGAGGACACTGGATGCACAAGGTTCAATATTCTCTACCTCTATACATAAGACGTGAGAATGATTTATTAAAATTCAGGAAGTTTTTAAAAACCTTTTTAATATCTTAAGAGTCGGTTCACACTTCCAGCACGACTTTCAGAGGAAACTCCAACACGATTTCAGCATGAACCACAGGGCGATCTGGGGCGATATACAACACTACTTGAAGTCGTCTCCAGGACAGGAGACTTTCCAGTGGCCAATCAATCAACAATCAGCTCTGGGAGAGGTTTGCCTGAGAAATGTTATCTTCCTGGAAAGTTGCTTCAGTTAAGACAGTGATCAGACTTCTGAGGCGACTTCCATTAAAAACAATGGGTACAAATCGCCTAGAAGTCTGATTGAAGTAGTACAGGAACCTTTTCTGAAGTCGGAGCAACTTCAGTAGTGTGTATTAAGACGGCTCCCATTCACTTCCATTGATTTTCTCAACCACGCGACTTGGGGAGACTTCAAGTCGGATCCCAGGTCGCCCCAGTGTGAACCGACTAAGTGTATGACCCTAATTAGGGTAAGATATTAGCATTTTTTTAGTCTTTTAAATGTTATTATGTGGTTTTATATTATCGTACAGTAATGCGAGATTTGTTTTGTACATGTATATGTTGGTTCTATGAACGCATCGAGGCCTTCGGGTAATGACTGCGCTCCCAATAAGCATTTTAACCACTTCCGGTCCGCGCTATTGACATAATACGTCAGCAGCGCGGACCTGAGGCGCCGGGGTCACGTCTTTGGACGTGATTTGCTTGTAATTACCCTGTGGCGCGCGGCGGGGAAAAACAGTCCCGACGCATCACCGAGGATTCGATGCGTGTACCCGGCGGCCGTGATGTCCGTCAGGTACACGCGATCGTCGGTGACAGAGCAGGGACATGGAGCTCTGTGTGTAAACACAGAGCTCCACGTCTTGTCAGGGAGAGGTGACAGATACATAGGGAGACAGCATCGATCACCTCCCCCAGTCACCCCCCTCCCCCCACACAGTTAGAACACACCCAGGCAATACATTTAACCCCTTCCTCACCCCCTAGTGTTAACCCCTTCAATGCCAGTCACATTTATACAGTAATTGGTGCATATTTATAGCACTGGTCGCTGTATAAATGTGAATGGCGCCAAAATTGTGTCGAAAGTGTCCGATGTGTCCGCCGCAATATCGCAGTCAAAATAAAAATCGCAGATCGCCGCCATTACTAGTAAAAAAAAAAAAAAAAAAAAAAATCATAATTCTGTCCCATATTTTGTAGGTGCTATAACTTTTGCGCAAAGCAGTCACTTATTGTGATTTTTTTTTTTTTTTACAAAAATACGTAGAAGAATACGTATCGGCCTTAACTGAGAAAAAAAAATATATTTTTTTTTCTCAAAAATTGGATATTTATTATAGCAACAAGTAAAAAATATATATATATTTTTAAATTGTCACTTTTTTTGTTTATAACGCAAAAAATAAAAACCGCACGGGTGATCAAATACCAACAAAAGAAAGCTCTATTTGTGGGGAAAAAAAGGACGCCAATTTTGTTTGGGTGCCACGTCGCACGACCGCGCAATTGTCAGTTAAAGCGACGCAGTGCCGCAAGCTGAAATTTCGCCTGGGCACGAAGGGGGTTTATGTGCCCAGTATGCAAGTGGTTAATAAATAAATAAAAATAAATATGTTGAGCTTTTTTTTGATCTGCACATACGTTCTGGGAGCATGATTTTGCGAGTTTAAAATAATTTTAAGAAGAAAGGAAGAATAAGAGTGAATGATATTAGACTAGGTTATTGACATTAACCACTTAAGGACCGCCGCATGTACATTTACGTCGGCACAATGGCACCGACAGGCACATCAACGTATATATACGTTGGTGCCTTGAGGTGGGTCGGGGGTCAGATCGGGACCCCCCCCCCCCCCCCCCCCCCGGTACATGCGGCGGTCCGCGCGGCTGTACGAGCGAACCGGGATGAGGGGGCGACTATTCGTTTGTCAGCCCCCTCCGGATCGCTCTCAGCCAATGCGCGCGCCCCCCCGCCCTGTCACTTCCTCCTCCTGTGTAAACACAGGAAGGAGGAAGCGATGTGATCTCTCCCTCGGCGTTTTTTTCAACCACCGCTGAGGAGAGATCACAACACAAGTAAGTCTGCACTAACACAACACTGACACACACACACACACACACACACACACACACACACACACTACATATAGTAACATTTAACCCCCCCGATCGCGCCCCCCCCCCTCCCCCCTGTCACAGTGTCACTGAATGCAGTAATCATACATGTATGATTACTGTATTTAGTGTCAGTGTGACAGTCAGTCAGTGGTAGGTCCTGGGTAGCCCCCGTACCCCCCCCCCAATAAAGTTTTAACCCCTTGATCACCGCCCTAGTTAACCCTTTCACTCCCTATTGCCAGCATCACTAAGCGATCATTTTTCTGATCGCTGTATTAGTGTCGCTGTTCCTGCTAGGTAGTTAATTTTTTTTTTATTGCGATTTTTTTTTACTAAAGGCATGTGTCTAAATAAATTGTGGCCTAAATGTTTGACTAAAATTTTGTTTATTGATTTTTCTTATAACAAAAAGTAAAAAATAATGATTTTTTTTTCAAAAATGTCGCTCTATTTTTGTATATAGCGCAAAAAATAAAAAAAATCGCAGAGGCGATCAAATACCACCAAAATAAAGCTCTATTTGTGGGAAAAAAAGGACGCAAATTTTGTTTGGGAGCCACGTCGCACGACCGCGCAATTGTCTGTTAAAGCGACGCAGTGCCGAATCGCAAAAATCCCTTGGGTCATTTGGCAGCATATTGATCGGGTTAATACTTGAGCGGTGGTTTACTTACTTTCATTGCAAAGATACCCTTCTGCTAGGGTGGCTGGAGTATTTTTAGCAGCTAGGGCCATCATGAAGTCTCACCTGAGCGCTGAAGATTAACTTTACATTATGAAAACTACAAAAGGACTTACAATAACCACAGGATGGACACACCCTAGAAACAGTTTAGGTCAGTTCACTTTAAGCATGTGCAACCATGTGTAACCTTGGAGTACTGTCTGAATATTGCAGCGTCAGCTGTTGATAGCACTAGGACATTTCCACACCGAACATTAGAGGTGCTTGAAAAGCCTGTGAACGCATAAAGCAGCAAGGGATGCAGTTAATGCATACATGCTAGTCATAATGCTAATTTTACTGCTCTCCCTCCTAAATAATGTATACAAGAGGCCACTTCTATAGAAAAATCATGTTTGTGTTAATAAGCCAAACCACATACATCTACGCACACATTGAGATAAGGTAGGACGTTGCGCTGCTCTTCAGATGATGCTCTCTGCCAGAACCATCTGTTTTTTTTTAAAACGAGTGCAAATCAATTTTACACAATATTTACACCATTACTATTTAAAATAAATATAAAGGCTTTGCAGGCAGTCTGCATTAATCACATAGCTAAAGCTGTGGGCATCTTGAGGATATAAAACCTCTCCCTAATAAAATTGTTTGTTTACTTTTATTAAATGATCCATTACAACGCAAATGTTATTAGCGGCTCTTAGGATCCATTGCAGATTTTGATTTACTAAAACACAATAGGCCTAAAAAAAAATGTAAAGCAGAATTAAACCAACTGAAGAATGGCTTCCCCTTGTCCTTTAAAAACCACTGCATGTGCATATTGTCTGGTAGCATCTAAGACCAGGCAGAGACCAGCGGCGTGCCTGCGCCTGCACAAAAATGCTGCCAGAATACTGCTCAGCGTTCGTGCATACATGCAAAAATCCATCCTGCACGCACACTCATCCGTTGCGTATGTGTGCCAACGGCGCACAGTTCTGACTTGGTACTGCGCCGAGTTTGATTTACTAAAGACAAATAAACTTACTGTGCACTGCAAGTGCACATTAAGGCTTGGTTGTTCACAGTGATGCAACAATCGCGCCGACTTTGGAGCACTTGTTGCATCAGAAGTTGGACCCCATTCAGTGCAAAGGAACTGTTCCAATGGAATAGTTTCCTACCCTACTTTTGGCCCGACTGTGGTACGACTTGCATCGACTTCTGTTAAAGTCATCATATACAAGTCGTGCCGAAGTCGCGCTGCAGTGCACAGTATATTTTCCTTTAGTAAATCAACCCCACTGTCTCCTGGCAAATGCTATGCAGATAAAAGTTCAAGCTGGCAGCTGAACCCAGAAAAAGAGCAATGCCAGTTTACAGTGGTTACCACACCAATACTTCACTTTGCTCTACAGTACACTGTTCGTGAACAAAAGGAATAATTGTATTGGTTAATGGAACAAGTGCAGTAAGCATATGCACATAGTGAAATACAATAACCAGATACAAGTGTTAAAATGGCAAACATTTGAGTAACCAGAGAAGATCTTACTTTGGCTGAGTGCTCCATTGTGACGACTACTTTTGTTCCAGCACTCGACACCAGGTCCATGGCACCACCCATTCCTTTCACCATTTTGCCCTGAAACAAGAATGAGGAAAAAATTACAACCATAAATCAAAGCTTCATACATCTCACAGAATTATATCTACCTTCAGAAGCATTGAGACTGCAAGTCCATAATCAAAACCAAAACAAAAGTGATTGTAAGGTCAGGTATTTCTTTTTTTTCTAGCAAGCTGCTTGCTGTGGGGGGCACTCAACAGGAGGGAGTGGCCCAGAGCACCGAACAGGGACCCCGAGAAGGAGGATCTGTGCAAATCCACTTTTTTGTTTATTATTTGTCAAAACAACAACCATGAGACTTTAACAACTTGCCGATCAGCACACGACTATATACATCGGCAGCATTACACAGACAGGCAGATGGACATATATAAAAAATATACACACATCCCCTTTTAAGATCGCAGCATTGTGGACTCGTGCGCTGCAGGGGTACCCGCGATCGTCTCGCAGTGAGGAATAATGGGGGAGATGCGGATATAAAACAAGCATCTCCCATCTCTGCTTAGTAATAACAGTGATCACCGCTTGCTGTAATCGGAAGCAGTAGTCACCGTTTTGTCACATAAAGCCCATCCCCCCTACAGTAAGAATCACTCACTTAACCCCTACAACACTGCCTAGTAGCTAACCCCTTTACTGCCAGTGTAATTTTCACAGTAATCACTGCATTTTTATAGCACTGATCGCTGTAAAAATGACAATGGTCCCAAAAATGTGTCAAAAAGTGTCTGTTGTAGACGCTATAACTTTTGCGCAAACTGATCGCTTAACGCTTATTACGTTTTACCAAAAATATGTAGAACACGTTTCGGCCTAAACTGAGGAAAAAATAAAATAAAAAAATAATATATATATTTTTTGGGGATATTCATTATAGCAAAACGTTCAAATTATTGAATTTTTTTTTCTAAATCAACAACGCTTTGTTTATAGCGCAAAAAACAAAGAAACAAAAAAACGCAGGAGGTGAAAGAAAGCTAAATTTGTGAAAAAAAAAAAAAAAGTAAATTTTGTTTGGCAGCCACGTTGCACGACCGCGCAATTGTCAGTTAAAGCAAAGCAGTGCCAAATCGCAAAAAGTGGCTTGGTCTTTGACAGGCAAAATGATCCGGGGCAGAAGTGGTTAAAAATGAACTGTTAAGCATTTTGTACTAGCTGCTGTTAGTCTGCAAATTTAAATGGGCTTTTACATTTTGACCAGTAGGAAGTCAAAATTTAGCTTCACCATCACTGAGGCCTGTACTACTGACTGGACTCCAATTGCCATTCCACGGTCCAATGAGACTGCCTTAGTGGCTAGTAAGGGCTCATTTGTTACTCAGTGAAAAAAGACAGGGAGAGTTGGTCTCTAGAAATCAAGTGACACTAAATTAAAAGGCTTAAAACATGGTTTGACAAATTTGCTTGGAATCTAGGAGCCAGCTAAAAAAGTTAGGAGGCAGAAAACGCGACCCGTCCCGACGAGCTCGCGCGCAGAAGCGAACACATACGTGAGTAGCGCCCGCATATGTAAACGGTATTCAAACCACACATGCGAGGTATTGCCACGATCGTTAGAGTAATAATTCTAGCTCTAGACCTCCAACTCAAAACATGCAACCTGTAGAATTTTTTAAACGTCGCATATGGAGATTTTAAAAGGGTAAAAGTTTGTCGGCATTCCACGAGCGGACTCAATTTTGTAGCGTGATATGTTGGGCATCAAATTACTCGGCGTAGCATTATCTTTCACAATATAAAAAAAAAAAATGGGGATAACTTTACTGTAGTCTTATTTTTTTTTTATTAAAAAAAGTGTATTTTTCCCCCAAAAAAGTGCGCTTGTAAGGCCGCTGCGCAAATACGGCGTGACAGAAAGTATTGCAACGGTCGCCATTTTATTCTCTAGGGTATATATATATATATATATATATATATATATATTTGGGGGTTCTAATTAGAGGGAAGGAGATGGCAGTGAAAAATTACACATTATACATGCTGTTTTACTTGTAATGCCAACGGCCACCACCAGATGTCACAGGTCACAGAAGGAAGCTTGGCACTTCACAAGGCCGCAAAGCCGCGGCCTAAATTGCGGGCCTCGCGGGGGGGGCACACTGTGCCTCCGTGTGCTCCCACCGCGATCAGCGGGCCTGCGATGGCCGGTAATTGAGGCCGCGGCCTTGTGAAGTGCCAAGCTTCCTTCTGTGACCTGTGCCATCTGGTGGTGGCCATTGGCATTTGCAATTACGACCTGGCGCCCGTATTTTGTCAAGCCCTGGCTTAAAAGCCAACAGGCATACAAATGTTCTCTAGTATACTGTACTTTAATAATGGAGTAATTTCCTTTAAAATAAGCCACTTCAAGCAGCTTAGGAGGTGGCCAACTGCAGGTTGAAGGAAGTCAAATAAATGGTTAGAAACACCAGCAAAGGGAACAGAGCTTGTGTAGCCCATCACATCCATTCAGCTTAAAGATCAGTTCAGGATGCTTCTAAAGGCCCATACAAACGATCGGATTTTCCGACGGGAATTGTGTGATGACAGGCTGTTGTCGGAAAATCTGACTGTTTGTATGCTCCATCGGACAATTGTTGTCGGATTTTCCGCCAACAAAATGTGGGATAGCATGCTTTAAAATTTTCCACCAAATGTGTGCTCAGATTATTCGATCGTGTGTACACAAGTCCTTCGGACAAAAATCCAAAGTACAAACACGCATGCTCAGAAGCAATGCTAACCACAACAATAGCAGAAGTTGCCCAAAGGATGACGATAAAGAGCTGAAAAACCAAATAGTTTTGTTGGCTGACAATTCTTTGCCGTTTGTATGCAAGGCCCTTCAGCACAAAAGTCCTATGCTTTGTCCGATGGAAATCTGATCGTGTGTACAAGGTTTTAGTCTTTAAATAGATGCCCATGGCACCTTCTTAGATCCTAAACAAGGGTTGTACATGGGCCCTTAACTTCTAGTGAGATTCAACCCCAGACACTCTTGGGATTACACCCTACTTCATGTCATACAACTGTCAAATGTAGTCTGTAAGGCCCACTGACATCTGATTGGCTCCAGGAAAGGGTGGGTTTTAAATTGATATTTTAAAAGTGGCTGTAAAGACAAAGTTATTTTTTTACCTTAATGCATTTTCTACATCAAGGTAAAAAATCTGTGTAGCCACCCCCTTGCAGATTTAATGGTAAATGAATCCAAAAATCGCTTTATTCAAAATGAAATTCATATAACAGGAATAATTAAATAAAAATATTGTAAATATCATAGCCTAATGCTTTTCATTATATCTGAGCAGCCCAAAGCACAAGGCTCCTTTATGCAAATATGTTGTACTGATATAAAAATAAAAACCCTTCTAAAAATAGTTTTTGCATACACATTCTACTTTGCTGTTACAATAACTCCAATTTCCAATAACTTCCAATATTTCCAAGATTGTCCAAAACGGCATCTGCAACAAAAAGTGAACCTCTGTTTTTTTTAGAACCCCCCCCTCCGGTGTCAAATTTGCCACCTTTCGGGGGGTGGGGGATGCAGATACCTGCATAATACAGATATTTGCACCCACTTCCGGGAATAGACTCCCGCGGGAGTCACCCCCGCTGTCTTCTGGGAAACACACTGGTCCAAGGAGACAGTGGGGACCAGTAATGATGTGCCGCGCGACTCACACATGCGCAGTAGGGAACCGGGCAGTAAAGCCACAACACTTCACATCCCAATTCCCTCCGCGAGTAAGGCAGCGGGGGCAGCCAAGATATGGGCAATTTCAGCTGCAGTATTTGTAGCTGCTGGCTTTTAAAAAAAAATAAAAAATTTGGGTGGACTTCCGCTTTAATCCAGTCAATATGGCCAATTTGCTTACAATACTCTGCAAGGTCACCTGGATACATAACCTGTCTTACACAACCCTCTTAGTACAAGGTCTTTCCAAGAAAAGGGTCAGCAAAAGCTTTGCTACTCACCTGTAGTAGTCAAAGCAGCTGGAATAAAAAATAAAAAATCCTGGTACCATAAGAGGGTCAATGTGAAAGCAGCAATTCTCTTCTCTTATAGCTGGTGGCATCAGCTGGAAATTTATAGAGAGCTTGCTGGCTGAAAAGAAATAATCAGAAATGCAGCCCGAGACGGCTAACAAAAGCAGAGTCATAACTGCAGAGATAATGCACTGCAAGATGCTGGTCAGACAATTCCCTTGGTCACTGGTTCATTAATTTTACTGTAGGGCAAGACCAGAGACACCGGGTCACAGTAAAAGCAATAAGCAAAATTGTTCTGGCTAAAACAAAAATATGTTCAAGTTTTTAGATGACAATAATAGGAAAAATAAAACAATGTCATGGGAACCGGAAATGTAGCTTTAAAAACGCACACCTCTATAGCCTTCATTCTTTAAATCTAAATGGGATAAATTCAATATAAAATTAAAATGTGCACAAATAACGCTATACAATATAAAGCTTGCTGTACTTTATTACACTTAGTAGAGTGGAAATCCAGGCTCACTTGTCCCATCTGCTTCCGCCTCTGAGGCTTGGTATTAAACCAGATTGTATGTGCCCTCTCTTCTCACTGTGTACCTCTACAACAAGGGTCTTGAATTAAAATGTCCAGTCAGTAACCTTTTGTACTGCCAGAGGTCCGAACCTCATGTTTGCAATAGAACACATCACAGTCCACCTTTAAACAACAACCCTACTCTACATCAGTGTCCTCAGCCCCCCCCGCCCCCTATCAGTGTCCATAGTCTGTGTGTCCTCAGTTCCCCCTTCACATCACAGACCCCCCCCCCCCCTTTATGTTTCAGTGCCCTTCACATCAGTGTCAATGTCATTTTAAATCAGAGTGCCCCTATATAAAAACTGTGCTCTCCCTATATAATAACGGCCCCTTGTGCAACAGTTCCCCTTTCAAAGCAAGACTCCCCTGGACAGTCCCAACTTCTTTTGCAGGGCAGAGGCACTTATCAGCCTGGGGTGTGCTCCGAGTCTACCGCTCAGCCGCCGTCACATCCTCACAGCATGGCAGAGGAGGGAGGAGCTGCAGATCAGGACAGAGTGGGAGATGCCCAACTTGCTATGTTAAACAGAACTAAACCCATCCATAAAATAGTTTAATTTCCAGCCCAAGCCAGAAATTTAACACTCCCATTGGTTGTGCTCTCACACAAACTGTCAAACCATCCAACGGCTGGTGTCATAACCGATTACATGTGCAGCAGCATGATATATTAAAACCGAGGAAAAGATGGCTGCTTCTTTGGCTGAAAATGACAGGGGGGGGGGGGGGGGGGTTAACATACACTTAACAAGCGGATACATATGTGCTGTCACTCAGTCCAGGTCCAGACCATGGTCCACCATTTAGTGATCCACGGGCTACAATATTTGAATGGCATTGGAGAAGATTGATAGCCCTCCATAAAACCCATTGACTAAGGCGCCTTGGGCTTCAGGGGGGTGTTAAACTACTCCTGCAGTATCATAGTTGATGCACACAACTTCCACAGAGCCAGTTTCATCTGGATAAGAAAGTTACAGCAGAGGAGTATACCCCTCTGCACACCAAATTCTACCTATTTTTTTTTCCTTGAACAGCTGGTGGCGTGTGAAAAACACCCAAAAACTCCACCCAGTGCCAAAAACAGTGCAACAGGTGTACTATAGTCCCCCCCTAGGAAGGACCTTACCCTGATCTCCCGGGCGTTGGGCTCCAGACGGGGACCAAGGTACTCACTATGGCCTGTCTGACCACAGACATTCCATGTTCTGGGGTGACATGTCCACTCCCTCCCAAGACTTTCAGATATGGCCCGAGGACCACAGTCACAGTGACAGAAACGGTTTACACAAACTTAAATGTACAAATTTTTTTTTTACAAACACAGGGGGTAAATAAAAGTGGGGAGAAGGAAGTGAGAAGAGGAAGTGAAAGTGGCCATTGTGCAATACAATGGTCTGCCCTTTGGTCAGGATTCAGAAATTCCTCTGGTCCCAGCCAAAAGGGTTCACCCTAGAGGCAGGTGTAAAAAAAAAAAAAAAAAAAAAAAAGTGTGTGGTGCAGTGACCAAGGTGCCTACAAAACTCATAGCCCCCCTGGACTGCCACTCCAGGGGCACATACACCAAAGGCTCTTCTCCAACCCCGACGCACAGCCAGGCCAGTGAAGCCGGGAGCAAGGACCGCACCAATCCTGGCCAGAAGGCGGCCAGGTACCAGACCCTTCGACCGGACCCAGTGGTTCTTTATCCATCAAGAGGCTTTCCTTCTGGCTTTCTCTAAAGAAGGCCTAATGACATCCCTCAGTTACGTTGAGCAGTATGCTTCCGTCCAGGTTACCACTATGCCCAGAGATGGATTTGCATAGCCATCGCCACCCATAACCTCCCGCCGTGGATCAGGGATCGTTAGCACTTGTGGTGCCACCACTTGGCAGCTGATAAAAAAAGATACTACACAAGATCCAAAAGGCCGAGAAGCGATCAAATCCTACCTAGTACTTCACCTACAGTGTTTTAGCAAGTACACATGCAACACACAGCATCTAATTTATGGTCTATTCATTTAAAGACTGCACTGTGTGTATATATACACACACATTGCGGCTTTGAAGTGGTATATACATTTCATTCCCTGTCTTAAAAGTGACTCGAGTGGCCGCTGGATAGCTTTTAGAAGATTTTTTTATCTTTTGCTTTAAGACCCCAAATCACATCAGAAAGAGGACCGATCATCCCTTATTTCTATCACAAGGTATGCTTACATTTCTTGCAATAGGAATAAAAGTGAAAAAAAAAAAAAAAAGTTTAAAGTGCCCCCATGACTGTGCTGATGTGAACACATACGTAAATGGTGTTCGCACCACACATCAACGCAAAATGTTTTAGCAAGAGCAATTCTTCTCATGCTAGACCTCCTCTAAGCTCTGAACAGGTAACCTGTATACATTTTTCAAATGTCACCTATGGAGACCAGTTTGTCGCCATTCCACAAGCAAGCACAAATTTAAAGCGCAACATGTTGAGGTAAACGGTAAAATGTGGTTATATTATGTGGGGTCCCCCCCATTAAGCCGTTTGAAAATCCACTGCACAAATACCATGCAATATAAAAAATTGCAGCGATTGCCATTTTATTCTTTAGGGCAGGAGTCTCCAAACTACGGCCCTCCAGGTGTTCAGGAACTACAATTCCCATCATGCCTAGTCATGTCTACGAATGTCAGAGTTTTACAATGCCTCATGGGAAGTGTAGTTCCACAGCAGCTGGAGGGCCGTAGTTTGGAGATCCCTGCTTTAGGGTATAAAAAAAATGTTTGGAGGTTCCAATAAATTTTCTAGCAAAAAACTGATGGTTAGTGGGCATTCCAGTGGCTAGTTCAGATATAGATGAAGACCAAGGATGCTCATGTGACCTCTTTCCATTTTGAAAAACCTTAAATGTCAAAAATAATCTAAAATGTTGATGTGCATGCACGTGGTCATATAAAAATATATTTTGCTGCAGACTTTAGCAAACTTGTTTTTATAGCGTTCACACACTTCAACTCATTTTACAGGGAACACAAAACCGTTCACACTGGTCTTTGCCTCCGAAGGCACTTAGAGTTTAATATTTCTACTACACTGACAGATAATTGGGTGGAAGCTAAATATATTATGCAAGTTTCTGCCACACTGGTAGGTTGCGATGAATCCTAGAAACTGGAAATGCATTCAAACGTGCAGGTAGGGTTCTGGCGAGAATACACCCAGATTCCAAAGCGCTTTGTTACATTATGCAGTTAAAAATAAAAAATCGGGCTGCTGAAAGTTTCCAAAAGAAGAAGTTCTAAAACGGAAGTGTAGACAAGGTCAGAAAAATCAGTAACTCTGTACATCTATGAGGACACTGGCCCCACTGACTTCAAACACCAAACTCTATATTTTCTTAAGCCAACTTTATGTTCACCTACTGAGGAAATTCAATGCATGTGCACAGTAGAGCTGGCTAAAACAATAATCACTATTTTGCTTAGAAGATAGATCACGATTCTCGTGGCGTAACATCTTTCACATTAAAATAAAGACAAAATAAAAATAGGGCCAACTTTACTGTTTCTTTTTTTTTATTCATTGAAGTGTATTTTTTCCCAAAAAATTGCATTTGAAAGACCGCTGGGCAAATAATGTGACAAAATATTGCAGCAATTGCCATTTTATTCTCTAGGGTCTCGGCCAAAATATATATAATGTTTGGGGGTTCCATGTCATTTTCTACCAAAAAAAATATTGGATTTTAACTTAAACAAGTGTCAGAAAAAGATATTGACTTTAAGTGGTTAAACTTCCTGCATTTACACACAGACGTTTGATCTAAGGAAGAAGTTCGTTACAATGTTTCATGTTACAAACTTGCCAGACTGCCTGGATTTTTTCTTTACACACAGAAGTTTATCCCTTGATCTAAGAAGGAAGCATTAGTTACAATGTTTCCTGTTAAAAACTTGCAGACTGCCCAGATATTTTCTTATAACAGCTGATAAGTCTCTCCACTGGTTATACGAAAGAATTGGCAAACTCTGCATTGGAGATCTTCAGGGGGTTGAATCGAGATCACGATTTTTTAACAATTGTGCAGCTCTAGTACACAGCTGAGCCCAGTGACCTGAAAACCCGAGATCTTGCTCAATTATTACCCAATGCCCAAAAGGCCACTGTATTACCCACTCATGCATCTAAAAAATGCTAAAGTACCACCAAGGAAGCCAGCACAGCAAAGGGTTACTAAAAAACCTCACACCAAGCACACAGTTTTTTTCCCCACCACTACAAAATCATTTACACTGTAAAAGTTGATTATCTAATAAAAAAAAAAAAAAAAAAGGAGACTAGTAAATTTAATAGTAAATTGACTTCCGGGAACTGGCTTTGTTATCCTGACTGGACATCTATTGACGTCCTGCAGGATGTCGGGACATTTGGGGTTAACAGAATACATATAAAGTCACATATTGAATATTTTTGCATTTGTTCCTATTCATGTATATTATAAACAAATGAGACCATTTTGTCTCTAAAGTTCATGAATAGACAAGAGACTATGGATGTCTGGCTGTGCCATCTCCCAGGTTAAAACTCAAAGGTTTTAGAAGCTTTGTGAGATAAATAAGATAACAGGATTCGTAAAGACCAACACATAACATAGTATTGTCTTTGTATAATGATGCCATGGGGCTGATTCAATTCCTAGGTTATAGTCCATTTTAAATAATTGTTTCTAATATCTTAACAATATATGTGTATTAGCAATTCATATATCAACTCGTTAAGTACATATATATTACTATGCTTAAAAATGTGAGTTCCTAGCTGTATTGACATTGAGAGCCTGTATTTGGGAAGTAAAGGGTTTTGCTTAGAAGTACTTTTCAAAAAGATCTCACTTTCCTAGGAAGTCAACAAATGGTCTAAGCTAATGGTATGTAAACATTCCCAGTCTATAAAGTGGTAAGAAATGCCAGGATGTTTGACATACAAGACAATGTATGGTGCTCTACCAAGATTTAAGTGAAATTATGATCAACCCTGGATGACACTAAAATTAGAAATTATTCCTTATATACCACCGCCCCTACAGGTTAAAAAAGTGGCATTACTCAAAATGGCCGCGTCCTTGGTTGCTATGGCCACCCATCAAAACATAGCATCATATGACATTGTCAGTGACGCAGTAAATGAGATACACACCCATTTCTTGGGCATGTTAAAAAGGTGTTGCAGAAGACACAAGGGGATCTTTGTAGGGATCTGTGGGAGATCTAGTGAATCTTTGGAGGTCGCTGGTGGGAGATCTCCATCTCGGGAAGGAAGCTGACTTTGGAAAGATGTCTGGGGAATTCTCTCTCTGAGAGGATCTCTAAAGGAAGCTGGAAGGGAGAGATTGAATGCAAATATGTAGGGGGTTAAAAGAGGTCCCTCATTGGACTTCACTTCTCAAACAGAAAGAACTCGTAAATACTGGTAATGTATAATTTTGTTTATTTACCCTTTGGTAATGGAATGTTTTTACATACACATAACTAAAACCATTTAAATATGTTTGGCAAAAATAATTCGGGAGGTATATTGTTTTTAACTGCAGTATGAAACAAATTATATTCCAAAAATTAGGAGACATACACAAATTATGTTGGTCTTTCAAAAGCTAAATGCCAACAGTTGTACAATGGTTTTAGGGTGATGTCTGTGAAAATAAGTTCTCTCTAAATTTAAAATAAGCTTGTCCGTTTTGCCAAGCTTGTGTACAAAATGTTCTTTGATCTGTATACACATAAGTAAAAGACCAGATCTGTTTGTGTTGAGAAGAGATAACATTGTGTCTATCTAAACACAAGCTATTTACTAAGCCGTATAATCACGGAAGGTTATTTTACAAGTTACCAGGTTTTAAAAATACAAGGACGATCAGTAAGAACTGTGAATATATCTTCTCATATAATCATTGTAAATATCTGAACATTTAACCATCATGTATCTCTGATTGTAGAGGTATATCAATCATTTGTATTATCACTAATTCTACCTGATGTTAATTTTGCAATATCTTTAAATTAATATATATATTTTAAATATTAATTTGTGTTACTTGTCTTTAAAATAGCACGGATAAAATAATTTTGGATTTCTTGTTTTTGATAGTGTAGGAAAATTGCATCCCTCCCAAAGCACAGATTTACATATTTCCATAAATACAATAATATTTTATATTTCAGTATAAACATTCTGACAGTGTATGTAGGAACTATGCCAAGATACACCAATGGTTCTGACAAGGATAACAGCCACCGCGACAATCGGTGGTGCGGTGTGTCAGTCCGACAGAGGCTCTTTAACACGTGATCCGCCGAGTCCAATCACGGCTGATCACAATGTAAACAGGAAGAGCCGCTGATTGGCTTTTCCTCACTCGCGTCTGACAGGGGGGTATGTGCCGATAGTTTATCAGCGCAACCCACCCCCTCGGATCACCACACAGGACAACCAGCATGTTGCCCAGGACCACCAGGGATGGGCATGCACACTGGACCACCAGGTATGCCCCCTAGACCCCCAGAGAACGCCAATCTGTGCTAAGGCAGCTGCCAATCAATGCCCAGGCAACTGCCGACCAGTGCCCACACAAATTCCCTGCCAGTGCCACCAGGGATGCCAAATCAGTGCTGCAAATCAGTGCCGCATGTCAGTGCTCATTAATGCCCATCGGTGCCGCATGTCAGTGCCCATCAGTAGTGCCCATCGATGCCACCCATAAGTACCCACCATTGCAGCCTTTCAGTGCCCAGTGCCATCTCATTTGCACTGCCTCATCGATGCCGTCTTATCAGTGAAGGAGAAAACTTACTTATTTACCAAATTTTATAACAGAAAAATTTTTTTTTTTTTTTAAAAATGTTCTATATTTTTATAGCACAAATTAAAAACTGCAGAAGCGATCAAATACCACCAAAAGAAAGCTCTATTTGTGGGAACAAAATGATAAAAATTATGTTTCGGTACAGTGTAGCATGATCGTGCAATTGTCATTTAAACAGCGACAGCGCAGAAAGATGAAAATTGGCTTGGGCAGGAAGGGGTACAAGTGCCTGGTGTTGAAGTGGTTAAGAAAAACCTTTTGGTATAATCATTTCTAAGGTCGTCTTTAGGTTAGCTCAGTAAAAAGGTATTTGGGTGGCTTTTTTTCCTAAAAAGTTATGCTTCTGCCAAATAGCACAACTTCCACTGTATTTTCAATTCGCTTTCATGATCACTGCTGCACATTGCAGCATATCACATCCTTGTCGTGGCCTCTGCAGCTTACACAAGTATTTGCAAATGTGTGCAAACTAAACCCCTGTTTAATGTGAACTTTTAGACAGGACAATTTGGTTTGTTGCAGCCTGGCAAGTTAAGTTGGGTATTTCTTTGTTTTTGTTCGACACGTGTCACCCTTCCATGTGCCCCTTGCTGTTAAGGCCGGTTATAGGTTGGGGCGGTGCTGTTTTGTACCAATATTACATCCTCGTGTGCATCAACCAGTGCTGTGGAGTCGGAGTTGGAGAAAATTTTGGGTACCTGGAGTCGGCAAACAATGCACCGACACCAACTTTAGATTGGAATAAAAAAATAAAACAAGCAAGTTTAAATGTCCCAATTCACAAAAAGTTATAATTAAGGACTTCTCTCTATTGCAAGAATAAAGACCAATGCATGCAGTGCCTCACATAACCGCAAAACGAACACGTTAACTGACCGTGAAGAAGCATGCTTTTCATGCGCTTCACTATATGGCACGCAATGCACAATTAGGAGCAGCAATACTTGTACTTTCCATAGTGTTGTGTTCTGCTGTTACAGGGAACGCAGGGCCCATGGGTAACCTAGCCTCTCACTTAGAAGGAATTAAGTAAATATGTTTTTTGCAGGACTAGAGACACTTGTACAAGTGAAGGGTCAATAGTTCAAGTCTGAAGCTGTAAACCATTGGAAAAACTGCTGTCATTCAGCTAAGGCTATAAAAACTTGTAAACTCTAAATGTTAGCTTAAACGTTAAACATGACTATAGGATTCTACTAGGGAAATTATGTTTTATAATAAATGCCCCTTCCTGGACCCCCCCCATTGCCCTATCTTGAGCAGCAGATCAGCTGTGTTTGTCTTTTGCTTAAACTGTTCAATACAGTAGACTGTAGGCTTCCCAGCCAGTAGTCCTGTGGGAATGACATGTTGCCTTTCTTGCCTTCAAGGAATGTATAAAATACATTTGCATATTAATACAAGAGGAGTTGGAGACGGAAGTACAAAAAACTTTCTGCCCTACTGACCTTGGATTAATGGAGATATGGATATTTTGTACTTTTGGCCAACTGACACCAGACAACTAGCATTGGCAGCCCCAAGACCTCTGACCAATTCACATCCAGCCATCAGAAAAACCCAACAGAGTAAAACAAGTTCTCAAGACATAGTACTGAAGTATATTTGCCATATAAAATCAATTTTTTTTGACTAGACGGTCAAGGTGCACTCTAAAGGAGAATAATCACAACTATTGTAATCCAGCAAACATTCAGCTGTAAGTGCAGCCAATGTTCTTTTTTCTAAAAAATTGTTACAACACAGCAGGTAACAGAGTGCCTCAGTACAGGCAGGAGGCAGATCCCCCCCTCATAGAATGAGCTTGATTTCCAGGGAAAAGAGCCAAGGATAGTTGGCAAAAGCAGAACACCCTGCAGCCACTGAAGCAACTGGAAACATTTTAGGGGAAAATAGGATGAAAAAACACTTACAAAGGCAGTTTATTTAATTAGAGAAAACTGAATGAATTATGTTCTTGCTAGTTTTAGACACTACAAATTGTTTACGTTCCAAGAAAAACCTTCTCGTTGAGGAACAGTTCCGTTAGAATTCTAGTTGCAAAAATGGGTAGCTAAAGTGGTGTTAAAGTAACTCCAGATTTTACAGGGTCATAGATCGAAACTTAAGGACTTAATTCTGTAAAACTGGAGAAAATAAAAAAGTAACACAGTAACAGTTCCATCTCACTGCTCAGATTTCTTTAGTTTTCACACATAATTAATCTACTACTAATCTACCATAACCTACACAATGCTTATCACAATAGTTTATTATATACAGGACATATAGGACCCCGGTAAAGCTATACAAGTGGAGGCGGAGGGAAACTCCAGATTGCCCATGGTGTAAGCAATCCCAGGCTGATCTGCTTCATATGCTTTGGAAATGCCCAAAACTAGTAAGATATTGACGCGAGGTGGTGTACACAATTAATGGGGCCTATAGTAACCAGATAGAATTGGAACCCAAAACTTGTTTATTGGGTTATCTTAATGAGTTATAGCCAAGTGAAAAAAAGCCAATATCAATTGTAGATTACTATTTATAACCCGCAAGGTATTAGCCAGAAAATGAATGTCTACCAGTGTACCAGTATTTGAGGAATGGCGCTTCCAAGTAAATGAGGAAATATTAATGAACAGGTTTATCATAATAGGGGTACACTGGATATATTAGTTAAAGTTGTGGGGTCCCTGGTTAATAGCTCCAGGCTTGGCCTTATTTTCTTTGACCCCATATAGAATATTATAGAATGAAAGAAGAGAGTAGATGGGTAAAACATAGGTGGATAGGATGAGTTAAACAGTATGGGAGGATCTACAGTGATCGTTTGGGAAGGTGGAGCTGGGAGGTGAGGAGGTTTTTTTTTTTGGTATATAATTATTGCTAGAGTTTGTTTGAAATAAGAACTAAAAAAAAAAATATATTCTGTAAAATATGGGCTTCAACTTTTAAAGTTAACCACACTTGTTACACTAGACCAGTGTTTCTCAACTCCAGTCCTCAAGGCGCCCCAAAAAGGTCATGGTTTTCAGAATCCCTTCAGATGGCTGTGGTAATTACCAAGGCAGTGAAACAGATAAATCACCTGTGCAAAATAATGAGAGGTCTGAAAACATGAGAACTGTAGTTGAGAAACACTGCACTAGACAATGGTTGGTAGATTTAGAAAAGATTGCACATTGAGATTTAGGAGGGCTTGCCTGGATGACACAACTTAAGGAAAGTGTTAGTTAGGCCCTCCATTACCTTTTTATTCGTAATGAGACAGTATGGGGATTGTACAGATTGTAATGTGCATGGCTAGCTTTAGCTCTCGAAGCTAGCAGTCTCTGCTCTCCAACAGTGCAAGGGAAGAAACATACCTACAGTGCCTTGAAAAAGTATTAGTACCCCCTTGAAAAATTTCCAAATTGACGTAATGTTACAACCAAAAATGTAAATGTATTTGTGATAGCGAGGGGGGAGTTACATGCGTGACGTCACCCGCGACTGCACATTGCACACCGTGTGTCCTAACAATCTGTTTGATGGATTCCCGGCTGTATGGCTTTTTTACCTAGCACTCAGGAACGAGTGCTTTTTATGTGAGTGTGTTTATTTCTTATGCATTAAATTTTAAAGTACGCTTCAGAGAGCACTAGATCTTTTTCCATTCTTTTTGCATAAACCATTACTGGCGTTTGAATTTACTGATGCCGCATGAGTGATCCTGCTGTTGAATTGATTGGACCATTCGGGAGATCCTTGATATTATATGCTGTTTGACCTTTCTGGTCTAGGCAATAAGGTGAGAGGCCATTCTTACCTTTCTTGGTGGAGGTTTTTCTTCTGATTTCACCATTCACGCTTTGGATGTAGCTCTTTATACTCACTATGGAATTTTAGTACACTTATGGACAATTTTCTGGCTCCTCATATTCACTTTGGATGATCTGTACACATATGGACATTCTGTTTGATTTTTCTTATATATGTTTGATATTATTTATTAATTTGTTTTGCGCTGCACTATTTTTTTTCATCATTTCTGCTGGGGTGTTTTATTTGAATTTACCTTCAGTGCTGGCTTGCATTAGTTTCTTCATTGTGCGTTTACCTTCTAGCGCTGAATAATTCATTTATTTGTATTTGTGATAGGCCAACATAAAGTGGCAAATAATTGTGAAGTGGAAGGAAAGGGATTTACATTTTTTTTTACAAGTATCTGAAAAGTGGCGTATATTTGTATTCAATACTTTGTAGAACCACCTTTTACTGCAATTACAGCTGCAAGTCTTTTTGGGAATGTCTGTACCAGCTTTGCACATCTAGGAAAAAGTGAAATTTGTGCCAGTTTTTCTTTGCAAAATCGCCACAAATTCTCAATTGGATTTAGGTCTGGACTTCGACTGGTCCATTCCAACACATGAATATGCTTTGATCTAATCTATTCCAGTGTAGCTCTGGTTGTAAATTTAGGGCCATTGTCCTGCTGAAAGGTGAACCTCCGCTCCAGTATCAAGTCGTTTGCAGACTAAAAGGTTTTCTTCTAAAATTGCCCTATATTTGGTTTAATTCATCTTCCCATCAACTGACCAGCCTTCCTTGTCCTGCTAAAGAAAAGCATCCCCACAACATGATGCTGCCACCACCATATTTTATGGTGGGCATGAGGTGTTCAGGGTGATGTGCAGTGTTCGTTCTTCGCTACAAATATTGTTTTGCTTTAAAATGTTGGTCCCATCTGACCAGAGCATCTTTTTCCACGTTTGCCTGTGTCCTCCACATGACTTTCTTCTTGCCACTCATCTATAAAAATAAAAAAAAACAGATTTGTGGAGTGCATGGCTAATAGTTGTCCTGTGGATCTCTGCAGATCCTCCCAGTTACCATGGGCCTCTTGGTTGATTCTCTGATTAACGCTCTGCTTGCCGGCCTGCCAGTTAAGGTGGACGGCCATATCTTGGTAGGTTTGAAGGTGTGCCATAATCTATCCCTGGCCTGTCTGGTATGTTCCTTGGCCTTTATAATACAGTTGGTACTCTAACAAACCTCTGATGGTTTCACAACAGCTGTATTTATATGGAGAGTAAATTACACACAGGTTGACCATTTATGAATTAGGTGACATTTTCCATCACATAAAATCCCCATACATTTACATTTTTGGTTTTACCATGGCAAGATGTGGAAAATTTCAAGGGGTATAAATACTTTTTCAAGACACTGCATGCATGTTTTATTGTGCGGAAAATTCAAAAATATTCAAAAAATCATCTGAAGGAATTACAGAAGTTATGAAAGTTAGCCAATTAGATACTGTATTTATTGGCATATAACATTCACTTTTTTACCCTAAAAATAGAGGGCAAACTGTGCCTGCGTTTTATACGCAGGGGGCTTTGGAAAAAAAAAATCCTGAAACGTTCCTCTTAAAGTTAGGGTGTGCGTTATACGCCTGTGTGTGTTATACGCCGATAAATACGGTAATTTCCAGCTAGACAAACACTTTTTCCATAGCAGCTCCACAGAGATTAAACCCCACACTAGTGAACACATGCTTGAGTCAGTGACCTGTATTATTTCCAGTTACATAGCCTGGCATACATCCTAGTATCGGTTATTCTTTGCGAAGCGGTGACAACTTGTCAATCCTTTGTGTAATTAATGAAAGCAGCACTTGTGATGTGTCTATAATTATGTCCGCCCATGTTCTGCACTGGCACAGTGTAAGAAGAGTTGGCAATTACCATATTTTACAAATATTGCAGGGAATAAACATTACAGATCGGTAAATGTCAATGCAATTATTTTCTTCATTCAACCAGCAGATGCTTTGTAGACGTCTTCTTCTGAGAATGCACATCTATGGAGAAGTCCCTTATGAACATTTTCCAGTCGGCAGATTGATGAAACAGAAACGTGACTTTGGGTATACTGTTGCAAAGGAATTTTCAATCCTTTTTATATGAGAGCAGGATTTGTGTTTGCCCTTGTATAAAAACACAAAGCCTAGCGTAGGGACGGTAGATGCCATTTCCTTTCCTGGTAAAAACCGGGACATTCTTGCAAACTTTCCATCTCAAGCTCTGTAGTGCATTCTCTATATTCCTCTTAAAAGAGACAAGTTGCACTCCAAGAAAAGGGGGGAGAAAAAGTGTCTATACCCCACAACCCCCTTCTTTCTCCATGTAGCAGCCCAAACCCCCCTTTTTTTTTAAATTAGATGTTTTTTTATTGTGCATTGAGTTAGTCAAGATACATACACTTGTAAAAGGTTGTGGTGTAATAAAAGTATTATGTACAAAGTGATAAACTGAGGTAGGAGTAAAACCAGTCGCACAAGTGTAATATGCATAGTAACTTATGTTTAACCACTTCAATACCAGGCACTTACACCCCCTTCCTGCCCAAGCCAATTTTCAGCTTTCTGCGCGGTTGCTGTGTAAACACAGGAAGGAGGAAATGATGTGATCTCTGCTCACGGCGGTTTTTTCAACCGCCGCTGAGGAGAGATCACATCACCCAGTAAGTCTGCACAACACTACACTGACACACAGACACTTAGGCACATTTAACCCCCGTGATTTCGTTTTTACTAAAGACATGTGGCTAAATAAATTTTGGCCTAAATGTTTGACTAAAATTTAGTTTATTTGATTTTTCTTATAACAAAAAGAAAAAAAATATTGATTTTTTTTCAAAAATGTCGCTCTATTTTTGTATATAGCGCAAAAAATAAAAAATCGCACAGGCGATCAAATACCACCAAAAGAAAGCTCTATTTGTGGGAAGAAAAGGACGCAAATTTTGTTTGGGAGCCACGTCGCACGACCGTGCAATTGTCTGTTAAAGCGATGCAGTGCCGAATCGCAAAAAGGGGCCTGGTCATTTACCTGCATTTTGGTCCGGGTATTAAGTGGTTAAAAAATATTGTCAATAAGTAAGTTTTCTCCTTCCCTTATGGGCAGTGATAAGGCGGCGCCAATTAGGTGACACTGATGGGTACTCATGGGTGACACTGAAAGGCTGCAATGATGGATACTTTTGGGTGGTACTGATAGACAGCACTGCTGGGCACTGATAGGCGCTGATATGCATCCCTGGTCGCACTGGTAGGGATTTTGGGTGGGCACTGGATGGCATTTCCCTGGTGGTCTAGGGGCATACCTGGTGGTCCTGTGTGGATGCCCATCCCTGGTGGTCCTGGGCTTATAATCAGCATAGACCCACAGTCAGGAGAGCAGCCGATCAATGGCTCTTCCTGTTTACATCGTGATCAGCCGTGATTGGACACAGCTGATGACGTGGTAAAGAGCCACCGTCAGACGGACACAGCACCGATCGCCCCAATGTGCACGCTGTCATTTTGCTATAGGCCGGGTAGGAAGTGGTTAAACAAACATTAACTCCGCTATCTGAGAACAGACATGCCCTGAGATGTGTACCATCCATAAAACGTGCAAGGGGAGAATGGCGTCCAAAACAGAAAAGTGACTCCCAATGCAGCAAGCAGCATCCACAGTCAGTAAAGTGCCAATCCACAGTCCCATATCAAACTGGAGAGTAGAGAGCCTCATACTCCCACTTTCACAACTAGACCTGGAGCAGTCTGGTGAGAACTTTCTCCAGTTCCCCAATATCCTTTTTGAGAACTGGTGCCCAAAACTGAACTGCATATTCCAGATGAGGTCTTACTAATGACTTGTACAGGCGTAAAATTATATATCTGTCTCTAGAGTCCATACCTCTCAAAAGTAAAGGAAAGGATTTTGTTCACTTTGGAAACTGCAGCTTGGCATTGCATAATCTCTCCTTCTGAAAATAGGTTACTTGGTTGTTGACTTCTGTGTTTTGAGCGACTTACAATATAGGATTTAAAAAGTTCCAGCTTCAGGCTTGTTCCAGGTCATCAACTTAAAGCATCAAATCCAAAACCATGCAGGTAGCACGTAATATCATGAAGTCATCAATCGCAGCTTACAAATTTCACTCAGTACAGGTCTCCTTTAGTAGCTACAATTGTTCTCTTTGCACCAACCTCTCAAGCAAAATAGTAAAATCAAATACGCAAGATATGATCATATCTTAGTTGGGTTCAGCAAAGGTTAGCTGGGAATTAACTTTGAGGCAGTCTTCAGCTTTCTGTGATAATTAGGCATTTCAAGTCATTCATTTTTGAAAGTGTACTAAATTAGCAACGTAGAGAAAATGACGTTCTGTTTTAGAGTGAATGGTTAGAAATCTGTACAAGGGCTTTCAGTTATTGCACCGACAATGCAAATAAGCCATTCTATTCTCACAGTACAGTCATGGGGGGGGGGGGTGTCATCAAATTTGACAGCAGCATTTTAAGTCAATAGTTTACTAGGTGGTGAAAAAAATATGGGTATTAATTTACAAGATGGTCAACTCCAGGCTCATCATCCGTTTCTCTAGCTAGTAAACACGACGTTAGCACAGGCACTTCCACACTGAAGCGGTGGGGGCGGTAGTGGTAAAGCACCACTAGGTAAAAAAGGGGTTAAAATAACCCACAAAGCGCCACTGCCAAAGCGCTTTGGCAGCGCTGCCCATTTATTTCAATGGGCAGGGCGGTGCAGGATTGGTGTATACGCCACCACAAAGATGCCGTTTACAAGACTTTCTCTACAGAAGAGGAAAAAAAAAGGGAGGAAGGATTGCATTTGCGCAAAAAAATAAAAATATTATATACAAAAGGAGGTTGTTACGCCCATTAAATGGCCAACATGTCACATTTTAAAATTGCGCACGCTTGTGAAATGGTGCAAAACTACAGTACCTAAAAATCTCCACAGGTTTTTTTTTTTTACACAAGTTACCAATTTAAAGTTAGGAGGTCCAATTCTAGAATTGCTCTTGATATAAGGCTCGCTGTGAACAGTTTACAAATGCAGGAGTGACCCAATATGTTCACTTCTGCGCAGGAGAACAAGGGGACAAGAGGCTCTTAAAATTTCGCACTGTCCATATTTACCACTTTAATTCATATAAGAAATGTAAACATCCCCTGTGATAGAAATAAGGCATGACAGGTGCTCTTTTTATGGCGAGATCTGGGGTCTAAGAGCCAAAATTTCTCTATCTGGAGGGTAGGAGGTAAATAAAATTTTAAAAAAAGGATGCCATGACCTTGTGTTTATTAGTTAAGCGCCATTCTCCAGGGGGGGGGGGGGGGGGGGGGGGGGCGGTTTGAGCGCCATTCTCCAGGGGGGAGGGGGCGGGCGGTTTGAGCGCCATTCTCCAGGGGGGGGGGCGGGCGGTTTGAGCGCCATTCTCCAGGGGGGGGGGGGGGCACTTTGAGCGCCACTCTCCAGGGGAGGGGGCGGTTTAAGCGCCATTCTTCAGGGGAGGGGGCAGTTTGAGCGCCACTCTCCGGGGGGGGGGGGTCCGTTTGAGCATTTTGTAACAAGTGGTCAACCTAATCTGGTGGGTTATACCACTGGTGTGCATCCTGAAGGGTATGAAACACAGGTCTTGTGGAAGAGGTTTGTCAACACTACGTAGTTTATGGACTTGATCGATTTTGCACAATTTGTTTTTGATGTATTGATTTAATGCACTCATTTTGGTTGTAGTTATGGCATGAACTTTTTTTTTTACACGCTTTATCGCTATATGTTGTACATCATTTTTAATATTCTGATAAATGATACAGCAGCTTGGGTTGAGGAGGGTTTAGGTACAGCGCAGAAATTTCTGCATTTTCATTACTACAAGTTGCCTCAGTGGCATAACAGCATATCATGGTACAAATGTAGCACTGCTGCTACCTTTTGAGCAGAATTAGCTGGTAAACTGTGATTCCCCCAGGCTACGTGGTATACTGCAGCTTGCTGGCCATAAAAGGTCTTCCAAACTCTAGGTGGGGGGACAAGGTTCACTTCCTTCAGGCAACTGATAAGCATTGTTTTTAGCTCAGCAGGCAAAGTGTTCTCATCCTGGGGCTTCGTGGTCCGACTAACTCTAGACCCGTTTATGGCAGTACTGTCAAGTAGTTCTAGCAGAAACACATCACCAGACCTAAAAGGGCCACAAAAAAAAAAAAAAAAAAAAAAATGTTTATCCATTCTCTGAAGTTCTGTGACCATTTAGTGGACACTGGATTGATTTTAACCACAGGATATGGTCCCGCCTTAAGAAATATATGTGTCCTGGACCCGCTTCCCGTACTCCCGGAGTCTATAGGTAGCCATCTAGGCAGATGACCTTTTTCTGCGCACACAATAATTGACTGCCGTTTGTCTGGATCTTTATTGGCACGTTGCAGATTTCAATATACATGTGAATGACACACGTGATATGCAGTAAAACTGGAAACAACAAGAATAATATAACATTACCATACGATAATAAACCACATCATACAAATACGAACGGAGATGGCCAACTACCTCCCTAACAACCTGTGGAGGAGGAAGGAGACGATTGCTTACCTCCGATGCCATAGATGGGAAGAGATAACATCTAGGCCTGCTGCCTTAATCTTTAAAATGGAGATCCTAGGGACCTTCACTTCCTTAAGAGGATATGACGATTTTGATGTCATATCCTTTAAGAGCTAGATAACTACTCCCATATTAACCACTTAAGACCCGGACCAAAATGCTGCTAAAGGACCTTGCCCTTTTTGCGATTCGGCACTGCGTCATTTTAACTGACAATTGCGCGGTCGTGCGACGTGGCTCCCAAACAAAATTGGCGTCCTTCTTTCCCCACAAATAGAGCTTTCTTTTGGTGGTATTTGATCACCTCTGCGGTTTTTATTTTTTGCGCTATAAACAAAAATAGAGCAACAATTTTGAAAAAAATGCAATATTTTTAACTTTTTGCTATAATAAATATCCCCAAAAATATATATACATTTTTTTTTCTCCCTCAGTTTAGGCCGATACGTATTCTTCTACCTATTTTTGGTAAAAAAAAAAAAATCGCAATAAGCGTTTATCGGTTGATTTTCGCAAAATTTATAGCATTTACAAAATAAGGGATAGTTTTATTCCATTTTTATTAATTTGTTTTTTTTTTACTACCAATAGCGGCGATCAGCGATTTTTTTCATGACTGCGACATTATGGCGGACACTTCGGACAATTTTGACACATTTTTGGGACAATTGTCATTTTCACTGCAAAAAATGCATTTTAATTGCATGGTTTACTGTGAAAATGACAGTTGCAGTTTGGGAGTTAACCACAGGGGGCACTGTGACTTTGAATGTTCCCTGTGTGTGTGTTTACAACTTTAGGGGGGTGTGGCTGTTGGTGTGACGTCATCGATCACGTCCCCCTATAACAGGGATGACGCGATCGATGCTGCGGCCAGTGAAGCACGGCTCTCCCCGTTCTTCAGCTCCGGGGACCGATCGCCACACTCCAGCGGCGATCGGGTCCACGAGTCCCGCGGACCGGAGCTTCGGACCGGGTCACGGAAGCGCGCCACGGGCGCGCACCCGTGACCCACGGCTGGGTACTAGAAACCAATGTATATATACGTTGATGTGCCCAGCCGTTCAATTCTGCCGACGTAAATGTGCAGTAGGCGGTCCTTAAGTGGTTAATGTTTGGACAGTGGATGGCACAAGCGTAACAGCCAACCTGAGACAAACATAATATGACTTACTAATGTAATAACACATTGTACACATTAAACGACACAGTGAATTGTCTTTTCTGAACCCGAGAGTAAGGTATCCTGAAAACATAATATGCAATTGTGTTACGTTCCCATTATAGCACCTGTATGCTCATGACTGGTCAACTAATAAACACCCCAGTAAATACTTGATGCCCCACGTTTCCCTGCCTTCCCACAAACTATGGAGATAAGGGTTTTGACATTGTTTGTGCAGAGGCTTTATTGTGAAGTTTCAGAGCGTGTTTGCAACAGACTTGACAAAGTCATAACCCAGACCTTTACCTGATCATCATTTTAAGATAGTTACGAAACCAAACAAATCGCAGGCCAGTAAAGCAAACACCAAATACTAAAACTACAATTTAACAATGCTAAAGTTTGAGATTTTTAAAATTTTGGTTTACCTTACTTGATGCCAATAATCCATTATGAACAGTGTTTTACCAGAATGAGCGCTCCCGTCTCATAACTTGCTTCTGAGCATGCGCGGGTTTAAAAAGTAGTTTTAGCCCCCACACGATCATTTTTTACAACCTGAAAAACTACATTGTTTAAAGGACGTTAAAAAATGCAGCATGTTCGAATTTTTTTTTTGTCGTTTGATTTTAAATGACGTTTTTGAAAAACAAGCCAGAAAATGCGTCCCGTCCCGCCGAGCTCACGCGCAGAAGCGAACGCATACGTGAGTAGCCCCCGCATATGTAAACTGTATTCAAACCACACATGTGAGGTATCACTGCGATTGGTAGTAGCGAGAGCAATAATTCTAGCCCTAGACCTCCTCCAACTCAAGACACGCCTATGGAGATTTTAAAGGGTAAAAGTTTGCCGCCATTCCATGAGCGGACGCAATTTTGAAGCGTGACATGTTGGGTATCAATTTACTCAGCGTAACTTCTTTCACACTATATAAAAAAAAATTGGGCCAACTTTACTGTTGTCTTATTTTTTTATTAAAAAAAGTGCGCTTGTAAGACCACTGCGTAAATACGGTGTGACAAAGTATTGCAACGACCGCCATTTTATTCTCTAGGGTGTTAGAAACAATATATAATGTTTGGGGGTTCCAATTAGAGGGTAGGAGATGGCCGTGAAAACACTGTGGAAGCTCCATTAGAATTGCTGATTTACTTGTCATGCCAACGGCCACCACAAGATGGTGCCAGATCGCAGAAGGAAGCTTAGGCCTGCAGAAGGCCGCAAAGCCGTGGCCTCAATTACCAGCCGGCGCGGCGGGGGGGAAGTGGGGGCACACAGAGACACAGGATGGGGCATCTCCGTGCGCCCCCATCTGCTCGACACGATCGAGTGGCCGGTGGAGGTCACGGCTTTGCGGCCTTCTGCAGGCATAAGCTTCCCCGGGCGCCAGGTTGCTTATTCTAGTCGCAATAGCAACCGGGCGCCCAGATTTTGTCGAGCCCTGCTTTAACCACTTCAGACCCGCGCTATTGACAAAATACGTCAACAGCGCGGACCTAAGGCGCCAAGTAGACCTCTTTGGACGTGATTTCTAGTGCATTACACGGGTAAACACTGTCCCACCGCACCACTGAAGAGCCGGGGAAGGCGGGAAAACAAGCAGGTGACAGCAGGGACGTGGAGCTCTGTGTGTAAACACAGAGCTTCACGTGCTGTCAGAGGAGAGGAGACCGATCTGTGTCTCTTGTACATAGGGACACAGCATCGGTCACCTCCCCCAGTCACGTCACCCGCCCCCCCCCCCCAACACACCCAGGATACACATTTAACCCCTTCCTCACCCCCTAGTGTTAACCCCTTCCCTGACAGTCACATTTATACAGCAATTAGTGCATTTTTATAGCACTGATCGCTGTATAAATGTGAATGGTCCCAAATTTGTGTCAAAAGTGTCCGATATGTCCGCCGCAATATCGCAGTCGCAATAAAAATCGCAGATCGCCGCCGTTACTAGTAAAAAAACATAATAAAACAATCATAATTCTGTTCCCCATTTTGTAGGCGCTATAACTTTTGCGCAAACCAGACGCTTATTGCGGTTTTTTTTACAAAAAAAAACGTCGAAAAATACGTATCGGGATATTTATTATAGCAACAAGTAAAATATATATATATATATATATTTTTTTTTTTTTTTTAATTTTCGCTTTTTGTTTATAGCGCAAAAAAAAAAAAAAAATGCAGAGGTGATCAAATACCACCAAAATAAAGCTCTATTTGTGGGGAAAAAAGGACGTCAATTTTGTTTGGGAGCCACGTCGCACGACCGCGCAAATGTCAGTTAAAGTAATGCAGTGCCGGAAGCTGAAATTTCACCTGGGAACGAAGGGGGTGTTTGTGCCCAGTAAGCAAGTGGTTAAGGGGGTTATAGTTTGGGATGCTTGTAGCTACACAAATCATCTCTATTGTTTATTCAGCCTGCAGTCACTGTTGTAAAAGCAATCCTAGGGGTCAATTAGCCACTAGACTGCTTTGACAAGCAGAAAAGGGGACTCTGACCACCATGTATCTCAAGCACAACAGAAAAACCCCAGCAATCCTATGGAGAAACCAATTCTTTCAATGGATGTTAAACTCTCCTCAGCATTAGGTTAAAGTATCATGTTATCACACACTACGCCAAGAAAAAAAAAAGATATAAAAACTGCTGAAACGTCATCTGATGATATTTTATATAAACCAAATGTAATATTTATCACTCATTAGCTTTAGGGCTTTGCTGTCACTGATCCAGTGATTTATTTGCTCCAGCGACATATTGACTCTGCCGTTTAGGCCATACATATTAATGAAACTCCAGCAGGCATCATTTATCATATTTATCAGTTTTAATCTTTTTAGGTTTCTTAAAATGCTCAATTTGGGTGCCAGCAATGGGTCCAAAAGCTTCAAATGGATCATTAGTCAAAAAGAAGCTTTATTTATAGACCATAGAAGTAGCTTAGCAATTTCCATAACAGTTTAAGCAACTAATTAAGCCAACCAGAAGACAGCAAAAGTCTTGCATTCAGATTCAATTGCAAATAAATGGATTCTGCATGGGAGTGAATGTGATCAAACAACCGTTAGAAAACTCTAATGGAATTCCTATGGTAAGCAAGCAGCAGCACCACCTGGAGAGCCAACAAAGCTGTCTAAACCCACACAAGTGAATATGAAAATTACATTTACTAAACCAAGCTTGACAAAACTGCACACCATTCCATTAAACCTGGCTCCCTCGACGGTTCACTCCAGGGAAAACGTAATTTTCTTTTGGTGAGCACCAGAGGTTGGAGTCACCCCACTGTAAACTACCAATGCCTTAGTTTGGTCCCTGCACTTTTTGAAAGGATCATAAATAAGGTGGTATTTAACCTTCATTTTAAAAGCTTCTGATTGAAAATCACTGAATATACAGAGTCTTCATCTTACAAAATTCTTGCCTGGGTTCCAGTTAAAGCTGCTGCCGTAGAATAGCAAGGCACTCAAAAAACGTACAGATCCCTCCAGTCTGGACCTATGGAACAGGTATTATAGCTAAGCACCCAAGACTAGAGGACACTCACTTAGATGCAAACTGGAACTCACTTTTATTAAAACGCAAACACATACTTTATACCCACAGGAGGGCATGTCCCTGTTGGGGATATTTAGTATGACAATTCAAACTGTAAACAGTAATGAACAGCCAACAAACAATTACATAATTAAACCGTGAGCAAATCAAAACATCCCACAATATTTTGATAACAAGGTAAAAGTGGTCACAATATTAAATCACATCTCCAACAATAGGCGACTCAATTAACAATGTGCATGCACATCTAGGAGACACACAATAGGAGAGACATACTTAAAACACAACACCTTAATAAAAAGTCGAAACCAGTATCAGGTTGCTTTGAGCAGATTAGATTAGCATCTACACCAAGTCCAACAGTCATTGCTGGTTTGGGCACAAAGGACTCACTCCAAAGCAAGACCAATTCAAGGGTCCCCCAGGCGCACACTTCCTAAAAAGTAGAGATTCCTTACAAGCCAAGACCCATCTGCAGTAGGCAAAAGGCCACCCTGCAGTCCCCTCCAAAATCTCCTGTCAAGTTAAATTAGGGCTTACAAAGTAGAGACCTCCACTAACCAGCATTCTGCACAAAGGGACAGGTGAGCTTATATGCTTAAAATATAATAGATTATATACATTGAATACTGAGACCATTTGTTCTAGAAAATTCAGGACACAGGCGCATTTAAAATGCTTCTTTGAACAGAAGAGATGCAAATTAAATGATACCAAGGATGAAATGGAGAAATGGTTTTATACGTTAACTGCCTGGAATGGACTGATAGCAGAAGACCTGCTTATCTCCTGGAACCATTTGTATCACGAGATAAAACCTCTAGAATCTGCTGACCACTTCAAATACATGCTGGATAAACAGTCTGCTTTTCTTCCTTAGAAAAAAAACTTTTACGGCCTGACATTTTGCCTCCGTATAACAAACTTTATAATTCTGTATTACACATATATGGGCAGCGTGCTTGTTATGTGTGATAGGAGTGTTAAAGTAGTTTTAAAGACTAAATATTCTTTACCTTAATCCATTCCCTGCATTAAAGAAAATATTTGTAGGTAACAATATCACCCCCCCCCTCCCTTATACTTACCAAATCCTCACTCAATCCAACATGGTAGCCGTCTATAGCACCTCTCCCTACTCATAGGCTTTTCTGAAGCAGCATGAGCCACTTGCCTGATGTGCTGTGTGTATGGATGTAGGCAGCGCAGCGCGAGATAAAGTCCACACAGCAAGCAGCCTCCTATTGGAGCAACAGCAAAGAAACCAAAAATAGGTAGTGGTTTGAAACCCATCATTGTTTAAAATGATAGAAGATAGATAGATATACACACACACACACACACACACACACACACTTCCAAATACCATCCCTGTTGAAGATTTAGAGCTGGGTAGCTGTGTTGCTCTGGAAGATTATCAGAGAATCAGTTACCAAGTGCCTAACTTTTCCAGGTAAAGTTCCAGGGCGACATTTGGGAGGATTGGCAAGAAATACATACTTGTGGGGGTTGCTACAAAATGTTTTTTCCCTGCTGGACAGGATTTTTTTAATAAGTGATTCCATTAATTTCCTTGCAGCAGTTGAAATCCGGCAGGAGAGAGGTGAGATGAAGTCGGCTTTCACTTGCTGCAAGGGGAGACAAACAGGCGATTGGTTCCTGCAATTGTCACCCCACCGCCCCCCCCTCCTCGCACCAGTGTCCACCTCCCCTGCCTACATCCGATACCCTTGCTGCCCAGGCCCAGTAGGTGGACCGGTACTACCCTGCTAGCAGCCCTGGGTTGGGGATACGATATTGCCCCCCCCCCCACCCAGGTGCCCAAGGCTGAAGTGCCTGTAGTAGATTGCATTTGTAGGCTTTGCGCCAAGGACTAATGCCGCGCGCGCGCACACACACACGATTGGATTTTGTCGGAAAAACTTTGGATTGTTTTTCCGATGGAATGTCGCTCAAGCTTGGCTTGCATTAACACAGTCACACAAAAGTTCTCTGCGCTTTCGTCCGTCAGGAACGCGGTGACGTACAACCCTACGACGAGCAGAGAAAATTAAGTTCAATGCTTCCGAGCATGCAAATTGTTTCCGAGCATGTGTCGGAATTTCTACAGACGATCGGATTTTCGGATCAGAGTTTTTTCGGTCTGAAAATTTGAGAACCAGCTTTCAATCTTTTGTTGGCGGAAATTCCGACAGCAAAAGTCCAATGGAGCCTACACACGGTCGGAATTCCCGTTCAAAAGCTCTTTCAAATTTATTGATGCTCCATAAAACAGGTAGGTACAGCAGATGTATATGTGTTTTAGTCATGACAGCCTTGTTCACACCATTTACCAAAAATAAAAGCAAAGAATATATAGTATAAAACATTACCCCTCCACTGGTCACAGAAATGTTTTAATTCATTAGCTGGTATCTACAGTAGGTAAGACATCAAAAAATCCAACCCCCCCCCCCCCCTCTCACATCCTTGCTCACACAATCTTGTTCCCAGTCGTTTCTTTTCTCCTTCTATTCACTTTTTCTGCTTTCTTATTCATTGTTGACTGTCTGCTCTACACCACCTGGTTTGTAACCCTGGTATATATCAATTTCAGGGAGGCATTTTCCACTTTGATGGCTTTTCACCACTCGCCTGTTTTTGGTTCTCTCCGCCCCGCCCCTTCCTCGTCCCTTTCGCACCGGGGGTTCCCCCTCCCCCCGGCCGGCGCGGGTTCCTTCCGCCTTGCGATTTCCCATAGGCCTGGAGGCGGATCTCCCACCCAAACTCTCGGCCCACTATTTCCATCTTGGCCGCTGTCTCCCGCCCGGGTGTCCCTTTGGAGTGTGTCTGTTGTCGCCGGGGGTAAACTCTGGTGGACCACCGTTCCCAAGCTACGATAGCCACCCTGGTAACTATATTTCTTCATCCACATCTATATAGTTACATGTTTCACCTGTTACCTGTACATTGGATTTTATCAATATTATTGTTATGCAGCCATGTCGTTTTGTTTGAGATAGATAGATAGATAGATAGATAGATAGATAGATAGATAGATAGATAGATAGATAGATAGATAGATAGATAGATAGATAGATAGATTTTCTTTTTAGAACCTATGCCTGTATATTCATTTCCCCCTGAGGATGACCCACATCAACTCAAGGGTCGAAACGCGTCGGGGTCTTTGCGCATAAGTTCATTTACTCATTGTTATTGTATACAAATGTTTTTACATGACTGTTTTACAATGTATGCCTTAGAAGGTCAACCACTAAGGATTTGTTTTACTTTCCAATCTATTTCTTTTTGAATAAACCTACCTCTATTAATTTTATACCCCCCTACTGCATCGAATACTTTTGTTTCTGCAACTCAAAGCCCCTAGGGGTACCTCTCTCTTTTCTTTTAAATTACATTCAGGGGTGTGCAGCACATAATCCACAATTGGTATCGCCTTCCTTTGCAGCACTCCTTTGGGAAGTGAGAAGGCAGCTGGGCAGGGAGGTTCCTGCAACAAGCAAGACTTAAACAAAAATAAAATGTGATGCTCCAGTTGGCTCAGAGGAAAACAGACAGAGGTGAGTCACTTTCACAATGGTTTCCTATTTTTGGGTGGGAGGAGCCTTCTCTTTAAGATGCTGCCCTGGAAGATGACTTGAGGGGTAAAACAAAGGGGGGGGGGAAGCATGATGTAAAGATGCAATGAATACCAGAAATTAGGGGGAGGGTAAGGTCAAAGAAAAAAGAAAACCAGGCAAAAAAAAATAAAAAATGGATTGTTTAGGTTTTCATGCTTTGCTTTAACCACTTCTGACCGGCCCCACGTCCAAAGACGTCATTTTTTTGAAGATGGATATCTCGGTAACGGCAGCAGCTGCTGCCACAACCGAGATATCCATCTCTTCGTGGGGCGGTCCTGTTAACGATAACGGTGGTCATCGCGGCGGATTCGCCGCGAGATCGCCGTTACCGGCGGCGGGAGAGGGTGCCCCCCCCTCCCGCCGCTCTCCCGTGCCCTCCGCCGCTTACCGTAGCCGTCGGTAGCGGCGGAGGCGATCGGGTCCTGTTGCTGGCTGTCCGGGGATGCGACTGAGGGAAAAAATGTCCCTCAGCCGTCCCCATACCTCTGCCGGGCGGAAGTGACGTCAAAACGTCATTTCCGCCCAGCCTCTTAAAGAGACATTGAATTTGTTTACATTTTGACTTTTTTTTTTTTTTCTTTTGCATTTAAGCCTGAATATGAGATCTGAGGTCTTTTTGACCCCAGATCTGATATTTAAGAGGACCTGTCATGCTTTTTTCTATTACAAGGGATGTTTACATTCCTTGTAATAGGAATAAAAGTGATAATTTTTTTTTTTTTTTCAGTGTTAAACATTATAAAATAAATAGAAATAAAAACGAAAACCAAAAAAAAATGTTTTTAAAGTGCCCCGTCCCGACGAGCTCGCGCGCAGAAGCAAACGCATACGCGAGTAGCGCCCGCATATGAAAACGGTGTTCAAACCACACAAGTGAGGTATCGCCGCGATCGTTAGAGCGAGAGCAATAATTCTAGCCCTAGACCTCCTCTGCATCTCAAAAAATGCAACCTGTAGAGTTTTTTAAACGTCGCCTATCGAGATTTTTAAGGGTAAAAGTTTGACGCCATGCCACGAGCGGGCACAATTTTTAAGCGTGACATGTTGGGTATCATTTTACTCGGCGTAACATTATCTTTCACAATATATAAAAAAATTGGGCCAAATTTATTGTTGTCTTATTTTTTAATTCAAGAAAGTGAATTTTTTCCAAAAAAAGTGCGCTTGTAAGACCGCTGCGCAAATACGGTGTGAGAAAAAGTATTGCAATGACCGCCATTTTATTCTCTAGGGTGTTAGAAAAAAAAAATATATAATGTTTGGGGGTTTTAAATAATTTTCTAGCAAAAAAAACTGTTTTAGTCTCGTAAGCACCGAATCTGAAAAACAGGCTCGGGGCTGAAGTGGTTAAGCAAATCCTAGTATAAAAGTTATAGAACTAATTTTATGGAAAAGAGGGAATAGCCCAGTCTCATCTTTCTTCAATGATTATTCCTGAATAGCAAAAATACTGCTCGCTACTAGATTAATGATTATTATATACCGCGTTCCAAGTATTTCACAGACAATACGTAGCCCATTACAGACCCAGCTCTGACCCTCTGCAATTTGTTCTCAGGACAAGCTAGAAGCCTTTATTTCTGCAGTTAACTACATGACCTTCTGTAAAGGTGTCACCGATACCTCCCACATGACTCACAACAGGCACCTGAAATAAGAAAAAGAGCCGAGCCAGCCAACACAAGTGCATAATGGCCTTTACTCAGATATCTGCTTTGGCTCCAACTGCCTAAAGACACTGTGACCCTTTCCAATGTTCTGTCTGACCCCGTGGGAGTTTCAGAGGATAAGGGGGGGGGGGGGAAATCACATCTATGTCTGACTTGCGATTTGAGTAAAAATTAAAGGGGAAACCAGTAGCAAAGTAGAAAAAGTGCTGCTTACATAGAGGATACAAATTCTGGAATCTTTACGCAGATATTGGCAGGCAGAGAGCAAATGACTAGTCAATTTTATCTGTGGCCTCCAATGCTACTAACCATTTTCTGGAGACCAGTACAATATCGACCCCACAGTAGTGAGAATCACCAAATTACATTTCAGATCCCCTGAGACTAGAGGCAGCAGAGCCTTAGATTTTCACTTCATATCTACAGCTAGGAGGCTATATGCACAGGCACACTCAGATACCAGAAAAACACTGCCGTAGGACGAGTTCAAGATGGGAAAAAAAGTGGTGCGTCTTAGGGTACTGTTTGGGCACTATTAACACTGCTAGAGGTTTCCCATAATGTAGCAAATCTTCACTTGACATCAGATTCACTTTAAAACAATTGACACATTTAAGGGCAACTCTACTTTTGTGGGAAAAACAACCACCACCACAAACACAACCACCACATATTTATATTTTATGATTTCTACAAGGCTGGCACTGCCATAGAACAGTCACAATTATCTCAACGTATGGGGGTTTGAAGAGGTCTGGTCATATTCACAGATCAAAAATAAAGGCTTGTTTTAAGGCTAGGAAAGCTTCAGCTGCACTCACTGGGGTGCCAATGCTTTGGGTTTGGATCTTAGAGTCATTACCACAGAGGCATAGATTCAAGCAGGCCCTGGGAGAAAATCAGTACATCAAGGAAGAAAAGCGGTCAGAGAAGGTTGCGTAAGATTTTGTGACAAAGTGCTGGAAGACTGCATGGGTGTTAGAGGGCAAATATACTTGTAGTTACCATCCCTGGTATTAAATGCAGACAATTCAGTCCTTCTGGAGATTGAAGCGTTTGGTCATGGCCTTGTTTCTGGGAGACAGAGCATATACTGGTCCTCTAGAGCAGTGTTTTTCAACCAAGGCACACTTTAAAATCTGTCAGAATCTCGAGGCACACCAAACAAAAATTTGAAAAAAAAAATGATGCCACTTGCTATTTGCACAGTGGTTCAATTAATTAAAACAAAACACAATATAATACCCCAATTTGTGGGTAACCTTCATATTTTCTGTGAATAACACTAGCAGCAGACAATGTAATCCAGCAATAGCACATACCTACATGCCTTCGATTAAAAATGATTAGAAAATTATTTTTACTTCCAGCATAATACTTCTGAAACTCGCAATAAGAAAGTATGCAATTTTCTATTACGTTTTGTCCTGGAAGGTGTCCATCTTATTATGTTACTATGTAAAGATTAATTTGACATTCTGCCTACACCAATGCTATGTAAGGCTGCCACGTATCCAGTAAAAATTTAACTTATCACCAATTACATTAATGGGACCATAAGGCTGATATTTTTCGTTTCCGATAAGGCTGATATTTTCCCAAAAATGGAGGCAACTTTAATGCTATGCTATTGGATATTAACACTGAAGCCACTGATTTTACCCCCAAAAAATACCTGGCAAGTTAACGCAAATAAAAAGAAAAAACGTGACAAAGAAGCTTTTCAAAACAATGGCCAACCTGTGTACATATGTTGATGTGTGTCAACATGGAGGAGGCGGCGAGGAGAGAAGAGCCGCTATACCGAGCCGATCCCTGAGCGGGGATAGATCATGTGACATCATGGCGCGCCGGGTGGATTTGTAATTCCCGCCTTCTGAGCTTGCAGCACCTATGATGAACGTCACACGTCCCGTAGTCACGGATTGGAGCAGTAAGATGTCCATCATAAGCACTGCAGCTTCCGGAAGCCGGGATCTGTGTCTCTCGACTCCACACGGCGCTCGCTCGAAGCTCATAATTAATTATCCTCCTAACCTGCACTGTAATAACAAATATTAACCAAGTTGGGGGTCATTTTGCTGTGGCACACCTGGGGACTCTTCATGGCACACCAGTGTGCCGCGGCACACTGGTTGAAAAACACTGCTCTAGAGGGAGTACAGCCCAGGATTAGGATGATGTTGTGGGTAAGATTGGCTTATGCTTGGAAGAAGAGGTCTCCAATATGTGCAGCAAGCTAAATTTGGAGCCAAAAAGGGACAGGCATTGCCTGAAAGACCTTTGTAAGGAAAGTGAAATGGCAGCAGGACCCTCAGGTAAGTAACTGGGGGGGACAAAATCACATGTTAGCTGCCGGGCATTAATGAGGAAACCCGCTGGGCCTGCATCCATTTATCCATTTAGACACGTTCCTTTTGGCAATATCTCACCAAAAATTAGATTTCAGGCATCCCCTGCAACACCGACTTGTATCTTAGGCAGACTACTGGGAATCACACAAGCAGGAAATGATGTTTCTGGGGAGTGGTCAGTACACATGCTGTGTACAGAAGAACTCTGTGTAGCCATATTGCTTTGCAAAATTACATTATGATTTGTATCGCAATTGTATACATAGTTACAGTTGAAAAAAAAAAAAAAAGACAAAGTCCATCCAGTTCAACCATATATTAAAAAATAAATAAAAATAATCATACAATCCCATATACCCACAGCAGAGCATGATCCAATTTACTACAGCAAGGGAAAAAAAATCCTTCCTGATCCCCCGAGAAGCAATTGGATTTTCCCTGGATCAACTTAACACTATATTTTTTCTTTATTTGCCATTTTTTTCTCCATGAAAGGGACCAGAGGAATCGACTAATGAGGAAGGAAGAAATCAAGTTGCCAGCAGCTTCTAGATTCAACGTGACAGTGGACTTGTCTAGATGCAGCTGCCCTGGAATCATAGGACATCGAAAAGAGGGAACCCAGGCATTCTAGACACTGGATTTTACTTTTTGAATGGTACATTTTTTTTTCCTTGGCGTCCAATGAGGGACACAGGAACAGTAGAAATCATAATGGAGATATCCAAATGCTGTCCATCTGAGGGGTGGGCAGCTTTTACTGGGAGATGCAACAATGTGGTAGCAAGAGCCATAGGAGCAAGACAGAACGTCATTGGAAAGGTCTAGTTAGACTGTTATGCCCCGTACACACGATCACTTTTTGTGATGAAAAAAAATGACATTTTTAAAAATGTCATTTAAAATGATTGTGTGTGGGCAAAATGTCATTTTATGTCTTCTGAAAAATGACCAAAAAAAAATTCGAACATGCTCGAATTTTTTATGTCATTTTTTAAAATGTAATTTTTTGTGTCATAAAAAATGATCGTGTGTGGGCAAAACTACGTAAAAAATGACGTTTTAAACCCGCACATGCCCAGAAGCAAGTTAGGAGACGGGAGGTAAAACTACCATTCATAATGGAGTAAGCACATTCATCACGCTGTAACAGACAAAAAAGCAGGAATCGTCTTTTACTAACAAGTAACCAGCTAAAAGCAGCCTCAAGGCAAATAGAACTTCCCCTTTAGAGTGCCGTCACTTTGTTCATCATTTTCCAAAAATGATGGTGTGTACGCAACGTCATTTTTTAAAATGAAGTTTGAAAAATGTCTTTTTTTTTCATGAAGGAAAATTACATTTTTTTTCATCACAAAAAGTGATCGTGTGTACGGGGCATTACATTACTAAATTAAAAAGCCAAGCGTGGTTACCCCTAAAATAATCAGAACGATAAATAAATCATGTATGAAAAAATGTTCGAACACTGGATTGGATCAGTTGCAATTGGGACATCAGCTTGGTCTAATGCCGTGTACACACGGTCGTTTTTTGCGATGAAAAAAAAACGACGTTTTTTGTGAAGTAAAAAACGACGTTTTTGAAACGTCACTTTCAAAGACGATGTTGCATACACACCATCGTTTTTTCACAAAAAACGAGGTTACGTTCACCACACTTTTCCATTGAAGCTTGCTTCATAACTAGCTTCTGGGCATGCGCGGGTTGAAAAACGTCGTTTTAAAAGACGTTTTTGCCACACACGGTGACTTTTTGTGAAACAAAAAACGACGTTTTGAAAAACGACACAAAAAATTCAAGCATGTTGGAATTTTTTTTTGGTCGTTTTTTTGAAGACAAAAAACGACGTTTTGCCCACACACGATCAATTTAAATGACGTTTTAAAAAACGTCGTTTTTTTTCATCGCAAAAAACGACCGTGTGTACGCGGCATTAGACTTGCACAAATGCTTTTCGGGACCAATGCACATTTACATCTTATTATGCAAGCACTTGGTTTCACTTAATCCATTTACCTCCTTTATTTACAAATGAGAGCGACACATTTTTAGGAGTATATTTGATATAGATGTGAATGATCTTTTCACACTTTTTGTATACAATTTATCTCTATACTTATTTTAGGTGTATTCTGTGAAGCAAACATAAAAAAAAAAAATGGGAGAAATGGAAGCACCAAGTGGAAAAATACAACGGTAAGAGCAAGAGGGTCCCAGAGAATGTAATCTGGTGCAATTTTGAAGCATAAGACCCCTTTCACGCTGGGTCGCTTTGCAGGCGCTATAACGTACAAAAAAAATGCGCCTGCAAAGCAACCTAAAAACAGCAGCTGCCGTCTCTCCAGTGCGCTAGCAGGACAGTAAACAAAAAGTGCTGCAAGCAGCATCTTTGGAGGGGTGTGTATACCACTCCTGCCCATTGAAAATCAATGGGGCACTGCGGCTATACTGCCGGCAAAGCTTTGCGGTGGTTTTTAACCCTTTCTCGGCCGCTAGCAGGGGTAAAACCGCCGACACCTCAACCGCCCCAGTGTGAAAGGGGCCCCAAGGGTACTGGAAAAAAAAAAAAAAAAAAACACACACACACACACACACACACATTTTTAAATTATTACTATTTTTTGTGATAATTTTTCTGAGAATCAACATTTAAACATGTTAGGTGAAAGGGTAAGGATCTTGCGCCAAACAAAGTGTAAATATAAATAAATATACAACTGAAGTATATATAGTGCTAAAGCTGCACCCCAAAATTCAGAATATGAATGGATAAATAGAAACAGCAGGGGGCGCTATTATTACAAACAATCAAAATATAAACCACAGAATAGAATAAAAACATCTATGGTTGCCTTACATTAATGTGCAATCTATATTTGATAAATAAAAATACAAAAAGTCCATAAAATGTGCAGAAACAAAATGTCCATATAATGTGCAAAAGGGTTAAATTCCAAAGATCCTTGTAAATTTCACTCCGATAAATACGTGGATATATGTGATCAAAGAATGAGGATTTCCACCTTCACCAACTAAAACACCAGACAGTGAGTGTAAAAGATGGCTCCTTACCGCAACCAACTGACCCTTCTCGTTAAAAAAGAGGTCAAATAAAGCTTTGTGTCTCCACAGATGGTTAATAGCCTGGATACTCTTGATTGGATATGTTAACCGTCATAGGGCAAAAAAACACAGGAAAAAAAAAAAGCCGCCATAGCATAATAACGTTTAATTAAAAATAGAATTAAAACACACAGTGCCGAGTGGCTCCTTACTGTTAGGGGTGCCCCACGTCCCGGCACTGAGGCTGATGGCTTGGGTCTAAGAGAGAAATGTGTCCTTAGCTGGGGAAACGATCGCGTGCGTTCCACCTCACTTGAATTGAGAACCAGCTGGACCGGAAGATGCTGTGCGTGGTCACATGCCGCCTCGTGACCACGCACAGCATCTTCCGGTCCAGCTGGTTCTCAATTCAAGTGAGGTGGAACGCACGCGATGAATGCATATTGTTGGGCGCCTGATGAGATCGTCTGCCACAGCATCCAAGTAACCACTCTGATTGCAACTGAATTTATGGCAAGAACCAATTTGCTGAATTGGAATCTGAACATCCTAATTGGCCGCAATGGGCATCAGAAAATGTAAATGGAGACATTTCATGAAGGTCCCTGGCCATGGTTTGGTAATAAGAGGCTGAATAAATCAAGCCAACAGAAATCTTTATCAGGTTGGTCTGTAGTTATCTTGTTCACTGATGGGTATTTAAATGATCAATAATTATCAACATTTACATTTTTAAAGAGCTGCATGCATATAAAAATAGGTTTGTCAATTACATACACAGCAGCTTAATAGACAATATATTTAAGCTCCATGTACAGGTCCCCAATGTTTTATTTTGTTTAGATATGAGAATGCAAGCAAACCTTGCAACTCAGTGAAAAAGTCTGCATATCCAAATTGCCCCCTCCTTCTCCCTTGAATAGTGGAGGAAAGTGTTGCACAGCACCTAGCCAAGTGTAATTTATCCTTCTAGGTTTCTGTGAATGCTGCGTAGCCTGAATCACTGATGCAGGGTCTTCTCACTGCCAACTTTGAATTCCCAGGGATTTGGTCAGCAGTAGGCCAACATCTCCTGCAGTACAGAAGTCGGGGAAAGTCGAGTAGGTTACCCCAACTATTTTTACTTCCGCAAATTGCTTTGGCCTTTTATGCAGCTGTAACCTAAATTGTAGCCGATAACTCCTGTGGAACTTCTTCCTTTGTTGCTGCTGTATTATCCTTTTGCATTGTGGACAGGGGTAAACTGAATATTCATCAATTCAGAACTGCAGCAGTTATCTTAAAGTAGACCACTTCGCAAGGCTCGTCTATAATGCATCTCACACGCAAGCAAGGGACAGCCATCCCCCTGCTGGATTTGGTTTGGTTTAATCCTGGAGGACAATGATAGTTTGATGCAACAGTATAAGGAGGTCTGCAGGCTGTTGAAAGAAAGTAGAGCCAAAGCTTGTTTGGCTGTACTTCTCCTGTGGATCATGTCACAGTGCCAGTCCAGGCTTGGGCAAGATTGTGAAAATGTAGTCGGATCTGCCCACATGCCTGGACCAGCACAGCTTCTCGTATAGATACTTTTTTAAAGCCAGCTATAGCTGACCACAATCGGGTGAGATTTCAGTGAAGCAAAGATTGCTCATTACACATGACCTTGCCTCAGAGACTGGGAACCTTCTGCTTGATGAAGGCAAGAGGTGTGATTTGATGCCTGGTGAGATCAGACTGTACTAGAGAGAGTACCCCTATCACTTGTAAGGAAGGAAGAGAGGGACCATCTTAGATGGACTGAAAGACATCACAGCAACAACCATCTCTGTCTGAGAACTTGAACTAAATCACAGCTCGTGTATGGAGACCCAAAAGAGGGTTCCCTGGGTTTGGTAAGAGACTAACATTGCCCAACAATAATCTGTTGTGTGCTGGGAACAGTTAGGCTTTCTTCAAGGACCCCTAACTGTGCCAGGTCAAATTTTTTTCCCCCAACCATTCACTGCTCAGTGGGATAAAACAGGGCCAGTTGTTGCAAGTTAATCCAGTTGTGTGAATTACTGACCTCTGAGCAACATTGCTATCCTATTGTTTGCATAATCACACTTGCTAATCCTATTATTGACCCAATAAATTCTATGAAATACCTCAAGGGCTGGCCGAGTGAGGTCTGTCCACAAAGGACCCTGTGTGCAGAGAAATTACAAAACAATTCCTTGACTCCTCTGCGGGAAGCACTACACAGGATTTAAGAATTAGGGGCCACATTGAATAAGTGGATCCTTGCCTGAAGTGCAAAGTCTGATTTAAGTTGATGTGGTATGACCGCTCCTGCATCCCTCTGCCTCACACAAAATACAGAAAGTAGGATTGTTCAATCCAGTCTTTAAAAAAGTAACATACATTTTATTGCTAAAAGGAAACAAAAATGTAATTTGCTGGAGACATTTAACGTTTTAATGCCGTGAAAAGAGCAAAACTCTTAGTAGCCATTAAGAGAAATTGGGTGTAAAAAGAAGGTCACGCACCCGCTTCCAGCACATTAAGAACACTCAGACTTTGCCAGCATGAGCATTCAGATATGTAGACGTAAAATGAAACAATGAACGGTTCAACAAACCTCATTCAAGCCCAAGTCAGAAACCAGAAAATTATACCATGGATAAATGTTTCCTGCATATATTACTAATCACAAACTCAATTTAAGGGTAAAGGTAAAACCAAGGTTTCAGCTAGGACAGTATCAACAAGGGTGAAGAGAGGCTTAATACTTGAAAAGTGAATAAAAACTCCATGATACTTCCTTTCATTCTCTGAACTGAAAAACATGAAAAAGAACCCAGCTGGTGACTAGAGCACAACTGTTTATTTCAATTTTAGTCATGTGGTCATAGGATCTTACTTCACCTTCTAGTTAAACCTATGTAGACTACCATGATAACCCTGTAATTGCTAGCCAAGCCTTCTGCCAACATAAAACCCCATAAAGAATGTCAAACCCAACATTTCATATTTCAGATATGTGCCTGCGGTACCATGTACTTGTATGAAAAAATATCCTATTTCTCTTTGTATTGCATCCTTTGTGTAAAATCCATGGTGTTCAGTCACTCTGCATTCCCATTATAAATGGACCACACTAGGTAGAAGAGCAAAGCATAGTCTGTTTTCTAGCTGTGCTGTAACTCGGCCTACTCTCCTCCAATAATCAGACTAGTGCCGACACTCCCTCCTCCCCTGCACAGCCGCTAACTGGGAAGATCAGTGTGCTGCCGATTCTCCTTTCATAGCCCTCCAAGCTCCATATGCAGCCGAGAATAGAGGGTACATCATCACCAACAAAAAAGAAAAAAAAAAAAGTTAATATAAATATAAAAAACCCAAAGCTAATCTTATGTCCCTCTGCTACAAGGAAACCCTTCCACAGCTAGCCAAGTCTATGTCCCTGGCTTTCAAGAAATTCCTTCACTGCTAGCCAAGCCTAAAATATTGATGAGCAGATAGGAGAGAGGAGTGTTCAACTAGAACTCGGAGCTCAAAAGTACTGGTTGAAAGCACCCAAAACGATGTTGCTACCCTTTAAGTACCCTTTGAACACTTGTGCAGTGCAGAAACACCAACATAATTTGGTACGATATTCATTGTTAACAGAACTCCCAACACATCTGAAGTGCAATGCACGGTAACACCAGTGTGTTGTGGTGCATTACACTAAATATTAAACCTGCACCATTTTGTGCAGTCTGATGAGTTACCAGCCCATTCAAATAAATAGGCTGAAATAGCACAACACACCAGACCAACAGTGTGCATACCGAGGCATTTTTTTTTTACCTAGGTCAATGACGGAAATTTCCACTGAATTCGAGCAGTTCAATTGTTTTGTCTTTTCACCCTAGCTTACTTTTTCTGTACTGCCCATCCCTTTTATTCTAATAAAAAAACAAGAAGGTATGTATGTATGTATGTATGTATGTATGTATGTATGTATGTATGTATGTATGTATGTATGTATGTCTCTTAAAAACATTTTTTTCCTGCAAGAGCCATTATAAAAAAGAAAGAAAAACACACTGAGGCACAAGAAGTTTTTAAGAACGCTGTAGGGAGTACCAATGTGAAAACATGGATTTGTAAAGCGCTGCGTAAACTGTTGGCGCTATATAAATCATGCATTATAATAAAGAAGCTGTAAAATCTCTAGAACCAACATGTGTACAGTCTTTGACCATCATCCAAATGCATGCCCCTAGTCTTGGCACTACCTTCAGCAAGGCTGCACCCTTGAACCATCTCCTTTAGCATGACGATAGTCTTTGACCATTTCCTGTTGCATGTCTGCAGTCTGGCTCATGTCACAAAAATATTACATGCAGTATTGATGAAGTCGTGATATAAGAGGGGAAGGCCCTTTTATCGAGTTGACCACTACTGCACAATCATCCCAGTTGTTGGTCTGGGTTTTGGGATGCATGATCAAATATACCAAGTCCCTAAAGGCAGCCAAAGACTTTTCAAAACTCAGTTGATTTAGCAGGAACCGACCAAGATTCGAACCATGCATAGGCAGGCTGAAAGAAAGATCAAAATCGATCAACTTGGGTACAACCAGCCTTTGGACATGATTATTGCTGGCAGCTGTTAAGACGCTGGCAATAATCACTGTGTTCTCCCAGCAGGATTCCCAACCAACACTGACTGTGTTGATGAGGGAAATCAAGCGATTTGTTCCATCTATAGTCGATTTTAGGCAGACTTGCAGCAGAAATGTTTTTTTTTGCATTTAAAACAATGTCAAACTATAGCAAACCAACCAAAATCAACAATGGTAATTCTAGGAAGGGGAAGCCTCTCAGTTTAGAACTTTCCACAAAAATGTTCAGTGTTTTTTTTTTTTTAAGCAGCATAATCTGTTGTATGTACGGTATAGGGCAGCTCACTGGAATGGTCAGATTCACTTTTGTAATACATAGAGTATGTAGCAAGCAGTGGTAGTGCACTCAATGCAACTTGTGTCTTGAGAAAGGCAGGCTGTGCCCCCGTCGAAACATTGACATTAACTACACTGGAAAACTCCTCCTGCTGTGAGGCCTAGATGACTTCAAAATGGTCATCTGCTGTGCAATAAATTTAGGCTGAGCTTATCAAACGGTAAGAAAAGCAGACCAGAAGGCAGCATACTGATTTAGTACAAATTATTGTCCAATTCAGAAAGTCCTTCTCGGACAGCCATGGATTAGGAGTGCTACCTGTACAAGATAATTGATGTGGAAACAGTTGATTTTACTTACAGGAATCATCCAGTTGGCCAGATCTCCACTTTTTGACACCTGCATTGCTCCCAGCATTGTCAAATCCACATGACCCCTACAGAACACATACAATTGCAAATTAAAACAAATAAACCATGCCAGGGATTGTCAATACAGCTTCAACGGTGGACACAAGTCTTTCACATGCCAGAACAAAAAATGTATTCCAATCTGCAAATTTATCTACCCATTGTCTATATTTGTAAAAAGTAAAAATAATCTGCATTTTTAGAAGAGACAAAATTAGTCGAGCTGAAAAAGGAGACCTTGTCTTGTGCCACAGAATTCTGAGCGGAGGAAACTACAAACGTTCCCAATTAGGCAAAAGTTTACATTTAAATATATTTGTGGAATTAACACATTTCCTCAAAACATCCGTTATGCAGCTACAAAGTAGGAGTTGGGCTGGCTATTCTAATACAGTTGTACAGGTGTCTCATGCACTGAAACTGCCTACTCCGATTTCACTTCACAATGTCAGCTTCTGACCGTGTGCATTAGAAACAGCAGCAAGTCCGATGGAGACCGGCTTATTTCCTGGCTGGAAGACAACCAGCCATCAGCTAGCCATGTTCTCCCTAACCCTATCATGGAGGCTCAGCATCACATGCATGCAGATAGAGATTGTTTAGTAACACCCACTCCTCTAGATTGATATCCCCCCCATCAAGGCATTTTAATATTTGCAGAACTCCTCCTAAGTGTCAACTCACTGCCTGCATCAGAGCCGAGATTCTCTGAGGCAAGGTGGTAGGTTGTTTTGCAATAGTTCCATAATGGCTGAGAAAACCTATAAGCATTCAGTCACAGGAAACTGAATGACAAAGCTGTGCTCCTTTCAAAATTGTGACAGTGCGTGTGGGGAGAAGAATCCTGTCCAATGTCACAGGGAGAATGGGTTAAGGGAGGAGAGCTGCAGGTAGAACATATAACATGTTCTGAAAGTTAACTTCTCCTTTAAGCTGGCCAGACCAGCAGAATTTCGAACCATGTATGACAATTGTGGATGAACAGTAGTCAATCTAAACATTCGATTTCTGTTTAACCACCCTGTTAGAAAGATTTCCACCGCAAGATATAAACTGCAGTGCTGATCAGTGTATTCTGACGGCGGGGAAGTTTCCCCACTGTTGGAATAAAAAAAAAAAAAGAAGTAGAAGGACATGTTGAGGTGGTTTCCCCCATCCACCTCAAATGTGTGGATGAGGAAAAAATAAAAAAAATAAAAAAATAAACCACACAAACCCCCCCGGGTCCAATTTTTCTCTTTTAACCCACTGGCTTAAACAATTACAAAAATTAAAAAAAAAAAAACACACACGCGCACTACACTCATTTTTTTGCATCAACAGTGACAAAAAATTTGTGGGGAATTACAAAGCAGGGTTGTCACCTTTTAGTCTTAAACTTGTAGTTTTCTGGTGAATTAAATAAAAGGTGTTAATTTCAAACTGTTAAATAAAAAACTGAAAAATTGGGCGTGCAAAATTATTCAGCCGCTTTACTTTCAGTGCAGCAAACTCTCTCCAGAAGTTCAGTGAGGATCTCTGAATGATCCAATGTTGACCTAAATGACCAATGATGATAAATAGAAGCCACCTGTGTGTAATCAAGTCTCCGTATAAATTCACCTGCACTGAGATAGTCTCAGGAGGTCCGTTTAAAGCGCAGAGAGCCTCATAAAGAACAAGGAACACACCAGGCAGGTCCGAGATACTGTTGTGGAGAAGTTAAACCACTTAAGGACCCCCGCACGCACATATACGGCCACAGAATGGCACGTACAGGCACAAGGGCGTAAATTTACGTCCCCGCCTAAGTCCGGTTCGGGGGTCCCATCGGGACCCCCTCCGCGGCGTGCGGGGGTCTCCCTGGCTCCGGGAGCGATCCGGGATCAGCGGGCGGATGTCGGCGCTTACCCGCCCCCCGCGATCGCTCCCAGCCAATGGGAGCGCGCTCCCATCCTGTCAGTTCCTCCTCCTGTGTTTACACAGGAAGGAGGAAATGATGTCACCTCTCATCGCAGCGCTGTTTCCCAGCGCTGCTGATGAGAGAAGACATCACAAGTAAGTGTGCACCAACACAACACTGACACACACTCACATAGGCATATTAACCCCTTGTGATCGCCCCCCCCACCCCCCTGTCACAGTGTCACTGAATGCAGTGATCTAATCACTGCATTTAGTGTCAGTGTGACAGGCAGTGTAAAAAACAGTTAGTGTTAGGTTCAGGATAGCCCCCCCTAATAAAGTTTTAACCCCCTGATCACCGCCCTAGTTAACCCTTTCACTCCCTATTGCCAGCGTCACTAAGCGATCATTTTTCTGATCACTGTATTAGTGTCGCTGTTCCCGCTAGGTAGCTATTTTTTTTTATTGCGATTTTTTTTTTTACTAAAGACATGTGGCTAAATAAATTTTGGCCTAAATGTTTGACTAAAATTTAGTTTATTTGATTTTTTTTTAACAAAAAGTAAAAAAAAGGGATTTTTAAATACAGCTTACCTGTAAAATCCTTTTCTTGGAGTACATCACGGGACACAGAGCGGCATATTCATTACTATGTGGGTTATATGGAGTACCTTCAGGTGTGGACACTGGCAATCTCAAACAGGAAGTCCCCTCCCTATATAACCCCCTCCCCTAGAGGGAGTCCCTCAGTTTTGTAGCAAGCAGTATGCCTCCCAAAATGGTCACCCAAAAGAGGGGTGGGAGCTCTGTGTCCCGTGATGTACTCCAAGAAAAGGATTTTACAGGTAAGCTGTATTTAAAAATCCCTTTTTCTTTCTCGTACATCACGGGACACAGAGCGGCATATTCATTACTATGTGGGATGTCCGAAAGCAATGCTTTAATGAGGGGAGGGAGACATCTTCCAAAGAAGGATTCAATTTAGAGATAAACTCAAATCATAATAATAATTCCAACTTAGTCAAGAAAAAAACTTTTTTTTTTTTTTTTTTAACCAAGGGTGTTTCTGATCCCGAGGATTTCAAACTGCAGCCTGTAGTACTGCCTGACCAAAGGCAGCATCCGCATTTCTTCTCACGTCTAGTTGATAAAACCTTGTAAACGTGTGGACTGATGACCACGTTGCCGCCTTGCATATCTGAGCCATAGAGATCTGATGGTGTGCTGCCCAAGAGGCGCCCATGGCCCTGGTAGAATGGGCCTTTACCGACAACGGAGGAGGCAACCTCTTCAACCCGTAGGCTTGAATGATTAATTGTCTAATCCATCTCGAGATGGTGGATTTTGCAGCTGCCTGCCCCTTCTTGGGGCCATCTGGTAGAACGAATAACACATCTGTTTTCCGGATCTTTTCTGTAGCTTTAAGATAGGCCTTCATGGCCCGGACAATATCCAAGGTATGCAGCAACCCCTCCTTTCTAGATGTAGGTTTTGGAAAGAAGGATGGAAGTACCAAATCCTGGTTTAAGTGAAATTTGGATATAACCTTTGGTAGAAAGGAAGGATGGGGCCGGAGAACTGCCCTGTCCTTATGCAGAACGAGATATGGTTCCTTACACGATAAGGCTGCTAATTCTGACACTCTCCTGGCCGAAACTATGGCGACCAAGAAAACCAATTTTCTTGTCAGTAAGACTAAAGGAATCTCAGCCAACGGCTCAAAAGGCTGTTTCTGTAGAGTGGACAGGACAAGATTTAAGTCCCATGGACAAATTGGTGACTTGACAGGAGGATTAATACGCAAGACCCCCTGTATGAAGGTCTTTACCAGCGAGTGGGTGGCCAGCGGCCTCTGAAACCACACTGACAGAGCTGAGATCTGTCCCTTGATTGTGCTTAGTGCCAGGCCTTTATCCACTCCTAGCTGGAGAAAACTTAACACCCTATCAATAGTATATTTGCGGGAATTCCATCTTTTGGATTCACACCAGCCTACGTAGTTCCTCCACACCCTGTAATAAATCACCCTGGAGACCGGCTTTCTAGCCCTAATCAGGGTAGGAATTACCTGCCTAGACAGACCTCTACCCCTGAGAATCAGGGATTCAGCTTCCAGGCCGTCAAATTTAGACGCTGTAATGTAGGGTGGAGGATCGGGCCTTGTGAGAGTAGGTCTGGTTGTAGAGGAAGAGTCCAAGGGTCTCCCACTGCCATCTTCAGGACTAGTGAGTACCAAGTCCTCCGGGGCCAAGCCGGAGCTACTAGAATGACTGGCTTGTTCTCCACTCTGATCTTGCGCAACAGGCGCGGGAGTAACTGTAGTGGAGGGAATGCATATAGAAGTTTGAATTGATGCCAAGGGCAAACCAACGCATCGGTTCCGCAGGCCATAGGATCCCTCGCTCGCGACACGAACCCGTCTAGTTTCTTGTTGAACCTGGATGCCATTATATCTACGTCCGGCATTCCCCACCTCTGGCAGATTGTCTGAAAGACCTGGGGATGCAGAGACCACTCCCCTGGCAACAGACTCTGGCGACTTAAGAAGTCTGCCTGCAGGTTGTCCACTCCGGGAATGAATATCGCTGAAATGCAGGGTACATGAACCTCTGCCCATTGAAAAATCAAGTTCACCTCCCTCTGAGCGGCCTGGCTCCTGGTTCCCCCTTGGTGGTTTATGTATGCCACCGCCGTGGCATTGTCTGACTGGATTCTCACCGGGAACCCCTTTAATCTGGAGGTCCAAGCCAGAAGGGCTAGGCGAGCAGCTCTGATTTCCAAGATATTGATGGGGAGCTGCCTCTCTGCTTTCACCCAAGTTCCCTGGCGGGAGAACCCCTCGAAGACCGCCCCCCAGCCTGCCAGGCTGGCGTCTGTGGTAACTACCTTCCAGACAACAGGGCTGAAGGATTTTCCCTTTAGAAGATTCTGAGGGTTCAACCACCAGGCCAGGCTTTGTCGGACCCTTGATGATAGCGTCAAAGGGGACTCTAAGGCATGTGCCCTCTTGCCCCAGGCTGCTAGAATGGCTGCCTGTAGGACGCGAGTGTGGATCTGAGCGTATGGTACTGCCTCGAATGTGGCCACTAGCTTGCCTAGTAATCGCATACACAGGCGAATAGTTGGTTTTTTCTTGTTTAGAACCAACTGAACCAACCCCTTGATAGCCTCGATCTTTACAAGGGGCAGGAACACCTTTTGATGTTCTGTGTCTAACCTCATGCCGAGGTATTCCAACTGCTTTGTAGGCTGGAACGCTGACTTTCCCCGGTTCAGGACCCAGCCGAATTCTTCGAGGTACCGAACCGTGAGGTTTACTGCCTTTTGCAGACCCGGCCGTGAGTGATCTATGATTAAAAGGTCGTCCAAGTATGCTAGGACTGTGACCCCTTGGATCCTTAAATTGGCCAGAACTGGGGCTAGGATCTTCGTGAATACCCGGGGGGCCGTGGCCAGCCCAAAGGGGAGCGCCCTGAATTGGAAGTGTCGCTGCCCCACCGCGAAGCGTAAAAACCTTTGATGCGACTGAAATATTGGTACATGAAGGTAAGCATCCTTTATGTCTATGGAGGCCAGAAAATCGTCCTTCTGAAGCGCGGCGGCTGCTGACCGGATGGATTCCATCCGGAAGGAACGAACCCTTAGGTAACCGTTTAACCTCTTTAGGTCCAAGATTGGCCTGACATCGCCGTTGGGCTTTGGTATGACAAAGAGATTGGAATAGAAACCTAGGCCTTGCTCTTGGGCTGGCACTTCCATAATTACGTCCTGGCCAAGCAGGTGATCCAAAGCTGCCAGCATTGAGGCCTTCCTTGCTGGATCCCTTGGTAGCCTTGATTCTTGAAAATGAGGCGGAGGATACCTTAGAAACTCCAGTCTGTAACCTGTGGTTACAGATGCCCGGACCCATTTGTCGGGGATCTTGGCTTCCCAAACTTCTGAGAAGAAACGAAGCCTTCCCCCCACCCGCAAGAGTGGGGGCGCCCCTTCATAAGGCAGACTTAGGGGCTGTCTTTGACGGCTTGCGATACCACGGCCTCTTACCCCCAGGGGTCTGTCCCTGCGATCTACTGTTAACGTTGGATCGTGCAGGCGGCCGTCGATACTGCCTGGAATTAGAGGGCCCCGAGACAGGAAAGAGCTGCCTTTTAAATGTAGGAGCCCGGAATGTCTTTTTGACCGGTAAAAGGGTACTCTTGCCATTTGAAATAGTCTGAATATATTTATCCAGATCCTCTCCGAAGAGTCGTCCTCCATGGAAGGGAAACCCTGCCAGAAGCTTTTTGCATGGGGGCTCCGCCGCCCAGTTCTTCAACCATAAGAGCCTTCTCATGTGCACCAAACATAGTGATAAACGAGAGGCCTGCTGGATGGAATCTTTTATAGCATCTACCGCAAAACACAGAGCTCTGGGAATGTCAGAAAACTCTTCTGCTTGTTGGGTAGGCATGTCCCTTAACATTTCCTTTGTCTGGTCTTTTAATGCCTGACAAACTCCAATTGCAGCCACCGCTGGCTGCACCACTGCTCCTGCCGTAGCAAAGGATGCTTTTAAAAGTGTCTCTAATCTTTTATCAACCGGATCTTTAAACATATGTATGTTTTCCACCGGGCAAGTTAGTGATTTATTCACACATGAGATGGCTGCATCCACTACTGGGAGCCTCCACCTCTTGGAGAATTTTTCCTCCATGGGGTAAATGACCGCAAATCTTTTCGGTGGCAGAAAAATCCTGTCCGGCCGTACCCAATCCCGAAAGATCAATTCCTCCAAGAGAGGATGGACCGGAAAAACTGCGTTGCTTAACGGAGCTTTCAAAGAGCCCAGAGAGGATACCGGAGGAACCTGAGGCTCTGGCAATGGTAAACTAAATGCCGAGCGGACCATGTCCGTCAAAGACTGTACCCACAGTCTTTCTGTCTGGGAGTCTGAAAATGGTTCCTCAGAGGCAGATCCCTCAATCCCTGAACCCTCTTGGTTCAGGTCTAGTTGATAGTCCTGTGATTCCAATTCCTCTGGAGAGAGAATCTCAGCATCTGAGGATACACCTCTTGGTGATGGGGATCTAACCCGTTTCTTACCAGGAATAGCTCTAGCGATCAATGCTGCTATTCTCTCTTCTAGCCCCCCTAGGGATACGGCTAGCATCTCCTCTGTGATAAACACAGGGCTGGGCTGATCTGGGCCAGCCTCCGCACCAGATCCCCCTAATGGCTCATCCAAGGCGCTTCTTATGTTAATAAGTTGCGGGGAAAGTATCGGCATATCAGAATCAGAAAGGGAACCCTTTTGTTTTGTTTTTTTTTGGTCTTTTTTGTACCCTTTGACCCCGAACCTTTGGAAGCCATAATACAAAATCGAGGGACTCCGCCCACACAACAGACTGTAGTGGCCAGGAGTACAAAAATCAGAGTTTAGGGGACAATAGATCACTAATGCCCAAAAACTGATGGGATCCCGTATGTTCTTTTTTTTTTTTTTTTTTTTTTAATATATTATATATTTTCTTTTGACAACATACCGTGACCCCAAACTAAGTTTGCCAGCCTCCAAACCTGCTGCAAAAAGGGGGATTTCTTGGCTTAACAAAAAGGTATTGGAACAAAGTCCACATGTACTACCCCTCTTCCGCCACCGGGAGTCACCGTTCTGCCGCTCTGCGTCCTCTCCTCTGAAAATCAGCCTCAGACTGAGCACTGACAATGCCTGCTGTCTATAACAGCACAAAGGCGCGCCCCTGTATGACGCCGCAGGCACGCCCCCCCCCCCGCCCTCCTGTCTGAACGGCGCGAAAAACGTCAATAAGACGTGCGCGCGCACGTATGCCGGAAACAGGAGGAACATGGAGGAGCCGCGCTGCTGGAGATCCAGGAACGCAGAAACAGGCGGCAGATTCAAACCCCCGGCCAGGTAGGACTCTCCAAAGGCCCCTAGGGATCCTTACTAGCCCTAGGAAGAAACAGCAGGTTTAGCTAGCACACATATTTAGACAGGGGGACCTAGTGATGGGGGAGAAAAGGTGTCATCCTGTCTCTCTTTAGACATAGTGAACAAGGTTGCCCATGCAGAGCATACTTAGGCTATCCCCCCTTTTAGGTTACCCCGGAGAGCCTGCTGTCGAACCAAGTCCCGCAGGCTCCCCCTTACCTGCTCCATGCTGCAGGATGTTTGTCCAGCAAACTGATCCAATCTTCTCCCATCTCCGTGGGTAGCGTAGTAGACCTTCAGGCCCTGGGGTCCTATGAAGGTACCCACTGTCCTGGACCTATATAGCACCCTGGCAAACAGGAACTTATGGTTTTTACAAACTCCAAGTCCTGGGCCCAGGGTCCAGCCCTCCAAAGAGGAGCATTATAGGCAAAACCCCACGGCTTGGGGCCCGGGTACTGTCCACTTTGGCACTGAGGCTCCTTGGACAGATCCGGTTAGCCCGCCCTTAATCCCAAGGATGTGGAGCAAAGCTATTCCGTGACCAACACCTAAGACACTGGCGAAAAAACTGAGGGACTCCCTCTAGGGGAGGGGGTTATATAGGGAGGGGACTTCCTGTTTGAGATTGCCAGTGTCCACACCTGAAGGTACTCCATATAACCCACATAGTAATGAATATGCCGCTCTGTGTCCCGTGATGTACGAGAAAGAAATAGTGTTTTTTTTTTAAAAAATGTCGCTCTATTTTTGTATATAGCGCAAAAAATAAAAATCGCAGAGGTGATCAAATACCACCAAAAGAAAGCTCTATTTGTGGGAAGAAAAGGACGCAAATTTTGTTTGGGAGCCACGTCGCACGACCGCGCAATTGTCTGTTAAAGTGACGCAGTGCCGAATCGCAAAAACACCTTGGGTCATTTACCAGCGTATTGGTCCGGGTCTTAAGTGGTTAAAGTCGGATTTGGATACAAAAAGATTTCCCAAGCTTTAAACATCCCAAGGAGCACTGTGCAAGCGATATTATTGAAATGGGAGTATCAGACCACTGCAAATCTACGAAGACCTGGCCCTCCCTCTAAACTTTCAGCTCATACAAGGAGAAGACTGATCAGAGATGCAGCCAAGAGGCCCATGATCACTCTGGATGAACTGCAGAGATCTACAGCTGAGGTGGAAGACTCTGTCCATAGGACAACAATCAGTCGTATACTGCACAAATCTGGCCTTAATGGAAGAGTGGCAAGAAGAAAGACATTTCTTGAAGATATCCATAAAAAGTATTGTTTAAAGTTTGCCACAAGCCATCTGGGAGACACACCAAACATGTGGAAGAAGGTGCTCTGGTCAGATGAAACCAAAATCGAACTTTTTGGCAACAATGCAAAACGTTATGTTTGCCGTAAAAACAACAGCTCATCACCCTGAACACACCATCCCCACTGTGAAACATGGTGGTGGCAGCATCATGGTTTGGGCCTGCTTTTCTTCAGCAGGGACAGGGAAGATGGTTAAAATTGATGGGAAGATGGATGCAGCCAATTACAGGACCATTCTGGAAAAAAAACCTGATGGAGTCTGCAAAAGACCTGAGACTGGGACGGAGATTTGTCTTCCAACAAGACAATGATCCAAAACAAAGCAAAATCTACAATGGAATGGTTCACAAATAAACATATCCAGGTGTTAGAATGGCCAAGTCAAAGTCCAGACCTGAAACCAATCGAGAATCTGTGGAAAGAACTGAAAACTGCTGTTCACAGACGCTCTCCATCCAACCTGACTGAGCTTGAACTGTTTTTCAAGGAGGAATGGGCAAAAACTTCAGTCTTTCGATGTGCAAAACTGATAGAGACATACCCCAACCGACTTACAGCTGTAATCGCAGCAAAAGGTGGCGCTACAAAGTATTAACTTAAGGGGGCTGAATAATTTTGCACGCCCAATTTTTATTTTTATTTTTTTTATTTGTTCAAAAAGTTTGAATTATCCAATAAATTTCGTTCCACTTCATGATTGAAGCCTGAAATGTGGCAAAAGGTCGCAAAGTTCAAGGGGGCCAAATACTTTCGCAAGGCACTGTAATTTGTCCAAGAAGTTCTGGCAACTGTTTTTACCTCTCAAAAAAGGGGGGGTAAAAAAGCCGACATTTTCAAGCACTGCTGTCAACGTTCTATGGTTTGTCTGAGCCTTTAAATCGCGCTTGGAGAACAGTCTGGATTGTTAAAGGAATAAATAACTGTTCTACTGGCAGGATCAACAAGCATTAAAAACGGTGTTACAGGGGGCAACAGGAAAACAAAACAAAAAAACAAACACATTAATGAGAGACTTATTTTACTCATAGTTTGCACTTTAGAGGTAGTAGAGAAGCCCTTACCCTCTGATCATAGCAAATGAGTCATCGCTGGAGAAGAATGACGCTCCTGGAAGAATTGTGACCGTTTCTTTACCTGAGAACACAAACAAATTATTAGAGAGAAGTGTCCCCATGCAGTGTAAATGAGTCACAGGTGGTTGGTACCTTCAAAGAGGTACCTAGGAAGTTCTCTGCATGATTTCTATGCATCTTACATGGTCCCAATGCATTTTACAATCCAATATACATCTAAGTTACAGCCTATTACTTACTGGGTATTATTTATCAAGGGTTTTAAATCCACAATAGCCCAATAAACCAGGCTTAGGGGCCTAATAATCCTATCAATGCAAAGAGTAATGGAATATAAAAATCAGAGACATAAAGCAGAGATCAGATTAGTGGAAACTGGTTGTTATGGCCTACTGAACCAAAATGCTAGTGCAGCCATCTAGAACTTATTGTACTTTATATGAACACCACGAAAAGGTACTGCATAGGGAAATGAACACATGTATTCCTTTTAAAGAATTCACCGTTCTTTTATGAAGATATGCATACAACATTCTGGATTATGGGGCTTGTAGGATATTGAGGCATGTTGTGGCATGTGCATTCTGTGATGTGGCTTTTGATGCTTTGAGTTACTAATTGCTTTATTTTAACCACTTAAGGACCGCCGCAAGACGATATACGTTGACAGAATGGCACGGCTGGACACATGGACGTAGATTTACGTCCTCCGTGATTGCGGCCACGAAAACCGTGGGTGTCACGCGATCGGGTCACAGGAGCTGAAAAACTGGCAGAGGCAAGTTTAAAACATACCTTCCCAGTTCTTCTCTGAGGCAATGTCAGTGATCGTCTGTTCCCTGATATAGGGAACGACGATCACCGACGTCACACATCCAGCCACGCCCCACTACAGTTAGAAACACATATGAGGTCACACTTAACCCCTACAGCGCGCCCCCTAGTGGTTAACCCCTTCACTGCCATTGTCATTTTCACAGTAAGCCGTGCATTTTTATAGAACTTTTCGCTGTGAAAATGACAATGGTCCCAAAAATGTGTCAAAAGTGTCCGATGTGTCCAATGTGTCCGCCATAATGTCGAAGTCATGGAAAAAAAACGATGATCGCCGCCATTAGTAGTAAAAAAATAAAATATATAATAAAAATGCCATAAAACTATCCCCTCTTTTGTAAACGCTATAAATTTTGTGCAAACCAATTGATAAAACGCTTATTGCATTTTTTTTACCAAAAATAGGTAGAATACGTATTGGCCTAAACTGAGGGAAAAAAAATTCTCTTTTTTGGGGATATTATAGCAAAAAAGTAAAAAATACTGAATTTTTTTCAAAATTGTCGCTCTATTTTTGTTTATAGCGCAAAAAATAAAAACCGCAGAGATGATCAAATACCATCAAAAGAAAGCTCTATTTGAGGGAAAAAAAAAACGCAATGGTCAGTTAAAGCGACACAGTGCCGAATCGCAAAAGAGGCAAGGTCCTTAACCTGCATATTGGTCCGGGTCTTAAATGGTTAAAGGCCACCCACATGACAATGGGTAAAAATTACTAGGTAGCGCTTAAGCATATTCCAGTTAAAGTGCCTTTTTACTTAAAAATTAATGCATACAGATTCTAGTAGAGAAGACCAGCTCACTGCTGTGTATGTGCAAGGCTGCCACAATAAGGAGCAATGCAAGGGTATTCCACTGGGTCATCGTTGCATATCTACATAAGCCTTTAGGACCACTATGTCAGGGGAACCCATGGCCCATGGCTGATGAGAACAGTCTACCAAAAAAATGGTATCCCAAATAATATAATGTACTGTACAGTATATTGAATACATTAGTATAGGTTTCTATCAGCTCCCCCACACTTGTTTTCCTGAGAACTAATTTTCTAGTGTATTTGTAGTCCATTGCAATAGTGAACTTCTTTTAGAAATTGATTTCTAAGAAAAGGTAATGTACATTACCTGCATTGATGAGATCTGGATCCACCTCTTGTTCTGTTGGATAGGGGCCCTAGAAAAATAGAAGTATTTGAACAAAAAAAGTCTATTTTGCACAGCAACATGCAGGACACAAAACCACGGAATTATCTACACATTTTAATACACTGAATATCAGTGGTATTTGTAGACTATAGCAGAAGTATGATGTTCACATACTGAAGGTAAAATATAGAACACAAGGGAAATGCATTCTAAGCAAGAACTACTATGTTACAAACTTGGTGAACTTGTGGCCAGGGTATAAAAATTCTAAATATTTATATTTTGAACACACAAATTATATTTAAAGCAAGAGCCCAGTGATCTCTGTAGCTATAGGCACTGTAGGGAAATCCATTTTCCAAGTCAGGGGTGCCCAAACTTTTTTCAAAGAGTGCCAGATTTGATGAAGTGAACATGCGTAAGGGTCGACCATTTTTGCCTGACATTCTTTGAACCATAAAAATTTGGTCTAAGTGTGTTTGTCCGAGCACCAATACACTGCCCAACAAGAATTCTCTTGCTTTTGTGGCTGTGTGTGGTGAAGAGATGAGTTTGGGCGTGTTATTTTGATATACTGTATTTATCAGAGTATAACACGCACCTTCACTTTAGGAAGGAAGTTTCAGGGGAAAAATGTTTTAAATAAAGAACTGTGAAGCAAAATAAGGGTCATTGCCCATCAATGCAGCCTAATCAATGCCCATCTGCAGCCTCGCCATTGCCATGAATGCAGCCTGATCGATGCTCATCTGCAGCCTCGGAGGGCTGGACGAGCGTCAACAGATTACATACAGGAGAATCTCCTGTTTACACAGCAGCCTCTAATACAATGTCCTGCCTCCTATGATAGACATAAGAGTCGTCCAATGGCAGACCAGGAGACGGAACTTCCTATTACAGATGCCACCGAGTAAACAGGAGATTCTCTTGTATGTAATTTGACAGCACTCGTTCCCCCCTCCCTGTCCCTTCCGAGGCAGCGCTGATAAATACAGTATATATCCAAATTACCAGGGGGGGGCACATTAAAACTGAAACGGGGGGGGGGGGTACAATTGGCACCCAGGCCGGACTTTGGACATGCCTGCTCTGAGTTCACAGCAGAAACTCCGGTCGTTCAAGTCCTTCAACACAGCCTACTCCCACTCACAGCAGATAGACCTTTTATTCATGAACCCGTCCACCATTCAAGGAGTGTTTATTGCTGGAAGCTAGTATAGCTTCTATGAATGGGGGCTCCAGAGTGCCCATGACAGATCCAGCAGCTGAATTAACTCCTTCAGAAACAGAAGAGGACTGAAGACTTTAGCCAAGAGCACGATGGACACTTGTCGTGGAATGTAATGCCACCCATTGCGATTGAGGATTTATTTATTTTGAGGGGGAAAAAAAAACAAGCTTTAAAACCATTCCCTGCTGTATCCGAAAAGCCAATTTGGACATACAGTACCATATGCGTTAATTAACCCATAACTGGATTAAATAGTAATCATTACAACTGACTGAAGTTCAGCTTAAAATGTATTTTGGTAAAGTTATTTTGGAGTCCTAAAACAAGCAATGCAATAGCAGTTTGTCCCCTTCTCTATTTTTCAGCAAGTTAAAAAACATCAGGCAAACCACTATATTACAGTATATAATAAAAAGAGACCAGACTTACCAAGCCAAGGACGCCATTTTCACTCTGAAGGTGAACAGTGATCTCTTTCTTGATAAAGTTGCTGGCTAACATTGGAATACCAATTCCCAAGTTTGCTGTATTATCAGTTAAGGCCGAACGGTTTATACTCAAGAGTACAATAGTAATTTCACACATTTCAGAAATAAAAAGGCTTTACATTTTTGGATTTCTGCCAAGCACATTATAAGTACATAACATGGTACAGACAGTATAACTAACTTGGCACAAAATCCCTGGGAAGCCTTGTTGCATACACCAATAATACACATGAGAGGGTATAGTAACCAGGATCAGTGTTTTTTGCCAAGCAAATGCTAACTAAAAACGTCAAAACAGACAATGATCAACTTCTCCGAAGTTAAGCAGTGACTAATGGGCATATTATGGTACATGAGAAGCTCACTGCATTAATTAAATGGTACCCATTTCTTCAATTAAGAAATGAAGACCAAATGAAGAATCATTCCCATTCTCTACCTCTAATTTTCATTAAGACTCTAGGATGTCTGCATGCCAGACCGGTACCCACGGGATTTTCTATCCCCCCATCTTTCTTCCTATTGCCTTTTATTCTGTCCCATTTGTATTCCTTGCCCTTTCTCTTAAAAGGGGTTTTAAAAGAAATTTTGTTTTTCCCTAAATAGCTTCCTTTACCTTAGTGCAGTCCTCCTTCACTTACCTCATCCTTCCATTTTGCTTTTAAATGCCCTTATTTCTTCTGAGAAATACTCACTTCCTGTTCTTCTGTCTGTAACTCCACACAGTAATGCAAGGCTTTCTCCCTGGTGTGGAGAAAACTCTTGAGGGGGCGAGCAGGAGTGTCAGGACACCCACTAACACACAGCTCCTATCTCTATCTGCAAAGTAGTGTGTCTTGACTTGCTTGCTCACCCCCTCAATAGGCTTTCTCCGCACCAGGGAGAAAGCCTTGCATTACTGTGTGTAGTTACAGACAGAACAGGAAGTGAGGATTTCTCAGAAGAAATAAGGACATTTAAAAGCAAAATGGAAGGATGAGGTAAGTGAAGGACGACTGCACTAAAGGAAAAGGAAGCTATTTAGGGGAAAAAATATATAATTCCTTTACAACCTCTTTAATTGTCCTCATTTTTCTACCCTCTTTTTTGTATTTTATTTTCACTCCAACCTCATGTCTGCTTATTGCCCTTATAGACCTCCTCTCTCATTTCTTATTTACGGTACTTTAAGTTTGCACTAAGGAGGTGATACCCTTTGCAGTTTTCATAGCAAACGCACACCCAACTAAATACAACGAGGGAAAGGGTATTTGATCCCCTGCCAATTTTGTTTTGATGTTTGCCCACAGACAAAAGAAAATGATCAGTCCAATTATAAATGGTAGGTTTATTAACAGGGAGAGACAGAATAAAAAATCTAGAACAACATTTATAGTTATAAGTTGATTTGCATTTTGAGTGAAATAAGAATTTGATCCCCTATCAGAAAAGTTTCTGGCTCCCAGGTGTCTTCTATACAGGCAACAAGCTGAGATTTGGAGCACTCTACTAAAGGGAGTGCTCCCAATCTCAGCTTGTTACCTTTTATAAAAAGACACCTGTCCACAGAAGTAATCAGATTCCAATCTCTTCACCATGGCCAAGACCAAAGAGCTGTCCAAGGATGTCAGGGACAAGATTGTAGACCTACACAAGGCTGGAATGGGCTACAAGACCAATTCGAGGGTGACAACAGCTGGTGCTATTATTTGCAAATGGCGTAAACACAATAACTGTCAATCTTCACCGGTCTAGAGCTCCAGGGATCTCACTTCACTGAGTTTATGTCTTATGTGACCCCTGATCGAGGAGAAGGAATAAGGTATTTAGAAGAATTTTACAAAAAAGGCATACAGTATATACTAGAGGTTATAATCGCAGTGGGGCTGGCAGTGCTTGTGTGCACTGCCTTAACAACCCCTTTAACGACTTAGAGAGAATCTGCAAAGAGAAGTGGGACAAAAATCCCTCCTGAGATGTGTGCAAACCTGGTGGTCAACTACAAAAAAAGGTCCGACAAGGGTTTTACTACCAAGTCATGTTTTTGCGAAGGGGTCAAATACTTATTTCACTCCTTAAAATGCGAATCAATTTATAGCTTTTTTTAAATGCGTTTTTCGGGATATTTTTGTTATTCTGTCTCGCACGATTAAACATTTACCAGTAAAGTTATAGGACTGACAATTTCTTTGTCAGTGGGCAGACATACAAAAATCAGCAGGGGATACAATACTTGTTTCCCCTCCCTGTATACTAAACAAACAACATTGCTTTTATTAAGGCATGCAAATCTGCCTTCTTAACCACTTTAGCCCCGGACCATATTGCTGTCCAAAGACCAGAGCACTTTTTGTGATTCGGCACTGCGTCACTTTAACTGACAATTGCGCGGTCGTGCGACGTGGCTCCCAAACAAAATTGGCATCCTTTTTTTCCCCACAAATAGAGCTTTCTTTTGGTGGTATTTGATCATCTCTCCGGTTTTTATTTTTTGCGCTATAAAACATTGTATGAACGGAGGATCAGCGTTTCCCCCGCTGACAGGAACGAGAGGAATGTGTTTACACACATACCTCCCGTTCCCCGCTCTGTAACGAACGAGCCCGGGTGCCCGGCGGCGATCGCGCCCGCCGGGCACGCGCGCGGGACTCGGGGGCACGCGCCCCCTAGTGGCCGCGAATGTCCCGACGTAGAGCTACGGGCTCTCGTCCAGGAGAGGCTACCTGCCGCCGTAGAACGACAGCGGCTGGTCGGCTAGTGGTTAAGCAGCTTCCATCTGCTATACAATTACTGTAGGGGACACTTTTCCAATCCCTCACCTTTCCAATCCCTTTTGTATTTGATACATACAAGCTACAGTTCATTAAGGGAACCATGAACGCCAACATGTACTGTGACATACTGTTCCCAAACACACCTCCGAAACTACCACTGCCTTGCTAAAGAAGCCGAGGGTAAATGTACTGGTCAAGCATGTCTCCAGACCTAAATCCTATTGAGCATCCTCAAAACGGAAGGTTGCAGAGCGCAAGGTCTCCACCAGCTCCATGTCATCGTCATGGGGGAGTGAAAGAGGAGGACTACAGTGACAACCTGTGAAGCTCTGGTGAACACCATGCCCAAGAGTGTTAAGGCAATGCTGGAAAAGAACAGTGGCCACACATAATATTAACACTTTGGGGTGTACTTACTTTTGTTGCCAGCAGTTTAGACATTAAAGGCCGTGTATCAAGTTGTTTTGAGGGGACAGCAAATTTACACCTTTATACCAGCAAACAAAAAATAAACGCATGTTTTCCATGGGTAACATCTCATTCTTCAGTTTTGGCAAATGTTAATTTCCCTATCATAATGCTCCTCACACATTAGGCTCCATTCACACCCGAGTGCATCAAGGCCCTGTTCGCACCTGAGCATTTTTTAGCATATAAAACCCTCAGTTTTGAAGTTCCAAAACGCCCAACAAGCAAAAATCCCATTTAGTTAAATTGCCCGTTCACATATGAGCGATTTGTCACCAGGAGCAAAAAACACAAGCTACTTTTTGGCATGTACTTTGAGCTTCAGGCGGCAGAATGCTCAAAAAGGTGAGCAGGGGTCATTGAAATGAATAGGATTTAGCGTTTTAGGGCTACAAGCAGAAAAACGCTCAGGTGTAAACCGGGTCCGAGTACGCAACAATCACCACCTTTGAAATACCATCTGTGTGTTAGCTTAGATTCATGGCATTCAGGATTTTGGAGAACCTTTGAGGGTTTTTATGGCGGGACAGTTAGAAAGTGCAGCATGGAACCAGCTGTGAAGCTGAAAAGCCTTCACTGATGATTTCCCTCATCACGAATAGCGACAGCAACCGAGAGCTGATCAGAAAAACTGTCTGGGGTGCCGACATCGTAGGATGCTTTATGACTAGCCTTAGCGACCTTTTCTATGGGACCAAGTTTCTGTTCCTAGGAGAGGATCCAAGTCGTAGGATGAGCGCGCATGTGTGTATATGGGGGGGGGGGGGCCTTATAAAAAATAGGGGGCGTGAGCGCAGGATTTTTATTTTTTTTTGCAAAAAAAATAATAATTCCCATGTGATTTTTAGGCGACAGACTCTGCATTTCTCGATAAGATAAGTGCCTGCATGTCCCCCCTGTAAAGCACTGACTGTTTAGCAAAGCAGATCGCATTGCAAAACATCCCTTCCTGGCAAAGCGAACTGGGGACACAGAGCTTGACCTGGAAGTGATGTCAGACATAGCTTTCCGGGTCACAAGGGGGGGGGGGGGAGAACGGACGTGCGTTTGTCCTTCCCCTTTCGCTCTACCCGCCATGGAGATTCCATGCCCGAAGGGCAAGCAGAGCAACTCAGAAGCCATGCTGCGCTCCCCCCCCCCCCCAGGTGAATAGAAGTTCATGATTTTAAACAAAGTTTCTTACAAGAAGATTTTTTAGAGCTTTGTCTTAGTTCTCTTAGATCGTGAATTCTGAATTTGTCAGCCAGATGAGACAAGAATAAAACTAAGAGGGCTAATGTTTATATTATGAGTACATGTCGCGTTTCAAACGAACAAAAACGTATGTCCCCCCCCCCCCCCCTTCCTCTTTTCATGGCCAAGGGACCAATTCTAAAGCTGTTTTTACAAAATGCCTTATATTCATTGAAAATAACCATATTAACCATTACTATGATATTATTATATTATAATAGGGCAAGAATATGCATACTTAAATCACTCATTTAAGTTTATATAATTTATAATGTACCACATTTATTACATTATGTTTATGTTATTAACCATTAAAATACATAAGGATAGTATTTGAAACATGATGAATAGTTTTAAATGCATGCAGAGTTCCTGTTCAATTACATATATAAATGGCTATTATATATCCACTCATAAATGATCTAATTATTTCAAGGTATGTAGAGGAAGTTAATTGCTTTGCTCAGACTCACTAAGGCCAGATATTCCATGAGGAGAAGTCTGGAGAAGCCTGACAAAATGTCATCTCATAGCTTGTGTTTAACACTCAAGTCAAAAAGGCGGAAATGTTGAGAAAACATTACAAGATACATTTTTATTACAACACTGACCCCGGTTGAGAATTAAGTTAAAAAGTCTAAAATGGCCTCCTAGTAGGGCTGCACGATTCTGGTCAAAATGAGAATCACGATTCTTTTGCTTAGACTAAAGATCACGATTCTCTCACGATTCTCAAAAATTGATAGCTAGAACCCCCCCCCCCAAAAAATAAAAATAAGCCTGTGATTTATTTGAAAATACGATTATATAAAAAACAGACCAGTGATATGTCTATAATGTTAAAGACCATAAAACTTCATTGAAAAAAGCGGAATAAAACTTTGATTCTGCTTTTTTCCATAGGAATTTTAATGGTCTTTAACAATATAGATATTTCACTGCTCTGTTTTTTTATACATCAGAAGCAGTACCGCCAGCAACCACTGGGTGGCTCATTGATACAGACAGTTGTATTCATCTTTCTCACAGTTCTGTACAACTGGATGTATTTACGCGCCACCCAGTGGTTGCCGGCGGTACCGCTTCCGATGTAATAATTATTCTCACAGTTCTGTACATCAGAAGCAGTACCGCCGGCAACCACTGGGTGGCGCGTAAATACACACAGTTGTACAGAACTGTGAGAAAGATGAATACAACTGTCTATCAATGAGCCACCCAGTGGTTGCCGGCGATACTGCTTTTGCGTTCCACGCTGGTTACGTGGAATTGCGGCAACACATAAAAATCGCGGGTCATCCCGCGGGGAGATCGTGGGCGGAGAGAATCGAGATTGCGATTCTCTCCGCGATTAATCGTGCAGCTCTACATCCTAGACAGTGTTGCCATGGTTAAATCTATATATATAAAACTCAACGTGTGTGTGTGTGTGTGTGTGTGTGTGTGTGTGTGTGTGTGTGTGTGTGTGTGTGTGTGTGTGTGTGTGTGTGTGTGTGTGTGTGTGTGTGTGTGTGTGTGTGTGTGTCTGGCCGTCCCTCTAAACTTTCAGCTCATACAAGGAGAAGACTGATCAGAGATGCAGCCAAGAGGCCCATGATCACTCTGGAGGAACTGCAGAGATCTACAGCTGAGGTGGGAGACTCTGTCCATAGGACAACAATCAGTCGTATACTGCACAAATCTGGCCTTTATGGAAAAGTGGCAAAAAGAAAGCCATTTCTTAAAAAGATATCCATAAAAAGTGTCGTTTAAAGTTTGCCACAAGACACACCAAACATGTGGAAGAAGGTGCTCTGGTCAGATGAAACTAGGGTTGTCCCGATGCCTCTTTTTTAGGACCGAGTACAAGTACCGATACTTTTTTTTATGTACTCGCCGATTCCGAATACCGATACTTTTTTTTAAATGCAGCAATGCGCCCCAAATGCAGCCTTGTGTCCCCCCCATATGCAGCCATGTCTCCCCCCAAATGCAGCCATAACTCCCCCCTCATATGCAGTCATGTCTCCCCCCCCATATGAAGCCATGTCTCCCCCTCATATGCAGTCATGACTCCCCCCCATATGCAGTCATGACTCCCCCCCATATGCAGCCATGTCTCCCCCCCAAATGCAGCCATAACTCCCCCCTCATATGCAGTCATGTCTGCCCCCCATATGAAGCCATGTCTCCCCCTCATATGCAGTCCCCCCCCATATGCAGCCATGTCTCCCCCCAAATGCAGCCATAATTCCCCCCTCATATGCAGTCATGTCTGCCCCCCATATGAAGCCATGTCTCCCCCATCATATGCAGTTATGTCTCCCCCGCCGTCTAGTTGTTCGGCGCTCAGCAGAACATAACAGCTTTCATTTGAATAGCTGCTGTTCCCTGCCGCGCGTCGTCATGGCCCCTCCCCCTTGTCCGGGCACTTTGATAGACAGATCACCTGTCCAATCCTGGGAAAAGCGCCCGACAAGGGGGGGGGGGCATGACGACGCGCGGCAGGGAACAGCAGCTATTCAAATGAAAGCTGTTATGTTCCCTGGCTTAAGCGCCGAACAGCTAGACGGCGGCGGCAGCGGCAGCGGCAGCAGAAGCAGCTCTCCAATGATCCAGTGTGATTTTATACATACCTGGGGACTGCTCTGCTCTCCGCTTTCTTCTTCGCTTCCTCTCCGCCTCCTCTCCGCCTCCAGTCCGCCTTCCTCGCTGCCCCCTCAGTCTCCTCTGCGATCGGTTCCCGCCCCCTTTCCGCCCACTCTCTGCCCTCTCTCCGCCCCCATTCCGCCCCCACTCCGAAAAAAAAAAAAAAAAAAGTATCCGGATTAGGCATCGGCGGTATTTGCGGGAGTACAAGCACTCCCGCAAATACTCGGTATCGGACCCGATACCGATACTAGTATCGGTATCGGGACAACCCTAGATGAAACCAAATCAAACTTTTTGGCAACAATGCAAAACGTTATGTTTGGTGTAAAAGGAACACGGATCATCACTAGAGGTCGACCGATATATCGGCCGATATTTGGCATTTTTTAATTAATCGGCATCGGCCGATTTGTGCTGTAAGAAAGCCGATTTTAACTTCAGCAGCGCGACTTGCAAAAAGCTTCTGTAATAGAAGTCATTGCAAGTTGCCTGAAGTTTCCCATAGTGGAGACTTGTCTCTGGGCAGCCTGTTTGAGAAAAGATATACAATGTTGCTACTCATCAATTAACTGAACTCGTGTAAGAGAGTTCTCAGTTTAACCATTTAAAGGCTAAATCTTTTTTGACACTTGGTGCTTACAAGTAAAAATCCTGTATTTTCTGCTGGAAAATCACTTGGAACCCCCAAACATTATATATTTTTTCCTAGCAGAGACCCTAGGAAATAAAATAGCGATTGCTGCAATATTTAATGTTACACGGTACATTTATTTTGGAAAAAATATGCTTTTAAGGGGTAGTTCCCCCCAAAAAATTTTTTTTTAACATTGATTGAGGCTCGTTTTGTCAAGGGGAATCGGGTGTTTTTTTTTAGAAATTAAGCCGTACTTACTGTTTTACAGATGCATCGTCTCCGACGCTTCCGGGTATGGTCTCCGGGTCTAGGCGTTCCTATTTGATTGACAGGCTTCCGAGGTCGGATACATCGCGTCACGATTTTCCGAAAGTAGCCGAACGACGGTGCGCAGGCGCAGTATAGAGCCGAACCGTCGCTCGGCTTCTTTCGGCTACTCGTGACGCGATGTATGCGACCGTCGGAAGCCTGTCAATCAAATAGGCACGCCCAGACCAGACGATCATACCCGGAAGCGACGGAGACGATGCATCTGTAAAACGCTAAGTACTGCTTCGTTTCTAATAAAAAAACACCCGATTCCCCTTGACATAACGAGCCTCAATCAATGTTAAAAAAAGGTTTTTGGGGGAATTACCCCTTTAACAAATAAAAAAACTAAACAGTAAAGTTAGCCTATTTTTCTTCGTCGAAAAGTTTATTTATTTCATTACCTGTTCTTGTGTATTGGATGCACAGTAGGGAACCAGGAAATTAAGCCACAAGGCTTCACTTCCTGATTACCTTACCGAAGATGGTGGCGGAAGCACACGAGGGAGAGATCGGCTTCAGGTGCCAGCATTGCGGGCACCCAGGACAGGTAAGTGTCCATATATTAAAAGTCAACAGCTGCAGTATTTGTAGCTGCTGACTTTTATATATTTTTTTTCGCAGAACTCCGCTGCCTAAACACTAGACCATTATTCTAGCAGCGCTATTTGGCTGCTAGCGGGGTGCTTATAGCCCAGCTAGCGGCTGATTAAGGGGTTAAATGCTCCCATGTAGCGCCACTGCAGAAGCGCTTCGCAGGCGTTCATCTCAATGGGCAGGAGTGGTGGAGGAGCCGCTCCAAAGATGCTGCTTGCAGGACTTTTTTTTTTAATATCCTGCCAGCGCACCGCCTCAATGTGAAAGCACTCAGACTGCAGGGGAGCAGTTTTGCAGGCACTTTACATGTGCTATTTTTAGCCGAAAAGTGCCTGAAAAACGCCCCAGTGTGAAAGGGGTCTAACTGTTAGATTTTATGAGATGAGGGGGGGGGGGGGGGGGGAAATCGGCCTAAATTATCAGCCAAAAAAAAATAAAAAAATCGGCATCATAAATCGGCTATCGGCCACCGCGATTTCTGAATATCGGCATCAGCCAGAGAAAAACCCATATCGGTTTACCTCTACTCATCACCCTTAAAGGGGTTGTAAAGACAAAAATATTTTCCTCTTAAAGTCTGACAGTAGCTGATAAAGTAAAAAGTAATGTTTTGCATTATTACTAGTTTGATACCTGTTGAAAACAAGCTGTTTTTTTCACCTCTATCACTCCTGAATTGTTATTCTGACTGACTTCCTGGTTTGCGGTGCGCATTCATTCTTGCTACATCACGGCCTAATGGGAACTACAGTTCCTATTAGGCTTAGCCTCCATGCCTGTGAGGGATAAGAGAGCATCTTCACGCAGGTCTGTAGTCATAGGGAGGGGGTGAGCACATTCTGCTTTCCACCATGCAGATGCTGGTGGAAAGCAAGAAGAGGAGAGACAGGAAATGGCATTTTCAAACCTGGATTACTGTATTTTGGAGGTCAAAAGGAAAAACGAGGCAAGCGATATTTAAATGCTCTAGCTTACAGCAATCAATTGATCTAATAAAAAACAAACCTTTAGTGTTCCTTTAACACACTCCCCCACTGTGAAACATGGTGGTGGCAGCATCATGGTTTGGGCCTGCTTTTCTTCAGCAGGGACAGGGAAGATGGTTAAAATTGATGGGAAGATGGATGGAGCCAAAGACCATTCTGGAAGAAAACCTGATGGAGTCTGCAAAAGACCCAAGACTGGGATGGAGATTGGTCTTCCAACAAGACAATGATCCAAAACATAAAGCAAAATCTACAATGGAATGGTTCACAAATAAACATATCCAGGTGTTAGAATGGCCAAGTCAAAGTCCAGACCTGAATCCAATCGAGAATCTGTGGAAAGAACTGAAAACTGCTGTTCACAAATGTTCTCCATCCAATCTCACTTAGCTCGAGCTGTTTTGCAAGGCGGAATGGCCAAAAATTTCAGTCTCTCGATGTGAAAAACTGATAGGAGACATACCCCAAGCGACTTACAGCTGTAATCGCAGCAAAAGGTGGCGCTACAAAGTATTAACTTAAAGGGGCTGAATAATTTTGCACGCCCAATTTTTCTGTTTTTTTATTTGTTAAAAGTTTAAAATATCCAATAAATGTTGTTCCACTTCATAATTGTGTCCCACTTGTTGATTCTTCACAAAAAAATTAGTTTTATATCTTTATGTTTGAAGCCTGAAATGTGGCAAAAGGTCGCAAAGTTCAAGGGGGCCGAATACTTTCACAAGGCACTGTATATCTCTCAAACAAAATAGTCTATTTCTGGTAAAGTATAATTTTCTTCTGCCTATGGGTAATTTAAATCTTTAAGCATATACACAACTAAACCATGCGATCTTTGAAAAAGAGAAATTGAAACTGAAGTTGTTCTAACCGTATCATGAGACTGATTCAGTTTAAAAATTATTCAGAAAAAATAAATATAAATGCACATAGTTGTACATCTCAACAGAGTTCAAAGTCTTATTAATGGTTTAGTTGTGAGGCATGTTTAAACATACAATTAAATCAGTGAATTGTTTTTACCTTAAATATAAGTTAAATTACCACGTTGGTATATGGTATACCATTCTGTCCGTGTGTTTTTAAAGTTTGCGCTTGCAAGATCTGTTTGAGGGAGATCACGTTGCAGAGTCATTGAAAAGTAGTTTTCACGTTTTAAGACATTGGCATTTTAAAACTAGAGCTTGTGGTTATTTGTTTCATTACCTGTACCACCCATATTGTGGATATTTGAACTGATATTCGGTTTATCAGCAGTCATATTTTGCACGGATGATATTTTTTATACATTTTACAAAACACACTTTTTCACAATATTGTATTCCTTTCAGTCTTCAATTTAGCGCAGATAAACAAATCCATTTGGGCGATTTGTGGAAATGCAAAAATATAAAAAAAAAAAAAACCTTGAAAAATATTTCAGAATAAATACCCTGACAAACCATTTTGAGCAACATAAACATCGTTGGGCTTAGCTCCCCTTTAAGGCCGCTTTAAACCAGTAGTAAACTTTTTTTGGAACCTGCAAGGTAAAGTTATAACGTGCTAGTATGCCTTGCATACTAGCACATCATGTGACACTTAACTTAGAACCAAGCCTTCCAGTGACGAGCAGTCACTGCCGACAAGGCTTCCATCTTTACCCAGTCTTGCCTCCAGCATGCAGACTCCGACCAAGAGTGCCTAGAACCACGATGACATCACTCCCGTTGTATGCGCGGGGGAGCCACCGATTACGACACAGGACTCTGAAGGAACTGCCTGCTGCTTCAAAGCGTATGCGTCGGCGACATCACCCGCTGTATCAACAGTAAATATCTCCCAAACAGTGCACACTTAGGAGATGATATTTACAGTACCCATAGGCAAGCCTCATTATAGACTTGCCTATATGTACAAATTATGCATGGGAGTTTACCCCCCCACTTTAAAGCAAAAAGTTACATTTCTTGATCTACAGTACAATCAAAGTATAATGTTTCCTACTAGGGTTGTCCCGATACCATTTTTTTAGGACCGAGTACAAGTACCGATCCTTTTTTTCATGTACTCGCCGATACCGAATACCGATACTTTTTTTTAAATGTCATGTGACAGTTTTCAAACCACAATACAGACTATTTTCTTTAGAATTATGAAGAACTCTAGCTCAACACATTATAAAAGAATAAAAATGAGTAAAAATGAATAAAAAAAAATGTATTTGCTTGTCACGCAGTAGTAAAAAATTGAGTTACTTACCGGTAACGTCCTTTTCCAGGAGTCTTTCAGGACAGCACCTTAGAGAGATCCCGGCTCCTCCCCTTCTAGGAAACACCGCCTTCTTCAGATCTTTAAAGCCTCATCCTCCCACTGGCCCTTCAGTTCTTACAGAGTACCTCCGGCCAACTGGGGAGACACAAGACAACGTTATACAGGAATACTTTATCTTACCTGACGTCCTCATGTGATGAGTCTTCCAATCTTCAAACCCTGGGTGGGTAGCGGTGATATCCTGAAAGACTCCTGGAAAAGGACGTTACCGGTAAGTAACTCCATTTTTCCCTAGTTCGTCTTTCAGGACAGCACCTTAGAAAGGATAAGCGAGTACCTTACCTTAGGGTGGGACTACTGCCTGTAGCACCTTACGACCAAAGGCTTGGTCCTGTGCTGACAGCAGGTCTAGTCTGTAGTGCTTTACGAAGGTAGCAAAACTCGACCATGTCGCTGCTCTGCAGATCTGCTCTGGAGAAGCACCAGCCCATTCCGCTTGTGAAGTCGCCGCTGCTCTAGTAGAATGTGCCCCGATTCCCACTGGAGGCTCCAACCCCTTTAACACATAAGCTTGACTAATAGCTGCTCTAATCCAGCCCGCTATCGTACGCCTGGAGGCTCTAGAACCTTTTCTAGCCCCTGAAAATAAAACAAAAAAAGGAATCTGATTTTCTAAACTGTTTGGTGCACTCCAAATATTGAAGGACGCACCTCCTTACATCTAGGTTGTGAAAAATAAATTCTTTTTCCCTCACCGGGTTTAAACAAAATGTTGGCAGAATCATTTCCTGGCCTCTGTGAAACCTCGAGGCCACCTTTGGCAAAAAGGCCGGATCGGTCTTAAAAACAATACGATCCGGAAAAACTTGAAAAAAAGGAGTTTTATTTGAGAGGGCCTCGAGTTCACTTACTCGACGTGCCGTCGTGATCGCTACCAAAAATGCAGTTTTGAGAGTGATTAACCTCAAAGAGCATGACCCCAATGGTTCAAAAGGATCTCCCGTAAGGGCCTGCAAAACTAAGGATCTTACTATCCAGGGATCCCCTGCTAGATTTTTCTCTAAAAATACACTCAGGGCGGACACCTGTCCTTTCAAGGTGCTGAGAGCCAATCCCTTATCTGCCCCCGCTTGTAGGAACTCTAGTACTGCTACGGAACTGTGTACACTAAAGGAGCTTTCAGAGCACCATGAATTGAATCGTCTCCACATTTTGTGGTAGATGGTTTGCGTTTCCTTTTTCCTACAATTTAGGAGGGTCGCAACCAAGCGATCTGAAAACCGTTTTCCCCTCAGCAACTCCTCCTCAGAAACCAGGCTGCAAGGTTCCACCTGTCCACGTGAGGGCAGCAGACTGGACCTTGAGTGAGAAGGTTGTCCCGAGCTGGTAGAAGCCAGGGGGGCTCTACAGCCAAGTTCTTTAGGATTGAAAACCACGGTCTCCTGGGCCAATATGGGGCAATTAGAATTAAGGTTGTGTTCTCTTGTTGAAATTTCCTCAACACCGCAGGGATCAGAACCGGAGGGGGGAAGGCATAACACCTGAAAAATTCCCATTTCTGAGCTAGTGCATCTATCCCTAAAGCTCCATCGTATTTGCTTAGAGAAAAGAACCTGTCCGCCCTGTCGTTCTGCCTGGAGGCAAAGAGGTCTACGCATGGCGGCCCCCATCTCTGGGCTATCATCCTGAAAACCTCCTGACTCAGTGACCAATCGCCCTCCCTCAGCGTTGTTCTGCTGAGGAAGTCTGCTAAGCAGTTCTGATCCCCCTTCAGATGTAAGGCCGACAGGGACAGGACATTGATCTCGGCCCATTTGAGAATGGCCTCTGTCAACAGCCAGAGTGAGCCGCACCTTGTGCCCCCCTGCCTGTTGATGTAAGCCACTGCCGACGAGTTGTCTGTTCGAACTCGAACGTGGTGACCCCGCAGATCCTTTTGGAATGAGACAAGGGCCAGTGACACTGCCCTCAATTCCCTCCAATTGGAGGACTTCGCTGTATCCACTGACGCCCAGGTGCCCTGTACCCAGCGGGAACCCAAATGTGCTCCCCAACCTGTGTTGCTGGCGTCGGTTGTGACCTTCCTGGATATGGGTGGGACCCACTCTAGGCCTTGAGACAGGTTTGCCCCCCTTCTCCACCACCAGAGGGACCGTTTGACTTGACTTGGGACAGAGACTGGGGAATCCAATGACCCCAGGCTGCGGTCCCACACCTTCAAGATGAAGAGTTGAAGGGGACGGAAATGAAGGCCCGCCCACTGTACTGCTGGAAGGGTGGAGGTCAGCAACCCCAGGGCGGACATTGCCTTTCTTATAGAGACCTGGCCGCTGCCCTGCAGAGACAGCATGGCCTTGTCCACTTTTTGAACCTTCTCTGGAGGAAGGAAAGCCTTTTGATCTGTCGAGTCCAACACAAATCCTAGGAAGGACACCCTCTGTGACGGGATTAGGTTGGATTTTTCTGGATTTATGAGCCAACCCAAGCTTTCCAGAATGTCTCTGGCTGACTGTAAGTCCCGATTCAATTGTTCCGGGGAGGGAGTGAACAATAGAAGGTCGTCCAGATATGCGACTATCAGGATTCCCCCGAGTCGCAGGAAAGCCAAGACCTCTGCCATTACCTTTGTGAATATGCGGGGGGAAGATGACAAGCCGAAAGGAAGGGCTCTGAATTGTAGGTGCAGTACCTGATCCCCGGTGTTTATTGCTAGCCTCAGGAACTTCTGATGTTCCCCCGCTATGGGGATATGTAGGCAAGCGTCCTTTAGGTCTATCGAAGCCATAAAGCAGTTTGGCGGGAGAAGGGCTTTTACAGAATGGATCGAATCCATTCTGAACCTCTTGCATCTGACCGAGGTATTTAAAGGTTTTAGGTTGAGGATAAGCCTGAACTTTCCCGACGGCTTGCGGACCACAAAGATGTGGGAGTAAAAACCCCCACCTATCTCCCTGGTCGGGACCTGGACAACCACCTGCTGCTCCTCCAATTCCTGAAGTGAGGAGAGGAGGGCACAAGACTTTTCCACACACTTCGGAAGGTTGGTAATTAACAGTCTGAGGGGGGGAGGGGTTGAGAATTCTAGCCTGTAACCCCTTCGGATGATCTCCAAGATGTACTGGTTGGAGGTAATCATCTCCCACTGTGGGAGGAAGACCCCCAATCTTCCTCCCACTGTTTTGGAGTCAATTGGTCTTTTTGGGGGGTTCAGGAGGGCGAAAAATTGCTCCCCCTCGACCCTTCCCCTTCTGTCCCCAACCTTTCTTCTGGGAACCTGACCTGGGTGTCTCTGATTTCCCACGAAATCGAAACCTCTTTTTTGGCTGTTCCCCAAACTTCTTTTTAACGGGGAACGCCTTCTTTTTGTCGGTGGTCCGGTCTAGGACTGCTTCCAGACCAGGACCAAACAACAAATCCCCTGTAAGCGGGATACCACAAAGTTTTACTTTGGACGCACTGTCCCCCTGCCACGTTTTGAGCCACAAGGCCCTTCTGGCTGAGTTGCACAATGCTGCAGACCTTGCGGACATATGAATAGACTCCGCTGAGGCGTCTGCCAAGAAAGCTACCCCCTTCAGTAGCATGGGGAAAGAGGAGAGGATTGTCTCCTTTGCTGTATCTGCCTCGATATGGGATTTAATCTGAGTCAGCCAGTACTCCAAGTTGCGGGCTACCACTGTAGCCGCCATTGCTGGCCTAAGATTACCCTGGGAGGAATCCCAGGTTTTCTTTAACAGGGAATCCATCCTCTTATCCATGGGATCAGAGAGTACCCCCATGTCCTCAAAGGCCAGGTCTGTGTGTCTAGAAACTTGGGAAAAAGCCGCATCAAGTTTAGGCGTCTTATTCCAAACTAAGGTTTCTCCCTCCTCAAAAGGAAATCTTCTTTTCAGCGCCTTTGAGAAAAAAGGTTTCCTTTCCGGATCCTGCCATTCTCTTTTGATGGCATCGACCAGAACGTTATGGACTGGGAAACTTTCCTTTTCTGTTCCCCTAAGCCTCTGTACATTTGGTCGTGCAGGGACAGCAGCTGCCTCTCCTCCTGAATCCCTAGGGTGGTGTGGATAGCCCCTAAAAGCTCCTCAACCTCCTCTAGAGAGAGTTTGTAACGTGAGGGTTTAGTGGACTCCCCGTCCAACCCCTCTTTATCTGATTCTCCTTGAGAATCAGAGGGAGTGCTGCCTGCTTCTACCTCAATTTCCTCTGCCGACCCTATCGGTCTCTCTGCACCAATAGCGAGGGGTACCGGTGGATCAGGTGAAACCGCCTGTTGTACTGGGGGAGGGGTGCTCTGGGCCTGGGGCAACGGAAAGTTAGCAAACAGAGTTTTAAATGATTGGAAGGTGCTTGAAAGCTCCTTAACTGATGCCGCCAGATCTACCCCCTGTTCTGCTGCCTGCTCTCTCACTACCGCATCCATACACCCCCTACAGAGAGTCTTGTCCCAAGTCTCCCCTAACGTGGACCTGCAGACAGGGCACTTTCTCTTAGAGCAGGAGTCTCCAAACTACGGCCCTCCAGGTGTTCAGGAACTACAATTCCCATCATGCCTAGTCATGTTTACGAATGTCAGAGTTTTACAATGCCTCATGGGAAGTGTAGTTCCACAGCAGCTGGAGGGCCGTAGTTTGGAGATCCCTGTCTTAGAGCCAAGGAGCGATTTGCTTGTGTATTTCTGAAAACAAACAGAAACATAGAGAGCAGCAGTATTAGTCAGAACCCCCCAGCTAAATAAACAGGGATCACCAGGAGTGCCTAATCCCCAGGAATGACCACCACCAGGGACCCACTCCTCTCCTACCGACCACCTGGTAGGGAAAACACACCCGTGGAGCTAACAGGGGTTTTTGTGAATCAGGGAACACCACCCCAGGGTTCCACTGACCTTTGCTTGGCTGGTGTCCTTCTCTCCGGGAGCAGTTTTAGAAGCCTCTGCCTCCGACATCTTCCCGCACGGTAACGGTGACCTCTGGTCCCATAAAAAGCTGTCTCTACAGCTCAATAGGAGACCGCACCAGCCGAGTGCTGGTTCCGCCTTTCTAGGCCGCATCCGGAACCGGAAGACGCGGCCTCGTGTGTCGGACCCGCCCCTTCCGCCGGAACTGACGTCACCCTTTCTCCAAGGAGCGCTGAGATGCACGGCGCTATTTACAGGTAAGCCAAACGCGCTCGTTTCTACCTGGCGCCAAATACAAACAAAAAAGAGAGGACAAACACCAGGCAACTCCCGGATCCTGCCCTTCTCTGAAATATCAGCCTTAGCCTCCCCAGCTAACAGCCCTGGTTCCACAGCAGTGTCTCCCCACCGGAGGAAACACCATAACTGAAGGGCCAGTGGGAGGATGAGGCTTTAAAGATCTGAAGAAGGCGGTGTTTCCTAGAAGGGGAGGAGCCGGGATCCCTCTAAGGTGCTGTCCTGAAAGACGAACTAGGGAAAAAAAACTCAGAATTTTCACAGAACATGTTGATAAATACAAAAAAAGTATTCTATTCAGGCATCGGGAGCATTTGTGCGAGTACAAGTACTCCCGCAAATACTCGGTATCGGTCCCGATACCGATACTAGTATCGGTATCTGGACAACCCTATTTCCTACAATGCTTTTCCATAGCCTTGCCCATTGGCTTTGCCCACAAAATCTGATTTTGCTTCCAACATTTTCTGAGAGCAAAAAGCTTGACCAGCAACATGATTTCACTATACGAGTCTTTTTGTTCTACAATGGATACCATACATTCCATCCTGGAACTCCAGTGCAGCACGCCGGATGATTTTTTCTCTTACAATATCAGATTCCTTTTTGGGTTTAGGTTTTGCGTTTTCAGATTTCCTTAGTGTTAGTCTCTGTAAAAAAAAAAATATATATATATATATTAAATCAAACACACTTTACATAGATAACTCATATACATCATCTGACAGAAAGAAAAAAGAAATTAGCCACTTAACCACTTAAGACACGGACCAAAATGCAGATAAAGGACCAGGCCCCTTTTTGCGATTCGGCACTTAGTCGCATTAACTGACAATTGCGCAGTCGTGCAACGTGGCTCCCAAACAAAATTTGCGTCCTTTTCTTCCCACAAATAGAGCTTTCTTTTGGTGGTATTTGATCGCCTCTGCGATTTTTATTTTTTGCGCTATATACAAAAATAGAGCGACATTGAAAAAAAATAAAAAAAAATTTACTTTTTGTTATAAGAGAAATAAACAAACAAACTAAATTTTAGTCAAACATTTAGGCACAATTTTATTTAGCCACATGTCTTTAGTAAAAAAAAAAAAAAAATAGCTACCTAGCGGGAACAGCGACACTAATACAGCGATCAGAAAAATGATCGTTTAGCGATGCTGGCAATAGGGAGTGAAAGGGTTAACTAGGGCGGTGATCAAGGAGTTAAAACTTTATTAGGTGGGGGTACGGGGGCTACCCTGAATCTAACACTAACTGCCTGTCACACTGACACTAAATACAGTAATCATACATATATGATTACTGCATTCACGGACACCGACGGGGGGGGGGATGATCGCAAGGGGTTAAGTGCCTGCGTGTACTGGTGTCAGTGTAGTGTTGTGCAGACTTACTATGTGATGTGATCTCTCCTCCTCGGCTGTATTTTCAACTGCCGAGAGCAGAGATCACATCACTTCCCTCTTCCTGTGTTTACACACGAGAAGGAAGTGACACGGCGGGGAGCGCTCAAATTGGCTGGGAGCGATCAGGAGGGGGCGGACAAAAACGAATAGCCGCCCCCTCATCCCGGATCGCTCGGACAACCACGAGGACCGCCGCATGTACCGGCGGGGGGTCCCGGACACCCGACCCACGTCAAGGCAGGCACGTATACACACACGTTGATGTGCCATTCTGCTGACGTAAATGTACATGCGGCGGTCCTTAAGGGGTTAACAACTGGGCACTTAAACCCCCTTAATAACCAGAACAATTTTCAGCTTTTGTTGTTCTCACAGTTTGAATGACAAATACTCAGTCCTACAACACTGTACCCAAATTACATTGTTGTCCTTTTTTCCACACAAAGCTTTTGGACGGCATTTAATCACCACTGTTTTTTTTTTTATAGCTCAAAAAAAAAAAAAAGACTGAAAATTGGGTTAAAAAAAAAAAAATGTTCTTTCGGTTATACAATTTAGCAAATTAGTAATTTTTCTTCATAAATCTTGGCCAAAATGTATACTGCTACATATCTTTGGTACAATGAAGTACAAATTGGTGTATATCATTTGTTCTTTGTCCTCAAGCTATGGTTCCAATCTCTGAAAATCACACCTGAAGTACTGAGCCTATTTCTTGAGACCAACATGCCAGAAAAGTACAAAATTACCCCTTTTTGGAAAAAAGGCATTCAAAGGTATTTAGAAAGGAGGCATGGTGAGTTTTTTGAAGTAATTTTTTCGCACAATTCTTTGCAAAAAAATAAAGATTTTTTTTCCCCTTTTTTTTTTACAAAATTGTCATATTAGCAGGTTATTTCACACACAGCATATGCATACCACAAAATACACCCCAAAACACATTCTGCCATTACTCCAGAGTATGGCGATACCACATGTGTGAGACTTTTACACAGCGTGGTCACATACAGAGGCCCAACATGCAGGGACTTCAGGCACTCTGGAGCACTCGGGCCAAATCTGACATCTAAAAATAATTGTATTTGCTAGAAAATTACATAGAACCCCAAAACATTATATATGATTTTTTTTTTTAGCAAAGACCCTCGTCCATTTACAAAAACATTGGGCTAACTTTACTGTTTTTTTTTAGTTGCAATGGCGGTCGTTGCAACTTTTTATCTCGCACCGGAATTTGCGCAGTCTTCCAATAGAAAAAACTTTTCAGTGACAACTGTTTAAAAGAAGATGATGGGCCTTACTTTCACATTTTAGACCGTTTTTGCCTACAGGACAGGTTGGAAAAAAAAAAAAAAAAAAAATCGGTATCTTATTTCAGGACTTCCAACTCTATTCTTGTTCCAAGGACAAAAGGCAACAATTTAGAATTTTTACTCATTTGCAAACCTTAAAAAAACGCCACATTTTTACTCCCAAGACAAACCGAACGGGTAGATCCCACAGTAGGGAAAACAAGGAAAGCAACGGTAACCTACATAGCCATATTTGCCAACAGCCCAGATTTTCCCGGGACCCTAGTCCCGATCTTTTGCTCTCTGCTTTTGTCCCGGGAATCAGGGAGGTTTTTGGCAAAGTCACAGTGGGCTACAAAAAGATAGCCCCCGCCCTGAGGTCTCGTTCATGGTGTTTTCAGTGGTGAGGGGAGGGGCCTCTGATCCGTGCAGCCAGTCTGCTTTTCTTCAGTGTACAAGTAGACAATACTCTTACACTGAAGCCGAATGGTTGCACGGATCAGAGGCCCCTTCCCTCTCCACTGAACACACAAGGAAAGGCGGTAAATCATGGTGCTGCCGCCAACCCCTCCGTCCCATGTGTACTCCGACAAGAGGGGGCTTCGTTGCCAGGCAGGGGCACCTGATGGCAGGTCGGACTCTGCTGGGGGCACCAACTGATTCAGCATAATGGCGAGTTAAACGATTTTATTTTATGTTAAAGGGTAATAGAAATAATGCTTTTCAATCATTTCGACACCATCACTATGATGCAGGGATGTTTGAAGCGCCAACACCAGGTATTTGGCGTATCTTTATCTAACAATTGTTAAACTTTCTGAAATTCATATATTGCCAATTTGGTGTAAGATCTGGGCCTACTTTCCCCTCAATCCCACCAATTCCTTCTCGCTCCTCATCTCCCCCTCCATCCCTCGTTCATCGCAGACTAACTACACCCCTTTAAGCCTCATCCAACATTGTGCTTAAACCACGCCCATTATGTGCCGCATTTTTATTTTCCTGCTATGCCACGTCTACAAATGAATGCCCTGCCCCCAATTATAAAAATAATCCCACCTACAGGCAAAAAAGTGTCCCTATACATTTTTTTTTTTTACAATGTTGGCAACTATGCATGTTATCCCTATTAAAGCAAAACTTGTTAACCACTTTTAACTCAAAATACAGCCATTAACTATCCGAAAGAAGTTTGTGTTGGGCCACAGGAGGCATGGGGTGTAGTCTCCTTATAACCAGCCCTGAGGCAAGACTTAGCTAGGGTAAAAGAAAAAAAGGGTTTATTAATGTTTTGCAGGTATACAGACAAGCCACAGGGAAGAACATGCTACAAGATATATTTCCACAGCTGCTGGAGAGATACAGGCTGATCAATGTTGCTGCTGGACTAGAAGACAAACATCAAGCTGTGCTTTCATCAAGTGGACTGGCCATGAACTTTGTGTTTGATGGTACCTGAAAATTATTGGAAATTGAAACTCATGGAACAGAGATCACAAGGCAAGCAAAAGGCACTCTATGGCAGCAAAAAAATAATGAGCAACCCGTACACTTATCTGAGCTGTTCATTATTCTTTGTTAGAAGTCTTTTCTTGTTGTGCAATGAAGGACATTTCTTTCCGATGACCGATATGTACTTGTGAATTACTTCTGCGCGTGTTGCGGTTTCGGGTTTAATAAAAAGATATTGAAGTACTAGAGTAAAATAGACTGCTGGAGTGAGTGCAAGGTTAAAAAAAAAAAAAAAAAAAAAAAGGGAGGGGACCAGAGAAGTCTCCCCCAGATATTCTACTCATCCTGAATGTGCCCATTCAAGATGTAGTCTTTGAAGTGTAGTCCTACCCCTGTGGGAGCCGCCGATTAGTATGGGTACTCAATTCCTTGCCTCAACCCTTTCCAAAAAACCTCAGTCCCTTTAACACACCAGGTTGAGCGTACAACCATACAATATATCACAGGAACTCACTCAAGGTAATACTTTGCACCCAGTAGTAGTGCCATGTCAAAGAAAACAGGTACCAAACCAGGTAGTAAAGGCATACTTAATATACTGTCACCCAATGTGGTTGGTAACTAGGCAAGCATAAAAACGGATTAACAACGGTAATAACACAATTTACCACACAAAGTGATTAACAGGAAGCACTGGGCATAAGATGACATTTGGCTGTCCAGATCATTATAAATTGTAGCAAGTTCATCTCAAGTGCGGCAGTGAGCTGTAATAAAGTTTATTCTACTTTGCTTGAACTATACTGCCAGAGTGCATTTATGCCAGTGATGCTGTCCAAGGAAAATAAGGATGGTAGCTGAGGGGTCAGGGGAACAAAAGGGTGCTTGTAGAATTATTATGGGAGGGGCAGTCCTTCGAGATGTTTTTCTGCCAGCTATCGTTGGGAGTCCTTTAAGAGCGTTGGTGAACTTAACGAAAGTCCTAGCTAATGTGCATGCAATATAGGTATGGTATAATCTCGGCACAGGTGCAAGTTAGGTGTACTTCAGATGTGGCAAAGGTTCAGTGTAATGTGGTATATAGTCCTTATAGGCGCTGTGTAGGCTTTGGAATACGTGTGGTAAAGGGTGCAGTATGGATTGGGTACACTTGCCGAGGGGCTTAGTGGACACTCAGAGCTCAGCCCCTGATAGCAGTATCAGCAAAGAGCAGATAGCCCGTGCTTGAAAACAAGCACTACTTGGTCAGAAATGTTGTGGACACCTGCCCATAATGCCTACATAAGAGCTTGTTGAACATCGAACTCTAAAACCATCATCATGGACCCCTTTTGAGACTTTAACAGCCTCCTCTAACAAGGCTCTTCACTTAACTTGTGAATTTTAGTCAAAAGAGCATTTGTAAAGTCAGGTACTCCCTTTTGGGATGAGTATTTGTCTTGTTGCAATTCACCCTTAAAATTTTCAGTAGAGTTAGGTTAGGGCTTTGTGCAGGCAACACCATCTCCACATTGATCTCAAAAACCATGTCTTATCTATGCTGCGTTAATGCAGTTTTGCGGAAACAAAAGGGCCTTCGCCAACCTGTTGCCACAAGGCTGGAAAGCACAATCTCTGTAAATGCCTGTACACAATTCAGAGGGGTAGCCACATACACACACATATACAAAATATAAAATAGTTAGTAGGCATGATGGTCATGTGTCCATAAACTGTCAGCCATATAGTGCATCTATAAGAGTTGGCTTCTGCCTAACTTAGCTAGAAGATCTGTGTGCTACAAAACAACTCCATGTAAGCAGAAACCAAAAAGTGTCTGAACAGGCATATGCATGAACATTACCCAAAAAGTGTCCCCTTTTGGCTACATTTCCACTAGCCTTCTGTGCTTGATTTAAAAATGCAGGAGAAAATCACCTAGGAAATGCAAACTTCATCCAAAAAATAAACATTTTACACAAGCAGACAGACAAGCAAATTGTACCTCTATTCTCTTTTGATAGCTCTCGCCTTGAATAATCCTATCAACATAAATACTGGGAATGTGGATGTCTTCTGGTGCAAAGGTACCGGTTTCAACAATTTCTTCAACCTGTATAAGAGGGGAAAATGGCCAATATAAATAAGAATGCTAGTGTAGGTACAAACATACTGGTAATGCTTTTTAAACACAAACAATATTAGGATTGTCAATCACCCACATCTCTATTACTATGGTAACAGCAAGCCATTAGGACAAAGAAGAAAGGTACATTGGCTCCATTCAGCCACAGCTTTAGAAGCAAGGGCACATCACTAGAAGTGTAGTTTACCAAGGAAAACCATACATGTGCATTGTGGAGTGCTGCCTTAATGAGCCGAGATGCCATTCAAATTTAAGGACAACACAAACGTGCACCGCAGTGACCAATGCAATGAAAAAAAAAAAAAAAAAAAAAAACAAACACACACACACACACACACACGTAAAAATACAAAGGCAACATACATTTTCAAAAGGTCAGCAGTCCCTGCCTTAAATTCTTCATTACAGACCCAGAACAAGCATGCAGATCATGAAAGTTGGAATTCCTGATACAGTTCTGATCAAAAGTTTAAGACCACTTAAAAAAATGTCGAAAAAATATATTTTACATTGTTGGATCTTAACAAGGTTCCAAGTAGAGCTTAAACATGCAACAAGAAATGAGAGTGAGACAAAAAAAATTGAGCATTCAATTTAATGAAAACAACAAATAAAACTGAAACAGGCTGTTTTTCAGCTGATCAAAAGTTTAGGACCACAAAAAACACACACACACACACACACACACACACACACACACACTAAATCCCCCCCCCCCCCCCCCCCCCCCCCCCCCCCCCAAAACAGAAATCCAACTTCCAAACATGAACTCAGTAATGAGTAGCTCCGCCGTTATTGTTGATCATTTCAAAAATTAGTTTCGGCATGCTTAATACAAGCATTTCCATGAGGCGAGTGGGAACATTCCTCCAAGTGGTGAAGACAGCCACACGAAGGCCATCTAATGTCTGGAACCGTTGTCCATTTTTGTAAACTTTCCTTGCCATCCATTCACAAAGGTTCTCAATTGGATTTAGATCAGGGGAACAAGCAGGATGGGCCAAAAGAGTGATATTCTCCTGGAAGAAGTCCCTTGTCCTGCGGGCATTGTGTACTGCATTGGTGTGCACAGCCTGTTGCATTAGGGTGTGCACCCCAAAGCTCAAACACATACTACCGATCACTTACCATGTTCATTCAGAAAGGGAAGGGGCTGATAAATACATATTTAATGTCCCCTTCCCTCACTCATCCTAAAACATCTCCACAGCAACAGGAGAGGAGGGAAGACAGGGGTGCTGCAGAGGAAAGGAGTGGGAAGCCAGTGCGTTAGGGGGAATATGTGCTGCACAAAATGATTAGGGTGTGCCTGAGCACACGCCTATGTGTACTGTTGAAAAACCGAGTCGTTACCACACAGACGAGGGGCCTCAGTCATGAGGAATGCTCTCTGCAACATCTGGACATAGCCAGCGGCCGTTTGACGCCCCTGCACTTCCTGAAGCTCCATTGTTCCACTGAAGGAAAAAGCACCCCAGACAATTATGGCGCCCCCCTCCACTGTGGCGGGTAGAAAACATCTCAGGTGGGATCTGCTTGTCATGCCAGTAACGTTGGAAACCATCAGGACCATCAAGGTTACATTTTTTTCTCATAAGAGAATAAAACTTTATTCCACCTTTGAATGTCCCATGTTCCAATGTCCCATGCAAAGTCCAAACGAGCAGTTCTGTGGCGTTCAAGGAGACAAGATTTTTGAAGACGTTTTGTTTTTGAAGCCCTTTAGTCTCAGATGCCGTCAGCACCAGTAAGGGCCTTAATTTGGGTCGAGGATCATCCAGTGTCCAGTTAGAGCCAAATGGATCCTCCGGCTCAGCGCTAGTGAATTTTTTTGGGTCTTCCACTTTTTTGTTCCAGAACCCTCAGGATCATTTAAGAAATTCCAAATGACTGTCTTACTGCGTCCCACCTCAGCTGCTTATGCAGTTCAGCAACCCAACCATGTTCAAAGGTAGATTTTTTTTGCCGTTGCCATCACAACGTGTGACTACCTGACAGAAAATGACAATGAATCCACCCACATCTTTGCACAGATTTGGTCTTTTAAAAAAGCATGTGGTCCTAAAATTTGGATCAGCTGGAAAACCGCCTGTTTCAGTTTAATTGTTTTATCAATTAATTGAATGTTCAAAAAAAAGTTGTCTCACTCTAATTTCTTCTTGTTGCATGTTGAAGCTCTACTTGGAACCTTGTTAAGATCCAACAATGTAAAATATGATTGTTTTGCCATTTTTCAAGTGGTAAACTTTTGATCAGGACTAGAGTTGAGCGGACACCTGGATGTTCAGGTTCGACCGAACTTGGGGGAAAAAAAAGTCAAGAGTTCAGGACCCGAACCCCATTGAAGTCAATGGGGAGCCGAATTTTTGACAACTAAAATGTCTCTAAGTAATGGAAAGGGCTAGAGGGCTGCAAATGGCAGCCAAATGTTGGTAAGAGCATGGCAAGTACTCTGCAAACAAATGTGGAAACTAGGGTTGTCCCGATACCGATACTAGTATCGGTATCGGGACCGATACCGAGTATTTGCGGGAGTACTCCCGCAAATACCCGATACCCAAATAGAATACTTCCCACCCCCGCCGCCAACGCCGCATAAGCGAATCCGACCCTGCCGCCGTATATACAAAGCCGCCGCCGCGAACATTACAGGCACCTTTGAATAGCTGTTTTCCCGCTGCGCGTGTATAGACACTCCCCCTTGCTCGGATCTGTCCAATCCCGAGCAAGAGGGAGTGTCCTTAACATGGCGCGCGGCAGGGAAAATAGCTATTGAAAGGCACTGCCTATAATGTCCGTGGCGGCGGCTTTGTATATACGGCAGCATCATCATCAGGTAGGGGGGGCATGGCTGCACTATGTGGGGGACATGACATGGCTGCACTATGTGGGGGACATGGCTGCACTATGTGGGGGACATGACATGGCTGCACTATGTGGGGGACATGACATGGCTGCACTATGTGGGGGACATGACATGGCTGCACTATGTGGGGGACATGACTGCAATATGTGGGGGACAGACATGGCTGCATTTGGGGACACATTTTAAAAAAGTATCGGTATTCGGTATCGGCGACCATTTTTTTTTTTTAGCTTGTTGGTAAGCGCTTAGACGCGAGTATCACAACTTGCATTTGGCGCTCTATAAGTATTTAATCCAATACAATCCAATCCAATTTGAAAAAAAAGTATCGGTACTTGTACTCGGTCCTAAAAAAGTGGTATCGGGACAACCCTAGTGGAAACAACTTAAAATAACAAAATACATAAAAAAAAAAAAAAAAAAAAAAAAATCTTGACCTAGGAGGTCGAGGTCCATATGGAGTAGGAGGTTGAAACACTGCAAACACTGGAAGAAAAAACTGCAAAATATTTTTTGCCCTAAATGTGTGTTTGAATAGCACAATAGAAGAACACTAGCTAAAGTGTTTCTCACACGTACAGATATGGAGGAAACGCTGCAATTTTTTATTTATTTTTTTGCCCTAAATGGATGTTTTTTGAATAGCACAATAGAAAAAAGTATCTTGCAGAGTATCTCACAGTAACATATGCAGTGCTGGTGTAATTAGATTTCTGAAGCAGGACAGACTCATATTTCTCTCCCTACAAGCACAAGCAGGAACCTTTCCTTAAAGTAACTATCTAATGCTATGTAGATCGCTGAGTAATGTGATTTCTGAAGCAGGACAGTCTGACTCCCATCTAATTCTCTCCCTCAGAAGAGCAGCAGCAGCCTTTCCCTACCCTATCTAAAGCAGAGTGACTAGCTGTGCTGTGTGCCTCTAGCTTATATAGAGGCTGGGTCACATGCTGCACTGGCCAATCACAGCCATGCAGAGCATTCACCACTTCCAGGAATTGCTTGTGGGCTTCACAATGCCCACAAGCAAAATGGCAAATGCCTAGATACAAGTTTCTCTTTACCAAGAAAAATGGACAGGTGATGTTTGAAGACACCCAACAAGTAAGTAATCAATTCAGATATACAACACCACTGATTACACACCAAAAAAAATAAAAACATGATTGGTTGCGGAACCTTTGCTTTAATTGGGAAAGACAAAATATTAGTATCTAGACAGCAAGAAAACTACACTCTTAGACAATGCAAGGACAGCTGTATATGCCAAGCCAGTGGATCTCAACCCCAGTCCTCAAGTACCCACAACAGGCCATGTTTGCAGGTTTTCTTTCATCTTGCACAGGTGCTTTAAAAAGGAACACTAAACACTATATGCTGCAAGCTAGAGCATTTAAATATCACTTACCTCGTTTTTCCTTTTGACCTCCAAAATACAGTAATCCAGGTTTGAAAATGCCATTTCCTGTCTCTCCTCTTCTTGCTTACCACCAGCATCTGAGCCGTTTTGCATGGTGGAAAGCAGAATGTGCTCACCCCCTCCCTATGACTACAGTCCTGCTTGGAGGCTAAGCCTAAAGGGAACTGTAGTTCCCATTAGCCCGTGATGTAGCAAGAATGAATGTGCACCGCAAACCAGGAAGTCAGTGAGAATAATGATTCAGGAGTGACGGAGGTGAATAAAACAGCTCGATTTCAACAGGTATCAAGCTAGTTATAATGCAAAACATTACTTTCCTTTATCATCTACTGTCAGACTTTAATTTAAGAGGAAAATATTTTTGTCTTTACAACCCCTTTAAATCAGAGTCAATGGCTTGGTATTTTGGACAGCCAATAATTCCCAAAACATGCCCTGTTGGGTGTACTTGAGAACTGAGGTTGAGAACCACTGGTCTAATCATTGAGAAATGCCAAACGCAACTGTTCAATAATAAAAAGGATAGTTTCTGGAACCTTTCTACATGCAATTTAAAAACAAGTAGAAGCAAAACTACAATTTTTTTTTACTATTCAAGTACTTTAAAAAGATAAAAATATCACAGATAATGTTATCACAGAGGACTGCACCTATGAGCACCATGAGGTTAACCGATTAACCCGGGATATAAACTGTAACAAGACCCTTGCTCGCTCGCTTCTGCTCTCCCGACACTCCTCTGCTACTATTGAATCAGATTGCAACGTCTGATGGTTCGGTCATCCAAGGCTCTGGGATCCGAACTACAGCTATGTGCCGTTCGGAATCCATTGGAACAAACACCAGGCAGGCTGTATGCAAGTTCAAACAGGAAGACTTTTATTGGAAGCACACCACACACTTTTATACAGAATTTGGAACATCCCGCCCCCAACAACCGCTTTCCTATTGGTCAATTGTAAAGTACATATAGTTCTCCTTCATGTCCTCTTTAGCCATGCAAATGAGGGCTTGAAAATGACTCAGCAGGGATTGGTCCGATAGCTTGAATAGAAGGACTGCTATGTGTAATGAGACAGAAGCCCCAGGGGGCAATCAATGTACACAATAGCCAGACACACAGAACAATGGAGCCGTATGGAGCCTTAAGACATGACAGAAGACCCTCCCCCCTCACTGTGTAACAGATTTCAAGGAGGAACACTTCTGCATTCCAAGGTCCATGACAGAAACCATTAATGTTCCAGAGAGGTTTGAGTTTAATAAATCCAAACTTTATTTCCAGAAGAATTAAAATAGGAATTCTAAGTCTTAGAGCGCCATCTGGTAGACAGGTACAGTCAATGCTTAAACATTGGGTTAATTTATAGAAGTACCTTCTTATCACATGTGGGTAAATCTCCCGAGCTACACCCTCTAGGCTAGTCTAGTTGAGGCAATTTTGGAAAGAAGGGGAAGTTCACTCATCTTTATCACTCAAACTTAACCAAGCATCTTTGGTCACGGTCTTCCAAAAAGATGCCCTTTCGATCCAAGGCTGTGTCTCTCGATCTCCCTGGAAGCCCTTCACACATCCTCTACAGGTCATCAGAGAAGCACCCCTGTGAACACCTGCGTGGTTCCATACACCTTCATAAAATTTAAAAAGGTATACTTTAAGAACTGCTTTGCTAAATTTTCCTCTTACTTCTGAAGAGAACTCAAAATTTCTGGTCTTAAAGTTAAACTATAGGTAAAACTTTTTTCTTCATTTTGGATAAAGGGAAGGTTTTACCTTAAATTTCCTTTCCCACAGCCAAATGGGAAGAGAAAGGAAAGGAAAAAGGAAAGGAAAGGAAAAGGAAAAGGAAAAGGAATCCCTGTAAATTTCCTGTAAATTCAGGGAATTCTTTGGACACCTGCAGGTCACCAGACAATGGAAAAAAAGTACTGCTCCAAGCCCTGCGACCTATGTTGTGCTCCCGCCCTGTAGCACTGACAGTTGCAGACACTGCGCTGATCCGTGAAAAAAAGAAAGTTCCTGGACTGCCACACTCCCGATTTATTGAAACAAAATGAACAAAGGATAAAAATCCAAAGCTGTACAACATCCAAAAACGCATGCAAAAACACATGCAACACTCCAATCAATGGTAGAAAGTGGACATAGCCTTTTTGTCCCCTATGTCCACTTTCTACCATTGAGTGGAGTGTTGCATGTATTTTTGGATGTTATACAGCAATGGATTTTATCCATTGTTCATTTTGTTTCAATAAATCGCCTATCAGAGTGCGGCAGTCCAGGAACATTTTTTTTCTGCAGGTCACCAGAACTAGTGGCCCATTGGAAGATTTCCCCTCCATTACTTTTCTGAGGACAAAACAACAACATTTGGGATTTTCGTTTACTTTCAATGAGAATAGTAAACAGGACAAACAGAAGGTGAATCTGTGTATACATCCACCTGTTCGATTATAGTCTTTATAGTCACATGGGCTGCTCAGATGTGATTGGGAGGAAATGCTCAGTTTTCATAGTATTTTATACCCTGAGCATACGCACCAGCTGACAACACTGTTCTGTAAAATCCACAACTGCAGTGGGGAGATGGACAGGAGGGAAGGGGAGATAGAAAACAGCATTTTTTGCAGAATACAGAAAACAAATCCCTATGTGACCGAGTATGAAGAGCATGTAATGCACCATTTGATCGTTTGTAATCTTAAAGTGTTAAACCCACATTTATCGCATAAAATTTCCTACCACATTTTTTTTGTGTCAACTGCCTAGTTACCTTTTGCAAAAATACCAAAACCCAGCCCCAACAAATCTACACAACATGAAAGCCTAAAATGTATTTGTAGTCCCGAGATACAAACTAGGGGGACCAAGCAGGCTCCTTGAGAAAAAAAAAAGGATTTTTAATAAACAGCTTACCTGTAAAATCCTTTTCTTGAAGTACATCACGGGACACAGAGCGCATAGCCATTACACTTGGGTTATATGGGTACCTTCAGGTGTGGACACTGGTGTAATCAATTTCACAGGAAGTTTCCTCCCTATATAACCCCCTCCCACTGGGAGTGCTTCAGTTTTGTAGCAAGAAATTCCTCCGAGGTTACACAATGTTCCCCAAAAGAGGGATGGGAGCTCTGTGTCCCGTGATGTACTTCAAGAAAAGGATTTTACAGGTAAGCTGTTTATTAAAAATCCTTTTTTCTTTATCGTACATCACGGGACACAGCGCATAGCCATTACACTTGAAATGTCCTAAAGCAATGCTCTATGAAGGGAGGGAGACCGCAAGGCCAAGAATAGCCAAATAAAAAATTATCAGGAAGTAAAGTAACTCCACCAACAGAAAAAAAAGGGGGCGTGACCCGGACCAGAGGATTCTATACTGCTGCCCGTAGGACCGCCTGCCCAAATGCTGCGTCCGTACCCTTTGCAACGTCCAACTTATAAAATTTAGTAAACGTATGTACGGAAGACCAGGTTGCCGCCTTGCAAACCTGTGCCATAGAGATCTGATGGTGTGCCGCCCAGGAGCCACTCATGGCCCTCGTAGAATGGGCTTTAACTGATAAGGGAGGTGGAACGCGCTTCAGACCATAGGCCTGAAAAATCAGCTGCTTAATCCACCTAGCCAAGGAAGACTTGGCAGCCGGCTGACCCTTCTTGGGGCCATCCGGAAGAACAAAAAGCACATCTGTTTTCCGAATCTTCTCTGTAGCCTTGAGATAGACCCTCATGGCTCGAACCACGTCCAAAGTATGAAGCCGTCTTTCCTCTCTGGACTGGGGAGTAGGAAAGAAGGATGGTAGGACTAGGTCCTGATTCAAGTGAAAACTGGATATGACCTTAGGAAGGAAAGAAGGTTGAGGCCGCAGAACCACTCTGTCCTTATGCAGAATAAGGTATGGCTCCCTGCATGACAAGGCTGCCAGCTCGGAAACCCTTCTGGCTGAAGCCATAGCCACCAAGAAAACCAACTTTCGGGTTAGTAGCACAAGAGGGATTTCTGTCAGAGGTTCAAACGGCTGCCTTTGTAAAGCTGACAAGACCAGATTTAAATTCCAGGGGCAGAGGGGAGCTCTAATAGGGGGATTCACATGCAAGACCCCCTGCAAGAAGGTTTTCATAAGCGAATGGGTGGCCAAGGGTCTTTGAAACCATATCGATAAAGCCGACACCTGCCCCTTTAGAGTACTAAGAGCCAACCCTTTGTCAACGCCAACCTGGAGGAATCGCAAGATCCTGTCAATAAAAACTTTTGAGGATGCCATTTTTGAGACTCGCACCACTCCACATAGGTTCTCCAGACTGTAATAAATATTTCTGGAGACCGGTTTCCTAACCTGAATCAACGTAGATATGACCTGAGCCGAGAGGCCTCTGCCTTTAAGAATTAGGGATTCAGCCGCCAAGCCGTCAAATTTAGCTGCTGTGAAGCAGGGTGGCAGATTGGGCCCTGAGACAGCAGATCTGGGCGCAGGGGGAGCGGCCACGGCGCCCCGACTGACATCTTCACGATGAGTGCGTACCAAGCCCTCCTGGGCCAGGCTGGGGCCACCAGGATCACAGGCCTGCGCTCCACCCTGATCCTCCGTAGAAGGCGGGGAATCATCTGCAGTGGAGGGAACGCATACAGGAGAGAAAACTGGTGCCAAGGGCAAACCAACGCATCGGTCCCGTAGGCCGAGGGATCCCTGGCTCGGGATATAAATTTGTCCAACTTTTTGTTGGATCTCGTTGCCATAATGTCCACATCTGGGACTCCGAATCTTTGGCAAATCTCTTGGAATACCTGGGGGTGAAGAGACCACTCCCCCGGGAGCAACTGTTGACGACTCAAAAAAATCTGCTTGAGAATTGTCTATCCCTGGGATGAACACTGCCGAGATGCAGGGTACATGGGCTTCGGCCCATGAGAAAATCAGGTTTACTTCCCTTTGGGCTGCTAGGCTCCTCGTGCCCCCCTGGTGGTTTATGTATGCCACCGCAGTGGCATTGTCGGACTGTATCCTTACTGGCAGACCCTGAAGGGGGAGAGTCCAGGCGATCAGGGCCAGTCGAGCAGCTCTGATCTCTAGGATATTGATGGGAAGCAGTTTTTCTGCCTCCGACCACTGCCCTTGCTGGGTCTGTCCTTCTAGACCTGCCCCCCAACCTGATAGGCTGGCATCCGTGGTTACTATCTTCCACGTGATGGGGCAAAAGGATTTCCCCTTTGACAAATTTTGAGGGACCAGCCACCAAAACAGGCTGCGCCGGACTCCTGGGGAGAGTACCAACGGACGATCTAACGTCTGAATAGACTTGTTCCAAGCAGAGAGAATGGCTGCCTGAAGATATCTGGTATGGATCTGGGCGTAAGGCACTGCCTCGAAGGCGGCCACCATCTTCCCCAGCAGTCGAATACATAGGCGAATAGTCGGCCTCTTCTTGCCTAAGATCACTTGAACTGCTTGAGTTATTGATCTGACCTTTGCTTGAGGTAAAAATATCCTCTGGCAGTCTGTATCTAGCCGAAGGCCTAGATATTCCAACTGCTTTGTGGGTTTCAATATCGATTTTTCTTGGTTCACAATCCACCCGAATTCCTCTAGATGCTGAACTGTGCGAACTACTGCATGATTGAGGCTGGAAGCTGAGCTGTCGATAACCAGAAGATCGTCCAGGTATGCCAGGACCAAAATGCCTTCTGTCCTTAGGACGGCTAGCACCGGGGCGCTAGCACCGGGGCCAACACCTTTGTGAATACCCGCGGAGCTGTTGCCAACCCGAAAGGGAGGGCTACGAACTGGTAATGACGGTGATCTATCATAAAACAAAGAAACTTGTGATGTGCCGGGTAGATCGGCACGTGCAGATACGCATCCTTTATGTCTATAGATGCTAGAAAGTCGTCTTGATGTAGGCTGGCTGCCACCGAACGTATGGACTCCATACGAAAGGTCTGAATCTTTAGAAAGCGATTTAGGCGTTTGAGGTCTAAGATAGGCCTGACGTCGCCATTGGGCTTTGATATTATGAAAAGGTTGGAGTAGAATCCCAGACCCCATTCCTGGGTTGGTACTTCTACAATTACTCCTTGGAGCAAGAGACGATCCAATGCTTTTACAAGAGAGGCCCTCTTTAATGGGTCGCTTGGAAGACTTGACCCCTGAAAATGAGGAGGGGGGACTTCCCGAAACTCTAGCTTGTAGCCCGTGGCTACCACGGACAGTACCCAAGAGTCGGGAATTCTGGCCTTCCACACTTCGGAGAAACACCGAAGCCTTCCCCCCACCCAAGAGAGTGGGGGCGCCCCTTCATGAATCTGACTTGATGACTGGTTTAACCGGCTTGCGAGACCATGGCCTCTTGCCTGCCGAGGCTTGTCCTTGTGGGCGGCTATTAAATGCTGAATGCCTGGGAGGCCGTCGATACTGACGGGAAGTTGAAGGGGCCGAGCCTGCGAAGGCCTGTCGCTTAAACGCGGGCCCACGCGATCTTTTCTTGACAAGCAAGAAAGAACTTTTACCACTTGATATGGTCTGGATATATTTATCTAGGTCTTCACCGAATAGTCTCCCACCATGAAAGGGAAATCCTGATAAAAGCCTTTTGCAGGGTGCCTCTGCTGACCAGTTTTTCAGCCACAAAAGGCGACGCATATGAACCAACAGCAGAGATAAACGGGACGCCTGTTGTATGGAGTCCTTAATAGCATCTACTGCAAAGCAGAGAGCCCTTGGGAGGTCAGCCAATTCACGAGCTTGCTGAGCCGGTATGTCCCTTAATATCTGTTTAGTCTGATCCTTTAAAGCCTGACAAACGCCAATGGCTGCCACCGCTGGCTGAACCACGGCACCTACTGTGGTAAAAGAAGCCTTCAGTAGGGTCTCCAACTTTTTGTCGACTGGATCTTTAAACATCTGGACATTTTCAACCGGACAGGTCAGGGATTTATTTACGCAGGAAATGGCTGCGTCCACGGTAGGGAGTGCCCATTTCTTTGCAAATTCTTCTTCCATAGGATAGAGAATAGTGAACCTTTTAGGAGGGATAAAAATCCTATCAGGTCGAGCCCAATCCTGAAAAATCACGCTCTCCAGAAGGGGGTGAACCCGAAAAGACGCACCACTCAACGGTGCCTTCAAGGAACCTAAAGAGGATACCGCGGGGGCTAATTGTTCTGACACTGGAAGTTTAAAAGCAGTGCGAACCATATCTGTCAGAGACTGGATCCACAGGCTCTCTGCTTGAGAAGCCGAAAAAAATTCATCTATAGTGGAACCTTCAATGTCTGAACCGTCGGGACTCGGGTCCGCTTGATCCCCCTGTGGGTCCAATTCCTCCGAAGAGAGGACCTCTGCATCTAAAAACACCAATCTAGGTGACGGGGATCTAGCCCGCTTGCCACCTGGCAAAGAGCGGGCAATTAAAGCAGTTAACCTTTCCTCTAGCCCACCCAGGGTGGTCGCTAGCATTTCTTCCGTAACGTAAACGGGAATGGGTTGATTGGGGGCCGCCTCTGCCCCTAGCACCCTCAATGGCTCCTGCAACATGCTGTTCGGTGGTCTATCTGGTGAGGGTGGGACCGCTAGAGCCTGGCCCAAATCCTCTGACCCCGATGGAGACCCCTTTAGTTTTTTGGTACCTTTTGCAGCCTTAGCTGGTCCTGATCCCTTGGGAGCCATTGCACAACCTTGAGACACCCCTAAAGCCAACACCCAACTGTTGTAGCTAGAAGTGAACCATTAATAAGAACAGGCTATGGTAAAATTATTCCAAATTTTCATACGCCCGAGAAGGCGGCAATACTGAGGAAAGTCCTGTGAGTATTGCCACACCAATGCCCGTTAGCTGGAGCCCAAGGTTGCACCGACTCAGATACTGCCAGATCTAAGGCTGAGTCCCTTTAAGAAAAAAAACTTTTTTTTTTTTTTCTGGTCAGTATGGAGCCAAGTCCAGACCTGAAGATCCACAAACCCCCACTGGGTGTCACTGTTAGAATGATTTAAATAGAGCAAAGCCGCGCCAATATAGGTATACCTGAGACACTGTGGCTAATATTATGCAAAGATATTGAGCAGCAATATTAATATTATCATGCAATAAAAGAAAATTATCAGGTCTAGATTATACCAACATACTAAATGTCATCACTTTAAGATGTACCTATGGTAAGTCTGAATATCTAAGACACTATGGCAAATATTATGCAAAATTATTAAGCAAAATATTGAAATAAAAATTTACCAGGTCTAGATTATACCAATATACCAAATAACATCACTTAAAAATGTACCTAAGGCAGATTTTAAATGAAAAAAAGTAAAAAAACACAATTCATGCAATCACCAATGCTAATAAACACCAATGCTGAAAGTCCATCAGATAGACCAAAAGATCATGCAATATAATATTGGCAGTAAACTTCAATGCTACCAAGTCCATCAAAACAACTCCGTGGTGAATCGTGAGCCTAAAGTGATCCCTTCGTATGCTGACAGGAACACAAATCGACCATCAATCGCACCACCGTGAGAGTGTGAACCTTGAAGTGATCCCTTCACCAATTAAGTAGTGGAGGCTTACCAAAGGCGAGCTCTAAAGGAGCAGATGGCTATAGCCCAGCCACGGCAAAGATAACTGGAGGCTCCAATACTTGTTCGTCCGGTCGGTGTCGCGGCTGTTAGATTGAGCACGACTTACAGCTCGGCCATGGGAACAAATAAAGAGCATACCATAGTGTGATTCCGTAGGAGATTGTTTTATTTAAAAAACAGATGAGTACTCACATTTAAAAAGTAAAATTAAGCATATGAAAAGCCGGCCGGCAAACGTTCGAGCGATACCTTCCCTCTGCGTGGTGACGTCACTGCGTGGCCTCCAGACGCGTTTCGTCATCAACAGACGTTCTCAATGGGATCTGTCACTGTTAGCCAGAAATAGCTCAGCTGCGCGCTCTGTGTCCTCAGCCTCCTCTGCTTTCAGGAGGGAATGACCAGCCAGGAAATGCTTTGCTGCTTTAATTGAGACCTGACGCTGCTGGCCCGCCCCCCCCATGCACGCTGACGCTGTAAAAGGCGGCGCGCGCCCCCCCCCACGCTGAAACCAACATGGAGGAAGCAGAAAGCAGAGGAGAAGCCTGGACCAGCGCTAGCAACCCAACAGACACCAGGCAAGACACTAATCTTTATTGTAGTGCACACATAGAGGAAGCTGTCCCCATAGGCTTCCTAAGAAACAGGAGTTTTGTCAGCATTTTCCTTCCTATAGCACGTGGGGCTGCAGTATCATGCTAACAGGCAGATCTGGGGGGAGTAGCAAATACATATCTTTAAAAGCATACATATACCTACATGTTATCTGGGTAAACATTAGTACATCCCATCCTGCCTCAAAAGACATAGTGGAGATAGTGGCTGATGCACAAGCATACCATTAGCCAACCCAGAACCCCCAGGGGGATACCTACTGTCGAACCAAGTCCCGCAGGTTCCCTCTTACCTGCTCCACGCCGCAGGGTATTGCAAAATGCAAGAGGCCCAACCTTCCCCCATCTCCGTGGGTATTGTCTTGGACCTTCAGGGACCGGGGTCCTGTGTTAAGGAACCCACACACCTGGACCTATATAGCATCCTGGCATCAGTAGCGTTTAGTTCTTGGAAGAGACTAAGGCACTGGAGCCCAGAATCCAGCCCTCCAAGGAGAGGCATTATAGGCAAAACCCCACTCCAGCAGGGCCCGGGTACCGTACACCTTGGCTTTGAAGCACTTCGGACGGATCCGGCTAGCTATCCTGGGTCCCGAGACCTCCGAGGGACAGCTAGACGTGACCAACACCTAAGACACTGGCGAAAAAACTGAAGCACTCCCAGTGGGAGGGGGTTATATAGGGAGGAAACTTCCTGTGAAATTGATTACACCAGTGTCCACACCTGAAGGTACCCATATAACCCAAGTGTAATGGCTATGCGCTCTGTGTCCCGTGATGTACGATAAAGAAATAGGAAGGGTGTACAAGAGTCAGGGGTCAGCTCTTCATTTTTTACATGATCCGCCAATATATTTTTCAAGTTTTTAAACAGATCACAAAATGCTTTAAAAAAAAAAAAAAAAAAAGACATTCTTCATACCAAACAGGAAAGTAAGGGGATTTCGAAGTTTAAATATATTAACCTTCTATTAAAAAAATGTAAACCTTTAAAAAGCAAAAAAAATGTAAACCTTTAAAAAGCAAAAAAAAGTTATCTGCTCCTGCTCCCTGAAATAAAAAAAAAAGGAAGGAGTACTCTAAATCCTTTCCTATACCATCAGAAGCAGGCCTAACTGAAAATGAAAAAAAAAAAAATACCACTGTGGAGAATTTTTCATTTTAATGCTAACGGCTCAAAGAGGGGCTTAGAATTTATGGCCTACTTCAGGTCTCAATACATTTCTTTCAACCCTCCGGGGCACCATTGAGCTGTATGCCAAACTATTTTTTGTTCTTCATTCTCTTCCATCTTCAGAGCAAACCATTTCTGTCACAAAAGCAGTTTTGGACCATTTCTTTAGCCTAATTTTCAGTCAAATCTCCTATGGCTTATTGAATACATTTAAGGGGAAGTACAGGATTGAATGAAAATATATATTGTTAGAGAGAACGGCAGTCCAAAGATTAATATCTGGAATATGTTTAACTCTTATGTGCCTTAATTTAATTTGCCAAATACTGTACTGAGCAGTTTAATTTGTGAAAACAAAGGATGAGGACCAGTTCAGCCATCATCTAGACCAGTGGCCGCCAACCTTTCAGACCTCATGGACCATTAAATTCACAATTTTGACTTTTACAACACACACAGCTGTCTTATACAGACTCATTATTGGATCTCACCTCCTTATCCAGCCATGTGCTCATAGCTCCATGCTTCCTCCCACAGTATAATCAGCGCTGCTATTGGAAGTCCCCCCTCCTTTACCTTCCGCTCTTTGCGCCTCCCTCTGAATTCATCCGGAGCTGGAACTACATAGGAGGCAATGCGTGCGGATAGTATTGACTTAGCGCGCACTGGCAACACTGTAAATATTGGGTGGTATACATCCGCCACAATGTTGATTTGTGGAAGAACCACTGGGGACCATCACAATTTTCTTGTGGCTCGTGGACCATCAGCGGTCCACGAACCACTGGTTAGCGACTGCTGATCTAGACAACCTCCCCCTCTTCTACAACCTATCCTTCTAAAAATAATCCAGTGCAAAAAAGGAGTAGGGCTAAAGAGAATCCCTACAAAACATACAGGAGATATTAAAAAAACAAATCCAAATATGGAGTGCACTTCTGAAGTTCTGAATCATTCATAAATTCCTTCACAGCTGGCAACAGAATCAAACTTCCTTTTAAAGGATATGGTGCAGGAAAGGTTGATTCATCAATTTTAAGTGATCAGTTGCAAAATAAAAATGTTGGTCTCTAACATCCACCAGCTCTGTGATGTCACCATGGAGGCGTGGAAGAGGACTCCAGTGGCAACCTGTGAAGCTCTGGTGAACATCATTCCCAAGAGGGTTAAGGCAGTGCTGGAAAATATTGGTGGCCACACAAAATATTGACATTTCGGGCCCAATTTGGCCATTTTCACTTAGGGGTGTACTCACTTTTGTTGCCAGCAGTTTAGACAATATTAGCTGTGTGTTGAGTCATTTTGAGGGGACAGGAAATTGACACTATTATACAAGCTGAACCCTCACTACTTTACATTGTATCAAAGTGTCATTTCTTCAGTGTTGTCACATGAAAAGATAGAATAAAATGTGTGGACAGCATATCACCACACCTATGAGATTGGACATGCCATTCTAAAATCATGGTATGAAAATATGGTTGTCAGTGAAAAAAAAAAAAAAAAAGTCTACTTTGAAGAGTTCCCACAAGATTTTGGAGTGTGTCCACGGAAAGGTGTGTATGTAGCCAAAAGAGCATGTTCGATGAGAAGACTTGGCTCATAATTGGCATTTTTAACCACTTAAGGACCCCCGCACGCACATATACGGCCACAACATGGCTCGTACAGGCACAAGGGCGTAAATTAACGTCCCCGCCTTCGTGCGGTTCGGGGGTCCCATCGGGACCCCCTCCGCGGCGTGCGGGGGTCCCCCTGGCTCCGGGAGCGATCCGGGACGAGCGGGCGGATGTCCGTGTTAACCCGGCCCCCCGCGATCGCTCCCAGCCAATGTGCGCGCTCCCCCTTTGTGTCACTTCCTCCTCCTGTGTAAACACAGGAAGGGGGAAGTGATGTAATCTCCCATCGCAGCGGTATTTCCAACCGCTGCAATGGGAGAAACACCTCACAGTAAGTGTGCACCAACATTACACTGACACACACACACACACATAGGCATAATTAACCCCTTGCGATCTGACCCCCCCCCACCCCCCCTGTCACAGTGTCACTGAATGCAGTGATCTAATCACTGCATTTAGTGTCAGTGTGACAGGCAGTGTAAAATCAGTTAGTGTTAGGTTCAGGATAACCCACCCTAAAAGTTTTAACCCCCTGATCACCGCCCTAGTTAACCCTTTTTTTAACCCTTTTGCCAGCACTCCCTATTGCCAGCGTCACTAAGCGATCATTTTTCTGATCGCTGTATTAGTGTTGCTGTTCCCGCTAGGTAGCCATTTTTTTTATCGCGATTTTTTTTTTTTTACTAAAGACATGTGGCTAAATACATTTTGGCCTAAATGTTTGACTAAAATTTAGTTTATTTGATTTTTTTTTAACAAAAAGTAAAAAAGTGTTTTTTTTTCAAACATGTCGCTCTATTTTTGTATATAGCGCAATAAATTAAAATCGCAGAGGTGATCAAATACCACCAAAAGAAAGCTCTATTTGTGGGAAGAAAAGGACGCAAATTTTGTTTGGGAGCCACGTCGCACGACCGCGCAATTGTCTGTTAAAGCGACGCAGTGCCGAATCGCAAAAACACCTTGGGTCATTTACCAGCGTATTGGTCCGGGTCTTAAGTGGTTAAAACGCCTTAAGTGTTCAGTAAGGCTGGAGGCAAAGCTCTGTGGCGGTCACTTGGGTTCCTTCACAACAAAAAAACTTTTCAACCCTTTTTTTAAAGTGGATGTAAACCCCCTTTTTTAATTTTTTATGTCACAATGTAGGAGTATAAGATTTCCTATCATCTGTGCCCAGTTTTGCCACACAGAGTTAATCCAGCGGTGAGTAATCCTCTTGTAATGTTCAGTGCAAATTAACAGAATTCCAGATAAAAACTTGCCAAATTATAAAGTCAGTTTCTCTGTTTTTGCTTTCAGCGACAGGTTATTTACATATTATTAGGGTTGTCCCGATACTATACTCGGTATCCGTACCGATACCGAGTATTTGCGGGAGTACTTGTACTCCCGCAAATACCCCCGATACCGAAATAGAATACTCTACCCCCCCCCCCCCCCCGCCGCTGCAGAGCCGCCGTTAATCCCGATGCATGACAGCGGCGAGCATTACAAGCTTTCGCTTGTATACTTGTAAAGCCGGCGCCGCCATGTATAGACACTCCCCCTCTCGTGATTGGACGGATTCGCCCAATCACGTGAGGGAGAGTGTCTATACATGGCGGCGCGGGCTTTACAAGTATACAAGCGAAAGCTTGTAATGCTCGATGTTGTCATGCACCGGGATTAACGGCAGCAGCTGCGGCTTTGCGGCACATCAGGTATGGGGGACAGGACATGGCTGCAATATGTGGGGGGGGGGACGGGACATGGCTGCAATATGTGGGGGGGGGGGGGACATGGCTGCAATATGTGGGGGGGGGGGACATGGCTGCATTTGGGGTATTCGGTATCGGCGACTACTTGAAAAAAAGTATCGTTACTTGTACTCGGTCCTAAAAAAGTGGTATCGGAACAACCCTAATTATTATACAGGATTTATATAGCGCCAACAGTTTGCGCAGCGCTTTACATCAGGGAAGACAGTACATTCACAATACAAATCAATACAGAAGGGATCAGAGGGCCCTGCTAGTAAGAGCTTACAATCTAGGAGAGGGTCAAGTGGAAAAGAGGGTAGTTAGCTGTGGGGGATGATCTAATGGACTCAAATGAAAAATGCAGTTGCTAGGTGTGGGAAGGGTAGGCTTCTCTGAAGAGGAGGGTTTTCAGGGATCTTCTAAAAGCTAATAGAGAGGGAGATAGATGGATAGATTGGGGTAAGGTGTTCCATAGGCTTGGAGAGGCTCTGGAAAAGTCCTGGAGACGAGCATGGGAGCAGGCAATGAGAGAGCTAGAGAGTAGGAGGTCTTGAGAAGAACGAAGAGAACGATTAGGTTGGTATTTAGAGACTAGATCATTGATGTAGCTGGGGGCAGAGTTGTGGATGGCTTTGTAGGTAATTGTTAGTAGTTTGAATTTAATTTGTTGGGTGAGCGGAAGCCAGCGGAGGGATTGGCAGAGAGGAGCAGCAGAGACAGAGCGGTTGGTAAGGTGGATTAGTCTGGCAGCAGCGCTCATGATGGACTGAAGTGGTGATAGAGTATGCAGCGGTAAGCCGGTGAGAAGGGAGTTGCAGTAATCGAGGCGAGAGATGACCAGGGAGTGAATAGTTCTGTGGTGTCATTGGTTAGAAAGGGGCGTATTTTGGAGATGTTGCGAAGGTTGAAGCGGCAAGATTTGGACAGTGATTGAACGTGAGGTTTAACCACTTGCCCTCGACCTCATAGTAAAAAGACGTCATGTTTTGAACGATGGATATCTCGGTAACGGCAGCAGCTGCTGCCACAACTGAGATATCCATCTCTTCTGTGGGCGGTTCTGTTAATAACGGCGGTCTCCGTGGCAGATTCCCCGCAAGATCGCCGTTATCGGTGGTACATTTTTTTTTTTGTTTTGCATTTAAGCCTAAATATGAGATCTGAGGTCTTTTTGACCCCAGATCTCATATTTAAGAGGACCTGTCATGCTTTTTTCTATTACAAGTGATGTTTACATTCCTTGTAATAGGAATAAAAGCGATCATGTTTTTATTTTTATTTATTTCGGTGTATAAAAATTATAAAACTAATTTAAAATAAGAAAACAAAACATTTTCTTTTTAAAAACGCCCCATCCCGACGAGCTCGCGCACAGAAGCGAACGCATAAGAAAACTGTGTTCAAACCACACAAGTGAGGTATCGCCGTGATCGTTCGAGCAATAATACTAGCCCTAGACCTCCTCTATATCTCAAAAAATGCAACCTGTAGAATTTTTTAAACGTGGCCTATTGAGATTAAGGGTAAAATTTTTACGCCATGCCACGAGCGGGCGAAATTTTTAAGCGTGACATGTTGGGTATCATTTTACTCGGCGTAACATTATCTTTCATAATATATAAAAAAAATTGGGCCAAATTTATTGTTGACTTATTTTTTTATTCAAAAAAGTGAATTATTTCCCAAACAAAGTGCGCTTGTAAGACCGCTGCGCAAATACGGTGTGACAAAAAGTATTGCAATGACTGCCATTTTATTTTCTAGGGTGTTAGAAAATATATATATATATATATATATATATATATATATATATATATATATATATATATATATATATATATATATATATATATATATATATATATATATATATATAATGTTTGGGGGGTTTAAGTAATTTTCTAGCAAAAAAAACTGTTTTAGTCTCGTAAACATCGAATCTGAAAAACAGGCTCGGTGGGCAAGTGGTTAAAGGACAGTTCAGAGTCCAGGACTACACCTGGGACCTTGACATGTGGGGATGGGCTGATAGTTGTGCCATTAGTTTTGACAGAGAGATCAGGGGAAGAGGCACGTGGGGGAAGGAAAATAATAAGTTCCGTTTTGGATAGATTGAGTTTGAGGAAGTGGTGCGACATCCAAAGTGATATATCCGATAGTAAATTAGTGATACGTGAGGAAAATGAAGGAGTGAGTTGAGGGGTAGAGAAATAGATTGATTGTCGTCAGCGTAGAGAGGATATTGGTAGCCATGGGAGGCCATCAGCTGACCCAGGGAGGAGGTGTAGATTGAAAACAGGAGAGGTCCAAGAACAGAACCTTGGGGGACCCCAACGGACAATGGAAGAGGAGAGGAGTAAGTAGAGTTGTACGTGATGCTGAAGGTACGGTTGGATAAGTAAGTAGAGAACCAGCGAAGAGTACAGTCACGGAGACCAAAGGTGCAGAGTTTTTTGAGGAGGAGGGGGTGGTCAACTGTATCAAAGGCAGCAGAGAGATCCAAGAGTAGGAGCACAGAATTGTGTCCCTTAGTTTTGGCCATTAGTATATCGTTGGTTAGTTTTAGGAGAGCAGTTTCTGTGGGATGTTGAGGACGAAATCCAGACTGAAGGGGATCAAGGGGTTATTATCAGCAAGGTGGACACTCAGTTGGTTGGACATGTTTATCATAACATGAGGTGATCCAAAGTTCAATGTATATTACCAGGATGTGTTATGTGGGGGAGGGGTGGATTTCTCACTTTTTATACCTCATGTTATGATAAACATAACATATGATAAACATGTCCAAGCTAGTTATGTAAATAACCTGTCACTCAAAGCAAGAAGAGAGAAAACTGACTTTTTATTTAGGCAAGTTTTTATCTGGAAGGCTGTTCATTTTCACTGAACATTGAAAGAGGATTACTCAGATCTGGATTAACTGTGTGGCAAGACTGGGCACAGATGATAGGAAATCTTATACTCAACATTGTGACATCAAAATTTTTTGGAGGTTTACATCCACTTTAAGATCTGTCTTTGGTCCAGCATGAGTAAGGACTTCAAACTGTTGCACAAGGTTGCAAGTTCAGACGGCTAACCAGTCGTCGCTCAAAACAACAAGATTCAATCATTTGGAGATATGTTCACATATTTTGGCAACATACTATATTATGCCAAAATGGCTCATCTCACATGAGCCATCTTATTGGATGCTGCAGGCAACATTTATATTGCCCAGCCCCTGGCAGATGCTCCAGCTTGAGAAAACGCTGAAACTTAGTCTTAAAAATTTCACACGAGGAGAAGCAGCTGCAAAGTGCACCAGGCAATCGTATACAAGCCTTTGGAGTTACTCCATGCATACCAGAGAACATTTCATTAAATGAAGGGTACTAAAGTCAGCTTCGAACTGGCCACCCTCAGAATGGGAAAGTCCTGTTTGACACTATACATTTTGTCAGGTAGTACAAGAATAATGAACATAAAAAGGTTCATTACACAGATAATGGAAGGCATGGCTGTAGACTCCAGAACTGTTTCTAGGCAACAGAAGCTATGGTACCATTTAGTAGATGAAGTGCTAGCGCTGTATTTCTACATTGCTGTCATTGTCAAAGACCGAGACTAGCAGGCATTAGTAACAGTACTATTACCCATTTTTCATAATTCTATTTTGGAATAAACAGTATAGGTATTTAGCATTCAGGAAGACAACTCTGGTACCAGTACTGCTAGTGGGCATGTGCCAACCAGACATTTGTCAGATTTTTGACTAGACACAGATGCTGAACCTGCCATTTTTGTCAGCTAGGATGATGCCAAGGTATCTGTCCTGCAAGGTCTGCAATAACGAGCAATTTAAGCATAGCCAACTTTGTATATTTATTTCAACACACACAGCAAGGGGTCGAGAAGCCATGGAGAAGATGGAGGTGTAGGAAGACAAAGTGCCTTCAGCAATGACAGACCAGGGCTGTAGCAAACAGGCAGGATATTTAATTCTGCCATAGGCAGCAGCGAGTGCCGTAACGTGTATGTATGTATGTATAACACACACGCCAATTGTGCTGCAGTGCAAATGAGGAATATGCCGATAGGAGGAGAGATGAGACCAATGAGATTGAACATCTAAATTCTAAAGGAAAAGTGGCAGACCAATCACAGCCTTAGGAGGGACAAGCCTTTTCAGCAGGATAAAATATAAAAATAATTCTATACTTGCCTGCCCTACGCAATGGTTTTGCACCGAGCAGTCCCGATCCTCCTCTTCTGGTGTCACGCGCAGCTCTTCATTAGGTGCCTCCACATAAAAGCCACTTTCCATGGGGGGCACCTGTGAGGGCTTGCTCCCAAGTCCTGTTGCTGCATCCATCGACACAGATAGCTGGACTGGGCCCTACATCACAGCCTTTGATTGACAGTAGTGGAAGTCAATGGCTCCCGATGCTATCAATTTGTCCAATAAAGGAGAGCTACGGCATCTGTGCTCATGCACGTCGTTGGATCAGATCTAGGGCTGAAAACTCAAAAAAAGGACTCATTCTGAGACGTGGTCCACGGATGTCCTCATTATCTGAATTGTGATGACCAACCTGCACAACATTCCCTCCTGGGTAAAACATCTCCAAGGCATGTCCCTCGTTGGCCTACGAGACGTTTTATCTGAAAGTGGATATTAAGCTCCTAAAATTCAAAAGAATGTCCTCAGAGTCTTCTATGTACTTCTGGAACACACTTGACAATACGATTGTGGTAAATAACTTGTTCACAGACTCTGTGCAAGGATAATCAAGCTGTGCACCGCACTAATGAAAGGTCATTCATAAACACCTTTATGAAGGATGAATCTCCACTATATTGAGGTTGATGCATTATGTTGAAAACATATACCCGAGTTGGAGAAAAGACATCCTTCCCCTTTCCAGTGGCCTGCGATAAGAGGTGTACTTGTCCAGTGCTGAAATCTCAAAGTTATAGTCCACTGGTGCCTACATTGTCTTGAGCAGTAATGGACCAACCCGCTCAGCATCCGCTTCAACGTAAAAAGGTCTCCTAGGCTACATTTAGGAGACCTGGGAGGGAACATCACCACTCTGATAAGGATATCTGCACAAAGTTGGCGAGTGTGTTTCTTAAAAAGGAGCGGAATCACTGTCACAAGCGGTGAGGTGGAAAGAGGTTCACTTTTTCATTAGTCACCAAGTTAATCACTTGAAGCTTATCACATTTTATGGAATTTAATTGGACTTTCACTTTTTTGCCATTATATTTTGTATAGGTTTTTAGTTTCACTAACACTTGGTGTTATTTGAATTTTAGATTTGTTTCACTTGATATTGTGATTACAGCGCCACTATTTTTTCATTTAAATTAAGTTTACAACTTGCTTCAAGTGACAGGGTTTTTACATATCTTGTGCACTAGATTGGACACATGCACATTCCTGGATGTTTATCATCATAATGGGGGTGATCCACAGTTCATTGTGAGAGGTAATGTATGTCACTCGAAGCAAGGGGACCGAAAGGACTTATTTAGGTTTTTATTTGGAGGTTTTTATCTGGAAGTCTGTTAATTTTCACTGAATATAAGAGGATTGCTCAGAGCTGGATTAACGCTGTGTGGCAAGACTGGGCACAGATGATAGGAAATCTTATGCTCTACATTGTGACAACAAAAAAAAAAAAAAGTTATTTTTTGGGTTTACATCCACTTTAAGCCGCTTCTATAGGCAAAGCTCCTCCAGAAGCAGCCTTTAAGCCTAGTGTGCATGGGCTCTTAGGAGGCATTTGTTTTTTTCCCCCCCATTCATCATAATTCTGTCCGATATACTCTCTAGGGCAGGGATCCTCAAACTACGGCCCTCCAGCTGTCGCAAAGCTACACATCCCATAAGGCATTGTAAAACTCTGACATTCACAGACATGACGGGAATTGTAGTTCTTGAACAACTGGAGGGCCATAGTTTGAAGACCCATGCTCTAGGGGTTGAGATCTGCATTTTTCCTACATCTTACTTGACCTGTTTGGCCAATATTGGTTTGTGTTTTGGTTTTATAGACCATTGAAGGGTGGGTCTCAAACCTAAAAAAAAAAAAAGTTTTTGTACAATATTTAGGATATTCAAAAAATATAATTTCTCAGAGACCCTCGTGTGAGGACAGCGACATAGCCAGGTGCAAAGATTTCAAAGGCCAAGTGAGCATAAAAAAAAAAAATCCACTTTAGAATTCTCTGCTCCCCCCCTTACAAAAAACAGACTCCAGACTACATTCATAAAAGATTATAAAAATGCATTCAGGAGAGAACTTTCCCGTTAGAGGAAGTTCGCTGGAGTGATCTAGCTGTCATAAAACAGTGAGCTGAATAAAGCCATGCCAGCCTAATACAAGCATCACTGAACTCACAGGCAGATAATGCAAATGAAACGCAGCACCTACCTCCACCACTGTGACTTGGGCCGCTTTACACATCGGCTGGTTGAAGTTTCTGGCAGTTTTTCTGTTCAAAAAAGAAAGGAGGAAAAAAACAATATAAGAGCACAATCTCAAACAAGAAAGTAGCATTTGGAAAAATCTAATTTGTTGGACATTTGTAAAAAAAATCCCCATTTAATACCATCTGAATGTAAGCAAGGTGTGCAGACATAAAAGGCGACTCTGTAGCCAACGTATAAAATGTACAGAATAGGCAAGTTAAAGCTTACTTGCAATGTTTTCATTTCCATCAAATCTTTTCAATCACTTTCAATGTGAACCCGATGGAAGATTTGACTACTTCAGGAAGAGTCAGTTTCCTAGCACAACCTTCCTCCCTTCTTGCATATCACATCCCTCATCTATTCAGAGAAAGTCTAATTACTGTCTGTAACGGTCAACAGCGTTTAAGATTTCCATTCCACCAACCCACGACAGCTTCCGACACTCCGACAATCCAGCAGACACGATCCATAAGAATTCCCCCAGAAATAACGAGACAAGCTCTGTTTTCTCTGGTTCAAACGAATGAATACTTTTAATGGTAAAACTCAGTCTTTTATACAGTTAGAAAACCAAATGAACAATGAACCAACTCCACCCACCACATCACACAAGGAACTTCATACGCATTATTTTAGTTAATGACATTCAGATGAGCTAATCATTCCCCAGACGTCCTGAGACCAAATCTACATGAGTTAATTACTACAGCTGACAAGTCACATTCCACACCTATTATCAATAGTATTTTCACACAAAACAGTGTCATTAGCATACACAATGAAAGGTCTTAGGAGCAGACCTAATTAGTGCAATAGAAAATAGAATGCAATCACCGAAAACCTGATCACTACAGCCAGGTAGACTTAATTAGCATCTCAACAGTCTATTGACCTGTTCAGAGGGCACAACTTGTAATATTATTAAGGAATATTTTGTGGATTACTGTTCCATGCTAAACCAATTTAAGATATCCATTATTTCCTGGCTCAATCTGTGCCCAAATGTGACTCCCGTTACACTGTCTGTGCCGACAGTTTCTCCACCTCTCTGCATACCCTTTTATGTAGCTGCCCGGTGAAGAGCAAAGGGGTATGCTATAGAGCAGCAGTCACCAATGATAGCCCACAAGAAAAAAAAAAAAATTGGTGGTCCCCAGGGGTTCTTCTGCAAAATCAACATTATAATAACTGTATACTGCCCAAAGTCATTTAAAGTGTTGTTCTCAATGTGCGCTGACAGTAAATACTGTCAACGTGCACTGATACTCAATGCCTCCTCTAGGGAGGTGGCAGGAGTAGCACAGAAGGTGGAAAATGGAGGGGACTTCCAATGGAAGCACTGCATTGTGTGTATAAAAAAAAGCAGTGTGATCCAAAGGGGCAGGTCAGAGAGCCAGAGCATTGTGTTTACAAGACATTTAAGATTGAGAGTTTAGTGGTCTGAAGTCAAAGGTTGGCAATGACTGCAATAGTAGTATTGGCACTCACACCAACATCGCCTTCAAGATGGCAGGGAGCACCATTCCACAGCTTTTTGAGGTCTACACAAGGGAGGCGATTACAGGCGAAAAAAAAAAAAAAAAGGAATCCTAATGCATAACTCAATGAGGATGAGTGACATGTATAATGTCAAACTGTGTCACTAACCCCAGAGATCATAAGCCTAGGTTTTTTAGCAGACAAGAAACAGTAAGTGGGCTGTATAAAAGGCATTTTCTGGCAAAAAAAAAAGAAGTTTTGCTATCCAAAGTTAAGGGCAGAAGGTTTACTAGCATTAAAGTTGAATAAATGACTGCAGGTCCGCATTAAGTAATCCTGGACTAGCCAATCAAACTGGCCAAAGAACTAGGACCCAGGTGAAAGTTAGTGCCAGCAATTGGGCTTTCAGGCATCGCATTGTTGGATGAAGTGTGTAGGCGATTTTAAAGCTTCCAGAGCCAAAACACAACTTATATTGTGTATTGGGAGGTGGAACCCTGCAGAAACTTCAAAAACACATCTCCTCCCTTCCCTCCGCTTACAGAAAAGGGTATTCAAACCACCTTCCTTGCCAACTGATGATACTTGAAGAGCAAATCTCTTCCCAGGGTCATGCGATTGCATCTCATGATAGCATCGTGATCAGAGGACTATAGAAGTACCATGAAATATAGTAGTTCTAAAAACTAAACAGCTTTATACGTGCAGCAGGTTTTATAATGCAACTATTAGGGGCTTCTCTGCTGAACCAGAACTAGGACTTTAGCTTGAAGTCAGATCAAGATGACAGCCCCAGAGCCTTCACTTTCAAAAAAGCAAACCCGTAATGGCAGTTCCAATATTTTCATCCTGACAGGTTCTTAAAAAAGGTATGTGAAGTGTCTCCTAGGACACATGAAGACTCATGATGAGCTGTCTAGTGTGATCAATGATCTGTTCAGCTCCACATGATCCAATTTGACCATCATTTATTCTCAATAGTAAAAAAAAAACTATATCAGAGGGAACATACACACACACACACACCCACTATTGTGGTTCGCCAGGCAACCTCAACTTAGTCACAGAAAACATCCATTAGTATTGAGTCATCTGGTTTATAAAACAGGTATTTTTGGTGTGAAAACCCAACACTTACTGTAGCAAAAATCAACAGAGAAATTAGAAGGTAAATAACCTACAGTCCACAGGATGTGTCCCTTGTGCCAATTCCTCGGCTATTCAATAAAATCTTTCTATGTCCCCCATACCCCGTCCATTATAAGGTGCAAAGGGGGGCGGTTGATACAAAAAAAAAAAAAAGGATGGGCACAAGCAATCAAGACAATGCGGCCATGTCCACCTTTTCCATCCAGTTCCGACATTCACAGAAGCCATGCTACATTCTCAGACCTTGTTCCATGGATAGAAGCTGAAGATGGGTAGATGGATAGCTCCCTTCCCTTCCATTCATAGAAGCTGTAATGCAGCTTCTATGAATGGAGGATATGGGTGGTTAAGGCGAGGCTAGCCAGAGCCTGTGAAAGCCTTTTAGCTCTACAAACTCCCTCCACATTGGACTATTCTGGTGCCTGGGGCAAGGAGGAGGAGAATTGCTGCCAATAACAGAGCAACCAACACAAAATACACATTCCACTGACTGCAAATTATGTCTCGTGCTGCATTTTCTTTTTCCATGTAGGTTTTAAGTGATGACTTCTCTCCACAAGACCTTTTCATAACGGTTCCACACTATTCTTGCATTTCACGGTTCATTTATAAAATGCAGTGTTCTTAGGGGTGTTCTCTGCATGAGCCAGCAGGTAGACGAGAAGTCGCGTTACATGAACACATCAAAGGCGTGCGTCAGATTTCCTTCTACCAACACTCACGCATCTCCCTAGCAGGGATGGTGTGAACCTCGGCACCCCAGATGTTTTGAAATCACATTTCCCATGATGCTCAACTACACTACAGAGTGCATGAGCATCATGGGGAAAAAACAAGCATCTCCCTGCATGCAGCTGCTGAAGTAAGTGGCTGAAGGTCCAGCAGATCGCACCGAAACAGAGGACTCCAGCACATTTGCGGAAGTGACGTCATCATGGCTCCAGCAGATTGACCAGGCACAATGCAGGGGTTTTGTTCTAAGGTAAGCATGTCATAATCTGCTAGTATGTGATGCATACTAGCACACTATGCAATTGTTTTGCAGGGTTTTTCTTTTGTTTTATTTTTTGCAGCGGTTTACTACTGATTGCTTATTTCAGAGTTCCAAAGAAAGTAAAATTGGAAAGCACATTTGTAGCGTAGACAGTGCTGCTTTACAAAGCGGTGGTACAGCTGGGGTTAGGCCATACCACTTAGGGTGGACATGCCATTTATAGACTGCAGTTCAGATGGGTGTAGGGATGCCTCCCACTATCAAGTAGACATGGGCAAAGCTCTATGGAGCAGATTGTATGCACACACAACCCCTTGGAGATTCTATGGACCCGCTGTAACATGCTTGAAAGTCTTTCCCAGAAAAATTCTCTTAGCAACTTTTTCTTTTTGACCCACACACGAATTAGGTCACCAGGTTGTTCCTCAACCCTCTCCAATGGCTTGGTGTAGACTGGCATCTGACATGCAGAAACATGCATAGCCAATTTGTTTATACATGCTTTACAAAGACCCACTTTAGAAAGGAACCAATTAGAGCTGAACCCGAGGAACTCAACTCTTTATAAAAAGTTCTGCATTAGTAGGGGTAAGGGTCAAGTCCAATAAGATGCATTGGACCTTGGACTCCTCTAATTTACCGTTTACATTTTTAACTTCCAGAGCTCCAACACTGGACCAGCTAGTCTCAGCTACTAAGGCTGCAGAGCTAAATACAGTCATTATACCCAACCGTCCCTTACCCTTGGCCAATCACTGAGAACTTTGTATTAAGTAAACCTTTATAGAATCCAAAAGGTTTTTGTGAATGGGCAGCAGAGGGGATGGAAAAGCAGAGTCGCTTCGTGTAAGGTAGCCTCTCTCCTTTCAGAGCCTGCAAGTGCAGGGATAGCAGAACTCTGTAAAATTGTCTGATGTAAATAAAAATAAATAAGTCTATGCAGAGCTTTTTTTCTCAGAAAATAGGTGCAGGAACTCAACCACGACCGGTTCAGATTTCACAAACAGTAGAAGGGTCTTAAAGGGGCATTAAATACCAGGATTGCATTACATACAGAATGCAGAGTTCAGGGGGTTATAAAGCTGTCACTTGTAAACACAGAAACCAGACTTCTGGGTTTACAAGTGATTGTGGTAAGCAGGCACCAAAGGGTCTGAGCCAGAGGTGGTGGAACCGAGTTCCCCCAAGTTCCCCCTGAAAAAAAGCCCTGAGTCTATGAGGTGGCATGCAGTTCATTGGGCTCAACTCATAATGAACTTAACTCATTTACAAAGAGAGACCAAGTGAGTCTAGGGTGAGGGCTGCTTGATGCCACCTAACCCATCAATATTCACAGGTCAAGGGGTGTTGACTAGGATTTTTCTAGGCACTGATATATATTTTATATTATTACCTGGTTGTTTTAACAGAAAATCTATACAAGGTTTTTTATGTTAATAAATATCTTTTATATTATTACCTGGTTGTGTTATCAGTGCCTAGAAAAAGCCTAGTCAACACCCCTTGACCTGTGAATATTGACGGGTTAGACGGCATCAAGCAGCCATCACCATAGTATTTTGGATGATATTGTACATTATCTATTAGTCTTAATTGAGGCCATACTCAAATTTTTTGCTCATTTACAAAGCGGTCGAATACCCGGAGTTCAACCTTCCAGCATGTTTTGGAAGTCTGGAAGGAAAATCACATGAACACATGGAGAACATGCAAACTCCATGCAAACAGCATCCTGGGTGGGATTTAAAACTAGGACCTAGCACTACTAGGCCAAGTACACCAACCACTAAGCCAACATGCTGCCCTTGACAAGCAATAATGGTATAATGTTTTCGTTGCATTATGGGGAGGGGGCAAAACAAACATTGGCCCAAGTCTAAGATAGTCCACTGAACGCCACCACTGAATAAAACAGCCCATTAATGTAGGTGTTCAAAATGATGGCAGTCTACAACCCCATATAAATGTTGTGATGCACATTGCTGGCACATGTGCAGAAACTCTCCATAGAACCAGTCTATAAAAAGGAGAGACCGTAATTTAAAAGGACTTAACACATTTCCTGCTGAAGCTAATAAAGCTACTTGGTAAAACACAAGATTGTATTTTTACAGCAGGCCACTGACAACTCAGATGTCCAAACAGAAATTATCAAATCAATGCTGGGAGTCTGCATGAAACCAGAGGAGCAACTTGTGCCAGAGGCATCTGTCAAGAGGCTACGCCAGGCCGTGTTTCCCTGGTAACTATTATCTACACGAGTCAAACCTCTAGGAGACAGTTGGGCTGGAAAAAAAAAAAAGTAATACTGCGGCTGACACATACAATAGATCTGTACTGAAAGGGAAAAACAGATCAGGAGTTAAAAGGTTTTGATCTTAACCTCAAATCAAACTTAAATACAGGAATCACCCCAACGCTACATCTCAACCAGCATGGAGGGACCCTCGAAATAACTTTTCGGTCTCAGGAACACCTGATGATTACTGCATCTAAAGCTCACAGTACAATAGCGTGATGGTCAGTGACAAGAATACTCCTTACATTTGTGCTTTTTGGAAAGAATCGCCCCTTATAGAGATAGCCAAAACGATCACCGCTGTCAGTGGTTACTCGTCAGAAGCAAAAACTGCTCAAGGAACCCCTAGCAACCTTGGGAGGAACCTCAGGGTTCAACCAAGCTCTGGTTA